>CM030360.1:264989993-265589993 GCA_017893485.1 Hemerocallis citrina | reverse complement strand
AAACTTGTGAGATCTTTTTGACCCAGTATTTGACATAAAAAATTGTATCTTTCTAAACGAAAATTGTAGCCCTGTGTTTCTAGTTTTCAGACCATCTAAAATATTTAAATTCCTAGTTTTATTGCAAGAGTTATGATGTTTTTACTACTGCTACCTTTTTACTTCCAGAATTCCTTATTCATATATTTTCTCATGTTTAAGTTATTAAAAAGCTAAGTTAATGTTAGAATATTGCCCTAATAAATTCCATATTATTAGTTAACATAATTAGGAATTTACTGGATATTTTTGATGAATTTAAAATTGGATTTTTACTGATTTTACAAATATCACAACTTGATCTTGATTTTCGGTCAGAACGTGTAATCTATAAAGAATGATGTAATTAACCTATCTATTGTTATCCGATTTCTCTTTTTAAATATGCGTTCGAACCGGGCAGGAGTCTACTTTCTAGAACTTCTGACAAATCTAGTTTTGAATTTATGTAGCAGCATGAAACTTGATTTTGGTACAGTAACCTATTTCTGTCCAGAATTGTGTTTCCATATTGTCTTAATATAATTGTATATATATCATTATATTGAATGGATTGAAGTGTATAAATTGCATTGCATGATCCTAATATATCATTGTCACCATTCTAATTGTCCCATTCTAATTGATCGTCCTATTGTTACTTCTATTGATACCATCGTTTATCAAATTTCTCTAAATTGCATAATGTACTGATTGCATCGATAAAATGTTTAACAAGTCAGGGTTTAAGGGTGATTTAAATAGTGGACAATGTAGAGACTGTACTCGGAGGAGGAGCCAGTGTTTCCCTAAATATTGTTATCAGCTATTATTTTATCGATTGATTTTGGCTTACGACGGTAACCCAATCTATCGTATATTGTATCATTGCCGAATTATCATATCTTGCATTGAATATTGAAGCATGATTATTGAATATTGATTATCGTTTCTGTGTACATGATCTATAGAGTACACCACTTAGGTCTAAACGACATTGATTGTATATACAGAACCTGTGGTATGGGACGCAGTAGTACGTGTATTAGTTAGGCTAAAAGCTAATAGACTTAGGAATTGACACAATATTGACACTGCATATTGAACATCGTCATTGATATTGATATTGAACAATGTTATTGATATTGACATCGACTATTGAGTATTGACATCGAATATTGAAATATCGTTTATTGTTATACCCATCGCATTGTTACCATTGATATTGATTATTGCTATCGTCAATTGTTATTGATTCCTATTATTTTATCGAATTCCTTATTATATCAGTATTTTCATTGTTCATTGCTTTCTCTACTTATTGTCCATGACTTGCTCTAAGGATAATTTTTTTCATCTTTTTAGATGAGATATTCACAGGTGATCTAGGAGTGTTACCTGTAGAACTTGGAGAACAGTCTTTCTAATGATTTATTGCTTTCTAGATTGATCGTTATTTTATTGGACTTCTTGTATTGAGTTTTATTAACATTTTATTATGGGCTTTTGACCCAGAGATTGTTATTTTGTTTCCGGGCGTTGGATTATCGTATTTGGTTATTTCATGTTTTATTCCAAGTATTGTTTTTCATGTGATTGTTTTTATTGCATGCGTGGTTGTATCTATCTTGTTATATTGTTGAGTTGAACAATAACAGCTTATGGATGATGCTAGTCATTCGCTGGGCCAATGTCACACGCTTGTGTTCCGTATTTTTGGGAAGCGGGGCGTGACATTAAAATTATGAGTTTTCTTTTATTTCTTTGAATTCATCTTCTTTCTACTTATTAATTTTATTTATTTGTATTTTTTTGAAGGATTGAGATGATTGTTAGGATTGTGGACTCAAATACACTAAGTCACGAAGCTTAGAGTTGGAGAAAGAGAAGACACAAAGCAATGCGAAATAGCAATAATAACAACACCTTGAACTTGTACGGCTATTTTTAACATTATGATGGATGAATATTAACTTTTGTTCTCAATCAAAGATGTCCGTCGTCAAGTCTTCTTCGAAACGAATACTCATACATTGCAAATGGAGTCCTGTAGCTCCGGGAAAATAATTTTTCTACAGCTGCATGCAGAAAACAGCAAAAATGCAGTCGACCGCGCAAAAATGCAGTCGACCGCTAAACTTTATGTTTCGAGAACAGAAAAATGCAGTCGACCACGTCGGAGCTAATGCTATATTTTGAATGCCGGTTTCAGATCCAATGAGCTATATTTGTATATATTTCTTTTTTAGGGTTTCTTTGGGTGCTATATATAGATGCTGATATGAACTCTCGGGCAATCAGAAAAGATCTTGGCTAAGAGAATTGGAGAAGATGAATCATCACACCATTGGAGAGCAAGAGCCATAGCGTTCGTCAAGATCGTCTAGAGTTCTTTCTTCTCTTCTACTTTTCATTATGCAATCCAATGCAATGTTTGTTAGTTTCAAATTTGCAATGAACTAATTTTATTTTTCTAGGGCTTCGATGTAGCCTAGCTTTGAAAACAAAATTTGAATTTTATTGTTACTTTATTTTTTACTTTTCCATGGTTTATGTTTAACTTTTGTTCTTGATGCTTACAATTGTTTGGCAAACTATTGTTTGATTTATTGAATCATGGGGTATACCGAGAGGTAACTTATGATTTAGAATCATAGAATTGAATATTAAAATAAGATTTGGGGAAAAATCATATATACTTATTTTATTCTTCTATTGTCTATCTCTTTATATACACAGTACATTCTTGGAGAAGGGGTACAATACATTTAGGAGAAGATTAAGGAGATGAGAGATTTGAGGAAAAATATTTCCTAATGTATAGGAAACAAAATACACAAATTTATTCTTTCTATATTTCAACACTTCCTCTCAAGTTGGTGCATAGATATTGAACATGCCCAACTTGTCCACAAATTTACGATTCGAAATTGCCTTGGTAAGAATATCTGCGAGTTGATCTTCTAAATTCACCTTAGAGGTCTCAATATTTTTCTTATCTAATTTCTCCTTGATGAAGAATTTATACACCTCTGCATGTTTCGTCCTATCATGTTGAACTGGATTAGCAGCAATATCACACGCTGCTTGACTATCATAATACACATTGATAGGTTCATTCGGAGCACAACATAAATCCTGTAACAAGAGTTTCAGCCATGAAAATTCAGTTATACTTAATGCTACTCTATGATACTCAGTCTCTGCACTAGAGCGTGCAACGACATTTTTTTTTTCTTCTCCATGTAACTAAATTATCCTCCAAAAAAGTTAAAGTGTCCTGAAGTGGAGTGTCTATTAACAATAGATCATGTCCAATCAGTATCAGTATATGCCTCAACCTTCAAGTGACCATGTTTCACAAACAAGACCCCTTTTTCTGGAGCAAACTTTACATATCTCAGAATTCTCATCACGGTAACCATGTGTTGTTCACGAGGTGCATGCATAAACTAACTCACCACACTTAAGGTATATGAAAAATCCGACCGTGTTTGTGCAAGATACATCATTCGTCCTACCAATCTCTAATATCTTTCCTTCTCACACGGTACCTAATCTGGATCATTGCAAGTTTTAGTGATTCTTCTAACGGTGTATCAATAGGCTCACAAGAAGACATTTTTCGCTTCCTTCAACAAATTATGAGCATACTTTCTTTAAGACAGAAATATACCCTTTCTAAAGCGAGAAACTTCAATACCAAGGAAATATCTCACAGGGCCAAGATCCTTTATTTCAAACTATTGAGACAAGTAATTCTGTAGTGCCTTTCTCTCATCAGGATCATCTCCAGTTACTATCATATCATCCATGTATATAATTAGAGCAGTAATCTTACCTTCTTTCCTTTTTAGGAACAGGGTATGATCTGAATTACTCTGACAATATCCGAATGTCCTCATTGATTTTGTAAATCTCCCAAACCAAACTCTTGGCGACTACTTGAGACCATACTGTATTTTTTTCAAACGACACACTTTATTACTAAGTTGTACAGGTCTGTTTGATTATGGTGGTAGATCTATATAAACCTCTTCTGTCAATTCCCTATATTCTTCACATCAAATTATTGTAATGGCCAGTCAAGATTTGCAGCAAGTGACAGTAGAACTCGAACTGTGTTAAACTTTTTCATAGGTGCAAAAGTTTCATCATAATCAATTCCATAAGTTGGGGTGTACCCTTTTGCAACTAGCCTTACCTTGTATCGCTCTACTGAACCATCAGACTTATACTTCATCGTATAAATCCATCTGCATCCTATCGGCTTCTTTCTAGCTGGGAGTTCGAGTATCTCCCAAGTCTCATTCTTCTTCAAGGACTTCATCTCCCCATCCATAGTTGATTTCCACCTTGGGTCGGCTAAGGCTTCCTGCATACTTTTAGGAATAGATACAACAGATAATTGATTTACAAATGACTTATTTGATTATGAAAATCGGTGAGTCGACACATAATGACTCATGGAATACTTAACAATACTAGTGGGATCAGGCTCATAAGTAAGTTTTGAGATACCTCTAGTAGTACGTTTCGAGAGTTCTCTTCTTGAAGCTTTCGGACAATGATGATGATTGGTTTTGGGGTTCTGACGGTGTTGGTGGTGGGAAAGACACTAGAGATGGCATGATCCCGACGGCTCATCTTCGAGGAGGTTCGACACCGATTGCAGTTCCCTGTGGAGGTCTTCTAATACTGATTGCATTTCTTCGTGAAGGTCTTCTCCCTCAACCAAATCTTCATTCGAGTGATCGTCACTACTTACATCCACATTTTCACCCCTTGTATCCAGTTGTTCACTATGAATGGTAACCACTTCGTCATACACAAGAGTCTGAACTTCACTTCGGTACTCCCTCTGAAGTACATCCTCAGAGGATAAATACATCTCATTTTCATGGAACACAACATCCATTGTCTCAAACTTCCTTTGAGTTGGTGGGTGATAACACCGATACCTTTTCTTATTCTTTGCATATCCTACAAAGACACATCGCACAGCTCGGGGAGTTAACTTATTTCACTCGTGTTGATGGAGGTGAACAAATGCGATACACCCAAACACACGAGGTGGCAAGTTGACGACTGTTGGTGCATTCACAACTACAGTTAATGCCTGAAATGGCGTGATGAAATTTAGGATACTAGAGGGAACTTGGTTGATTAAGTATGCAGCAGAAGCAAGGGCTTCCCCCAATACATGAGTGGCATATTTTCATGACTCAGGGAAGCACAGAATACCTCGAGCAAGTGTATGTTTTTCTTTTCTGCAACTCCATTTTGTTGAGGTATATACGAGCATGTAGTCTGGTGAACAATTCTTGTTCCACCAAATATTGTTGTATATGTGAACTCAGGTACTCGCCATTATTATCAGTCCTAAGAACTTGAATCTGCGCTTTATACTGCGTCATAACCCACTTGAGAAATTTCTGAAATAAACCACTAGCTTCACTTTTAGACTTCATCAAACAAATCCTAGTCATACGAGTACAGTCATCAATAAATGTTACAAACCATTTTGCTCCTTCAAAAGTAGTGTTTTTGGATGGATCCCCAAACATCAAAATGAATAATCATAAATGGGAGAGAGCTTTTACTTAGATTTGGAGGAAAAGAGACACGATGACTTTTTGCAAGTTCACACACATCACACCGAAATGTAGAAATATTCATCTTCGAAAATAAACTTGGAAATAATTTATTCAAATAACCAAAAGAAGCATGCCCTAGACGTCGCTGCCATAGTCCAAATCTCTGATTTCCTCTTCTATGTTTCAAACCTCATTAGAAGATACTCTGCTATTTACAATAGAGAAAACTCTCAGATGAAGTACTTGCACAACTCTCAATGGAGGGACATTACAATATTATATAAAGATCTAGGGAAACCCTAAGTTGTAATCTTGATCCAATACCATCTGATATACACTAAAGAACAAGTCACACGATATGAGTCGTATGATCTCAATTGAAGAATAAATTGATCTCAAACAGATCACCTAACTCGACCCAAACTGCCATTGTTGCTACTTGTGATCGACTACTCAAAAGAGCAGTCAACTACAATGCACCATAGGCTATCGTAGTGAACTTCTCTTTTCAGCAGTCGACTGTCTCCTTCAGACAGTCCACTAGCAGCAACCTTCATCTCCCTCCCTCGCTTCGAACCCCTTCTCGCTTCGCCCTATTCTGTTCACATCGTACCTAGTATGCAAGGCATACACCCGACAACATTAATAATATGCAATAAGCGCAAGTGTCAGTGTGGTCCATTGGTAAGCCACTTCGCTGATGAGTAAGAGATCGGGAGTTTAAATCCCGTTTGCACCAAAAAATTTCAATTAATATAATTTTGGGGTAAAATATGTGTGTGGACATACAGAGTTGTCGAGGCAATCACAACCACAAATGGATCACAAAGAAAATCTCATCTTATCTATATAACAAAGCTCTTCTTAAGTTGTGTACCAGAAGAGGTGGTGCCAATGCTGCAGCTGATCTTACTTTCGTACCTTCCTCCACCTCTGCCCTTGATTTATGTACTCAATCTCTCTTTCTAACATAACTTCCTGCATTCTTTCACTCACCGTTTGTCTGTCGTAGTGGCATATACTATTTTGTTTTGGATGTGAACAAACAACTTATGGAGCTATGTATCCGACTAGACTTCATATCCTTCAGAGATTGTCAATGAGACCATCTGCGGAAATTCAACTCTTTCTAGTTTCTACCATTCGGGATTTATTCCTTTCTCCGATAACCATGGATCCCTTGCGCTCCGAGATGCGTACACCCTATTTGTTCATTTTTTGCATTCCACAAATATGATCCAAGAAGATAAAACAAATATAGAGTGCGCATTATGAACTAATTTTATTTGGTCCCCCCTCCCACACACTGACACGCGCGCACACACAAAATTAAATTTTAATTTTAGCCTCTTATGCATGGCTTCATCTTACAAAACATCAATAAAGAGTCCCTCTTTTCACTTTGACTTTCCATGAGCCTCCTTGATTCTTACTACTAGTATAATATACGTGCGATGCACGTCTACAAAAAGTAAAGTCATCAAATTAAATGAATATACACATACGATGCACGTTTTAATAATTTTAAAAAATAAAAATAAAAACTCTGACGTAGAGACGATTTGAACCGAAAACCTTCTTTATATTAGTTATATACGTGTGTTGCACATGTTGGTAGAATGACAAAATGACAAATGACACTAAGGCCTTCTCCCATTATAATATTAGAGATAGAGATTAGAGATAGAGATTAGAGATTTTCACTGAACGCTCATTTTAGAAGAGAATGGTGTAAGCGGAACTCGGAAATCCAGCCTTTTTTCTTACAAGCAAAAAATCAAGGCAAATTATTAAACTATAGTAGTACTCACATCCTTCTTGATTATTAGTTATACATTTCATATTACCCACCTTCCAAAATATTTTTACTCAAGTCCTTCTACTGTAAAAGCAAATTGAACACCCTTTTTTCAAAATAAATCTCCGTGTATTTTTTTTTAATGGTTATGGTATGAATTTAACATTTAAAATGACTTATTTTTTGTTTTTTGGGGGGGGGGGGGGGGGGGGGGGGGGGGGGGGGGGGGGGGGGGGGGGGGGGGGGGGGGGGGGGGGGGGGGGGGGGGGGGGGGGGGGGGGGGGGGGGGGGGGGGGGGGGGGGGGGGGGGGGGGGGGGGGGGGGGGGGGGGGGGGGGGGGGGGGGGGGGGGGGGGGGTGGGGGGGGGGGGGGGGGGGGGGGGGGGGGGGGGGGGGGGGGGGGGTGAGGGGGGGGGGGGGGGGTTGTATATTGAACTATGATTTGCCCGTGCGTACTGCACGTCTTCGATGGACATCAATATACGAAAAGCTCTGTAAACAGTAATAACAATAATTTGAAGTTAAGTTCGAATAGTATGACATAATTAGTGTAAATAAAAGTCTATGTTTCTATTAGTATGATGTTGAAAATTAATTATATATGAGGAGTAAAATCCAACTGTCTTAGAACTTAAAAGGTGAAAATGATGAAATTTAACTGTTGAAGAGATATTTACTATTTTTAATATAACATGTACAATAAAAAAACATAAAAATTCTGAAAATTTTACAAACCTAAAATCTTAAAATCTAAATTTCTAAGTTAAGAAAGAATGGGAGAGAGAGAGAGGAAGAGAGAGAAAGAGAGAAATATAAAAAAGTGGAGAGAGGAGAGATAGTAATAAAGTAATGAGTTTTTTAGTTTTGGGGGGAAAAAATTTTAATTTTGGGGTTTGAAATTTTACGCGGAAAAATATGTTTTGTGAGACTCAATATAGGCCATTGGTTTTAGGGGAGATTGAATGAGAGCCACTTGATAGCTTTCTTTGTAATTTATTATATAGATTTGTGTGTTTTATTTACTGAAAAAAATACTTGTTATTGTTAGTTGGCCCACCCGACACATTTTTGGTGACTTCGTCCCTGAATAAGGTTGTATATTTTTTTTTTGAGGTAAAAGGTGGAATAAGGCCACCCTGTTTCATTAATAAGAAGTTAATAAAACATGCCCGGCATACCGGGGAAAATACAAAACAAAGTACAATGCAGGAAGAAAATGCAAGAAAACAAAAACATCTACCCCCAACAAACCCTGGGGGGTGGGTCTAACTACTCAGACATCAAACAACCAGAGAGCACAGTAGGTTGAAGCAAAAACAGAAGCTGGCGTAGGCACTGTCATGACTGGTGGAGCCAGTCCCTTAGTCCAGTGTCGGCCCGATCTCTACCTCCTTATCATCAAACTCCTCTACCTGGAATACTCTAGCTATCCTTCCTCTTGCCCCCGTTGCCACAGCTGTAGCCCAAAAAGGGATAAGATGCATGATGTGAGTCAGATTACCAGAAATACTATTACATGAAGCACGAAAATAAAAATTATTTCTGTCAAGCCATAACACCCATATTGTGGCTGCAATTGCAATGTACCACGCCTCCTTCATATTATGGCGGGCCGTTGCAAATTTGGAGCCAATCCACAAATCCTCATATACGCAGGGGTAGACGCCTGTTCCTAAGGCTCGGAGAACCTCAACCATAGTAGCCTTACTTCTTGGGCAGTGAATGAAAAGGTGATTTAAATCTTCCACATGAGCGTCGCAGAAAGCACAGTTGGTCGGCACCTGTGGTTGTCTTTTGGCCAGGTTTTGCCTAGTGAGGATAGCATTATTGAGTACCAGCCATAAGAAAACTCTGACTTTAAGGAGAGTTTTTGCCTTCCACAACACCTGTGCCCAGCTGGGTCTGCATCCTCGAAAGTGGATCCGATGATACATAGATCTCACCGAGAAAGCTCCCTTGCTCTCGAGTCCCCATCGCTTCTGATCTGGGCCTTGTGTGCATCTGATGCCCTCCCGTGTGATGTGTGCCTGCATGTCCAGCAATTGCTGTTGTAAAATTGGGGTGAGCGTTCCTCGGAACGCCGGTCTCCACCCTCCCCTTTTCCAACCTTCAGCCACGGACATATTCGGTCGACTCGACTTCTCATACAGCTCTGGGAACAATTCTTTCAAGGTATGGGCACCACACCACCTATCCCACCAGAATCTGGAGGACTGGCCATTGCCGACCGTCGACATAACTGCCGAATTGAAGGGGCCGCTAGCCTTGGCAATTCCTTTCCAGAGTCGCGAAGCTTTAGCCCCTACTCGAAAGCCAAGGTTTCTCGTGCCTTTTCCCTTTAGATAAGGTTGAATGAATTCCTGCCAGCCTTCCCCGCTGTTGTGGAACACCTTCCACCACCATTTTTCCAGTAGGACAAGGTTCATATCTCTGAGGTTGATGATGCCGAGCCCTCCATGCTTCTTCTTCATGCAAGCGATGCACCATTTAATGAGGTGGTAACCTCTTTTATCCGGGTCTGCCCCCTTCCACAGGAATCGTTTTCGAATTTGGTCAATCCTCTGGATTACCCATCTTGGAAGCTCGAAAAATGACATGTAGTAGATTGGCAGGTTAGATAACACCAAGTTGATGAGTACCACTCTGCCCCTGAGAGACAACGATTTACCTTTCCAACCAGACAGTCTGTCCTCCACCCTGTCGATGATAAGCAACCAATCTGCTTTAGATAATTTTCCTGGTCTGAGTGGTAGCCCTAGTATTTGATAGGGAAGCCACTTGTCGTACAGTTCAAAATAGAAGCGTGTTCCCCTGCTTCATCATCGGCTAGGAAAATTGGAGTCAGCGCACTCTTGTGAAAATTAATCTTAAGGCCTGACCAGACCTCAAAACAGTATAGGGTCCCTTTAAAACATACAGTTTCTCGTCTAGACCCATTACCAAGGAGTAGGGTGTCATCTGCGTATTGTAGGATCGTACACCCTTTAGTAGATACGGAATTTGCCACTGGCGTGATCCACCCTTTTTCCTGGCAATTCTCCAGCATGACCCTCAACACATCCGCCACGATAGTAAACAGGAGTGGTGAAAGTGGGTCCCCTTGTCTGAGGCCCTTCCTGCAAGGGAACGGATGCCCCGACCTCCCATTCACTGAAATGGCCGTTTTGCTAGACTGTAAGCACTGCCTGATCCAGCCGATCCATTTATTCCCGAAACCCCTACCCCTGAGAGCCTCCAGCAAGCACTCCCAATCAACCGAGTCATAAGCTTTCTCAAAGTCCAGCTTAAGTAGAAAGCTCTTAGAGTTGGTCGTATGGCAGCGGTGGATAACTTGTTCTGCCGTTGCCACATAATCTAGGATATTTCTGCCCTTAATAAAGCCCGATTGAGCTTTGTTGATAAGGCCGTCCATAATACTCCCCAGGCGGATAGCTAGAATTTTTGTAATAATCTTCGCCGAGCAATTTATGAGGTTGATTGGCCTATAGTCGCCCACCTTCGATGCCTCTTCTCGTTTGGGAATCAGGACTACCTCCATAAAATTAAACATACCCAATCTGAGTTTGTTGTTAAAAAGTCATCCAGCAATGCCAGATAGTCCCCTTTAATTTCTTCCCATAAAATTTGGAAGAACATCATTGGGAAGCCGTCTGGCCCTGGAGACTTGTCTGCTCCCATATTATTGATAGTCTTTTTTACTTCCTCCTCCGAGTATGGCGACTCCAGCCAGGATAGCGAAGGCGCTGACTCGTTCTGGTAAGCCTGCCAAAAATCATTTCTGAGTGCGACTCGGAAGTCATTCTTCTTCCCCAAGAGGTCCTTGTAGTATCCTTGGAAGGCTGCGGAAATCTCTTGTTCATCTTGAACTGCCCCCGAGCTTGTTTCTAAGGATAAAATAAGATTGGACCTGCGCCTTGCACTTGCCACTCGGTGGAAGAAGGCCGTGTTCGCGTCTCCCTCTTTGAGCCACGAAATTCTAGATCTTTGCTGCCATTTAATTTCTTCCATCTTATAGAGATTGGCAATATTCTCACGGAGCTCCAGAAGTCTATTTCTTTTCTCCTGAGACAGGTCTCTCGATTCCTCCACTCTTTCAAGTTCATCTATTCCTTCCAACAGGAAATCTTTTGCGTGCCAGATGGACGAGAACCTAGATCGGTTCCATATACGTAGCCGCTTTCTTAATCTGCAGATTTTTTCACACCATCGGCCCGCAGCATCTGTGCCACACTGGGAGCGCCCAGTTTTCCATAACCAGGTGGTGGAATCCCTGAATCTCCAGCCAGACCTTCTCAAATCTGAATTTCCTATGTCTTTTGGCTCCTTGAAGCCCAATGTCAAGAAGGATTGGAGTATGATCTGACATTGGTCTAGGGATCAATCTAGCAGTTGCAAGGGGGAACTTAGTCTCCTAGTCCAATGAAAACGAGGACCCTATCCAATTTTGCCATAATCGGAGAAGTCTGCATGTTAGACCACGTAGTCTATCGTTAATAGGGATATCTATCAACTCAAGATCCGCTATCACCCTATTGAACTCTGCTGTGTGCCTGTCACTGGAACCTCTGCCCTTGTGTTCGAAAGCAAATCGGGTAATATTGAAGTCCCCCCCGACAATCCAAGCCCCCGGCCAACGGAGACGAATATTGACCAGTTCTTGCCAAAAGGCGTCACGCTCAGAAGCCACGTTCGGCCCATAAACAACTGTGATAGTCTGCATAAACTTATCCGATCGTCGTTCCAGTTGAGTAGACAGGGAGAAAGTACCATGATAGACATCTGAGCAAGTGAGCAGGTCCGAGTTGAAGCCAATGGCAATTCCCCCAGAGGCTTCCGCAGATGGGCGCAAGACCCAATCCTTGATTCTTTTCCCCCTATTCTCTTGAGTTTGGTCCCATGTATGAGTTTGGTCTCCTGAAACCCAACCACTTCCGCTTTAGACTTCGTAATAACGTCTCTAACCATATCTCTTTTACCTTTATCCCCCAGACCCTGGACGTTCCAGAATAGCATATTTATTGGGGAACAATGTCTGAGATGACGGTGAGCGGGGGACTCGGGCTGGATTCGCCCTCAGAGACCGTTATCCCCCTAGAGTTAGATCCTATTTCCTTAAGGACACTAGTTTTAGCTCTCTCATTTTCCAAACCCCTCATTTTGTTAAGAAGAAATGCGTTGCGTTCTTTATCACAGACTTCCAAACCACAGGTCATAGCTAATAAAAAAATTTCAGATCTGACATGAAATTTAAAATATTAGCAAGAAAAATTTTTGTACCTCCATTGACGTGTTTAGCCGCTTTTGCGGCTGCAGCTCTCTCCAAAAAGTCATCCAAAGACTCCGCATGAGCCCTCTTAGGTGACCGCTGCACCCTAAAACCAACCGTCCTTTGAGACGATCCCGAGCTGAATCGTGGGGCCGACTCTGGGATGGTGGATAGCACCATCTCTGGCGATAAATCCTGTTGTGAATCAGCAATAAAATCTGAGTCCCCTGAATCGTCGTCTGAGAAGTCAACGTCCAGGTTCAAACGCTCTTCTAGGTCCTCCTCACTAATAGCATGCTGTTTTTGCAAATGAGGAGAGGCCTCTCTACCTATGGACTCCTCATTGGGCCCACCAACAGCTGACTCAATAATAGAAATATCGCTGTCTCCCGTTGCGTTCCCCTCATTAGGCCCGCTATCCGCCCGACAATTTTTTGGAATATTCGAGATTGTAGAGAAACAAGTTCTAAGAGCAATAGGGTTCGCTGTGGGCCCCTCGATGGGCCCATTAGCATAGCACAGTGTAGAACTCAACACTCCACTTTCGCTGGACCCGCTTAAAACCTTTACACTATCCCCGCGCTCCATCAAACCGCAAGACGCCAAAGAAATACCACCTAAGTGCTGCACTGTGGGGGTGAGCATACCCCCCTTGCCAGCTGTCGCAATGTGGTAGGTGGGGGTCACGGCAGCGCCAGACGCTTCGACTCCCGAGGAGCGCTTCGATATCAACGATGTGTGTGAAATCCCTCTGAAATTCGAAGCGTTACCGTAACTCTCCTTGCCTTTAACTCTTTCCCCAAACTTGCCATTGTCTTCTTCCCTAAAATCACCCAACTTCAAAGAGGGAGCTTTATCACCTACTCCCTCGCCTTCAGTCTGTGGCTTTCCTGTGGTCTGTCCACTGTTGTTGGGCAGATCCAAAGCCAGAGTAACCTCTGGTTCTGGTTCCTGTCGCCCCAGATCGCTCGTCTTTTGCTCCAAGCCCTTTTCCTTTTCTTTTACTGGTGTTGGCCCTGCGGTGGCAGAGATCTAGTGTGCTAGCTCCAAAGGCGGAACCTTTTGCTTTACTGGTGCTTTCCAGACTCTCTCTACCCACTCCTTGGTCGAATGAGATCTCTGATCTGGCTTCTGCCCCTCGCTGCCAAAGTCCTCCACCAACTCCTGACCCAAAGTCGACCTGGGTTGGTCTGTGCCATTTTTGGGGCCTACCAGCTCTGACCCCCCCTCCGCCCCTCAGCGACTCCCTCCTTGGCTGCATGCCGCGCTTGACCACCTTGCAACAGCTGAAAACCACTTTGGGTAACATGTTTCTTCACCTTTTCATGACCAACCCCCAAAGGAGAGCAGTGTTGCAGTTCTGGGTTTGTGCCATCACGGCCGTTGGGCCCGTTGATCTGGTTTTGAATTCGATCACCGGCGCCCCTCCCAGATCCGCCCCTTACTGATCCCCTCGCTGCTGCCTCCCGCTGAGTCTCCAGTTCTCTGGCCGCCTTGATCCCCTCACGATAGGCTCGCTCCACTTCGTGGGATCCATCTATAGAGATGAGCTCGCTCCACTTCGTGGGATCCATCTATAGAGATTTCCCAGCTCGGCGACGCCGCTTCTTTGTAGCTGCGAATAAGGCTGTATATTATGAGGATGTATATGCAACAAGGCTAAGTCTCCAATTTCACAACTCAAAACAGTACTTCCAGCAGAAATTTTCTGATTCAACTAAGTTTTTTTATTATTTATTAGATCTAAGAGACAATAGTCATTAAACTGAGAACCACTAATATAAGCATACCTATAGATAAAGATTTTGAGAAGCAAGTCAAACCTAGAGTATTTCTTATCCATTGTTCTGTTCTGATAATTGAATTAATCGGACGAACTGATATATCTGACAACCTCTCATTTTACAGTATAACAAATCATGATGATTAGTGAACCAAAATATTAAGTACCTAAATACAATAAATCAGTCCATTTATTGCAAATTGTCATCCTACAATTAACTCCTCTTTCTTTTTTGGTTTATAGATAGCAGGACTGAATAAGGATTCCATTGTTCTCAATTTCCAGATGTGACACAGTTAATTAGGAAAGAATTTGAAGAGTTAAAAGTAAATCCAATCAATGGAGTAGTAACTTTTAATGTGGGTGTTGTTCCTGTTATCAACACTATTGTTATTGATGATTAACATCACACTGATCAGATTGACCCCATTTCTGATGCTTTTGAACAGATACCTTCTCTGGATCCTGATGTAAATCCAGTTATCAACACAATTGCTACCATCTCTGCTATGTCGGTCCATCAACAAGAGTACATCACTGGGACTCTTCTAGTCCCGCACATGCAGGCTGCATATGAAGCTAATCAATCCAATGCTGATGTTTAAAACTCTTTATTTTAGTTTCTTAGTATTTTGGAGACTCTTTGCTTCTATATTTTTTGCTTATGTCTCCTCTTTTATGCTGGGGATATTATGTTTCTCTGTCTAGATCTTGTACTGACTGCTTGTACTTCTTGTTTCTGTAAGACTTTTTGGTTTCATATATGAGTAATGCTTTAGCCACTACCAATTTCACTACCATTTTCTTCACTACCTTAGGTGGCATACTCCTATTGGAGAGTTCTCCCACCTACTCTATCATTCCCTACCTATTGGAATGTGCCACATAAGGTAGTGAAGAGAAATGTAGTGAAATTGGTAGTGGCTCTAGCATTACTCTTTATATATATACTAGATTTGCCCGTGGGCACGTGCCTACGGCACGTATTCGAAACGGTACAAAACACGAAAAGCCCTGTAAACAGTAAAACAACAATTATGTAGCTCAAGTTTGAATAGTGTGACAATAATTAGTTGTAAATAAAAGTCCATGTTTCCATTAGTATATGTTGAAAATAATTATAAATAGGGGTGTAAAATCTAATTTCTTAGAGCTGTGTGGAAAATGATGAAATATAATTGTTAAAGAGATATTTGATATTTTCAGTATAACATGTGCAATAAAAAAACATAAAAATTTTAAAAATATACAAATCTGAAATCTTAAAATCTAAATTTCTAAGTAAATAAAAAAGAAAATGGGAGAGAGAGATAGGGAGAGAGAGAAAGAGAGAAATATGAAAAAGTGAAGAGAGAAAAGAGAGATAGTGGGGGAATTTGGTTTTTGGGTTTAAAATTTTGAGAGGAAAAATGTGTTTTGTGATGTTAGATCTGGGCCTTTGATTTTAAGGGGACTGAATGTGAGCCACTTGATAGCTTTCTTTGTGTTTTATTATATAGATTGGTTGGAGTCTGCGGACTCTACTTCTATTATCAAAACAAAAAAAAAAAAAAAAAAAAAAAAAATGGAGTAGTAACCAAAATGAAAAACTTGATTGCACAAAAATCAGTTCAAAATTTAATAGCAGTTGCTACAGAACTAGACACAACAACAAAAACACTTGGTAGCAGAAACTCTTGCATTACGAAAACAAAACCCAAAAAAAAATAAAAAATTGAAACATTAGGATATTACTTCATCTTGGAAATTTCACTACTATTGATGCGCCCAAATAACGTCCTTGAGTGCCGGTCTCATATCATTTTTCCATATCTTCTGATACTCCAAAGTATCCCCATCTGTTTTCTTTATCTCAACGACATGGAATGAAGGAGTCACCTCAAAGACCTGAGCATCAATAGCCAAAACACCCTTCCGTCCTTCCTTCACTCCTTCCATTTTCAACACTATGTCATTCTTCTTCTTCACCTTGAGCTTCAGTTGCTTGGCAATCTCCTCTATCTTCGAGGTAATGGTAGTAGCAGGCTTCGTAGAAATGAATCTCACTTCTTTTTTCCTAATATAGTCATCAAATAAACCCGAGAGATCAAAACCAGATGAAAGGGCTATGATGTCAAAGGCATTCAAATTTACACGCTTCAAAACATCCTGCTTTCCCTCCGCTACAATTTCAGAGGAATCATATACAGTATCAGTTTTGATATGTTTCATGATCATCTCTTTTGTTTCTTCACTCCCCATCCTTTTGTTACTGAAACCTTTTCTGAACCACGGACTCTCCTTGATTTTTTCAATTGAGATTCTAGTAGCTGGATTTGGGTCAAGGATTCTTGACAAAAGTCTCTTAACATCCGAAGAAAACCAATTAGGGCATTTGAATTCTGACTTGTCAATCTTTCTATACATCTCTATCAAGTTCAGACCATGAAATGGGAGGTAACCAGCCATCAAAACAAACAGAATGACTCCACAAGACCAAATATCAGCTTTATCACCATCGTATCCTTTTCTTTTGATTATCTCTGGGGCAACATACGTTGGAGTTCCACACATTGTGTGGAGTAGTCCATCCTGCCTTTTGGACTCAACCAGTGCACTCAAACCAAAATCTGAAATTTTGAGATTCTCGTCATCGTCCAAAAGGAGGTTTTCAGGTTTGAGATCACGGTGGTAAGCACCTCTGCTATGGCAGAAGTCTAGCGCACTAATGAGTTGCTGAAAGTACTTACGAGCAACTTCCTCCTTGAGCTTTCCCTTTGTGATTTTTTTAAAGAGCTCGCCTCCATTGACATACTCAAGAATTAAATAAATCTTGGTTTTGCTAGCCAAGACTTCGTAGAGATGCACAATATGTGGGTGCTGCACTATTCTCATGACTGAAATTTCCCGTTTGATTTGATCTATAAGCCCAGCCCTCAAAACCTTTGCTTTGTCCATCGCCTTTATAGCAACAACTTGAGAAGTTTTCAGGTTTCTTGCTTGGTAAACCTTTGCGAAAGTTCCTTGCCCAAGCAATCTCCCTAATTCATACCTCTGCATCAAAATACTCCCTTCTACATCGGACCCCATTTGGCAATATCTACTGCACAGAAGAATTATACTTGTCACAGAAGAGGGTTCTCAAAGAATAAGATTTCAACTATCTTCACCGAAATCTTGATCTAAGTCAGATTGGTTTCCTTGCATTTCAAGCTCTATACTGAACTGATGCACAGTGCATGGGCAGGCTAAGATTCAGCTGACCAATCTCTTGGACGATATACACTTGCAGCTTGCATGGATCTACAAACTCATTTACCTTGACGAGAATTTAGCACATCTTCCAGCATTCCCTGCTGTTTGCCTTCAAATTGGGCTAGAGGTTTCTGAAAGAAAATTTTAGATTATATCAGAAAGCAATGCAGAATAAATAGCAATAGGACTAAGATATCATCACCTAATTCGTAAAGTAGTGGGAGATTGACATAGCCAAAAAAAAACCGGAGTACAGATTAAAGAATTTGTATAAACTGATATGTCTAGATTCATATATATATAGAGAGAGAGAGGAATGTTCCGTTGTGCACTTGTGTGCACTTGGCCTTCCCGCCTTCATATCGACCATCCGAACCGTTCACATTCATCTACACGTCTAAATTAGTCTAAATATGTAAAATCAAATTATTTGAAATTTATTTGCCCATCCGTCCTGTAACTATAAAAAACAACGATTTTTAGCCATTCAATTTTGTAACACTTCAATGGATGGCAAATAAATTTCAAAAGATTTGATTTTACATATTTAGACTAATTTAGATGTGATGAACGGTTCGGATCGTCGATACGAAGGTGGGAAGGCCGAGTGCACACGGAGGCCTAGTGCACAATGGAACATTATGCTCACCGCCTGAACACTAGGCCTTCGGGCGTTCATATCGAAAATCCGAACCGTTCGCATTGATCTACACATCTAAGTTAGTCTAAATATGTAAAATCAAATCATTTGAAATTCATTTGCCCATTCATTGAAGTGTTACAAAATTGTATGGCTGAAAATCATTGTTTTTATAGTCACATGATGGATGGGCAAATGATGGGCAAATGAATTTCAAATGATTTGATTTTACATATTTAGACTAATTTAGATGTGTAGATCAATGCGAACGGTTCAGATTTTCGATATGAACGCCTGAAGGCCTAGTGTTCACGCGATGAGCACTAGAGTAGTGCTCAACCGAAGCTTTCCATATATATATATATTATATATATATATATATATATATATATATAGTCCCTTCTTCAGTTGCAACGCTACTGTAGTGCTTGCAAACTTGCAAACGTCTTAACCCGTCATTGGGATGACGGGTTAAGGCAAAACACATATGGGTTATGTGTTTTGCCTTAATCCGTCATCCCCAATGACGGGTTAAGGCGTTTGCACGGTATTTGCGTTTGCAACGGAAGATGGCCCTATATATATATATATATATATGGGAAATACTCCATTGAAAACGGGTCTAGTTTTCACGGATTGGAAAACAGCAATCTGAGCCGTTGGATCGCTCATGATCGTGATCAGCGGCTCAGATCGAGCTCCCTATAACCCGTTTCAATTGATCAGCGGAGGGTTATTTTGAAAATTTCGTCCCAAATAACTCTCGCAGAACAGATTCTAAAAAAATTGATATAACCTAGACGTTGTTGGAACAACGACCTAGGTTACAAAAAAATTGAATTATAGGCCGTTGTTTTGTAACCTAGGCCGTTGTTTTGTAACCTAGGTCGTTGTTCCCAACAACGGTCTAGGTTATATTCATTTTTTCAAGAGTGAATCAGACGAAGAGTTATTTGGGACAAAATTTTCAAAACTAATCCTCCGCCACTTAAGTGATATTGGGTGATGGGCGGAGAAATATATATATATATATATATATATTAAATTACAAGTTTTCAGCTAATATTTCAAAAAAGTATGCCAAAATACAGTCGAAATTTCCTCTTCCGCTTTTGAAATCAATTAATAAATTAAACGGAAGTTCTGAAACTGGATATAATTTTTTTAGTCTGATCATACAAGATTATAACGATCGAGCAGAGTAAACTGTAGGCACTGCAATTCTGACGACCTATCTGATGAATTGTGTCAAGGTATGTGGCTAGATTTCTATGTAATCTTTCTGATAAAACCAGGTGAAGGGTAAATACTTTTAAATTTTCACTATTAAAGGACAAAGAAATTCCAAACAAATTATATATAAAATAAAAAGTTATAAAATAACAAAGAACTGAAACAAAAAAAATTAATTATTGATCTAACTAAATTCAAAAATTCAAAAAAAAATCACATATGCATAACACCCAAAAAAAAGGCAATATATAATGACTAAAATTTAACAGAATATTACTAACTAAATATGCATGTTTCAAAAAGGCAAAATATAATGACTAAATTTTAACAGAATATTACTAACCAAACATGTAAGTAAGAGAATCGAGGGCAAAACCGAGGAATTTTTTTTATTTTTCTGAAAGTTTAAACAGGTATCTGTATGAACAATAACCTCATTGTCAGTTCAATTTTCTTCATAATAAATAACAATTCAAAAAAATAATAATATATAATCTCTAATATTGTAATGGGAAAGTTGGAGTTGTCATTTGTAAATAAACAAATCTGTACATCGTCCGTGCATAACTATTATAAAGGAGATCTCAAGTTCAAGCCCAGACTATTTCAAATTTTTTATCTTTAAAAAACTAAATTTATTAAGACGTACAATGCACATATAAATTACTAGTAAAAATAAAAGTAAAAGTTGGATATCTTCGTAGCAACAAAAATACTAGGAACAAAGGGTAAAAAAAACTTCCAATCATCACTATCATCTGAGCCTTTTCCCATCAATATTAAGAAACATGTAACTTTTGGCACCCAATTGTTAACATTAAGTCAGGTCTCCCTTATTTAGCATCAAATTCATCTAGATTTCAGTAAATAATATATAGGAAAAGAAAATATGAAATAATTAATAATATGAATAGAAAATATGAAATAATTAATAATACTAACTCCACCAAATGTGCTTTCCCATGAAAGAAGAAAAAAATTTGAAACATGACTAAAGAAAAAGTTCAAAACTGAGACAATCAATTATCACTTGCGACTATTACAGATCATACTTAAATCATAATCAGCAGTCGAAACCAAATTATCATTCAAATTTCAAGGAAATCATGTAAAAGAGAAATTAAGAGTTTGACATATATACCGGGATTGAGCGAACGAGGAAGGTCCGAATTGAGTCTGTGATTAACTGAAGAAGATCTAAAGAGTGGTTTTCTTTTTCTCTTTGATAAACTAAAGAGAGAGGAATTTAAACCCTAGAAGTTGCTCTGTTCTTAATTAGGTTGACGGGTTTTCTTTTTCTGGGTACACCCGCCTATGTACTACTCATATATATTATGTTCTGAAGCATCCTGTTCTCTATATAACAGCAAAGAATGTGATAATGTGAAAGTACAGGAATACCCTTTAGGTGTTTACTACTTGCTTATTGAATATTCTATTGGATGCTTCGTTGTTTTAATTTCTAATTTTAAACTTTAAATTTTATTATTATTATTATTATGTATATAGTTTAGAATAGAAGCTACATAGTATTTGTTTTGTTACTTATTAAAATGATGCAAATTATTGAATAATTATACTTTTTGCTATTTATATATATCTACAAATTGAATAATCCATCTATTATCTTATCCTATTTATCTTATTTATTTATCTCTAAACTCTAATACTATGAGAGTTGGAGTTATGTAATTTATAGACAAATTGATCAACTATCTAATCTCAACCATTTATTTTTAAGTGTGGGTTATATTAACTATTTATTTACTCAACTGTTGTTAGTTATCATAATACCCTCAAAGTTCAAATTTATTTATGACATAATTATTTACAAAAGTGTCATTTATATAAAAGTTGGTGTCACTAGGGATAATTTGTGAAGGGTATGTGATAAATAAAGGGAGGTCTCATGTTCGATGTCAGATTACGTCTTAGTGCTTATTTTTAAAAATATATTTTTTAGGACCGTACAAAGCAAATGCAAATTATTAGTTTATTAATAATGGAACTTTTTCAGCCTGGGACAACACATGTGAGAATTTTTTTATTCATGGACATGACATGTGGCAAAATGAGGATGACATGTGGCGATGTCCAGTCAAATGACAAAGTAATTATATAGATAAGATATTTTTGAATTTTTCATTTACATAATTAAGAGATAAAAATAATTAGATTTAAAGTTTTGTTAAAATATTTAAAATAAGAGATAAAAATAGTTATGTTTAGATTTTTAAATTAGATAAAAAATATCTTAAATGCATAATTAACAGATAAAAAATAATTAGATTTAGAGTTTTTTAAAAAAATACTTACACTAAGAGATAAAAAAATAGTTTTATTTAGTTTTTTTTTAAAAATTCCGTACGTTTGTCATTTTAAAAATATCATCGTCATACATAATAGATAAAAATAATAGTTGGAATTAAGAGGGAAAAAGTAAGTTATAGTTTAAGATAATTCGTATATAGCACGAGATTAGTGCATAATCATGTGTATACCACGAGTTAATTTACCATTAATTTACATATCAGAAAAAAAAAATTGCTAATAAAATATAGTAGATCTTGACGGTATTATTCCTGTATCATGCTAGTTATTATTATTATCATTAATTATTAATCATGTACTTTTTCGGCGGGAGACGACATGCGGCAAAGTTTTATTTTTTTTTATCATAAGGGTTGGCTAGCTAACGCCCCACCTAGTTTCATTAAAAAGTTTTTAATAAAACAGACATACCAGCGTCGGACAATGATATTCATGAGACCCACATTCGGACCATGATATTCATTGTCCTACCAAAAAATGATTCCCCTACATTGGTCGCTCCGGACCTCATGCAACCCCCCAAAATACATACAAGAAAAAAAAACACCCAAAATACATCACAAAAGTTCCATGATTAGACGTTTAGCCACACACAACCCCAAGAGACTTCCGGATGCGCGTACCACCCACCTCGCACCATGGAATCAACCATCCTCTGCTGTGCCTCCCCCTTCTTGTGAAACAACCTGGGCGTTGGCAATGTCCTTGTAGATGTCCTTGATCTTCTTTGACTGTTCATCACCTGCCGTTTTAGTCCAGAACAAAATATTAGCAATAATCTTCAGGATCAATTGGTGATACATCATGTGACTATGTGTGCTTCTAAAGATTCTATTGTTCCTTTCTAGCCATATTCCCCAACATATAGCCGCCACTCCTGTGTCCCAAAAATAGAACTGGTTGTTTTGTAAGTGCCCCTCTTTCCACCTACCCTCCCCCCCCCCCCAAGCTTCAAGAACTGTTTCCGGACCTTCCCTGTGGATACCGAATCTGTTAAGGATGTCTCTCCAAATGGGCCTCGCAAAGCTGCACTTGACGAGTAGATGGTTAACCGTTTCATTATCCTGATTGCACATGACACAATTAATCGGACCTTGCCAACTTCTCCTAACCAAGTTATCCCGTGTTAGGATTGCGTTCCTACATGCCAGCCAGTTAAAGGTCTTCACTTTAAGTGGTGCATAAGACTTCCACACTGGATCAAAGACTCTCACTCCCCCATCGTTTAACCTTTTATACGTCGATTTAACAGAGAAAATACCCCCTTTTTCCTATTCCCATTTAAGTTTATCCTCCTGCTCGTTACTTGTAGGCTTCCAATCTTCCAAGAAGGAAATGATCTCCTGTTTTTGTTTTCTCGCCTCGTTTGTCAGTCTGCCTGTGAGTCTTGGTTTCCATTCTTCATTCCTCCAATTTGTAGCCACCCGATCATATTTATCTGTAGCAAACCCGTATGCATGCGGGAATCTCCTCTTGAGGGTAATTGTGCCACACCATTTTTTCTTCCAGAAGCATGTCGAATTTCCATTCCCAATTGAAAAAGTTACCCCAGAGATGAAGATGTCTCTAGAGTTGGTCACCCCTCTCCAATACCCAGATGCTGAGTCCTTGTTTTTTTGTTTCTGGTGCATGCAGTCATTCTTCAAATAAGATGCCCTTATCATTGTACCCCATTTAGTCTTCGTTTTAGTTCTGAGTTTCCACCACCATTTGCATAACAAAGCTTGGTTCATTTGACGAATATTGGCTACCCCTAAACCTCCAAACTCTTTTTATCTACAGACTATACCCCATTTGATTAAAGCATATCCTTTCCCCTCCCCCGCCCCATGCCATAAGAACCGGTGCCTAAGTCTGTCAATTTTTTTGACCATCCATACCGGGATATGGTAGAAGGACATATAGAATAAGGGTATGGAGCTGACCACTGAATTAAGCAAGATGAGTCTTCCACCAATTGACAACATTTTGCCTTGCCACCCCTCCGGCCTATTCGCGATTTTGGCAATGATGCCGTGCCAATCCCCCCTCCTAAGGTTCCCGGTTCCGATCGGCAACCCCAGGTATTTAATCGGAAGTGTCTGGATCGTGCAGTTAAGAAGATTTGCAATACTGATCCCCGTTTCCCCCGATTCCCCTAAGAGAGTAATGGAGCTTTTGTTATAGTTCACTTTTAATCCCGAACAATCTTCGAATAAGTACAGGCCCCATTTTAGGAGCGTTGCTTGCGTAATATCACATTCTCCAAAAATGACTATATCATCCGCATATTGGACATTCATAACTGCAGAGATGCCCCTCCTCATACCAAGACCATTGATTAAACCATGATGGCGATAGGCTCGCAGCATACTATGCAATCCGTCCCCTGCCAGTGTGAACAATAGGGGTGACAAGGGATCCCCTTGTCTCAGACCCCTTTTACATCTGATTTCCTTGTCCGGCTCCCTATTAACCAGCACATTGAACTTGGAGGTAGATAGCCACTTTTGAATCCAGCCTATCCATCTGTTACCGAAGCCTCTTCTCTGAAGGATCTCCAACAAGCATTTCCATTCGACCTTGTCATACGCCTTCTCGAAATCTAGTTTTAACATGAAGCCCACCTTCTTACGTCTCTTCGTGTCCTGAATGACTTCATGAACTAGCGCCACTCCTTCAAGAATGTCCCTACCCGCAATAAAACCAGTCTGATAGTCCTCAATAAGGTCCCCGATGATCTTACCCATCCTGATAGCGAGGACTTTTGTGATGATTTTGACCGAGCAGTTAATCAAGCTGATCGGTCTGAAATCATTTACATCTCTAGCCGCTTGCTTTTTGGGGATAAGGCAAACATTAGTGTAGTTGAGTCTCTCCAAGTTCAGAGAACCGTCATAGAAAGCATGCATGATAGCAATAACATCATCCTTCACAATATCCCAGAATCTTCTGTAGAAGAAAATGGGAAAACCGTCTGGCCCTGGTGCGCTGTCTTGACCCACCCCCCACACTGCAGCCTCCACCTCATCCACGGTGAAGGGGTCTTGCAAAGCCTCAACTCTGAGGAGGATCTCCTCTTGCAGAACCTCCCATAAATCCTCATTGGATACGCAAAGACTATCCCTGTGCTGACCCAGGAGATCTTTGAACTTAGCATCCACATGTTGCCTAATTTGACCCTCCTCGTCCACCGGAATGCCGTCAATGTTCAATGAGTGGATGAAATTGGATCTACGTCGCATACTTGCGACCTTGTGGAAGTATTTAGTGATCGCATCTCCTTCTTTGAGCCACCTGACTCTGGAGCGTTGCCGCCACATAATTTCCTCGTTGATGTAAGTTTGCTGGACTTCTTCTCTGCATGTCGTTAATCTGTGGAACTGGCTATCATCCAGGGCTCCTAATTCCTCCTTTCTTTCTAGATCCTTAATCTCGAGAATTGTATCTTGTTTCTTTTTCAATATATTCCCAAACGTGACCTTATTCCACCTTCTTAATCTCCTTCTTAGAATGACCAGTTTTCTGTGCAGTCTTGCTGTTGGCTCATCCTGCCCAATAACCTCTTCCCAACACTTCTTGACAATGTCTTGACACTCCTTGTTAGGCAGCCACATCTTCTCGAACCTGAAAAAGCTTTGTCTTCTTCTTCCTTCTTCTCCCGTAACGATCATGATAGGAACATGATCCGAGGTATTACGAACACAAGACCTGGCCATCTCCAAAGTAAACTTGGACTCCAAGTCTGTAGAGATAAGGATCATGTCTAGTTTAGCAAGACTCGGCTCCCTACGTCGGTTGGACCACGTAAACTGCCGATCATTAATCGAGATTTCCATCAACCTCAACGTGGATATGACCAGGTTGAATTTTCTCATATCATGACCATTGCCTGTCCCTCCACTCCTCTCGTAAGTGTGCCTGACGATGTTGAAATCCCCCCCCCCCACTATCCTAGGTAGATTCCACCTTTCCCTTATGTGTTGCAGCTCATCCCAAAGCTGAGGTCTGAGACTTCTATCATTTGGACCATAGATTGCCGTGATCGTTTGTCGCCACCCGTCTTGCCTTCTTTGGACCACAATCGAGATCGTGAAAACCCCTACCCATTCATCCAGTAAATCGAATGTACCGCGATTGATCCCTACCATGATCCCCCCGACGCCCCTATGGCGTCCCTAACCTTCCAATCCTGTATATGGTCTATCTTAAGACTCCTGAGTACCATGTTCGTTGGTTGAGATAATTTAGTCTCTTCCAAACAAACAATATCTATATGATTATTTCTAATAACTTCCCCTACCATTGTACGCTTGGCCGACTTGCCAAGGCCGCGAACATTCCAAAATAGGATGTTACACATTAAAAGGAGCGACCCCCCCTTGTTCCTGTGTAATTGAAACCAGCTCAACCAGGTTACGGAACACGCAATCGGAGTCCTTCCCTTCCTGAGGACCCGTTTGAACATTCGCAACATTGGCCAGTTCCCTACCCCGAATTTCATCAATACAACTGATGCTTGTGATGTGATGCAAATTTAAACCGTATACATTGGCTAGATGAATTAACAAATGATCTGGAATAAAGCCAAAAATAGAAATATTCGATTTAATACCTGCGATGTTTTCATAGGCTTTGCGTTTGCCGACCCTTTGGTAGATTTCTTTAACTGTCATTGGATTTTTCCATTTGCTCCGCTGCCTGACACTACGTCTGAAGCCCTCCTTCACCCTTAGGATTTTTAACTTCTTCTTTCCGGTGTCCACCACCACTGTTGCTTCATTCATGGGAATTGATTCTCTGTCGTCCCCCGATTCCGGCTCTTCAGATTTGTTGGAGTCTGAGTCTGAGTCTGATGATGAAACTGCATTGTGTGTACTACTCGCAGTCCAATTTCCCAGCATAGTCTTCATCCTCTTTTGGAGTTCGCGTTGTACTCTTTTTTCGACTTCCTGATTTAGGAGGTCTTCCGTCTGTGTGTCCCCCTCCTCGTTGGGCGCCTCCACTTGTTTCGTTGCCGGCACCGTCCCGATATACTGTCCTCCCAAATTGACGTTCGCACAGACCCCATGAGCAGCTTCATTTTCCAGGCCCAAGAGAAGCCTGGGCAGGCCCAGGCCCATGCTGCTGGCCCCCTCACACACTTCCGAATTGAACGGCGGCAAAGTTTTGTAGGCCAAAAATGACATGTGGCTGATACACATCAAAAGAGTTGAACTGAGGAGTCAGAGTGTGGATGCAAGTTAGCTATTGTTTTTTTATATGTTGTAACTACCTAACTACCTGTAATATACGTGTTGTGCACAGACAATTGAATGCTATAAATAAGCAATCTGATGTTAAGATGCGCTGATTTGGGAAATTCCTCTTCTTCTCTATTTTTGATTCTGTTAAAAAGCTTAGGGTCTCTTCTCAACTCCTAAGTTCTCTTCTATCTATTCTCATCTTCAATTCTCTATTCTTGAGTTCTCAAATGAACTAACAAAGCTACGAAAGTAGCAAGAATGGCGGCGGTGCATTTGTAGACGCACCAAATATTATCAAAGCAGTTTGATTTCTCGAAATGTGCTGCGATCGGTGATCAGCGGGATAAAGATAAAGGGGCTGCCTGCGTTCGACAGAGTTCTGGGGGAGCGCCGAAGTTGGAGCTGCGACAATGACAACTATTATTGGAAGAAAGAGGGGTTGGGATCGAGAGCAATGCTCAAGCCTTATCGTCGTAGTTCTCAACTGTTCATTCTCAATTACAACACTTATCACATCAAGTGGGTAGTTATGTTGCGACATTGAAGTCTAGTACGGAGAATCTTGATCCAACTGAGCCGATTCCGCTGTTCAAGTTAGAGCCAAATTGGTTGAAAGCAATCCCTATTTGGGTATTGGTATCAGAACTCATCTTGAAGGAAACAAGCAGGCTGAAACAGAGGCATACATTTTTGTTGAAGAAAAACCAATATTGAAGGAGAAATATAAGAAGGAGCTGAAGCTTGCAAGGGCAAGGGAGCTTGTGTATGCCAAGGAAGCAGCAATTCTTGATAAAGAGTTGAACAAAGAAAAGGTGAAGGCAGTAGCTGCAATCAAGTCACTGTTGGACTTTTTATGTACACTTAAGAACATGCATAAAATATTAATAACAACCTAAAACATATTTATATGAATCTAGATCTTAATCATATTGCAAAAGTGCTTTAATATAAAATCCTAAATCATGAAACTATAGATCTTTGCTAAATCAAAAGAAAAAGAACATTAAAAGCGGAAGCACTAACCTGAAGCCATTGATGGAGATTGCGCAGAGGATTTGGATCTTCCTATATGATACGCACTTCTATGAGATGTCGTCTCTCTATTCTTCTGTTGATGGGATGACAGATGGAATAAGAAGATGCGTATATATAGGGGACCATAACCCTAATTGATAATTATTGATTTCCAATTTTGCCCATCACAAAATAAGAAATCTACTTTACGGTCTTTACACGTATTATATTACACTTTAAATTATATGCTTTTAACCCATTACTTAATCTTAATTAGATCACTTTAATTTGGGTTAGACTTTAAAATAGCAATTATACATTTAGTCACATATGTGAGCCCGCATAGATTATTTTCCAACAATCTCCCACTTGGGCCACATATGTTACTCCTTATAAATGTACATACTTTATGAGCTCAAAATTTTGCTATCATAACCAAAAGCATAGCCAAACAATCTCGTCCATTAATCATGTAAATATAGGATCAAAGTAATTTTCGTTACATTTATCGTAACTAAATTCATCAATGGTCACATATATCGACATAATCAAACGACATAGATCAAGTGTGAATGTATAGCATGGAAATTTCATGCAATGTGATCTATACACATGCCTATTTCCAACTGGTTCTCTTTAAAACTTAAGTGAGGTCAGAACCAAAAATATGACAAATGAGTGAGAAAACTGAATTCTTTATTTCTAATCAGAAAATAACCAAATGTATAATTGTCTCACACAAACATAATGCAAATAAAATACAAATTCCCACTAAATCATGATATCCTCAAATATTACAACACCCATATGAGCAGTATGCTCATAAAAGACCTTGGGTGGTAATCCCTTTGTGAGCGGATCCGCTATCATGGAGTTTGTCCCAATGTGCTCTATGGACATCTGTCCACTTTACACTCTTTCTTTCACAACTAGGAACTTTATGTCAATATGTTTTGACTTTGCCGAACTCCTGTTGTTGTTGGAATACATCACTGCTGACTTATTGTCAAAAAATAACTTGAGTGGTCTTTCTATATTTTTCAAATTGCGCAGCCCAGTGACAAACATTTCGCAGCCATATTCCATAATTCGATACCTCATAGCATGCTACATACTCTACTGCCATACTGGAAGAAGCTATAAGTGTCTGTTTGTCACTTTTCCAGAATATAGCTCCTCCAGTTAGCAGGTAAATATAGCCTGATGTAGACTTTTGCTATCTTGGCACCCTGGTGAAATCAGAATCAGAATACCTTACGACCTCCAAATGATCTGATTTCCTATATGTGAGCATGTAGTCTTTTGTTCTCTGAAGATACCTCATGACCCTCTTGGCTGCTATCCAATGGTCCATACCAGATTTTCTTAAATACATGCCTAACATCTCAACAATGTACGCAATATCCGGATGCGTACATACTTGAGCATACATTAGACTCCCAATAGCTCATGCATAGGGGATCTTTTGTATTTCCTGAATTTCAAGGTTACTTTTAGGACAGTGATTGAGACTAAATTTGTCTCCTTTAGCAACAGGGGTATCCCCTGATCTACAATCTTGCATACCAAACCTTTTGAATACTTTATCGATGTATCCCTTTTGTGATAATCCAAGAGCACCTCGAGAACGATTTCTGTGTATCTGGATTCCTAATACAAAAGAGGCATCCCCAAGATCCTTCATCTCAAAATGCTTGGACAGAAACCTTTCAGTTTCATGTAATAAATCTATATCATTAGCGGCATGCAATATGTCATCGACATATAAAACTAGGAATATATGCTTACTCCCACTGAACTTGTGATACACACAATCATCAACTACATTCAACTCAAAACCAAATGAGATAATTACTTGATGAAACTTTTGGTACCATTGACGAGAAGCTTGCTTGAGTCCATAGATGGATTTTGTCAATTTGCAAACCATATTCTTTGGATCTCCCGACACAAAGTTTTCTAGTTGCACCATATAAATTGTCTCGTCAATGTTGCCATTGAGAAACACCTTCTTGACATTCATCTGAGGTAGCTCAAGATCAAGATGAGCAACAATTGCCATAATTACCCTAAACGAGTCTTTCGATGAAACTGGAGAGAAAGACTCTGTAAATCAATGTCTTCTTTCTGAGTATAGCCTTTAGCTACAAGACGTGCCTTATACCTCTCCACATTACCATTTGCATCCCTCTTGGTCTTAAATATCCATTTAGAACCAATTGGTTTTGCACCTTCTGGAATAGCATTCTTCCTTTCTCTCGTGGATCTCCTTAATGGCACTGGTTCTTGAGGTTGTTGAGTTTGTTATTCTAGAACAATTACCTTATTTTGAATGGGGGTTGTTCAACATTGTCTTATTGAGGTTCCGGATTCACTTCTTGACTAATAATAGGTGTGAGAACCTGAATATGTCAAAAGTGATAGTAGGAATTGGGTTTGTAATTGAATCCAATTCCTCCTCAAAAGCAATGTCCCTAACATTATTTCTCCCCCAAACTCAACTTCCTCAAAAAATGTTGCAGTTCCTGTCTAAAAAAAATATTCCTAAGTGTGGGATCATAAAACTTATAGCCCCTAGATCGTTCAGAACCAATAAAGTAGCTGCTCACTGTTTTGGAGTCCAATTTCTTTTCATATGGCCTGTAAGGCCTTGCCTCAGCTGGACATCCCCAAATGTAAAAGTGCTTTAGACTAGGCTTTCGACCAGTCCAAAGCTCATAAGGTGTTTTTGCAGCTGCTTTAGTTGGTACTCTATTGAGAATGTAAGCTGCAGTCTTTAATGCTTCTCCCCAGAGGGACTCAGGTAAGGTGGAAATAGCAATCATACTCCTTACCATATCCTTAAGAGTCATTTTCTAATCCTTGAAATTTGTCCCATTAAGTATGGGAATAGAATTGATGTTAGTAGTTATTGAGGCAGCAGATGGTAAACTAGCTGAATATAGAACAACAAAACAAATAAAATAAGCTCACATGAGAATCCATATAAAACAATAAATTCAAATAATGGTTAATTCCATCTCAAGATACGAGGCACAACGTTAATATCAAGTCATTGGACAGTAACATTAACTGTAAGCGGTACTCATATTGTAGTAATCAAATATTGACAATAAATCCTGTCAAATAATAAGTCATTCTTTGGACTAACTTATTGTTTACATAGAATACCTTATAATTGTCACATATTTATTACCACAGATGTGCATGAAATTCGGCCAAATATCAACTTTCCTTTGGGTCAGTTAATAAACGCATGAATTACAAACACACAATCATCTTGATATTTTAAATAAATTAAACTACACAAAAGAGGTCACTTTGGCGACATTTTGTTTCAATTAAACTATTAAATATATTAGACATTCATAAGAAAACCATAACAGAAAATGTGATGAATATCTATCTGAAATAATAACACAACTATAACTGAACCATAACAGGAATTGATAACATAATTAAAAAATTAGTTAATCCCATATCCTTCTGTTCTCTTTACGTGTGAGACGTCAGCCAAGATAGCCCCTCAGGTGGGCCCCTCGCCATGTCATCACACGCCAACAGAAGTAGCAAAGTCCACAACAACCGCTGACAGAAGTAAAAAAAAATAATTATCGATAATGCTTGTTAAAATACAATCCCAAGGTATTTTCAATTAAAATTATCGATACCAGGCACAACCGGTGACAGAAGCAGCAAAGTCCTTTACCAGATATTCTTCTAGTTCTTCCCATGGGTCCCCGTGGGGGCCCCACATGCTGCCAAACAGCAATGCAATCCTCTTGGTTCAATTACTGAAGCCATATAAGCAGTATATAACCATATACATTGCTTTCCCGTGGGTACCATTGACATCAGATTATATCTTATTTGAAAATTTGTAATCAAAAACCAAAACCATATCAAAAGGAACCAGGGAGATTTTTAAAAAAAACCAAAACTTTAAACCAGAATTATCTGTAATCCAAGCACAACTACCCCATACAAATTTCTATGGGCAACAACTGATTTTAATATTAATTATCTACAACAGAAACATATCAAAACCATATCTTTAAACAAAACAAAAAAAGAAACTTCATCAAAATCTAAATCATTACAAAAGAGCACTGACGGTTTTGATTTTTTTTTTTTTAAAAAAATCTGAATATGATCTTAACATGGATCTTAATATATTATCAACCAAAGTACAGCATATAGATTAATACACTATTCAATCCAGAAAATGAAACAGAACAAATGCAACAGAACGATGAAAATTTAATGGCTCCAAAAGATTAACAAATTCATTAGCCTTTACAAATCTAAATTCAATTAATTTAATTATTGAATCTGAATCTTAAATGACAAATACCATAAAAGGAAGATCAAAAGAAAATCCTAAATTTCTTCAATTAATTCAGCAAAGATGGCTCTGATACCAATTGTTGAGATTTTATATACACTTGTGAACATGCATAAAACATTAATAACAACCTAAAACATGTTTATATGAATCTACAACTTAATCATGTTGCAAAAGTGCTTTAATATAAAATCCTAAATCATGAAACTATAGATCTTTGCTAAATCAAAAGAAGAAGAATATTAAAAGCGGAAGCACTAACCTGAAACCATTGATGGAGATTGCGCAGAGGGTTTGGATCTTCCTATATGATACGCACTTCTATGAGATGCCGTTTCTCTATTCCTCTGTTGATGGGATGACAGATGGAATAAGAAGATGCGTATATATAGGGGACCATAACCCTAATTGATAATTATTGATTTCCAATTTTGCCCATCACAAAATAAGAAATCTACTTTACTGTCTCTACACGTATAATATCACACTTTAAATTATATACTTTTAACCCATTACTTAATCTTAATTAGATCACTTTAATTTGGGTTTGACTTTAAAATAGCAATTATACATAGTCACATATGTGAGCCCACATAGATTATTTTCCAACAGTCACTTCACGAAAAAGCTGAACAGAAGCTTCAAGAGGAATTGCAAAGCATGGAAGAAGAGGTTGAGCTTGTATTTGAGGATGAATGAGGGTTACTTTTCTAAGATGAGGTTGCTTTCTCAAGAGATGCAATATATGAACATACGGAATCCATTGAGCGGAAAATGCTAAAGATTGGTGAACAAATCAATTCAATTGTTGAGACAATTAATGCCAAATAGGGAAGTGATCTTAGTGCAGTTGATGGCATGACTCTCATTGGTTCCATTGATGGGCACTTCATCTTTGCAAAGCACTTCATCTTTGATCTAGGGGGAGAGGCTCGTATCCAAAGTGCTAATCAAATGATAAAACCAAGACATTGAGAATTGGTGAAGAAATTTCCACTCTTCGACCCTGAGGCAAGGTCTCAAAAATGGGGGGAGTTGATACTCATCAGAAGAGCTGAACTGAGGAATTACAATGGGATGCAAGTTAGTTGTTGTTTTTGATATGTTATAACTACCTAACTACCTATAATATACAAGTTGTACAAGGACAGTTGAATTCTATAAATAGGAGAAGCAATCCGATGAGCATCCACAGTGGTATTTCTCATATTCTATTATATGGCAGCTACAGTAATAGTATATGGGGGACGATCGTGCAGTGGTAGTTTGCTAAATTTTTCTCATTCGCTTGCGCGGCAAAAATTAAAAGTTAGAGACGGGATAACATATCCCGTCTCGTAAAATTATTTTTTTTAAATAAGGGAGAGACGGGGAAACATTCCCCGTCCCTTAAAAAAATTAATAAAAAAACAAAAGAGGTGAAGGATGGGATATCATATACCGGACGGTATATGTTATACCGTCCGACCCTTTTTTTTAAAAAATAAAAATAAAAATTTGAGACGGTATATGTTTTCCCGTCTGACATGATTAAAATATCTTAAAATCGGAGCGACGGTATATGATATCCCGTCCTTTATAATTTGAGAATGGGTATTTCGTTTCTCAAATATGAGAAACAAGTATAGCGAATTTGCTAAAAATGGCAAAATGAAAAACTATTGCAGCGATCGTTTCTTATAATATGGCAATTTGCCAATTATAAAAAACCACTTGTGGATGCTCTAGGATGCACTGATTTGGGAAATTCCTCTTCATCTATGTTCTTGATTCTATTAGAGTTTCGGGTCTCTTCTCTAGGGGTGGACAACTATTATCCAAACCGACCAATCCGAACCAATCCAACCCGAACCGACCGGTTTTTAACCGAACCAATTGGGGGTTTGGATTGGCTCGGTTCTTGATCTTCAATAACCAATTGGACCGGTTCGGTTGTTAGATGAGGCTTTCAAATAACCGATGAAACCGAACGGACCGTACCTCTATGCATAAGTCCATAAAAAATGTAGTTCTCCTTTAATTTCTTAAATATAAAAATAGTCATTTCTCATTTTCTTGGAGATACAAACAGTCTTCTTTAATTTCTTTAATACAAACCGAGCAGTTATTCTACCTATGTTTTGATTCTCCATAATCCTATGTGTTATGTTGTTGAGAAATGCTTCATTTACAGTGTGACCCAACTTAATAGAATCATAAAGTTGATGTAATATTTAATAGTTACTTTAATCAAGTCAAGCATAACTTGTTTTCTAAATCTTTTTTTATTGTACCTGAAATTCAATTAGCTATGGTATTGATGTTTCTTTTATGATAATAAACTAAGATTACAGAAGTATGCAAGTGAAAAAAAAAGTTTATCTCACTCATTTAAACGTCATCGTCTCAAACAATTAGTGCAAAATTCATTAACAACTTGTGGTTTTATGAATCTTTATTTTAAATTCATTTCTGAATAACAAATAGCAGGTTTTTTCTTAAGTTTGATTGAAGTTGATCTTTTAAATTTCAATAAAATTATGAATGATGTTGAAGGTAAAAAGTAGCACGCCAAACCGACCATCCAATCCAATCCGAACCGAGCTTAATCGGCTTGGATGGAAACCGATCCAATTAAGGTTCGGATTGGTTGCGGATGAGAAAATTAAAAAGCCAATCTTCTTTGGATCGGTGGTGGATGGTCCATATTAGGTCGGATACCGACCGATGCCCACCCCTACTCTTCTCAACCCCTAAGTTCTCATCTATCTCTTCTCATCTTCAATTCTATATCCTTGAGTTCTCAAATGACTAACAAAGTTGCGAAAGTAACAGGAATGGCAACGGTGCATTTGGAGACGCACCAGTGGCATAAATATTTGCACAAGAGAATGACATGTGACGAGATCCAGTCGTTTGTATAGTTAAATTTAAAATACTAAATTCAGGGTAATTAAATCTACATTTTTGAATTTTCTTTGTACATGAAATTCTAATAATATCATATCTTATGTAGTATGCATATGTAATTAAGAGATAAATATAGTTGGACTTAATGATTTAAAGAATAGTTATACAAAGAGATAAAAAATAGTTATATGTAGATTTTTGAATTTTCTATTCATTTTTCATTTTAAAATTACTATCTCATTGTGTACATAATGTATAAAAATAGTTAGAATTAAGAGAGAGGGATAAAATATTTGGATTGCAATTAAGTAATAATTCATGGTAGTTCGTGTGTAGCACAAGATTAGTGATTAATTTTGTGTATAGTACGGGTTAATTCACTATTTATATCTGATACGACTAAAAATAGAACTAAATCGAGATCGTTCAAATTGGGCATGAATCTTAAACCTCTCAGGGATAAAACGGTAATTTTACTTACAAACAGGTCCGAATTAGGAATTGGGTCTTTCTTCAAAACCCAATAACCCAAAATGGGTATGGGTAGTAACCCGTTACAAACCAATTCAGATATTTAAAGAGTAATTCAAATTCATGGTTATCTCTAAGAGGCGGTTTAAATGACTTCTCTTATCCTGAAACGAGTTTAAACTCTACATCTTATCCAAAAATACCGGGACATAGAGATAAATGATTATCTCTAAATTGTCTCTTAAGGCGACTATAAAAATTCCTCTTCCCCCACCATAACAAGGTAATCAATCTTTTTCCACATAAATCTCTTTCATAATCTTCCTGATTACTGACAAGAACGTCGGAGGGTACGTCATTGGGATCCATCCCGGTGCATCGAACTTTTTTGCAGGTCAACGGCAGCGGCAAGAAACCAGTCAAACGCCGGTGAATGTCAGCAGGTTTTCCTTTATTGTTTCCAAAAAGAATCCATAAATTCATCTGTTTGCTCCCACACCAAAATTAGCAGCAACAGATTGGCACCGTCTGTGGGAAACAAAAAACCAATCCAACCTTCATCAGTGAAAGGCAGCAACCATGCCTCCGAAAGAGAAGGGGAAGGCAGCGGGATCCAGCCGAAGATTCATTCCTCTTCCTCCTCCTCCTCTAGTCCAAGATGTCATTCCTCAACTCAGTCAGCAAGTTCAGCAACCACAGCTTGAACAGCCTCTTCCTCAAACAGCCTCCTCCTCAACAGGCCCATCAAGGGTCTCGGGGGGCTGCCCCGGGGGCTCTCGTCAAAGACGTCCAAAGCAACACCCTCATCATGACAATGTTTTGGTCCACAATCCCTCAACTGACTCTATGGCTTCTCAAAGTCCACCAGGGCCGGATCTTCGTCAGGTAATTCTTAACCTTCAACAGGGGGTCGAACTCCGAACTCGCTTGACTAAATGGTGATCCCCTGAGGAAGTCCCTCAACCTGAGCACCTAAGGGTCTCGAGAGTCCGGACCCCCCATAGACCGAGGACCAGAAGATTCCCTCCCCCAAGGAGGCGAAGAGAGTCCCCTCCACATCATCGGCGGAGAAGTCATACTCCAGTAAGTCGAGCCACACCTAGGGATCGCCAAGCTAGAGGGGCACCAGTCACTCAGGTAGAGCTCCAGAACTTCAAACAATATATCATGCGAGCTCTTAATATTACCACGATTCAGGATCAGCGTGCCCCTAACCCTCACCATACCGCCACTCATGAAGGAGACTCCCTAGGGTCGACTAGATCCGACCGAAGGGATGACTCGGTTCGCCGCCGTCTCCACGAGATGGAGAGGCGCCTCAACAAGATAAATTCCAAAGAAGAACAACGGGCCAACAAGTTCTGGCCAAGCAGACGCCTCTTCTCTAGGGCCATCATGGAAGCTTCGGTCCCCGAAGCCCTTAGGCCGCCTCACTTTGAATCCTACAATGGGGAGTCGGACACTGCCGATCATATCGAGAGTTTTAAAACTCTCATGATGATTCATCAAGCCTCGGACGCGCTCCTCTGCAAAGCCTTCCCAGCAATGTTTAGGGGATCAGCACGAGAGTGGTACTTTCGTCTATCCCCAGCCTCCATCTTCTCATTAGAACGGTTTGAGGAGCTCTTCCTCACCCACTTTGTGGGCAGTCGCCGATCCGAGAAAATGAGTGCATCTTTGCTAGCCCTCGATCAAAGAAAGGGTGAACGCCTAAGGGATTACGTTCGGCACTTCACTGCCGAAGCCCGGTCTATCGCCTCCCTTAACCAATCGGTAGCCTCTGCGGCATTCAGGCACAACGTCACTAACGCCGTCCTCAGGGCTTCCCTTGCCAAGAAGTCTCCTCGGGACTTTTCGAAACTTCTGCTCAAGAGCAAGAAGTACATCCAAGTGGAAGAGGCTCTCAACCCCCCCAGTCTTGAGGAACCGTCTTCCAGTAACAAACGGAGGAATACAAGCGAAGAAGGCTCCCATAAATTCCAGAAGGACGACAATGGTCAGCGCCGCCCAGGTCCCCATTTTGAGAAGTTCACCCCCCTCAATGCCAGTATATCAGTAGTCCTTATGATGGTGGACAAGGAAGGAATACTCCGCGGTCCCCCTAGAATGAATACCCCTGGCAAGAAAAGAAACAGGAATAAGTGGGGTTGCTTTCATAGGAACCATGACCACGATACGGATGATTGTCGGACTTTCAAAGAGGAGATCGAAGAACTCATACAGCGGGGGCACCTGGCCAAGTTCGTCAGAAAGGACGGGGCCGATCCTCCACCCCGAAGAGCCAACAATCGAACGAGAGGCCCAACGAGTTCCAACACTCCGAACCTGGGGTCATCCTCCACCTTATCTATAGAGGTCCAATGGGGGAAGAGCCAAACTCCTCCCAAGAGGCCTTCACCCTATCATAGAGGTAGGTTTTCAGTTTTCAATAAAGCCGATGCTTGTAACATGGCCAAAAGCATGTAATAATGGCTCGCCCCATTAAAGCGGCCACTTAGTTTGTTTCAATAAAACTTATCTTTTTTCTATTGAAAAGTATTGCATTTGCCTTATTTCTATCTCTTTGAGTCACATCTACGACTCGTTAAACGGCAAGTTCGAAGTCCAGCTTGTCCTACAGTGTTACTCCAACAACTTACTAAGCTCAAAAGACGAGTTTGGAGTCCAACATTTGGTTCGATGCTGCTTTAGCTGCTTGTAAACAAACAAGTACGGAGCAGCTCACCATTCGGAATTGCTCCTACAACTCATTGAAAACCCTCAAACAACAAGTTTGGAATCCAACACTTGGTTCGACGCCGCTTTAGCAGCTTGTAAACAAACAAGTGCGAAGTAGCTCACCATTCGGAATTGCTCCTACATATCGTTAAAAACCCTCAAACAACAAGTTTGGAGTCCAACACTTAGTTCGATGCCGCTTTAGCCGCTTGTAAACAAACAAGTGCGAAGTAACTCACCATTCGGAATTGCTCTTATAACTCGTTGAAGTTCTTAAAAACAACAAGTTCGGAGTTTAACACTTGGTTCGACGCCGCTTTAGCCGCTTGCAAACAAGCAAGTGCGGAGCAGCTCTCCATTCGGAATTGCTCCTACAACTCGTTGATAGATCCGTAACAACTAGATCGAAGTTCACAATCATAGTTCAAAATTGCCCTCACAACTTGCAAGTATGTGGTTTCAGGGATCAAAACGAACATTTATACTACTCCCATTATTGGTTAAATTTCGCGACAAGCAAGTTCGGAGCTCAACTCTCCCCTAGAGAGTTGCTCCTCAAACTTGTCTCCCAAACGGCTCTCTCCTAGATCCTGATGTTGTTCTTCTTCCGACTCGCCTCCCGAGTGGCCTTCTTTCATGCGAGTTCGGAGCTAAAACTCTCCCCTAGAGTTACTCCTCATACTCGTCTCCCGAACGGCTCTCTCTCTTAGAGCCTGATGATGTTCTCCGTCGCACTCACCTCCTGAGCGGCCTTCTTCTAAGAGAGTTCGGAGCCTAACTCGTCTACAGACGCTCCCTAAACTCGCTTCCAAGAACAGACCTCCCCTAGAGTCATACAAAGCCTTTCTCAACTTCATGAAGGTAAAGATGTTGCGGGACTATTTTGACCATGAAGGAGGGTGATTATTCAACTAACTTCTAAAGAGAAATTGTAGATCTTCGAGTCAGCTTCGAAACGAGGGGTCACGCGTCCCAATCCTACCTCCGTAGCACCGGGAACATCAGCTACAATATAACTGCGCCGAATCCTCCATGGCCCTCGGCAGCTCTCACCGAGCGTTCTTACCACCGACGTCAAAATGAGAGAAAACAGCGTTGATTGGTCAACTGTCAAATTCGCCATGTGTCGCTATCTCGAAATGTCTCCCGACTTCGGAAAGTGGTTCCGAGCATTCTTGTACCGACGTCAAAATGAGAAAAAAATCTACCTCTCGATGTGCGCTCGATCGTGATCAACGGATGTGATTAAAGCAAAAAAAGAAAGTAAACGATCAACCATTGACCACCACGTGTCAAGCAGCCGAAGCCTCTCCTGGGTTCGGAAACTCGATCCGAGCATTCTTTCCACCAACCCTGAAATGTGAGAAAAACTCTGCCTCAAGATATGCGCTCAAATCAAGATCAACGGATGTGATTAAAGCAAAAAAGAGAAAGTCAACGGTCAACGTTGACCGAGTCAACGGTCAACCATTGACTGCCACGTGTCAAGCTGCCGAAGGCTCTCCTGAGTTGGAAACTCGATCCGAGCATTCTTGCCATCGAACTAGAAAATGGAGAAAAACACTCTGCTTCAAGATTCGTGCTCAATCTTAATCAACGGCTCAGATTTGTACAAATTCTCAAAAACAAAGGAGAGAGAGAAAAATCTCTCAAGGGGTTAACGGGTCGGGTTTGGACCCGTTAAAGACCCGCAACCCACCCGTTCTCCTTTCCTTCTTCTTCGAGAATGGGCGCCAAAAAATAAAAATAAAAATAAAAATAAAAAACCAACATCTCCACCGTCAACCTGCCGAAGGCCACCACCGCCATCGAGCTCCTCTCCACTATCGTTAAGATCCTTCAACTGCGAGCTCACCTCCACCATCTTCGAGCTCCAGGATCCTCCATCTCGACCCCCCACATTGAGCTCACCTCCAACCCAACTCCGAGCTCGACCCGTCGTCGAGCTCCAACACTTCCACCATTGGCGTCGAACTCCTCGCCAACCTCCCTTCAACTGCGAGATCACCTCCACCATCTCCGAGCTCCAGGCTCCTCCATCTCGAGCCCCCCTGTCGAGCTCACCTCCAACCCAACTCTAAGCTCGACCCGTCGTCGAGCTCTAACACTTCCACCATTGGCTTCGAACTCCTCGCCAACCTCCCTTCACTGCCGAACTCCTCCCCTCCACTGTTAAGCTCACCAAGCCATCGAGCTCCTCTCCTCCTCAGTCGTCGACCTCACTGAGTTGAGCTCCACCACTAATTTAGTTGAGCTCCCTTGACTCCAACTCGCCAACCCAATTTTGCAGAGATCCCCTCATCTCGTCTACTCCGTCGTCGAGCTCTCGACCCTAATATTATATTCTAAACCTATTTCCTCTATCTTCTGCTGCTCACTCCTTTCCCTCTCTCTGTTTCTTTTCGTTTTCAAACCCATCACCTCTCAGTCCTCGCCTTCCGATCGCTCCGACCACCACCACCTTCATCCCACTCGTCGACCCCCCCCCCCGCACTGCTCCCCTAGCCGTCGTCTTTGCCCTTTCACCCAACCACCAAAGTTCACCCCTTTATCCCGCGTCTCTGCTGAACCCATCCACCGTCGATCCTTCGTCGCCTTCCGTCCACCTCGATCCACTCCACTGTCCCCACTGCCAATGAAGACCCCCTCATCATCATCGCCAACATTTAAAACCCCGCCTTCCCGTCCTCCTCTGTTTCAGTGTGAAACAGAGCATCGAGCCGTCGAGTCCCGTCATTGCGTCGCTCCTCGACCGCAGCGCCGCCGCCAGTCACCCCGAGCACCCTCGCCACCCCTCGCTCTCGTTGCTACTGTCGCCAGTCATCCTTTCCCTCCCACCGTCTCTCTCTCTCTCTCTCTCTCTCTCTCTCTCTCTCTCTCTCCATTGTTGTTGAGAAGGAGTTGGGATTATGTTTGGTGTTCGGCAGTAGAAGAGATCGTGGATCCATGTTTGGTGTTTTGTGAAGAGGAAGGAAGTTGTGGTTGCTGTTTGCTCTGCATGTGTGTGTTTGCACGTGTTTCATGATCGTGGTTCGTCGCCCGGTATTCTCATCCCGTTATTCTAAATATTCAAAATTAAAATCTAAAAGGCAAGTCTCTTCTTGGATTAGTTTATTATTTTTGTTCAAGATTCTTTGATCAGTGCAAGTAGATCCAAATCCTTTTATCGTACTGCTATTTGAATTCTGTTAAGTATATTGAGGGTTTACATGAGCTAACCCAATATATGCTTAACATCGTGCCTATATCTTTGATCTAAAACTTAGTCCCCTTGTACATTGCATATGCAAGTTACATGAAAAATAACTAGATCCATATTATATAATTGGTTGACGAATTGAATATGTTAGATTGGAGTTGAATTAATGAATTGATTACCATGCCTTTGAAATTGCATCTTTAAAATGATATTATGCATGTTAAACATCTAGCATCACTTTGATTGTTAATTAGCATGAACTATATGGTTGTATGATTAAGTTGTTGCCTATTCATATCAAATTAAATTCTTGCATGTTGTTTGTTCCTTTTTGTATCAGATTTTCGACCATGTTGATGTTGTAATTTGAAATAACTTTTGCAATATGATTTGTAGCCCCATGAATTTATTTTCCAGAACTTTTGACGAATTTGAATTCAAATGTATAATCTGTTAGATATCAGTATTTTAGAGCATCCACAGTCGTTTTTCTCATTTCTTATAAAATGGCAGCTACAGTAATAGCAAATGGACGAAGTGCTTGCAGTCGTAGTTTGCTAAATTTTTCTCATATTCGTTAGAGACGGGATATGATTAACCGTCCCAATTTTTTTAATTTTAAAATGGGGTAGGACGGGGAATCATTCCCCACGGGGAATCATTCCCCGTCTCTCTCAAAAAAAATTTAAAAAAAAAAAAATTCAAATAGTTTAAAAAAGTTCCCAAAGCATGCAGGCCTTTGGATTGGTTCCCAAAGCATGCAAAGGGCCTTTGTGGCCTTTGGATCCATGTGTTGACCAAAAGCATGCAGTTTGAACACTTTTTTAAAAAGCATGCACTTGTGGGACGGGGTTTGATACCCCGGACGGGGTATCATTCCCCGTTTGAACCATTTTTAAAAAAAAAATTGCCTTAAATTAGAGAGACGGGGTTTGATACCCCGTCCGGGGTATCATTCCCCGTCCGTCCGCTTTTTTTTAAAAAAAAATTCAGAAATTAATGGGACGGTGTATGATACTCCGTTTGATACGATTAAAAAATATTTTTATCGAAGAGACGGGGTATCATACCCCGTCCTTTATAATATGAGAAAGCTCGATTCGTTTCTCATATTTGAGAAATGGAAATAGAAACTTTCTCAAAATATGGGAAAATGAGAAACGACTGCAGCACTACTTTTCGATTCGTTTGCTATAATTTGAGAAAGTGGGAATTATAGCAAACGACTGTGGATGCTCTTAGTACAGCTAGGTCTGAAATTCCTGATTCCCAAATTCATGCGTATCTTGTTGTTTCATAATTAAATAGAACATGATAACAATAAAATAAAAATATGAAATTAATTTTGTTGAGACTATACATGTCTAGGAACTACCCTGAATTTTTGTAGATTTAATTGATGAGTTTTCTTACCTAAATCATATGTTTGAACACAATTTACAATCTGCTGCCTAAATATAAAATCTGAAAAGAATAGGATTTTAACCCTAGTTTTTGTAACTTTATATGTCGTATATATATTCGCTGGAACCGGCACAGAGTCAAGTTTCTATAATTTCTGACGAATCTAGATTTTCTTTTCTGTAGTAGTATTAATCTGTGTTTTTGTACAGCAATGTGATGCTGTCCAGATTGTGTGATTTGTGTTAATTTAATATGTTTGCCTCTTATGTTGTCTGTAACGAGTAGAATTAGTCACACTTAGCATCATACAATATTTACACATTCTTGCATGCTCACATAGGATGAAATAAAATGTTAACAAGCCGATGTATTATGGAACGACTTGGTAGTGAACAATCGAAAACTGTACTCGGTCGGGCCCTACTGCTTGACTTGTATTGACCGATGGCCATAAAATACTGCTTGATAATTACTGTCATTGAACATTAAACACTGATTACTGGGGCCGAGTACACGAACCGTGAATTCACCATCAGTCTAAAGTGTTCGTTGTGTGCTTGCGCCAAACCTGTGGAATGGGACACAGTAGTACGTGCACCAGATAGGTTAATAAAATGATTAATAACCTGTATTTGACATTTCATATTTGATCACATATAATGTCACCAATATTGGACTTGAATTGAAACTATTAATTAAATGCATGATTAAACATAGTTCCTTGACACTATTGCCAATCTTTGATTTTGTTATTGACTTTGATCTCGTCCCTTTTCTTTTGATGTACCATGTTCCTATTATTCCTTGTTTTCTCTACTTGCTGTCCATGACTTGCTCTAAGGATATTATTTTCTCTCTTTTTAGATCAAGAATTTACAGGTACTGAAGGATCAATACCAGCAGGAATTGGTGAGCAACGATTCTAGGAGATTGAACCAAAGATTGTGCTGCTTAGTTTACTATATTGCTAGATTTATTTCTTTTAAACATTGTCTTGATATTATACTTTGTTTTGGGCTTTTATGACCCGGAGTTTATTTTTATCCCAGATGTTGGATATTATCATTTGGATTATTTCATTTATTATTGAAGTTGATCTTATTTATGTGATTATATCTTCTTGCGTGGTTGTGATGGTTATTTATATTGTTGAGTTAGTTTAGTACAGCTTATGGATGGTGTTTACATCATTCACTGGTCTACGTTACGTACTCGTATTCCGTATTTTGGGAAGCAGAGCGTGACACATTCATTGATTTTGAAACCATTTATCATCATGACGTTGTCAAATTTTTCATGTCAGTGCTTTAGAGCTTGTTTCAAGCTATATAATGATTTCATCAGTTTACATATTTCTTTTCTTGTCCTGGAGCTAAAAACCCTTAGGTTACATAAATTTCTTCATCTAAATCTCTATTAAGAAAAGCTATTTTCATATCTATTTAATGTACTTTAAGATTGCGCAAAGCTGCTATTGCAAGTATCATCCTAATGGAATTAATTATCATCATAGGAGAATATATATCACAGTAACCTAGACATTCTTTTTATCTATAACATTTGATTACAAGCCTTACCTTGTATTTATCAACTGATCCATCAGCTTTCATTTTTCTATTGAAGATCCACTTAGAACCTAAATGTTTACTTCCTGGAGGAAGATCCACTAGTTTCCAAGTATAATTTTGTAAGATTGAATCAATTTCACTCTTAATGACTTCTTTCAACAGAGGACCATCACTAGAGCTCACCGCTTCTTTGAAAATTTAAGGTTCACCTACAAGCATAAAACTCAAGAAATCTAAACCAAAAGATTTTTCATTCTTGTTCTTTTACTACGTCTAGATTCCTGCTCAACTTCTTCATCTTGGTTTCACTATCTTCACTGATAGTCTCATGTGTTCGTTTGGATGAACTTGGTTCTTTCTTAAACTTACATGTAAATACATCTTCCAAAAATGATGCATTTCTAGACTCCATTATCGTGTTCTTTGGTATATCGAGGATATCAGATTTGTATACCAAGAACCGATAAGCACTACTATTATTTGCATAACCAATAAAAATGCAATCAATTGTTTTTTGTCCAATTTTTATTTTCTTAGGTGGAGGTACTGCCACATTGGCAAGACATCTTTACATTTGCAAGTTATTGTAGGATGGCTTTCTTCATTTCCATTGTTCATATGCAGTTCTATCTTCTTTGTTTTTGGGTGCCTTATTCAAAAGGTAATTAGCTGAAAGAATAGTTTCTCCTCATAAGTTTGGTGGCAAACCAGATTTTATTAACATTTCATTCATCAAATTCTTCAATGTATGATTCTTTCTCTCGGCAACATCGTTGGACTGAGAAAAATAAGGTGATGTAGTTTCATGTATAATCTCATACTTAGTACAAGTGTCAGCAAATGATGATTCATACTCTCTACCTCGGTCACTTCTTAGCATCTTAATTTTCTTGTTGAGTTGATTCTCAACTTTATTTTTATAGAGAATACATTTCTCTATAGCTTTGCCCTTGCTTTTAAGAAAATACACATAACAGCATTTTATGTTGTTATCAACAAAGATAATTAAATACTTATAACCACCTCTTGTTATATCATTTTTAAATAAAAAATATCACCGTGAATTAAATCAAGGGATTCCGTATTTCTTTCAACACTTTTAAATGATGATCTTGTTAGTTTTGCCTCAACACAAGTTTCACACTTATGTTTGAAATCAATTTGTAATGTTGGAATATGATTCAAGTTAATTAGTATACGCAAAGTATCATAATTAACATTTCATAGTTTACCATGCCATAAATTGGAAGATTCAAGCATATAAGTAGAACAGCTAGCTTTATTGATATTCTTGACCATGGTCATTACATTTAGTTTGAACATTCCCCAACTTATGTATCATCTACTAACATACATTTCACTCTTTGAAAAAATAAATATATTTCACTCAAACACTAAGTGAAATCTATAATTATTAAGCAAAGAACCAGATACTAAGTTCTTACGGATTTCAAGAACACATGCAACATTGTTCAGAGTTAGTTTTTTTTCTTCCAGAAGTCATCTTCAAAATCACCTTACCTTGGCCCTTGATTTATGAATTAACCGAGTTCCCTATAAACATCTCCTCTCCATTCTCTAATGGTTCGAAAGTGTAGAACATACTTCTGTTGGAGCACACGTGGCGGGTACCTCTAGTGTCAATCCACCATTCTATGGGGTTTGAACTCATCAAGTTCACCTTCGAGACCACAGCTGAGTGACTGATATCAAAAACGTCTTGAGCAATGCTTTCAAATATATTTGCTTTTCTGTTCCTGTTCTTTTTAGGTAGTCTACAATCAGTAGACTTGTGACCTAACATATCACAGTTGAAGCATTTGCCTTTAACTTCGGCTTCTTGGAGATTCCTCCCTTAGGCCCCAACTTCGACCCCTTGTCTTTGTTGTTTTACTTCTTGGAACGTTGACTATGTATGTTCCACCATATTTTCCTTGGCCGCATGATTGTTGCCTCCGAACTTTTCACATCCTCTGTTGTCTTTTTCAATACAAAGCAGGACATTCTGATCCTCAATGCCCATTTCCTTTTGATTGTGCTTCAGATAATTTTTGAAGTATTTCCAACCTGCTGATAATTTTTCAATAATACAAGAAACTTGAAAACTTTTCCTTAAGTTCATACCTACAACATGTATCTCATGCAAGATCAGTTGAAATTCTTGAACTTGACTGATCACTATTTTGGACTCCACTATTTTGAAATTTAGAAAGCAGCCCACAATGAATTTCTTGGAACCAGCATCCTTAGTTTATATTTATGGTCTAGGGATTCTCAAAGTTATTTAGCTGTTCTTTTGCCAACATAAACACTATACAAAGAATCGACTAATCCGTTCATTATGTAGTTCCTACACAAGTAATCAGTACTTTTCTAAGTATCCACAGCGGCGATGACTTGGTAATCTTGCACATCTTCTTTAAGATTTGAAGCTTCTTTGTTCAAGAATCTTGCGAGATTCAAAGTGGTCAAGTAGAACATCATATTCTATTGCCACCTCTTGAAATTCTGCCTATTGTACTTCTCAGGTTTCTCCCTATGGGAGACTGAGATGGGTACAGCAGCAGGCAGTGGCACTCATGCCATAACAATAGTCAGCACTCGTGTCATTTCATCCACAAAAATATTCTTCGATGCAGTTGCCATTTCGAGTTTGAAAACACACAGCACAAGTGTAAATTTTCAGATTGAAAAGAAAATAAAAAGAGTGCCTCAAAATCAGAGAAGTAAAATGAAAATATATATATATATATATATATATATATATATATATATATATATATATATATATATATATATATATATATATATGTTTTAAGTTTGTTGTACAAGGTTTGCAAGAAACCAACTTTTGATTGAGAGGCACAAAACTAGAGAAAGAGAAAAGGAGAATAAAAAAATCGTACAAATTGAAAACCGTACAAATGTAACGAAAATAAAAAAACAGAAAATTAAACCGAGCCGAGTAGTAACCGAGTCATGTGTATCACAAAGAGTCCTTAAAACAGATTCGCCATCTCACTGGTGTTGGAAGAATGTTATGGCATTTGTCTCGCAGGATGATATGGTCATCGAGTGTCAACGGCAGAACAACGCTACACTCCCGAACTGATTGATGTGCTGAAATCTATCGCTGACACAAAAACAGAGGAGGACAGGGAGGAAGAGAGTTTCTGGTGAGTGGAATGAGGGGAGAAGGGACCTCTATATATAGGGCCGGGAAAAAACAAGTGAGTGAATGCACATACCGTAACAGTAGACAGGTGGTTGAATGCACTCACTGTAATTGCAAACATGTGAGTGAATGCCCAAACTGTAATTGTAGACAAACCATTTCTCAGTTTAAAGTGGGTTGTAACGGTAGACAAAACCATTTTTCGATTTAAAACCGGGTTGTAACAGTAAAAAAAATCGTTTCTGCATTTATTTCGGTCGTTACAAATCAGAAAAATCAAAACTGGTGCCAAAAAAAATCCCCGCACTGGGTGGGGTTCAGTTGGTCCGGCATTCGTGTCTGCAGGATGTGTGGGCACACACAAGACGCATGTAATCCGGTCTGAGATTTGCCCCCCCCCCCCCCCCTGGCTTGCTTTCTTACAATACCAAGAAAGTGTTTATTATGTATACTCTTCTAATTCTTATGATTTTTTTGATATGGAACTAAAGTCCCTTAACCCATTTTCAGACATCAAGTGTCTCACTTTGGGAGATAATTTCTCATTCACCCCATAACTATTTTGAGCAAGTCAATATATAATTTTAATGTACTCACGAAGCAGGTGCCCAAATACCTCATTGGGAGGTGGCTTTCAAACACGTCCATAAAAGATCTCTCACTAATTCATAGTGGATCTTAGTCAAAAAATTGTTTCAAAATTGGTTCGTAAAATGGTGTTAAAGCACCCATTTTCTAACAGAGTTGGCTATTTATATTGTGAATACTTCTTCTTCCCTTCCATGTTTTAGCTTCTAAGCCAAGACATTAACAGCTAATGTAACTTCTGTTTCCCTGTATTTGTACTTTTATACTGTATTTTGCTCAATTGTACTCTTTCATCTATTTGAGATCCTGTATTTTATTTCAGTTCGAATAAAATCATTATTTTTGTCTCAACTCAAATTTTGGGTTCTTTTATCAAATTCATTTGTGTGCCATTTGTATCGTTCTTCATGAAAAATGGACCAATTCTTCTCACCATCTCTTTAATCCACATTTTAGTGCATTTTGACCATTTCTCCTGTTGGGTTCTATTTCGGATACCCAAAACCCAAAACCCGATACCCTCACTATATAAACCCTTAACCCTATACCCTAACCCTAACCCTTACTGTTATACCCTAACAAACCCGCCGCTCCTTCCCGTATCCCTCTCCTTCTCCTTCGCATCAGTCAAAACAAAATCAGCATTCACCTCCACCATCATTCTCAATCGAACCCCGCTCACCTCCTCGCCCTCCGATCACCCACGGCCTCCAATCACCACCATCGCCTTCAACATCCCCACCTAGTCGCCTGTGCCTCGCCAACCCTGTAACCACCACCGCCATCACCCTCTCGAACCCAACTCCTCCATTACCCAAACTCTCGACCTCCACCATCCGACCACCTCGACGCCATTACCATCGCCAACCACCTCCATCATCGACCCCCGTCCGCCACCGCTTCTCCGTCAATTTCCTCATCACCTCGACCTCCCCTCCAACCTCCGTTCGTGCCACCAACGCCCCAAACCCACCCCCTTCGCTCCTCCCCTATTTCGAACCCAGAGCAGAGCCGCCGCGTGACGAGTGTCCCTCTCGACGTCGTCGCCTCCGCCACCGCCTACCGTCGTCACCGTCTTCGACTGCTTCCCAGTCGAACCCCGACCAAGCTGTCGCCGCCTTCAGTTGCCGTCGAACGAACCGGAAGAGAACGAAGAAGAAGAAGGCGGAGGATTGGCGGGATTCGATCTCAGTCGTAGGATTGCACCAAGATCCGCGTCCGTGATCGCTGTTCGGTGTTCGCCCATAGAGAATCCTAGAACCGCTGTACGCTGTTCGGCCCCGATCCGGTGTGCGGAATAAATCTGATTGGTGGGATTTGCTGTCCCGTGTTTTGGCATGCCTGATCCCGCTCGCTGTTTGCTGTTTGGGCTTGGATCCGGTGTGGGGAAAACTCGATCTACGGTGATTTTCGCACGTACTTTTGGAGGACTTCTTCCGGGATTTTTCATCCCAATTTTCTACAATAAGTGGATCTAATCATCGTCAAATTAAGGCAAGTATCCTTGTACAATTTTATTGTTCTAGTACAAGCACCCTTGAAAATACTACAAATAGTTAGATTGTGACTCCTCCTTGAATATCATTGCAGATCTATATTGAACCTCCAAATTGACAATTCTAAGAGTCACATGTAATTAATTTATATTTATTGGACTCTTTTACCCCTTGAGCACATGAACACATAGACTTATGAATTTAGGAGCCCTAAATTCGTAGACACATGTTACATTTAATATATGACGAACTTGCAACCCTATAACTTGAAAAACATTTATTTGCTGTTTGGACCACCAATATCATGTATTTATATCACACAATAATTTAGACGCCTAATAACAAATTTTCCTGAAATCTAAACTAGTAAGTTATCCCCTCATGTTGCTGTCCTGAATCTTCTTTTGCTGTTTCGACCTATTTATCATTTGAATCTGGGCCCAAGCCCTAAATAGGAATTGTAGATCTGGAAGTGTAGATATCGATAGCTTCCAAAAGTTTTGAATTCGGAGTTACTGTCTAGGAGTTATGGCAGTTATACTGCAGCTGTGTCAGTAGACGCAGTTTTGCAAAACTGCTGTATACATTTACTTTGCAAATTAATTTAGCTGTGTAAACAGCGAGCGTTTGACACGAAATTTTATATGTAGCTGCTGGACACCCTATAGGACATCCCCAAATTTTCTTAGAATTAATTTGCAACATTTCACACACTTGTATGCTTGCTTGATAAGAATTAATAAATGTAATAAGCCGGAGTTAAGGGAAAGACCATAGTAGTGGACAATATAGGTAAGTGTACTCGGAAGGGGGCCCGTGTTTCCCACTTGATACATGTCTCATGAACTAGTATATTATTATTCGATTCATGAACTAGTATATTATTTGATTCATGAACTAGTATATTATAAATCGATTCATAGACTAGTATATTATTGATCCATGAACTAGTATATGTATGATTCATGACTTGTCTTACTATGACTCGACACATGAACTAGTTATATGATTATCCGATTCATGAGCATGACTTGCTTGATACTTGATACCTGAGTACACCGCCCTATAGACTCCATTGCTAGGCCTAAATGAAATTGTTTTGACTGTAGCAACCATGTAGTAAAAGTATGGATGCATGAAGTGCTACCTAGATAGTAATAATTACAAGACTTGAACATGAAACTTGAATATGACACCTGTTACCTGATACTTGATGATATGATACATGAAACATGATACATGAGAATTGAAACGTGAAACTTAAACTTGACAACTTGTTGCCTGATACTTGACAACTTGTTACTTAAAACTTGACACTTGAAATAAAATTTTGATACTAGACTTGACAACTTGACACCCGACACTTACTAGATACTTGTCACTTGAGGTTAAACACCCCTACATGTACACTTGTCACTTGCTTCACCATTAGTGTTTGTTTACCCAATCTAGTCTCTTGAGTTGTCCTTCCTGCTAGTTAGTTCTTGAATCCCTATTACTTGTTGTAAACCATATTATATTCTTGATTCCAATTCTTGTTTTCCATTACTTGTACTCGTTTTTACTATTTGTGGCCCTAGCTTGCACTAAGGGCATTCTCTCTTGTTTTTTCCTGTTTTTCCTTTTTATATTTATTAAGCAGACTTTGGAGACGAGTTACCCGCTGGAATTGGTGAACAAAGGTTCTAGCTTCTAAGTGGAGAAAGGACTTGATTAGACTACTTGTTCTCTTGAATTATTTGTTTTCTTGAATTATTACTTCTTGCTTTTTAAGAACTTGTAACGGGCTGATGTTCCCGAATTTTAACTTGATCCAGACTTGAAACTATTTGGATGTTTCATTTCATTTCAGTTGTTCTGTTGCTAATAAATTATTCATGCATGCTTGGTTACATATATATCTCTCTTGTAGTATTCTTGTTGTGATGCTGAGTCGATCCTACAGCTTATGAATGATGTTAAGATCATTCGCTGGGCTTCGTCATGCACTCGTATTCCATATTTTGGGAAGCGGGGCGTGACAGCTAATATAAATAGCATCGGAGAAAGTGGGCCTCTCTGCTTGAGAACTCTCTTAGAAGGGATATACTTGCCTCATTCATTATTGATGAGAATAGATAGCTTAGCAGAATGAATGATCATATGAATCCAGTGAAACCACTTAATTTCATATCCCTTAGCCTGAAGAAGCTCTTGTAGGAAATTCCAATCAAAGATTCAAAAGCCTTCTTGAAATCAATCTTTAGCATGTAGATGTCAAACTTCTTCTTGTGGCAGAGGTTAACAATTTCGTTTGCTACTAGGAAACAATCCAGAGTGGTTTTGTCTTTCAAAAATGCAGTCTGAGAGGAGGAGACAAGATTATGTAGAAAAGGAACCAATCTCTTAGCAATAACTTAGGTGAATATTTTTGAAAGAACAGTTCAACAAGTTGATGGGCCTGAAATCTGCCACACTTAGGAATGAGCATAATATCATAGTAGTTTAGCCTATCAACTGAACCCCCCCCCCCCAACCCCACCCCAAATAAAATAAATAAATAAATTATTATTAAACAAAGTAAGTAAACCATATTGTATCACCTCCCATGAGCTATAGGAGAAGCACAGAGAAAATTCATCACGTCCATATGTCTTGTCTCCACTCATACCAAAACACTGCAATACTAATTTCTTCCATGAGAAAGGTACATCTTGAGCAAATAGATCAATTCTGTAAGGATATAAGTCGTGCCAATTAACTATAAAAGAAATCTCATTTGAACCCACAAACACTCTTAAGGTGTTTCTCAAACTTCCTCCTAATAGATGCCTGATCAGTGATCATCCCCTTACATTAGTGAAAAAATAAAGTTCATTATCCTTCTACCATTAGCTATACAGTGGAAGAACCTAGTATTAGCATCCTCTTCCTTCTTACAGGTGATTCTTGTTCTCTACCTCCAATAAATATTTTTTACCCTAACTATATTAGTATATTCTTTGCTGAGCATCTCTCTCTCTCTCCTCCTTTTCTGTCAGACTCCAGTCTCTAGAATCCAGAATAACATCTAAAACCTGAATTTTGCACAGCATGGCTTATTTCTTCTCTGTAAGGTTCTCAAAATGGGACTTACTCCAAACCTTGAGACTTCTCTTAAGCAAGTTCATATTGCCAAAAAACCTATCAACCATATCATGTTGATATTTGAAATACTACCACCAATGTGCCACAACTATGGCTGCAATCGAGCCGAGCCGAGCCGAATACCTTCAGGCTCGAGCTCGGCTCGTTTACTATACGAGCTCAATTTTGAGCTCGAGCTCAGTTCGAGCCGAGCTTTGACCATATTCGAGCCGAATAGCTCACGAGCTTAGCCTAAAAAAAATAATAATAAAGCTCGAGCTCAGCTCGTTTACGAAACGAGCTCGGTTTTGAGCTCGAGCTCGGTTCGAGCCGAGCTTTGATCGAGCTCGAGCCGAATAGCTCGCGATAGCTCGATTCGTTTGCAGCCCTAGCCACAACCATTTGGAAATGGGGGTGAGTTAGCCAAGCCTTTTAAGGCCTAAAATAATGTGGTCTATTCTTTGCTGCCTGAGTATCTAGAGCAATGGGACAGTGATCATACGCAATTTTAGAGAGGGATACTTGGATGGATCTACGAAATGAGCATCCCACTCTTGTGATATAAGAAATCTATCAAGATTAGACCATGTAAACTTTCTGGCTGCTAGGGGCAGATCAATTAATGATAGGGTATCGATAAAATCTCTGAAATCGTGCATATCTCTGTGACATTAAACCATGAAGTTTCTTCTGACCATAGTTTTTCTTAAATTACTGAACGGGCGGAAGAATTTGATTTTATTAAGATTTAATTAAGACTTAATTAATTATTTAATAAACTTTGGTGTCAGACAGAAGAAGTTCTTCCGTCTGATACATATTTCTTTTAAAAAATTTTTTAAAAAAAATCATCGGATGGAAGAAGTTCTTCCGTCCTGCTTAAACTTTTTTATAAAAATATTAAAAAGCAGGACAAAAGATTCATCTTCCGTCCCATCCCGCTTTATATTTTCACTTTATTCCACAGTAAATTTATCGGACTGAAGAAGTTATTCCGTCCGACACATATTTGTCAAATTATGTCAATTGACGACTACATCTCCATCTCCAAACTGACATTTGCCAAATGTCATTTTGTCAAATTTGGGAAACGAGGACACAGATGCTCTTAGGTACTAAAAATGTGGTCCGGCAGTGTTCATATTGGCGTCTTTATTAATTGAGTAAATTCTATAATAATTTTTAAGCTGGAATTTTTGTTTAAGTTTTCTACTTTATACCATGAACAAACAAGATTTTCAAAGTTTAACATGAAATTTTATTGTTAATACATTGCCATCATCTTGTTTAATGTGTAAATAATAAAAATCGGAATTACCTTATTACTCCTATATCATGTATTCATACAAATACGAAAATATCTTTATTCCAAACTCCCTGTTTACTTGTAATAATGAATTAAATTTCATTCATCAACACCTTAACCCCACATCTAGTAATTACACCATTATTTACAACAAACTTCAACATATCTCACATGTCAATGCCCAAATACCCAAGCCCTTCCTTACAGACTCATCACCCCGTAACAACCCCTAAAAAGGAGGGTCTGGAACAAGTAAACAACAATACCTAGATTACGTCCCGGATCAAACGATGATGATGGCCCTGCATGTTGGGCACGTACGTGACTCCACCAACCACTGATCCACGCACCGTGCATGGAACGGGTGCTCGCACTCCGGCATTGCTCGGCACACCTCACCCCTCCTAAAATCTTCTAAGCATATCGGGCAGCTCGCTTCCGGCCCGGATCTTCTATTTGGGCCCGGATGGGTGAAGGTAGGGATGTGGAGGAGATCGGATGACGAGAGGCCGGTCCAGTTGATGAACTTGTCACCGCAGCAGAGGAGCCAGTAGAGGGCGCCACCTAGGAGGACGGCAATGGCCATGAAGAAGGCGAGGAGTATTTGGAGGAGGAGGGTTTTGTCCATGGGATAATGTAGAAGAAGGATGGTGGAATTTGAATAACTTGGTGTTGTGGTTTGGGATTTAATTTTGAGTTGTATGTCTCTCCGTTTTGTTTTGTTGTTTTTTTGTTTGTTTGTTTTTTTTTTTTTATGGGTAGCGAGTTGAATCTAAATCTAACCTTTTTTTGGGTAGTGAGTTGAATCTAAATCTAACCAACTGATTGGACTTAGCAGCGTTGAGTTTCATTCGGATACACATTCTGGGTTTTTTTGGAAGGGTGATATTTGTTGGGTGATACAAGCGAATTTGATCTTTCCATTAAAAAAAAACTAGTATTACTCTGTGTAATATTGTACAGAATTTGTTTAGAACTGAGAAAATAACAAAGCAATTTTGTGAAAAAAAAATATCTAATAACATCAATACAATATTACACGATTTTTTAGGTTTGATTTGTTATGTTTTATAGAAACTTTCCCATAATTTATGTGATCCATTTAGATGGGAAGTTACAACTAATTAAAAAAACTTCCTCATGATTTATGTGATCCATTTAAATGGGAAGTTACCTCTCCCATCATTTTAGGAAACCACCCACTATTTTTGCAATTATCATAACTACTCTATGATGGCTAGAGTAGTATAAAGATGAGAATGAAAAGGTCACCAAACTCACTCTCTCATACAATTCTGATATACACCATCTAAAGTGAGAAAGGAGAGTTTGGAACCAAAATTGAGATTGACAACATCAAAAGGCTTTTGACGAAAACGGTTTCAGGCTTTAAACGGCAATGGCTGGAGGTACGATTATTGATTTCATTTTATCGCTTCCGCTTCCATTCATGTATATTCATATGGCGATTAGAGTATACATAAAAATTTATTTTTGTTTTGTCTTACATTTGATTTACATGAAGTGGTTTTGACTTACATGATTAAGTGATATAATTTCAGTTTAAATTTTGGATGGAAGAAGAATTTTTGGACCAAAAATTCTCTTAGCATAATATATTGTATAAATTTTAGGGCAAAACCACAATACTCTCTCAACATTTTGCCTTGTACAAAATGTGCATAAATGGTTTGCTGGAACACATTATATTCATCTTGCTTTAGCCATACTGTTAAATTTGTATTGAAAAATGGCCATTGTACCCTTCCCACTTCAAGTTAGTTCATTTCTCTTTCTTAAAAAAAAGTTATATCATTTGGCTTTTTCTTCTTGTCCTTCTTTCATTCTCTAAACACCAGCCAAAATCAAACTTCAATTCCTCGCTTCTTCCTAAATTTGATTTGAAGCATATCCATTGACTAGATTTGCCCGTGGTCACGTGCCGTTCAGAACGATACAGCATATAAAAACAGTAAATCAATAATTATGTAGTTGAAATTTGAATGGATGACAATAATTAGTTGTAAATAAAAGTCCATATTTTCATTAGTATATGGTAAAAAATAATTATAAATTAGGACATAAAAGTCCATATTTTCATATATATATATATATATATATATATATATATATATATATATATATAGAGAGAGAGAGAGAGAGAGAGAGAGAGAGAGAGAGAGGTATGAGCAACTTGCTCATTTAGTAAATAAACAATTGATTATGTGGCATATATGTGATTGGAAAATTCTTAAAAGGTTTAGTTGTCCAATGTATCACATGCATGCCACAAAATTAATTGCTCATTTACTAAATGAGCAAGTTGCTCATATCCTTTTTATCCATATATATTAGTAATTTACACGTGCGATGCACGTTTTAATAATTTCAAAAAAAAAAAATAAAAAAAAAACTCACATAGAAAGGATTTGAACCATAAATCTTCTTTATATTAATTATGTACGTGCGTTGCACATGTTGGCAGAATGACAAAATGACAAATAACACTAAGGCCTTCTCCCATTATAATATTAGAGATTAGAGATTAGAGATTAGAGAGAGAGATATATATAGAGAGAGAGAACTAATTAAATAAATAAATTAGTTGTTTTTTTTTTTTTTGGGGGGGGGGGGGGGGGGGGGGGGGGGGGGGGGAGGGAGGAGAGAGAGAGAGAATTTGAATTTTAGTTTTGGGAAAAAACTTTTGGAAGAAAAATGTGTTTTGTAAGATTAGATCTGGACCTTTAATTTTGGGAGGGATTGATGGAGGGCCACTTGATAGCTTTCTTTATATTTGTTTATACAGATATAGATTGTTCTGTTATTCCACTTTCACTATCACCACCAGCTTATTTTTTTCTTTAATTTATCATGATTTTTAGAATAACCAGCAGCTCTTTCTGAAATCCATTCACCCACTTATGTTTAATTACTTGCGATTCTCTTGCATTCCAAATTTAACAGTTGTAATATTTGCAATCTTAAATATCATCTCTTTCCTTTATCACCATCTTCACAAGGTTAGGAACAATATCTAACAATGTCAAAAGTGTCCTAGTAGTCTAGTAGTAGCAGTGAATCTTTGCGCTAGTGACCAAGAGCCTAGAGGTTCAAACCCCTACATGCACAATTCTCCAATAATGGAACGAGTGTGTGCTTAAAGCATCTCCAATCGTTTTTACAATTTTGACAATTTGGCAAAATAGCAAATGACAAATCGAGCGTTTCAATGCAATTGCCGTTTGCTATCATTTGAGAAACAATAATAAAAAATGATCGTACATCCTTTTGTGTTTGATTGTAATTTTTAAAAAATTATTAAAATATGAGACAAAAGTGTACCATCTCACACATTTGGAAGAAAAAAATGTTTGAGATCATGTACCGTCCAAGATCGATTTTTTTTCAAATGAATGGGACATGTTCAATCCCTAGGTTTTGACTTTATTTTCTTTGGAATTTAAGCTTGTACGAAAATTTTGCCGTACTGACCCACTCTTTGAAAATATTTGGCGCTCCGACCCACTTCCGAAAATAATTAGCGATCTGTCCCTGTTTAGGACACGTCAGCATAAACCGTTATTGAAAATAACGGCATAGGTTATTTACATACCATTATTTCCAATAACGACATCTATTTTACATTTTTTTTTCATGCCGTTATTTGGAATAACGGCATCAGTATATTTCTCTTACAAGTGTGAATCTTCTAACTTTAAAAAATTCCAAGTGTGAAAAAACTTATAAATAATGCCGTTATCCCCAATAACGGCATTCGAATGACGGATGCCGTTATTGGAGATAACGGCATCAGTTATATATAAATGAACTTTTGCCGTTGTTTGGAAACAGAGAGAATGAATAATAAGTTAATTTTTTTAAAAAAAAAATTATAACTGATGCCGTTATTCGGCATCAATTATAAAAAATTTCTATAAAAAAATAACTTTGATTGCATTCCTGCCATGCATCCCCACTTCACGTGTAATGCCCCGAATCCCAAATACACTGAATTCGAGATGTTCTACAGGATCTTTCCACTTCATTTAGTACAATTTTACAAGAAAATTTGAACTTTTTACTTTACATCAGAGTTTACATAAAACTTTACACTTTACATTGCACAGTGGAAGTAAATTTTATAACAATTAAATAAATGTACAACAACATTGTATAATCTTTAAGTATCTGTTCCTCTTTAATCTTTATCATGTAATTTACCTGCATATAAGACTGTGGGTACGTCAGTTTATTCAACCGACGATCATTATACACGGTCATCCTCTCTATGCCGGAAATAGTATAACTTATTTTCCATATTTAGCAAACACAAACTTGTCACATATCAAACTAAATGGACTACCCTATTGATGTCATGTTGTGATTGTGCACTTAGTCCTTAATGCAGTTATTTATGTTACATGGCACTAATGCGCACTTATTCGAATTCTATGCATCCCATACTACATAGGTCCGAGGGCAAGCCCTTAACCGTTCTTCATCTTTGTAGGGTTCAATCCCTCGTTATGACTTTATCTACTACTGTAATTACAGTAGGTATCTTAGATGTTCTATGATCTACAAGCCCATGTCCAGGCAGCCTGGAGGGAAATCCCACGCACTGACACGACGCATCGAGCAGGCAACCTATGGACAATTCAGCCTCCGTCATGGAACAATGGCACCACTCATAGCCACTCAAACATCCCACAAGCGTCGCCGCCGGGACGATAATTCTGGAGTAGTGCCCACGCCATGTCTTGACGCATCAAGCAGGCAGCCTGTGGATCACTCTCACACCGCCACTCCGATGGCCCTCATACTCGTGTTTTTCTCCTACTTTCATCACGTCTCCACTATGTACTAATCCTTAGTTTTTATCAAAATCATGAACAAAAATCAAAGTTCTAGAGTTAGCCTCTCTACTAAACCGGACTTATTCATTCATTCAAACATGACCAACCTTGGTTTTTCTTTTTAATTTTCATTTCATTTATTTCCAAATGCCGGGGGAGACTTAGCTACTCTTTTTGTTTCAATTTTCAATTCATAATTTCCAATTTGAGCATTTCCAACTCATAAATTTTCATATTGAGTCATTATACTCAAAAGTAATTTTCTTTTCAAATCATGATTTCCAATTCGTTCAAATAGTCCATAACTATACATGAAATTCATATGCTTTATCAATTATCACTTTCACTTTGAAATTCACATCACTAACGAATATTCACATTTCACATTTTTCACACTATTCTCAAATGAGAATAATTTGCATCACATCACAAATATATAATTTCTTTTTGCCAAATTAATTTTCTAATCCTTCATTCCATGTTCTTTTTGCAAGATACAACTTTCACAAAATATACATATAGAACCATAGTTCTATTTATGCATTTTATTTTCAAATCATAGTTTATTTCATGCAAATAATTCCCAAATTATTTTTATAAAGTCCCATATATTTTTAGAAGAATAGTCATATTTTTTTCATAATTTTTTTAACAATTAAAACCCCAAAAAAAAATGTTTTTCAATCTTGCCGAGGGCAAGATTCGAACCAAGCACTCCAGAGAACACAGCCGAAAGCACAGACCACTAGGCCAATTTGTGCCAACGGTATAAAAAAGGAGCGGAGAGTATTTAATGCTCTCGGTTCAGAACTGATCGGATTTAAAATAAACACACATAAAAGATGGTATTCTTAAGAGTCAAACCAGTGACTTGAGAGAACCCAACCGCACGCTCTGACCACTTGAGCTACGTGCTCAGGTTGTCTAAGTGCAACTCAAATTCTTTTTGAACCAATTTTCACTGTTGTTAAACGTTTCGATATTCAACTAGCCTTCACTTCATTTTGCTTTCATAAAAATTACTGTATAATGTCCAGATTGACTAATATCATCATAAACTATATCCAGTATGAAAAAATAATTTTTTGTAACAAATAAAACATATTTTCATATAATTAATTCGAAATAAGAACTATCACTACCACATTTCTTTTTTTTGGACATTTCTTAGCAATTAGCATCCTAATCTCTTTATCAACAAATTTCACATTGATTCTCTGTCTTTAATCATTTACTCAACATACAACTCATATTTTAAATTATTCATGCCCATATTAACACAAAAAAAGATCTATTTAACACATGAAATAGCATTATCAATCTACTAACTTTTGTATGTAATTCTTGATGGTAATAAATGTGTTTTCTTCAATCAATCCATGATTCTAATCAATTCACATACAACTTAAATAATAGAACCACATATAAAATTGCATATCCACATTCAATCATTCAATGGGTTATTTTTTTCCTAATTAAAGTGTACTCTTCTTAATTTCTTTCATGCTTCATTCATTCATATCTAACATGCATTTCTAATTTAGAAATATGGAGAATCTACCCACCTCAAATGGAGAGACAAACACAATTAGCAACTTTCTAAACAAAAGTCCTTGCACACGAACGATCCTCCTCCTAGAAGCGCGCTCTCGAGCCTCCAAAAGCACCAAACCCGAGCACCACACAAGCCCACCGAGCTGGCCCTTTTTCTCCTTGGTGTTGCAAGCACAATCCCTCACACTCTCAATCTTTTAACTCACACAATCACTACTAGATAAGGTATTTGAACTATAGGTTTGGAAGAGAATAATTTTCACAAGAATAACTAGCCATGGGGGGGTATTTATACTAAAAATCAAGGAGAATGGATGGCTAGGATCAAGTGGTTGGTTATAAGATGGAGGGCTAGGATGAAAGTAGGAGTTGCATTAACTACCCACAACCAAGCAACCACCACACCATGATCTCTATTAAAAATTTTGGTTTTCCCTCCCAAAAGATCAAAACCGGCCTAGTGTAGGAATGCACATTGCACGTGTACGTGCAATGCACGTGCATGCCACTTGGTCCAAAAATTGTACATTAAATTTTTGTATAAAAATAAAATAGTCTTTAAATTGTGTTCTATATGTCAAGTTGTATAAAAAATTAGTCCATGGGCTTTAGTTTATGGGCCAAAATAATTATTATAAAAATAATAAATAAACTAAATTTTTGGGCTTTAGGAAAATGACTTTTTGTCTAATTGAAAGAAGGCTTTATAGAAAAATAATTAAAGGCACATATTAAATATCTTTACTCATCTTGATAAAAATATTTACAAAAATATTGCACGTGCACACTACATGCAAAATAAGGTAATTTTTCATTAAATGAAAAATCAGGGCATTACATCACGTGAATGGAGGTAATAAAAATAAAAAATGAAGAACATGAGTGGAGCTAATTAAGGGGGATGTATGTATCATGCATGCATGCCTGTCTGTCATCCCCCATTCCCCACTTCACGTGACTTGCATGATACTTCCTTTGATATGATATCGATGTTGCACTGATGCCGTTATTTGAAATAACGGCATCAGTAGAGAATGCCGAGATGCCGTTATTTGAAATTATGGCATATGTTATAAAGTTTTCACACTTGCAATTTTTTCTGTAAGTAGAGATTACAAGCTGTCGAAAAACAAAACAACATATGTCGTTATTCCAAATAACGGCATGACACTTTTTTTAAATATAGATGTCGTTATTTCCAATAACGGCATGTAAATAACCTATGCCATTATTTCCAATAACGGTTTATGCTGACGTGTCCTAAACAGAGGCAGATTGCTAATTGTTTTCGGAAGTGGGTCGGAGCGCCAAATATTTTCAAAAAAGTGGGTCACTACGGCAAATTTTTCGTCTAGTACTAGCTTACTTTTGGAGGAAATTTAGCACGTAATTGGCGAGACGAAAAATTCTGGTGTTGTCTCCACTTATTACTAACATGAATCTCTATTTTACCCCTTTGTCCTTCGTCTCCTCATTATAAATCCAAATGAAAGTGGCCCTCTGTGATTATAACCTCTCAAACATCTCACTACTTACACTAATTCTTTCTCTTCTGACAAACTCAAACCGAGAGTCATTTCTCTTCTTTATCATTGATTACGATCATGTCGTCTACAATCAAGCGATTCCTAGGCAGAGTAAAATCAACGTGCCATACTGGGTCTGAACAAACCAGTACAAGAAGCAAAGCAGAATCGAAGACTACCGCTATGAATTATAGCGATCCATATAAGTGGAAAAGAGTTGTCGATGATCGCCAACACGTACATTAACATATTATCAATCATCCTACTGGGGGATTTGTTGCATTTAGGAAAAACTGGAAGGGTCCGATCAAGGCTTATAAAAATTGTGCACTGTCCCACTAAATAGTCAATTGATCAAGCAAGCGAGGTGGCACCATTTTCTGGCTATTGATACTAAGAAGTCGTCAATGCGGCTAGTCGAGGCTATGGTTGAGAGATGGTGGGACACGATACATACTTTCCATCTTCCGTGCGGCGAGTTGGGATTCACACTGTTAGATTAGGCAATGCTAACGGGTTTATCTATTGGAATTGATGATGCACCTCCTTGTAACGATGAAGAGTATCCATTCGAAGTTGTGCAGAATCTGTTCTTTGATGAGATTACAGAAGATGATTGGAAGTCTCATGGCGTACGTTGCTCGTTCTTTAAGAAGTATTTTGTTAACAGTTGGATCGAAGCAGCTAAGGCAGACGTCGTGGTTGCAGTTAAAGTAGCACGAGCATTCTTTATATACTTCATCGGGGAGTTTCTTTTGGCTAATGCAACTTCGGTAGTCAGATGTGGCTGGTTTGCTGCATTTGAAGATCTTAATTTAGTGGGTACGTATGATTGGGGAAATACCGCTTGGCACTGTTGTATTTCTCTCTTGATAGCTGTAGTAGACTGAAATTCAATTCTTTTAATGGGCCATGGCAAGTACTTGAGGTGATATTTGAACATAATTTTTATATTATTTTTGTGGCTACTTGAATATAATTGGGACAATAATAAAAAAATTATTGAAGACTAATCCATGTTTTATTTTTATCAGTATTGGGCTTATGAATATACAAGTGTTTATGTTCCAATGAGTGATAGAACACTTGAATTTCTACTCATATGCAAAATGCCGATGTACAACTTAAAATTTGCAGATGGAATCGCAATAAATTGGACCAGAGTAGAGCATATAAGATTCGATACAATATTTCTATGACCCGGGATCAGTTGGAGATGAGGTCCACAACCTATATTATATGGCAACCATATCATGGATCGTCATATGAGGGCAAGCACGATGTTCGGGTTGCAAAAATTTTGGTTTGTCACCGTGTGATCTTACAACACTATGGCCAGGTTAGTTGCAATATTTATAACATGTGCTGATGTAAAATACTAATATAGGGGTATGGTATATCGGTGATCGTTGTTATCGACAACTAACTGGGATTGTTGTTATCCCAAAAGAGCCATCTAGCTAATGTTATGTATCGAATGAGGCCTGAAGATTACTGTCAGCCTATTCAAGCTTCTCAACTTGTTCATCATGTACATCAAAGTGTATATGATCAGTACTGTGCAAAGGTATCAGTACGTCATGTTTTGCCAACTCTCTCACATGCAAATGTGGATTACATATGGGGTGCTACCATCAGTGATCATTCTGCCCAATTGCTCTTTCTGTCTCTGTAACATCCCGTAATTTCAAAAAGAGTATAATAATATATATAGATATATATATGAGATATATATATGACTGGAGGCATATATGTATTAAAATGTGTATGGATTTGGAAATGGGAGGGCCCACTTGGTTTGAAAGAAACATCATTGCTGTGTTGACTTCGTCATACTATGGATGACGTGGCTTTGATGCAGGGGGCCCACCCGAGTGAACATGTTGCTTCCGCTATGTCTCCATCTGAGCTGGCATGTGGGCCCCCCGGGGTGGGGGTCTGCACGTGAGAAAGCTCACGGAGAGAGAATGGAAGAGATGGTAAGTGAATAGTCCCATATTGGGATTAAATATGAATTAAATAATATATAAATATGATTGCCTATGATCAAGAGTCACCTAATCGGTTAACCATCTTTTGAGAGGCAGCCTGTGGTGGGAAGTTGTACTACATAGTATGTAATTTGTCTTCTAAATTGTATAAATTGTCTGAGCTCGGGGCAGAGGCGTTACAAATGGTATCAAAGCCAACTTTCGACATCGAGTGTGGGTAAGAGTGGACGAGACGTATACCTAAGATGGAGCTAGAAGATGTACGGGTATGCCTGAGAGGGAGCAATCGGCTAGAAAGGAGATTCTGCACTAGATTGTACATGCCCGTGCTCAGCGAGGATGCTGATTTTTGAAGGGGGTGTCTGTAACATCCCGTAATTTCAAAAAGAGTATAATAATAATAATAATAATAATAATAATATATATATATATATATATATATATATATATATATATATATATATATATATATATATATATATATATATATATATATATATATATATATATATATATATATATGACTTGACGCATATATGTATGGGGGGGGGGGGGGGGGGGGGGGGCAACTTGGTTTGAAAGAAACAGCATTGCTATGTTGACTTCGTCATAATATGGATGATGTGGCTTTGATGCAGGGGGCCCACCCGAGTGAACATGTTGCTTCCGCTGTGTCTCCATCTGAGCTGGCGTGTGGGCCCCCCCAGGGTGGGGGTCTGCACGTGAGAAAGCTCACGAAGAGAGAATGGAAGAGATGGTAAGTGAATAGTCCCATATCAGGATTAAATATGAATTAAATAATATATAAATATAATTGCCTATGATCAAGAGTCACCTAATCGAGTAACTACCTTTTGAGGATCAGCCTGTGGTGGGCAGTTATACTACATAGCATCTAATTTATCTTATAAATTGTATAAATTGTCTGAGCTAGGGGCAGGAGCGTTACAGTCTCATCCATTCTGGTTGTCGTCGCAATATCCAAACCGAACTTGATTAGCCTACTATGCATGGCGAGCCTGTTGTCGAAGCACCACTTTTCACATGCAGTATAGTGATTAGATCTTTGGGATAGAGATCTTTCCAATTTGAGCCTCATGGTGTACCTTCCTATGTGAGTAGAACGACTGTTTTTTGTTTATTTATTCAACTGTGTATTAATTAAAGGTGTGTGTATTAATGCTTCTTCTCGTATGAGAAATTGTATCGACGTTGCCAGGAATTTTCTAACAAAGAATCTTTATTACGAAGATTCATACTAGATGAAATGGTGTTGAAAGAATCAATTCCCCTGACTGGAGTCTCCAGTAGGAGATTGGTATCGAGAAATCGGTCGTCTACTTCTCGGAAATTCGAGATGAGGGCAAACCTTGATGATAGTGGGACACCATCTACTGGTGGACCATCATATGTGCCATGTACACAAGATTATTTGTAGCCATGAGTAATTCATAAATTGTAGAAGTTATGTAATATGATTAGTGAATGGGAAGTTATGTAATATGATTAGTGAAGTTATGTAATAAGATTATCTTGAGATGACATCATGGCAAGCATAAAGCAAGCATCCGTGAATTGAGAAACCATACACGTGAAATCTTTTGTTAAAGTGGATTGATGTGAATCTTTTGTTATTTTTTTGGGTAGTGTTTGAAAGAGAATCTAACAGAGAAGCTTTATGTTGATTATTTATTCATGGGATTTGGTCTGAGTTTCATTCACATCTTATTCACTCTACCTTCTCTCCAATTGACATCTTCTCGACAATTCTCTCTAATAATCCCGATGACAAATTTTTCTTCGTCTTCTACCTCAACCTTATCAGACGAAGAATCCGAGCACCAGAATGATGTACCAAGAATTATTAATAACTGTATGCAGTTATTGGCCTTGGGGGTTCAACATAGCCAACATGTTGCTCACCGATGTTATATTCGTCGTGAAAGAGAAGATGGTCACTCTCGTTTGTGGAGGGAGTATTTTTATGATAATCCCACTTACGGAGAAAATATTTTCCGTCAGAGATTCTGTATGAGTAGGGTTTTATTCAATCGGATACTGGATGCAATAGTTGGTTATGATCGTGACTTTCAACACTGACAAGATGCAACAGGCACTATAAGCTTATCTCTGCATCAAAAAATAACTGCTGCAATAGGATGTTTAGCATACGGATCTTCACCGGATGCAGTTGACGAATATATCAGAATCAGACAAAGTATAGTATTGAAAACGGTACATCGATTTTGTATTGCAGTTGTGAACATATTTGGGCCACAATACACAAGAAAACCAAATGCATATGATGTTCATAAACTTCTCGAACAAATAAATCTCGGGGCTTTCCTGGTATGTTGGGTAGTATAGATTGTATGCATTGTGCATGAAAAAATTGTCCTGCAGCAGGCATGCCGGTCATGCCCGGGAGCCTACAATTATTCTTGAAGCGGTGGCTTCGTATGATCTATGATTTTGGCATTCATTATTTGGAATGTCGGGATGCAATAATGATTTGAATGTACTGAACCGGTCAACCCTATTTAATGATATTCTCGATGGTTGTGCACCACCAGCTAATTTTGTTATCAACAATCATAACTACAATATGGGGTACTATTTAGCAGATGCTATATACGCTCCGTTGGCTACTATAGTCAAGACATATATTGCTCCGGACATTCAAAAGAAAAAGAAATTTGCCCAAATGTAAAAAGGCGCTAGAAAATATGTTGAACGAGCATTCGGCATTTTACAGGCAAGATTTGCGATAGTAAGAGGTCCAGCAAGATTGTGGGATGCCGATAATCTATCCTATATCATGAAGACGTGCATTATTTTACACAATATGATTGTTAAGAACGAACGCAAAGAAGAATTTGACAATTTTGATTACGACCAAAGTTCTTCCAATACAACTGTTATAACAAATAAGGCTTCCCCGTATGAGCAGACAGCCCGTTTGGCACGCAATGTCGTTTTACATGACAATCAAAAACATCATCAACTATGACAAGATTTGATGGACCATATTTGGAATGAATTTGGAGATGAAGATTATTAAAACATGTCACAATTAAGTGATTGCAGTATGTTGTATAATTAAAATGAGTGTTTATCGTCATATTTGCATTTAGTGTATGTCTTACTTTGTAAAGAGTATTTATTGTTTTAATTAAATTTGAGTGACCCAAGGATAATTTGTCTTTATATTGAATTGTTAAAGCACACTGGTACAATCATGATTGGATACAATGGATTCAAGATAAAAAGGATACAATAAAGACAACAATGGAGAATCATATCCCAAAATAAAGCGATATGCATACAATTGCGAAATAATAATTAATACAATGGGTAAATACTGTCTACAATAATAATCGACAAATTTTTGTTACCCCCTATTGTAACCACGTTTTTGCATTATTTTGTTTTGTCTACACATGGAATAATAGCGTTGATTATGAGCTAATGTAGTTAGGTCCAAACCCATAATGCGATCTTCCTCCATTCGCTCTTTTAGTTCTTGATCTTTTCGTTTAATCGCAAGCTTCATTTCTATCGCCTGAATCCTCCGTTCTTGCGTCTCTTTATAGAACGAGTTAAATTTTTTAGTCTCTTCAAGCATTTCAGCCAACTGAGATGATTCATCTATTGTTTTACCTTTCCTCTTCTTGGCTTTCTGCCCGGGGGGACGAGGGAGGGGTGTAGAAGAATCCACGTCAAGCGGTACATCTGAATCGCAATCAACTGTTATAGGGGTACGTTGACTACTAGCACATTCTCCAGATTTCGACCTCGAGGCTGATTCGAACACATTGGTTGTACATAACAAAAATTTCGGTAAACCTTTCAGTAATTCATAACATTCTTCAAATTGAAAGGCTTTCCCGTCTGAACCCATGTATTCACTTCTCGCTTTGTGTACCTATAAAAATAGTAAAAATGCATACGCTATAATTAAATCAAAATTTTAATACAGAATTAACATCGCCTTAGTTATACATACCTTATCAACCTCATTTGTTCCTCTTGCAGCTCTATTATTTACACCGACCAATTTTGCGATAAATAGAAACGACTTCTTTTGATATTATTTGGAATCGACTTGAAAGAAAAGTTGCCGTTTGGTTGGTTGGAGTTCCTAAAAGAGCCTTAAATGTGGAAAAACGTGATCCCAAAACTGCGTCCTCGATTGATCGCCACCAATCAAAGGATCTTGAGTATAGAAATCCAAGATTGAGAAAGAGTGACGTCTTCAACTATTGTGTCAGATGTACCCCCTGATTCAACGATTTGCCATTATTTCTGATAATAATTTCACTACACAATCGGATGATAGATGGAGGAAAGTTTGAAATTTTTGGAGGCAACGTTGTTAACTCAAACATATAAATAGAGAGAGTGAACATTAGAATTTGTATCAGTCGTTGAAATAGCCATTGGGGAAATAAATTTAATCATGAGAGCCGTTGGTGGTTAAAATAATCCCAAAAAAGTTTCAAAAACATTGTCGTTATTCCTTGGACAGAACATGTTGTCCCGTCCAAGGCAAAAAATCCTTGAGACGGGACAACATGTTGTGTTCTCTTTTTTTTTTTTTTTTTTTTTTTTTTTGGGGGGGGGGGGGGGGGGGGGGGGGGGGGGGGGGGGGGCTTATATCTTGTATCGTCCAATCACTTTTATTTAAAAAGAAATCTAAGATGGAACAACATGATGCGTCCGATCGATGGAAAATAAAAAATTTAAGACGAAACATCGGGGGGGTTACATCATGTGTCGTCCGATCACTTTTATTTAAAAAGAAATCTAAGATGGAACAACATGATGCGTTCGATCGATGGAAGAAAAAAAATTTAAGACAAAACATCTTGTTTCGTCTGCTATATTTGACAATTTCCAAATTCGTGCCTGCTATATTTGATAATTGCCAAATTCGTTTCTCAAATATGAGAAGCTACTGTTCCTCGTTTGCTAAAATTTGACAAAATAGCAATTGATTGCAGCGCCATTTGCCATTTTTTTGCCAAAATGGCAAAACAGTAAACGATTTGAGATGCTTTTAGAGGTGGATGTGTGGCAACTGCTCTTGTACCAAAAAATAATAATAATCTCTACTATTTTAATGCGAGAGTTAGGGTTTGTAACAAACAAATCCTAACTTTGTAACTATATAAACACGTATAATACACGTCCAAACTATATCCAATAAATATAAATGTGCACCACACGCCTAGCCCAAATCACAACATTCAAATATAAACTATTTTTTATTCAATATATATTCATTTAATTTGATGACATTACTTTTTTTAGACGTGCATCGCACATACATTATACTGGTATTAATAATCCCATACGTTAACTATTTTGCACTTCAAAGGCCCAATTTTATGTCAACAAATCAACTGGATCTCATCTCGGCCCGACCCGGCCCAAATAAGTCTCCCCTAGTCCTCAACCCGTCTTCCCCGGCGCAAACGACCCCCAACGCCGCACGTTCCACGATCCGAAACCCGAAAAACACGGAACAAACAAAGAAACAGGAAGAAGAAGAAGAAACACTCGTGAAATACCAATCACGTCCATGTCCTCCCGCCCAAAAATCGAGAGATCCTGAGCGAAGACGAAATGGCATTTCCCGCTTCAGTTCGCCCATTGCTACTCTCACCCTGCTGCCGCCGCAGCTGCCTCAGCTCCCTCCCTTCTCCGCCGCCACGGCAGCCCCCCTGCGCGAATCTCAAAGACGCTAAGGGTGGTTTTTTCTCCACTAATGCAGTCAGTTCTTCTCGTGAGAAATCTCTTCTTGAGAGAAAGAAAGTTAGGTATCGGAAGGGTCTCCCTGTCACCGACATCACTGCCGCGGTACCTAATTACCATTTCTTCTTCTTCTTCCTCTTCTGGGTTTTTTTTAAAGGGGGTAAAATCGCGAAACTCCCAAACGTTAAATTTCACTCAAGCTAAATCTTAACCGTATAATTACTTAATTACCCCTACCTTATATGAAATCACATTTTTACCTCATGGATAGAATAGTTAGATAATTACATAATTCAAATTTATAGCTAGCATTATATGAAATTTAACGGCGGTGAGATTCTAATTTTGGATGATTTTACCCATTTTTTAAGTAATGCTACACTCACACCGCTATACACCACTAAACGAACACACCCTATATTGCAGTGCTAATCATCATTGCTACATCATTCATTAGCCTAGTGAAAATCTAACTCAGGTTTATCAACCAAATCACCCTAATTAATCTCTAATTGATTTTATGTTATATTTATTAATTTCATCAAGTTTAGGATCTACGTTGGGATTAGCTTCATTCATTACTTACCAGCCCCATGATCAACAATTTCCAAACACTTATTCACAATTTTTGCATTAGTAAATTCTACTAACTTCCGTCAAAAACTATGAAGCTTCTCGTAATTACAGTTTTTTATGGACTGTGAAACTACTATTTTGATTATGAAACTTACAATTATATGTTGGATGTCTCTAGATTAAATTTATGCATAACTATAATGAATTTAATATTCTAATTATACTATAAGATCTGATATTAGCCGCCCCCCCCCCCCCCCCCCCCCCCCCAATGGAGGCCGGCAGGGAGGCGGCTGCCTCGGGCTCCCGAATTTTTTGCAATTTTAGGGGCCTCCCAAAAAAAATTCCTTATATTTACATATACGTATTTTGCACGTAAAGTTTTTTTTAGGGACCTCCAAATTTAATTTTTTTTGGCTTTTTTTTAAAAAAAATTAGTACTTGGATCAGCTTATTTTAGTTGGGTTTGGATTTGTATAGAGATTTTTTTCTCAAATCCCTAAATCTCCATCTATTTCTTCATATATATCGGTTTTTAAGAATTGTAGCAAAAAAATCAAAAAATCAAAAAAAGTAAATTAACAATTTTTTAAAAGATAAATTTTGTATGGGGCCCCATTTTGGGAGGTCACCTCGGGCCCCGGTAAACTCAGGGTTGGCCCTGAATATTAGTTTCTCATACCCGTAGTAGCATGGTTCCAAAACTCAGTATCGGGTATTTGCTGCCATTTGTCGGTAGCATCAGACATTCGGGACTATCTGTACGCAAATTCCCAAGTCAGCTGATATTTGATACCATGCCTAGTAGTATCGATGCTTCGTAGGACACAGCAATTGAGCATAATCATATAAATCAATAATGAGCAAATCAGGATTAATCCATGAACTACATTAGTTTAAACGAACTATTATATTAGTCTAAGAATGTAACTTTCAAGTGAATCTTTGAAAGCTCTTAAAAAGTCAAATAAAACCTTTTGCCACCTTCAATAATCTCTTTTCTAAAGATGTGATAATCCAGCCGTTACATACATTGGGGCCTGGCCTAAGTCTATTTCATCACAGCCTGCGACAAGGCCATAAAAAGTCTGTTATAGCCGATCACCATGTACTGTTATCATTACTTTTGTAGACTGTTATATCTCTTAGGCAGATTTAGTATAGTTACTTCTGAACAAAATCATTTATTACCCAAAGAAGAATAAACAGGGGGCATGTGATTGCAAAGAGATCTTTACATTAGTCTAAGATTGGTTTTTACAATGTAGTCTCTAAAAGTAGCCTAATATAACATTTTCCGTCTTCACGTCGACAATCTCTTTTCAAAATATGCTAGCCAAACTTTACAAAGTTCATGATCCAAGATTCATCTTGCACTAATATAGTTTAGGACCTTATGTACAACTACAACTGAGAGATATGACAGTAGAAACAAATGAATAACCAAATGTGTTTTGACACTTTTGGAGCATGTCTCAGCCTAAGCGTCACAGGACCAGATTTGAGCCTATAGGTGGTGGTGCAAGACGACATTGATTTATATAGTTTGGGTTTGGACTGTTCTAGGCATGCTCAAACGCAGTGAGTTTCTATCCACCAATTCGAGTAATCATGTGGTCCAATCATAAGAGATATGGCAAGTTGCCGCAACGACTGCAACCACAATGGAAGAACAAATATTTAAAAAGAAGGTACATTTCAACATCAAACTAATTTCACTTTTGTGTGTTTTCTATGTCTTACTCCTACAACGCATCGTTGTAAGCGCTTCCTGGCTTACAGCATTAGGTTTCAACAAGCTTCCACTATTATGGTTGTAACTTGTTAGTACTTTGTGTTATCTTACTGACATCTTTCAAAAACTCTATGCTAGCTTGCCTACCTTTTTCACTTTGGCAGGTAGGTGCATCTTATGTCGTTCTCACACATCCAAAAAACCATAAAACCAGTTTGTTAAGTACTTAAGTCGGATAGAGATAGAGATGGGGAAAATGTAAATCTTATCTATTAGGACATAGGAGCCAACAATATATATGAGTCTATACAAGAGAAGATAAACATGTGTTATACACATGATAGAGTGTATATACATATATTAACAGCCCCTATCAAACTCACACTGGATCAACAAGAGTGAGTTTGGAAAGCAACACCTGATGTTGGGACATCGTCTGAGATTTCGTAAAGAAATCCGCACATCGAGCTTTGGAAGAGACATAATGAAGGGATATGACCTTAAGAACACATTCACGAGAGAAGAAAGCATCACCACCAATATATTTAGTAAGCTCATGCATGACTTGATCAAATGCAATTTTTATGGTAATAGTATTGTCATAAAATACAGAAGTGGGCTTCGAAATAATACCACAATCCTCTAGTAATTATCGTAACCATTCCACTTCTACTGTAGTGGCAGCAAGTGCACAAAGTTCAGCCTCCGAACTAGAACGAGAGATTGTAGTCTGCTTCTTGAACTTCCAAGAAATGAGAAAAGTCCCAAGAAAGACATAGTAGGTTGTGATGAATCTCCTATCATCAAGATTACTAGCACTGGTGGCATGAGTATAGGCCTGAAGTGCTAGTGGATAGGACTTGGAGAAGAATAGAGATCAAGTGAGCGTGTGCATACACAAACTAGTTCAGAACATGGACCACATGAAAAATAGTTGGTTGGGTAATTGTGAAATAGATGAGACTACCTGCAAAATGTCGGGATTGGGTAGGATCAGGAAAATGAATCTCATGTGCTGCCTGAAACATCAAGTTGAGTTCCATAGGACTTACTTCAGTATGAGTATCAGAGATATTGGCACGGGCCAGAAGATCTGCGGTATATTTTTGTTGAGAAAAAAGATAACCATGGTCACTAGAGCTAACTTTAATCCCAAGAAAATACCAAAGCAAGCCAAGATCAGTCATAGAAAATTGATTTTGCATATATGTTTTCACAATTTGAATATGGGTAGGGTTATTACCAGTAATAATCATACCATCAATGTATATCAACAAATTGTGCAACCTTTGTTAGCGAAGTGAATGAATATAGGCAGAACATTGGCACTCTGATGAAAATCAGTAGAGCGAGTGGAACTAGAACGCTTAAACCAAGCCCGTGGAGCTTGTTTGAGACCATAGAGTGCACTTCGAAGATGACATACAGTATTTGGGGATGACGTAGACCAGGTGGAGGAAGCATATAAACTTTGTCACGAAGCACACCATGCAAGAAGACATTCTTTGCATCCAACTGCCACAGAGGCCATCCAACTGCCACAGAGGCCAACTACGGTCTGCAGCAATAGTAACAAATCCTAACCGTGGTCATGTGTGCAAAGGAAAAAAAAGTCTCCTGATAATCCATCTCATATTCTTGTTGAAAATCTTGTGCAACAAAACGAGCCTTGTAGTGCTCAATAGTATCTTCAAACCAAATTTTGATCTTATATACTCACTTGCATGTAATTGATCGTACTCCTGAAGGAAATGGAGCAAATTCTTATATACCCGGTCTTAAACCATCCAATTCATCTGCCATACCGTGTTGCCAGATGGAAACCTGTGATGCTTCTTTAATGTTTTAAGGTTCAATTTGATAATGAATGCAACAGAAAAGTGGACTCTGGATTACCCAGGGATAGGTAGGTAAGCCGAAGAGGAAGGCAGTGAGACTTCAAAGCATAGCGAGGCTCAGAGAGGTTAGCAAGTGGAGGCACCACAGGAGCCGGTGAAGGCACTAATGGTTCCTGTGTCAAGGGTTGTACACGGCGAATAAAATGATGTAGAAGTGGCTGAATACTATGACGAGCTAAAGAAGGTGAATGTAGAGGACCAAACACAGAGGAAGATAACTCTTGTGTGGGTGTGGGCATGATCGGAGATGGTGCTTGCTATAATCATAGGAGATTAATCAAGGAAAGTGGAAAAAAGATAATAGAAAGTCCAAATAGTGACGATCAAATGTAGGAGAATCAATTTTACCGAAATAGAATTGATCTTCTACAAAGTGAACATCACGAGACACATGAAGACGTCTTACTTTGGGATCATAGCAATGATAGCCCTTTCGTTAGGATCATAACCAAGGAATACACATTCAAGAGATTGTTCGGATAATTTGTTACATTCACGAGGTTGAAGGAGAATATAAAAACAACAAAATATCTGAAGGTGGTTATAAGTTGGTGTTTTGCCCTTGAGTGGAGAGAAAGGGGTATCGCCACCAATGGCATTGGAAGGCTGCATATTAATTAAGTAAACAGCAGTAAGAGCAACTACAGTTCAAAATTGAGGAGAAATAGAGGTAGAAAGAAGCAAGGCCCTAGTGTTTTCAATGATATGCCTATGTTTTCGTTCAACAGTGTCATTTTGAACATGAGCACTAGGACAAGATAGTTGAGGAAAGGTTCCTTGAGTGGCTTAGAAATTTCTAAACTTCATAGACTTGTACTCTCCACCAGAGTAGGACCGAAAGGTTTTAATCTTACGATTGTACTGTGTACTAATCATTGTTATGCAAATTTTGTAAATATCAAAGAATTAACTGTGAGTGTGCATAAAATAAATTCATGTAAAATGAGAATAGTCATCAATGAAAACAATATAATATTTATAGTTTGATTTGGATGCATGAGGAGAAGGCCCCCAAATATTAGAATGCACAATCTGTAACACATTGTACTTAAGAGTGTATTTATATATAATATTATATTGGGTAAATATAATAATATATATATATAATATAATAATAAGAATTAGAGTTGTTGTCCTATAATTATAAGAGCAATTCTTTCTATCTGCACTATCTACAATTTACGATCTGCAATGCTTGTGATCTAACAGAACATTTTGTTGACAACAGGAATGGTGTGAAAAGAAAATGGAATTTGTCCTCTCCCTTGGAAAACCTGAAGCGACTGCAGCAATGAAAGCTGGCTCCTCCCGTCATGCAGTATTAGAGAAAGTGGTAAGAGATCATTTGTTTCTACCTCTTGATATAATCCTTTTTATAAAATGAATATTGAAGATTTTGTCAACCAGGTGCTTGTTAATTGTTATTATTGATTGTGTTATGTTTGGGTGGACTTATGCCAAATAAATCGTTGTGGTTTGCAGCCTTCTTTCCAAAATCTAAATGTAGGTTCGAAAATTTTACATTTTGGTCCAAGGCATTTTCTCTTTTGTGCACATTATAATTTCTTCAAATATTTTTAAATGAAGTTTTATTTTTAAATTTTAAGTGTCTTGAAATTTTCCTTTCTGGCTCAGTTTTATCCGGATTTCTTTTAAACTGTTTGTGTTCATATATACACTTTTTGATGATGTACATCATTCTTTGTAACCTGTTTTAGCTCCTGTTGCTTTTGATGTTTTTCTTTCTCTCTTTACATGAGATAAGCCGGCGCATGTGTTTTGTATATGAACTCAATTTCCACAGATGCTAATCATGCTATGTTTATTCAGTTTGTTGGTCATCTATAGAAGCAGTGCTAATGCGTTTAACTTAAAAGCAGGTTGTGAAAAAAGTTAAAATTCGTACCAGCGCTAAGGAAGAATCTTGGGCAGTTAAATTTTCCAGTTTTATACTTGGTGCACAACAGTTGTTATTTGAAGGGCTAACTCGTGAGCTTCCAGTGTAAGTTCAATCCTTTATCACGAATATTCATGATCGGAAACTGTTCTTTTTACCACAGCTATATTCCCTTAGATTTTCCTTTCAAGGCTGATCTATTTTGGGAGAGAACGAACTGTAGGGTTACTAGGGTATCAAAGGGTTGACATGCAACATATATTACTCCATCTGTTTTCCATAATTGTATTTTCAGGACTGCAACACAAATATTACCCTTCTAATTTTAGCTATTAAGAGCGTAATTATTCTATTAATGCGTATATATTTATATCTGCATAAAGTTCACCAACTTCCAATGTAGGGGTGGCGAACGGGTCGAGTGGGCCGGGCCGGGCCCAACCCGTAAGGGTTGGCATGTTCGCTTGACCGGTCCGGGCCGTGTTGCGCTCATATCCGGGCCGGGCCGGGCCGGGTCTATTTTTCGTTTGGGTGGCCCGCCCAACCCGTGAACCCTTTAGGGTTCAACCCGGGTTGGGCCTGGTCGACCCGCGGGTTGGCACATTTAATAATTTTTTTTTTGGGCAGCTTAAATTAAAATAATAATTATAATTATAATACTAAGTAAGTAATAATACTAATAAACAATAAAAATCGTAATAATAATAATCAGATTGAAAGAGTGAAATTGACAACAAATTTTGAAATATTATTCATATGAATTTAAGTTATACAATTTTAACAATTTATAACGAAATGAAGAATTCAATTCACAAATAAGTTTTATACAATAACATATTTCTTATATACAATTTTAATTGAGTACAAGTTTTCTAATTTGACATAACAAGCAAAGCTATTGTTGTTGTTCTTCTTCTTCTTCGGGCGAGTCGCTCCCACTTGTGGAACTTGGTAGTGCTTTTCCTTGCGTCCTATCTTCAGCCTTCAGCCAGTTTTCTGTGCAAACGAGCATCTCTAATGCCTCGGGCTTCAACCGATTCCTGTAATCAGATAGAATCATACCACTTGTAGAAAATGCACTCTCAGAAGCAACTGTAGAGACAGGAGGAGTTAGTAAATCTTTAGCCATAATTGACAGAATACTAAAAGTGTGTTCATGTTCTTTCCACCATTGTAAAATATCTAGTGGAGAAAGAGTAGGCTCAGTATCCTGTTGGTTATGCCAATTTAATTCATTTGGTTGATTAGTCCTAGGTTTTTTAGATTGAATTTGTTCAAGTAAACTAAATGTTCTATCACCAATTCTACTTTTACCATTACCTTTAGAACTACCAGAAGAAGACCTAACTACAGAAGTTGTATTACTAGAAGCAAAACGTCTATCATAATAATCATACAAGTTATTTAAAGTAGATTCAAACTGAACTAAAAAAGTAGCGCAATCAGTTGTTAATTCTACATTGTTCTCTAAATATCCAAAAAATATTTCTATCAAATTCTTCGTACCTTCTAATTTGATACGGGGATCCATAACAGTAGCAATACAAATCAACATAGGAGGAGGAAAATAATACTTCAAAATTTTTTGAAATGCAGGTATTACAATGTCACTAATATAGGGATCAATTAACATTTCGTTAAATATTTGCATCATGCTAACTAATTCAATAAAAATGCTACTAGAAGTAGATTCATATGTTTTTAAAAACTTTAAAGTTGTGGTTTTAAAAGGTTCTAAAAATTTCAACAAAGATTCGGCAAAAAACCATCGTTGGGAGTCATTTCAAAATTGTGCATATTTTTTGCGATGCAAAAATTATTTACAACTGCTTTATAATCGGTGACAACATTTAGTAAATCAAAAGTAGAATTCCATCGGTGTCTAACATCCTTTGAAAATTTTCTAAAAGGAACATTTCTAACCCTACACCAAGCTTTCCATTCTTGTAAAATGCTTGGACTTAATGCAATGAAATGTACACAATTTCTAATTTTATGTATATATGGATCAGCTATTCTTAATGCATCTTGAACACATAAATTTATAATATGACATGCACATCTAACATGAAAAATATTGTCAGATTGAGGGTTTAATACAGATTTTAAAGTAGTCATTGCTACATTGTTGCTAGATGCATTATCAAAACTAATAACCATAATTTTATCACGAATATGAAAAACATCATAAATTTCTATAATACGGTTTGCTATTTCAGCGCCACTATGGGGATACGGCAACGACGCAAGTGATATGATTCTTTTTTGAAGAATCCAATCATTATCGATCCAATGACAGGTTATTCCCATCGTTGGAATATTGTTGACACTCGTCCAACAATCCGAAGTTAAACTAACCCTACAAGTTAAATTCCATAAAATTGCAATCAAAGCGTCCTTCATTTCCATGTACACTTTAAAACAATCCGATTTGCAAGTATTTCTCGGAATTCTTTTAAAATGAGGGTTTAAGGCCGTTTGATTAAAATTTTCCAAGTTCCTACTCTCGGGATAGGAAAATGGCAACTCTTCCTTAATGACTAATCGGGCCATTTCCCGACGAACAAGTTCGGGATTATAAGGGTGGCTATCTACTTGACCGGTCCTAGGGTTGATTTTTTGTTGGTCTTGTATTTGATCAAGAAGTTCTTTATGATTATGTTGTATGTGCCTACTAATTGTACCGGTGCCATCACTCCTCTTGAATTTGTATGTTTTACTACATATTTTACACACTTTCAAACCTATACCCGGAGTATGTTCGTCCGGGATATAATCATAAAATTTATGCCAATCGCTGGTTTCTCCTCTACTTTTCCTACTACTACGGGGTTGTGTAGTTTCGATTTATTGTTGTTGTTGTTCTTCTTCTAATTGTATGTCACCTACAACATCCATGTCGTGTGTACCCCATTGTTCCATAGTAGGATCAATGTAATCTTGGGCGGGCTCACTAGTTGGGACAATTGGTGGCCTACGTGAAGAGGAGGAGGAATCTTGTCCGCTACGACCGCTACCACGTGATCTAGACATAATGTAGTAATGTGCTAAAGTAAAGTATGTAAAAAAAAATATATACAATGTAGGAGCGGTGAATTATACAAAAAAAAATCTAAAAAACAAGAGGGTTGAGATAGAGAAGTTCAAAAAAAACGAACAATAATTTTAACTATAACGCAAAAAAAAATTAACGAGAGAGATAGAGATATTTTGATACCGTTCACCGTGAAATACGCATATGTAAAAAAAAACCGTTAAAATAAGAATAGAATAGAAAAGATGGAGAAGCGCTTTGCCGATTCTGCAATTGAAGAGTTGAGAAGAGGTTGAAGTCGATTTGACGATGGTTGAGGAGAGTTGAAAACGTTGAATTTTGTTTCCGATACGACCGAAATTTGATCGTGTATATGCCTCCTTGTACACTTGTTTGATGAATACTACAATTGTTCAAAAATTCTTTACAAATGATGTATAATAGTAGAGAGAGTAAGAGAGTGAGGTGTGATTTTTTATGAGATTTTTGGGTGATATTTATAGGCTAAATAAGTGGGAAAAAACAAAAAAAACAAAAAACAAAAAAAAACCAAACGGCTCTGGGACAGAGCAGCAGGCCAGCAGCAGCAACGGTGTGATTTTCGACCGTTCGACCCGCGGGTCAACGGTCGACCCGTCACGGGTCGAACGGGTCGAAACCCGCGGGTCGACCCGCGGGTTGGCGGGTCAAATTCACGGGTTGGGCCGGGTTTCGCGAATTCGATTCACGAAAATTGCGACCCGGATCGACCCGGTACTGTTCACCGGGTTCGACCCGAACCCGCGAAGCAATTTAACGGGCCGGGTTGGTGGGCCGGATCGCGGGTGGGTCGCCGGTTGATCCGGCCCAGTTGCCATCCCTATTCCAATGTTTCCTTGTAGTAATTTAGAAAATGTTCATTACTCATGCTAGTTATTTAGCAGGGACACAGTTTCACACGTTCATCAGTCTTCTAACATGAATTATGATAGCGGCTAAGCTAAGGATTTTGAAGTATGACATATGGGATATGAATATATACACTAGTTAATAATGAAAGATATGGAAAGATGAAATGTAAATATGGTGTAGATACTAGAAAACCCTCACCCTGTCACCTCATAACAAGTGCCTTTAGCAACTATACAGCCTCATCAACTTCAGCTTTTTTTTTCCTCAAATAATATTGTTTATATTTTTCTATATTTATGTTAGTCACTGAATAAATTTGGGATAAGGCTTTGTTGTTGTTGCCATCTTCATAAAAGTATCCATAATTATTACTTTCCTTATCAATCAATGTGCATATCTCCACGAGAATCTACACTAATTATGACCTATCTAGTTTCTATTATACGGCAATATCAACTGGATTTTTTATAGGCAAAATATTAACTCAATATTACTGGTAATCTGTACTTTTATATATTGTTTTAATATCAGAATAGGAGTTTGGGGAAATACATGGATAGTTGGGGTGATTGATGAACTTCGGATGCCTTTAAATGAAGCCAGTCTACATCCAGTTTTGGTGGACATTAAAACTCGTCGTAGTGCGAGAGTTCCTTCGGATGCACAAAAGAGAAATGCAAGGTATTTTTTTTTTATAACAGGATGGAATTCTAAGGAATTCCAGTCACCCAAAAAGTATATATAAACCAACCAAAACAGAAATACAACCACCAGAATAGCACTAACTGATGCAAAATAGCACTTATGCAAAATAATGCAACAGAAAGCTTCATAACAAAATAGTACGCAATGAGAAATGCAAGGTATTGATCCCATTTTCTTTACATTATTTTACAAATGCCTATTTGATAGCTTAGGCGTTGAAGGTTTTAATGTATTTGCTCCTTTGGCACATCAATTAATCTATATGTTGCTTTTTGTGAGCAGAAATTTAGTGTTTAATATTTTCTTGTTCAATTTCTCTCTATTGTGTCCTATATTTACAGTAAGAAATCACAATCCTTTTTAAATTATTAGTTTTGTCTTTTATATGAACAGGCTTCAGCTTATGTGCTATAAGCACTTATGGGATGGTTTAGTTGCTGGAAATTTCCCCAGAGAGCAATTCTTCGAACATTTTGGATTGAATCCGCTCTACAAGTTGTCAGATGATACCAAGCAATTTACTTCTTCATTGGGCCTTCATGCACAGGTACTTATATCCATGTCATATTAAATTCAACGTTGGAGTATTTTGTTTTTGGTTTATGGAGAAATGGTTATATTTGTTGATCGCATATATCTACTTCAATGACTTTTTAGCATTTGTTCAAGCTAACAGACGTTCGATGATATGGTGACATATTTTAAAGATTCCTGCCTCTACTTATCCCCATCTCACCACAAGCTGATCTTACAGTAATCGATCGGCACTTCCAATATTTTGTTTTTTTTTTTTGTTTTTTTTTTTTGTTGGGGGGGGGGGGGGGGGGGGGGGTGTGGGTGTGTGTGTTAGGAATTGTGGCCTCAAATACACGTAGGCACTGAGTACTTGAAGTTAGAGGAGAAAAGGAGACAAGGACAGCAAAAGAAGACAACAACAAGTAGAAGAAGTATAATCTGGAGAGTTGCGGTCGACCAACCTGGGGGTGCGGTCAACCGACCCAATCTGCTGAGAGTTCTTCGAGTGTACAGGTCCAACAGAGGAGGGGACGGTTAACCGTGCAGTCAACCGGTCAGGTCTCGGATCTGGACTTACACGTTACGGTGCGGTCGACCAATTTCGGTGCTGATTGTTTTTGGGCTTACGAGTTTAAGGCCCAATAGCTAGATTTGTGTTTATCTTTTAGGGTACTTGGGGGCTATATATTTGGTTGTAAACTCTAGGGTTAGAATCAATTTGTGTAATCAAGAGGTAAGCCGTTATCATTGTTCAACTTCAAGAGGGGATTGTGCTGAGTGTTTCAAAGGTGAGAGAGAAATTGAGAGTTGTAATCTCTTTTGTAATTTTTGTATTTCTTGTGGAATAAGAAGTATTGGTTATCTCTACATATTGAATGTGTTCTTGTGAGATCTTGCATATATTGCGGTGGCTTGTTCTTGGTTCATCTAAGTCTTAGTGGTTTCTATTGCTTGTGGTGCGTTTCCGCCATTAGTACTACGAGTTGTGGTAGATTCTTCAACAAGTGATATCAGAGCAACTAGGTTCGAGATGGCCGACAGCAAGTCGAAGATCGAGAGATTCGATGGGAGTGACTTCGCAATGTGGAAGATTCAGATGATAGCGTATCTTCGTCAGAAAGATCTTGATGGTCCGTTGTTTGATGAGAAGCCGGTAGGTGTAGATAAGGATGCGAAGGTCTTGGCGGAGTGGAATCGTTTAGATCAAAAGGCGTTGGGGCAAATTCAGCTGGGGCTGAGTAGGAAGGCGTTATTTGATATCTCGAATGCAAAGACCACAAAGGAGGCTATGGAGATTCTCACCGATATGTATGAGAAACCATGGGTATCTAATCAAATTCTTCATATGAAGAAATTGGTTAATATGAAGTTGAGGGAAGGGGGTTCATTAGCAGAGCATGTTAACAATTACTGCATGGTTTATAACCAGATGGAAGCTACATGTTTGAAGTTTTCAGAGAGGGGGCAGTCATTGTTACTTCTATCTACTTTACTGGATAGTTATGATATGGTGGAACAGACTATTACAGGCACTATGACAGATTCGACGACCCTATAAGATGTGGTGAGTAGCATTCTGAACGAGAATGTGAGAATGGTGAGAAATGGGGGATATCCATCATCATCTTCTAGAGATTCCGCAATGTACGTTGAGAAGAGACGTGGGAGATCTAAAAGCAGTCGAAGAAGAAAGGATCAGAGTAGTTCATCTGAGAGTGAGTGATGACAGCGATGGGGGCATGGGCCTGAGTGCTGGTATTGTCACATGATGCGCAGTTGCAAGGCTTGTATGAAGAAGAAGCCGGAGAAACCGAAAAGAGATATCCCAAAGGAAGCTCGAGTGGGGCTTGTTGAAGAGTTATGCCTATCAGCTCGGGAGGAGTTGGGCACTCAAGATTGGTGTATTGATTCGGGAGCTTCTTTTCATTGCACTCTGATGAGAGAGGTGTTTGATGACTACAAGGAGGGTTCTTTTGGAGATGTGATTATAGGGAATGGTCACTAGTGTCCTGTACGTGGGGTTGGTACTGTTCGCATGAAAGCCAATGATGATCAAAGTGTTGTCTTGCGGGAGACAAGGCATGTTCCAGACTTGAAGGAAAATCTTATTTCGATTGGAAGGCTAAACAAAGAGGGTATGTCTACTACAGTTGGTAGTGGGGAGTGGTGTATAGCTGCAGGATCAAGGGTGATTGCAAAAGGGAAGTGTGAGGGAAAGTTGTATTTGCTTAGAGACGTGATGGTCGTTTCTCCTATAGTTGACTCTCAGCCGGAATCGAGTAGTAGGTTGTGTGGAGTACAACCGAGTTCTTTCAGTTGTGGAGGGGAGGTTACTAATTTAATGAGAGTTGGCCATGGAAGTGATCCTAGAGGGCAAGACGTTAGTGCGGTGAGGGTACTTTGCGATATAACAGTCGTAGCTTCAAGTCGCTCTTGTGTGATAGAGAGCACTGGTATCGATATGCGGGGTGGTGTCGATGAGGGTAACCGAATTGAGATTGTAGAGGTTGAACATTCTGTGGATATTATGGAGGTGTCGTCCACGGAGGTTTCTAGTGCAGATAGTGCATTGAGAGGCTTTGAACCATGTCCGGTGTTGATGAAGATTCTGCGAGTTGGGAAGTCTTGTAACACGGAATCCGACATGGGAGATTGTTTCTCCGGTATTCGTGCTTTATGCGATTGGTGGAGCACATCTATCATGAGGCGATGAGGGGTGGTTGGTGCACTCCACGTGGTGGAGTGGCGGAGGTGCTCTTCATGAAAGTGGGGAGTACTTGGGTCTTCCATGAAAGTTGGAGATTGGCAGAGATAATGCGAGGTAAAAATTGCAATAACTTTAAAGCGTTGTGTTTTTGGTCCAAGTGGAAAGTTGTTAGGAATTGTGGCCTCAAATACACGTAGGCACTGAGTACTTGAAGTTGGAGGAGAAGAGGAGGAGACAAAGACAGCAAGAGAAGACAACAGCAAGTAGAAGAAGTATAGTCTGGAGAGTTGCGGTCGACCGACCTGGGGGTGCGGTCGACCAACCCGATCTGCTGAGAGTTCTTCGATGTACAGGTCCAACAGAGGAGGGAACGGTCGACCGTGCAATCTACCGGTCAGGTCTCGGGTCTGGACTTACACGTTATGGTCGACCGACCTTAGGGGTGCGGTCGATCAACTTCGGCTCTGATTGTTTTTTGGCTTACGAGTTTAAGGCCCAATAGCTGGATTTGTGTTTATCTTTTAGGGTTTACTTGGGGGCTATGTATATGATTGTAGACTCTAGGGTTATAATCAATTTGTGTAAACAAGAGGTGAGCCGTTATCATTGTTCAACTTCAAGATGGGATTGTGCCGAGTGTTTCAAATGTGAGAGAGAGATTGAGAGTTGTAATCTCTTTTGTAATTTTTGTATTTCTTGGGGATTAAGAAGTATTGGTCATCTTTGCATATTGATTGTGTTCTTGTGAGATCTTGCATATATTGTGGTGGCTTGTTCTTGGTTCATCTAAGTTTTGGTGGTTTCTATTGCTTGTGGTGCGTTTCCGCTTATGCACTACGAGTTGTGGTAGATTTTTCAACGGGGGGACCATGTTTAACATTATTCGGCTATGCCTGATTTATATATATATATATATATATATATATATATATATATATATATATATATATATATATTTTTATATTTATATATTTATTTATATATTTATTTATTTATTTATTTTTATTTTTATTGTTTTTATTATTTTTTTATTTTTTTAAGAAAAAGGCTATGCTTGATATTGATGTGAATAGATAGTGTTGGAACTAAAAGTGATGGGATAAAAAAAAGATTTTGTTTTAACATGAAAGTTTCGTGAGGGAGCAAAACCACTTTACAAAGCTAAAATCACCTCTTGGGCCATGAGAGGAAAAAAAGAGAAACCCGTAGTTTTTTAAAAAATGGTTTGGGCTAAACACACTCTTACCCAACATGCAGGTTCACTATTAAAGTGATTTCAGTGTCTATAATGTGTTTTTTGGGTTCTTATGGAAGATTGAACAGAGTTGTTGATCGTTTCTCTTGAATGCAGATATGAATTGCAGCCAGATTTTTCATTACTACAAGAATATCAGTTTGCATACGATGACATCTGGTTTAGGAATCAGATTGAAGAAAGCCTCAAGTTTTTGTGTGGAGAGAGAGAAGCTAGTTATGTCGCCAAGAATGAAACTTGGAAGTGTAAAAGCTGCAAGTTCAGGACTGAGTATCCTATGGGCTATGAGTACAGACCCGAGTGTTGAAGCAGGACAAAAAGGGAGAATCTGCTCTTCGTTGGATGATTCCGAATCTCACAAGGAACTATTTGTTCAACAACTGACCAATATAATGACTTACAGTTCTGTTGCAAAGGAGCGTCAATTCAGGCCCAGATTATTACAGAATGTTAACAGGAGCTGTGTAACAATTTTGGTCACCGCATTTTTCATTCTTGTACATATAATTTACTTTTGTAAGTTAAATTTAAGCTATGAATTGGTTTACTAATTGTTTTCTGCTGAGTGTGTCTCTACTGTCTTTAGCGTAGTGCTATTTGTATTGCAAAGTCTAGTAAGCCTTTAACAAACATACGGAACCTACACATGATGATTAATGTAGGCACCAACTGGAGTCATACTTGTGTCATTTAGTATAACAATTGCACAAATTATGAAGCATCACAAACATTTTGCCTCTGAAGTACAGGCTCTCACTCACGATCCTTGCTAGGGTTCACTCACTCCGCTATCTTCCAATAAGAAAGGACAGAGAAGTTCCACAGACAACTTGAAATGCTGATTTGCTTAACACACCGGTTTCCTAACTCACTACTGTATTCAATGTATTTGAAAGTTGTGTTTGCATTATGTATTCGAGATGCTTATATTTGGGTATATTAATTAACAAAATCAAAATGAAGGAGAAGAGGGTTTTTTTAGGGGAAGAAGAAGAAGAAGAAAAGAAGAGGAATTTGTTGTCAGTTTGTTTTGGTTTTGTTGTTGTATTGCGTCTGTGTCCTCTTATCTATGACCTTTCTTATTAGCTGGATACTTCTAGTCTGGTGCTTTCATTCAGACAAGATCTATGAGACTTTCTCGCTATGTGATACTCATCGACTTCCATTTCCACCTTCTGTATAAGAGTTCAAGCATTTTCGAGCTGCTTATTAATGGTCCCTCTATATTTTCTTCCAAATTTTAAATGGTACTCAAAATCCTCAGATATCGTTTTATCTATACTTGCATGTTGAGTTGAAGTCATTGTTGCTATCGCCATTGAAAGCATCCAGCAGATCACATAAATCTCCTACAGAAAACAATACAGTACTTTCTCAAGATGCTCGTTGACAAAGGTTGAGAACCGCTCCCACCTCAAGAAAAACTTTAGTTGGAAGGCCATTAACCGGTAGTTTCCAAAACCAACATGGCATGAAATGCGATGAGACAATGATATTCCGGATCCACCTCCAACTCCCTAGACTGTTGGTTGCAAGTTGCAACCGATCGGATCCAGGTTGATCCTACAAGACCCACCAAGATTTAATGTAGAATTCATGTAACCTTGCACAGGTAAGTACAGAAAATTTCAGTAAACTATCCCACTTTTCTAATAATCAACTTTCACGGTTTAATATACTATCGGGCTAACTTGTTGCGCTTTGTAAACTCGCACTTTCTTCGTTCAAATTTAAGGTGTTTGGACCGTTTTACCCTACGGTAAGTGACAGAAATTAAATTATTTTTAATTTTTAATCATTATGTGATCATCACTTTTTAAAAAAACAAAAGCCAAATTTTTTTATTCTATAATTTTTTTAAAATTAAAAAACAATTAGAAAGAAATACTTCAATAAATGGACGGAAATGGTCCGACGGAAATGGTCACGTGAACGGACGTGACTACCAATTTGGATGGAGGTGGGAAAATCGTAACTAGTTTAGCTCGATAGTATAACAAACCGCAAAAAAAAGGTGGAGTGGGTTATCTGCAAACTCGTGAAACATGTAGTGGGTTTACTAAAAAAAATCCCTAACAGTATGTATTTTTATCCTAGTCACAAGTAAAATGAATCATGCTTTTTTTTTAATGGAAAAGTCTTGGCTCGAACCGGGACACTGGATTCGAGCCGCCATTCAATTACCCACCCCACCCAATATCAATTAGGACATTGCCGGTTGGTAAATGAATCATACTTTACTTTGCAAATTTTATTGTAAATGAAGAGAATCTCTTAAACTAAAGTGCTATATGTATTCATAGGGTAAACTATACCCATGTTTTACTAATTTGCAATTGGGATATATTCCGTCTACAATCTTTCTTGCCAATTGGTGTAGAATATTTTGCCGTCATAGGCCACTTTTTGATAGTATTTGCGTTTTTGGGCCAGTTGCCCAACTATTAGCTCTTTGGGTTAGCCTGTGCCACGTCAGCAGCGGCCGCTATTCCCAATAGTGGCATCTTCATTTCGAGGTCGCTAATGGGAATAGCGACCTATGTTTTAAATTTTTTTGAATATTTTGTTTGCCGTCACTATTCCCACTAGCGACCTTAGTATAATGAGATTAGTCGGCTCGAATGAATGTATTGAGACACTTAGCGATTCCTAAAAAGTTTTTCCCAAAAATTTAAAACTGAGGTCGCTATACTAAGGTCGCTATTCCCAATAGCGACCTCAGTAGGAAACACAATCTACTTATTCTTTGTAAAATTTGCAAAATAGTTTTATAACTAAGGCCTCTATTCGGAATAGCGACCTTAGTTAATAAAGGTCTCTATTCCGAAAAGCGACCTTAGTTAAAAAAAAATTGATTGTCATTTTTCAGAGAGCAAAAGCTCTCTAGATTTTGCTAAATGCTAGAATACAACTCATTATACTAAGGTCGTTAGTTGGAATAGCGACAACAAACAAAAAATTCAAAAAAAAAATTAAAACATAGATCGCTATTCCCATTAGCGGCCTCGAAATGAAAAGACCGCTATTGGGAATAGCGGCCGCTGCTGACGTGGCACAGGCTAGCCCAAAAGCGCAAATAGTTGGGCAACTGGCCCAAAAATACAAAATCTTTCCAAAAGTGGCCCATGTACGCAAAAAATTCAATTGGTGTACTCCATCAAAATTAGGTATCAATAACTATCACATGAGGAGTTTTCTTGCCAATTGGTGTACAACATCAGTTATAATCAAATGAATTGGAACTGATGTCGTTATCTCCAATAACGACATCAGTAATTAGAATGTCGTTCTTGGGGATAACAACATTATTTATAAGTTGTTTCAACACTTACAAATTTTTCCAAGTCAGAAGATTCACGCTTGTATGAGAAATATACTGATGTCGTTACTCCAAATAACGGCATGCAAAAAAAATGTAAAATGATGCCGTTATTGAAAATAACAGCATATAAATAACCTATGTCGTTATTTGTAATAATGACTTATGCTGACGTGTCCAAAACTGAATCTGATTGCTAATTATTTTCGAAAGGGGTCAGACCCAAATATTTTCAAAAAGTGGGTCAGTACAGCAAATCTCTCAACTTCTTCCCCGCCGCACCTTTAGCCGTCCAAAACTCAACAACAACAACTACAAAAAAAGTGAATGAAGAAGAAGAAGACGCCTGAGATGAGATGAAATGAGAGTGCCAATGCCATGGCCAGTAACAATGATAAGATCCCAGTTGAGATTGTGAGCGAAGAGGAAATGGCATTTCTCGAAGCCGCCCTTGCTTCAGTTCCCCCAATGCTGTTCTCCTCTTCTTCATCCTCCCCCTCCTTTTTCCTCACTACGATTGCTGCCTCTCCCTCTCGCTCCGCCGTTCTCTCCCTCCGTTCGTCACCGCCACGTCAGCCCTGCCCGAATCTCAAAGACATCGAGGATGAGTTTTCCGGCGATGCGGTCCCCTCCTCTCCCCGTTCAAGATCTCTTCTTCACAGATTTAGGGCTCGGAGGGCTCTCACTGTCACCGACATCACTGCTGCGGTACCTAATTAGTAATTATTTCTTTGCTTTCTTTATTTTTCGATTAAGCCCCCAAACTTTTGTTATGATCCAAATTTAGTCCCATATCGATTACATGGGGAACCAATTGTTGGGTAGTTATAAACTTGGGTTCCCTCCCTTTAACAGCTAGTTTTTAAGCACTTTCTTGTTTTTTGCATTATTTTATCAACATATTTTTTTTAGAGAAGAAAATTATTTAAACAAAGGAAACGGCAAGGAGGTGTAATAATTATATATTGCAGAGTTATATGACTAAAAATACGATTAAAATAGCAAAGCTCTCAAGACTAAAACGATAATTTCCACCACAAACCGGTCCGAAATGTGAACTGGGTCTTTCTTCAAAGCCCATTAACCCAAAAACGGATCTATCCTATTGGGTATGGGTGGCAGCCCGACACAGACCAACCTAGGATGTTTAGAGAGTAATTCAAATTCGCGGTTATTTTTAAAAAACAGTTTAAACCGCCTCTCTTATCCTGAAACAAGTTAAACTCTCTTCCTTATCCAAAAACACCGGGACATCGAGATATAGGATTATCTTTAAACTGTCTCTAAAGGCAACTATGAATAACCCTTTCCCCACCATAAGAAAGTTAATCAATATTTTTTCCACAAACGCTTTTTCATTATCTTCCTGATTACTGACTTGAGCGTCGGAGGGTTCGTCGCCGGGATCCATCCCGGTGTTTTGAATTTTTTGCAGGTTAACGGCAGCGGCGAGAAACAGTTAACACCGATAGAAAGTCAATAGGTTTGCCTTTATTTGTTATTTTGTTTCCAGAAGAATCCACAAATAATATGTTGTCTCCCACACCAAAATTAGCAGCAACACAAAGCACGAACATCGGGTGGTGTGGACTAATACATTTTGATTAACAAGTTCCCGGCGTGCATAATTTGTTCACACTTAGGCCTAGTGGCTTATGTGGGATAGGTGTATAAGCCTGTTAAGATAAATCAGAGAGATGAAAACAATACTGATTATGAGTACAATATCTCCTATATATAGGAGGAACCAAATACCGAACTAGCCAACTAGCCATTGTGGGACTATAATATCTAACACCCCCTCTCAAACTCACGGTGGGTCAAATAATGTGAGTTTACCCACTAAATATCAAAATCTCTGAACAGTATGAGATTTGGTGAAGAAGTCTGCCGTCTACTGTGACAAGGTAATAGAATGAAGTGAGATGGTCTCTGCTTCAAAGCGCTCACGAACATGACAATCAATCTCTATATGCTTCGTTCGCTCATGGAAGATCAGGTTGCTTGCAATGTGTAGTGCACTCCGGTTATCACAATAAAGAGGAGTAGCTCCTGAAAGAGTGACACTCATATCTAATAACAACCAACGAACATGAACAACCTCTCTAGTAGTAGCTGCCATTGCTCTGTACTCAGCTTCGGTCGAAGAACATGCGACAACTGCCTGTTTCTTACTTCGCCATGAGATCAGCGAATCACCAAGAAATAGACAGAAACCTGTAGTAGACCGTCTGGTAGTAGGATCACCTGCTCAATTTGAATCAGAATATGCACTTAGCTCTAGTTTGGATGTAGCAGACATGAATAATGAGCGAGTAATAGTGCCCCGAAGATATCTAAGAATCCGAAGAAGAGCACTGTGGTGAACTGGTGTAGGAGCGGAAACAAACTGACTGACAACACTGACTGCGTGAGCAATATCAGGTCTGGTCATGCATAAGTATACAAGCTGTCCAACAATCTGTCTGTATCTAGTGGGATCAGGAAGGAGCTCACCATCAGTGGGATGAAGCTTCACATGAAGCTCGAAGGGGGTATCAGCTGAACGACTGTCAGAGAGATGCAGTGAAGATAATATCTGATGTGTATTTCTGTTGAGAAATGAGTATCCCCGAGATCCATAAGCAATCTTTAGACCCAGAAAATAACGTAGTCTGTCAAGGTCTTTCATATGGAACTGCTGGTGAAGGTATTTCTGGGTGGACGTAATGCCTGCGGAGTCATCCCCAGTAATGATCATATCATCAACATAGAGTAGTAGAAGTACTCTCGCCTGCATTGATGACCATATAAACATAGAATGGTCCTAAGAACTCTGACTAAAACCAGCCTTGGTGATGACAAGGCGAAAACACTCAAATCAGGCTCAAGGGGCCTGCTTCAAACCATATATAGCCCGACGCAGTCGACAAACATGACGAGGAGTAGGGAGGCCAGGAGGAGGATCCATATAAACAACCTCAGATAAGGTACCATGAAGAAAAACATTCTTCACATCCATCTGGTATAACGGCCACTGACTAATGGCCGTAACAGCAAGAAGAGTGCGAACAGTAGTCATCTGTGCAACGGGAGTAAATGTCTCATCATAGTCAATGCCATGCTCCTGAGTAAATCCTCTAGCTACTAGACGAGCCTTGTGCCGCTCAATAGATCCATCAGGTTGATATTTGACCTTGAAGATCCACTTGCAGCTAATAGGCTGAATGCCCTCTGACAGAGAAACGACATTCCAAGTGCCAGTCTGATCAAATGTACTGAATTCCTCTGCAATAGCTTTCTTCCACTCGGGATATTGAATTGCGTCCTGATAGGTTCTGGGCTCACGTGTAGAGTGTATAGCAGTGAGATATGCATGAAACTGTGGTGGGTAGGAAGCTAGGGTGGCAAAACCAAACTGGTCAGAAGGACCAGTGGCATCAGGTGTATAACGTGCCAGAGAAATACCAAAAGTGGAACGTGTAGACTGACGAAGCGGTGGTGGACTAACAGGGTGTGGGGGTGCATGTGTCGGTGGGGAAGTAGGTGGGGTGGGAGCTGGCAGCTGTGGGGATACAGGTGGTGTTTCAGTAGGGGGAACAACAGGTGTAAAGACTGCAGGAGATGTGAATGGAGCCAGAGGAGTGGGATCAAAAGGAATGTGAGAAGATGAAGTCGAGGAGCTAGCAACAACTGGAGAATCGAGAAATCTAGCATCCTCGGGGGGAGTCAGGTAGTAAGGAGTCTTTCACAAAGGATACATATCGAGAAATGCGGACACGACCCGCCGATGGATCAAAACAACGATAACTTTTGTGTTCGGGACTGAGACCTAGGTGAACGCACTTAGCAGCACGAGCAGAGAGTTTCGTGCGCTCAGTAGGAGGGAGAAGAACGTAATAGGTGCACCCAAAAGTAGGAGCATACTGTAGTCGAGATGTGAGTGATAAAGAGCCTCATAAGGCGTCGTACCAAATACTGATTATTGAATTAAGAAATAACTGAGTACAATATCTCCTATATATAGGTGGAACCAAATACCGAACTAGCCAACTAGCCAATGTGGAACTATAATATCTAACAAAGCCGTAGGCATGTAGGCTAGCAAGCAATTTATTGGTGTATGGGCTAGTGCTTTTTTGCATTGTGTTGGGATTAGGCTTCATTGTCCGTTCCCAAGGGGCGAGACTCATTGGGGGCATTTGGTAGACGGATTGAAGGATTTCTTAGGAATGTGTGGGTGAGAATCAAGATTCCCTGACTGTGTTTGGTACGATACAATGCATTCCTGGAAATCCTCCATTGTTGTATTTATTTATTCACAAACCTGCCCTAACAAAGGACTTTGATTCCCATGAGAATTCGACATTCCTTCCAAACCTATGTTCATCTTATCAAACTTAGTAATCCACAAGGGAATGGGGGATTCCTTGCACATTTCATATACCAAACACCCATGGGGATCATTTTTGGTGGAGATGGTAAAGCACCAACATTTCTTTTTGATAGTTATGTCATGTTGAACACTTGGTTGAACACACAAATTAAACTAGTTGTTTGAGTGTAGTTAATATTGATTTTCTCTATGCCATTGTGTCGTGTAGCATGGTTTTCATGTCGGCATGTTTGTGTCTGTGCTTCTAAGGTTTATCATCTTTGCTTGCAGAATGATGTGTCTGCGTTTACATTAGTAAAAAGAAAATATATGATTTGGATTTCAATATTTTTTTTTTCATTGCAAGTAGATTGGATATGACTAATGGCATAATCATATGTTAAAAGTGTGGAAATGACAAACAAGGACATATGTCTAAACGAACAATTATATTGGTCTAAGATTGTGACGATGGATCTTTGAAAGCTCTAACAATTCTAATAGAACCTTTTTCACCTTAAACAATCTCTTCATAAAAAGTGGTAATCAAACCTTTACATAAATTGGGGTTTGGCATGAGTGTCTATTAGGATAACCTGTGGCCAGGCTAATAGATTTATCTTTAGGTAGACGATGTTAGGTCAAAATTGCGGAAGTACTTAATTTCAAGCAACTCTTCAAGACTCGCAGAACCACAACATACTTTATTTCAAACAGAGAGAGAGAGAGAGAGAGAGAGAGAGAGAGAGAGAGAGAGAGAGAGAGAGAGAGAGCACATTCAAACTGGGGATCTACGAATTTGTGACTTATTTGTTGCAGAGAGAGAAACCACACACACGCATTATATTGGGGATCTACGTATTAATACATTTTTTTGTGACCTTTTTGTTGAGTGGGGTACTCACCAGACAAGCAGTATTCTTTGTTTCAAATTGTGGAGGAAGATCTTCTATTTAATAGTGTAATTTGAATTTAATACTGTCTATTTGGCATGATTAGGTGGTGCTTGTTTTACTGGCATTGAATTCAACTTGGAGAATCTTCGTAGATCGCCGGTATGGATGTGTGTTAGTGTCTTTACTTTGAATTTCTCCAACAGAAAGATCACAACTACCATACTGATACTGTCTACTGACTATGTAGTTTGTCTTTCTCCAACGAAAATCGTCATTTTCTAACTAACGTACTAACAATGTCTACAGAGAGAGTAGTGACTAGTGTACTTTGAACTTCTCCAACAAAATGTACTAAAACTGTCTCGAGTAGCGTCATTTGTTTTTCTCCAACAAAAATGGTCACTTTTGAACTAACATACTGACACTGTCTAGAGAGAGAGAGCACTTCTGCAGTAGTGTTCCTTTGTTTACATGTTTTTTTCTGAGTTCTAATAGCACTTCAATTTGCTTCTGGCTCTTAAGTGAAATTGTGTTGATTATTTCCAATTTTCTTTCATTATTATCTTTCATGGCAGGCTTTTGTGATCCTTTTTATTTTTTGCATGGTTTATGATCCATCTAAATATTAGTGGCGGTGACATTTGCTTCTAGCTTTATCTCACGTGAAATCATGCCATAGTAATTACTCAATTTCCATTTTCCTTACAATTATTGTTCATTGTCGACAACTGCATCTAACATTATTTTATTTTGTAACCAAGGGAAATTCTTTTTTTTTTCTGCAGTGTCTACAACTTACTATCTTCAATGCTATTGTGATCTTACAGATGATTTTATTGACATCAGGAATGGTGTGAAAAGCAAACGGAATTTGTCCTGTTCCATGGAAAACCGAGAAAGACTGCAGCAATGGAAGCAGGCTCCAATCGTCATGCAGAATTGGAAAAGGAGGTAAGAAATCATTAGTTTTTAGTTCTTTAGACCTCAGTTGTTCTGTAAAATGAAAAATTAACTTTTTAACAGCGAGATGCTTGTTATGTGAACTGGTTATACGAGTTGGACTTATTTTAAGGCAGACCGGTGTCGGTTGCATTCTTTTTACCATAATCTGAATGCAGGTAGCTTGGAAGATTTCACTTGTTGGCGATATCACATCATAATTTCTTAAATATTTGTAAATGAATTAAAATTTAAAAGCATCTTTAAATTATCTGTTCTGGTTTAGTTTATTTGAATATCTCTGTTACTATTTGTGTTTATATATACACTTACTGATGTACATCATTCTATCATTATCTTGTATTAGGTCTGGTTACTTTTGATGTTTCTTTTTTTCTTTTTACCCAAGATTGTCTGTTGTATGTGTTTTGTACATGAACTTTGTTTCATAAGTATTAGCTACTCTCTGTTTATTTTATGTTGTAGTAGTTCAAGAACATGATATTCGGTTTATTGGTCTCTAGAAACGGTTTTAATACATCTAACTTAAAAACAGGTTCTGGAAAGAGTTGAAATTCGTACTGACTCTATTGAAGAATCTTGGGCAGTCAGACTTTCCAATTTTATACTTGGTGCACACCAGTTGTTATTTGAAGGGCTTACTCGTGAACTTCCGGTGTAAGTTAGTTGATCCTTTTAGCTAAGTATTATGCAACTCATGGATTATTCGTGATTGATAAACTATTTTATTTCAAATGTTTTCAAGAATTTCCTCTCAAATAGCTGATCAAGTCTGGGAGAAAATGAAAGGGTGTTAAAGTATTAGAGATATGACATTGTTTTTTTGTTATTGTTTTTTTTATGAAGATGCGTAACCTGATGCAAGCGGAACCCTGGACCTCTTGTTCAGTTGTAACAGGCTTTACCATCGTGCTACTGTGGCACTTGCAAATTGCAAAATATGACATATATTACTCATCTGTTTCACTTCTGCAACACAAATATGGTTCATTTCTACTTTTAGCTATTAGAGCATCTGTAGCGTCGGCTATATACCCAAATTTTGAAAATTTTGGCAAAAAATGTCCCGCAGTTGTTGGCTTTGGGTTTGAGAGGAACACTAGTCTGCCATATCTGGGAAAGATATAGGAATTGCCAAAATATAGCATTTGAAACATGAATATTCGTCTGCTCAAAATTTTACCCATAAATCTTATCGGACGATATTTGAAATCTCGTCCCACCCAAAAAAAAATTATAAATATAAATCTCGTCCCTAAATTTATTTTGTTTTAAATATTTCGGACAAGATTTGAAATCTTGTCACAAAATTTTTTTATTTTAAAAATATATCAAACAGGATTGGATCTCCCGTCCCTGCATTTTTTTCTTAAAAAAAAATCGGATGGAATTTGATCTCCCATCCTTTAATTTTTGTGTCAAAAGTTGAAGGGTGGGTTCTATGGAATTAGGCCTATAAGAATTGTTATGAGTACGTATTAGCTTTGAGATTGGTGTGAATTTTCGGTTCAAGGGCTGAGATGGAATGAGGCCTATAGGAATTGTTATGCGTACATATGCGTACATTTTTTTAAAAAATGTGTCGGACGAAATAACAAATTTCGTCAAATGCATATTTAGCCCACAATTTCGTAGGACACAAAATCATCTCCCGCCCGAGAGCATATTAAATTTATTATTTAAAAAATTAAATTGCACGAAACTACATCTATCATCCGTCTCATTTTTATAAAAAATAACCAAATTTTGGGTTCAAACGACTACAACTAGAACCCAAAATTCCTATTTCCAAATGCCAAATACCCAAATTTTGGGTTCAAACGACTATAGATGCTCTTAAGAACCTCTTTTATTCCATTAATGCATAATATATTCATATTTCCACCAGAGAGGTCACGAACATCCAATGTTGTATAGAAGTAGAAGTGACTTAAATCTTGTGCACCAAACCTGCTCGGTATTTAGCACGTGCGCTGCATGTGGAGCCACACAGCCACTTGTCCACATGGTCATATCCTCTTACATTGTTATAATTAAGATGTTTGAAGTATGAGATATTGGATACGAATATGTACATTTTGTTTGATAAAGAAAGATAGGCCTAAATATTATGTAGACACAAAATAAGTGTGAACCCGTCACCTTATCACAAATGCCTCAACCGTCCATCCTCATCAACTTCAGCTTTTTTTTTCTTTCCCTCAAGTGTTATTTTCAATTTTTCTCTATGGATTGGCTTAATATTATGTTAGACATTGATAAAATATATGTAACTATAAATTTTGACATCAATCAATGTGCATATCTCATCTAAACTAAATCTTCTATATCTTGCTTCTATTTTTATTTTTATTTTATTTTATTTTATTTTGAGATTTTGCTTCTATTATATTTGACATTGATATAACTAAATCTTTATGTTGATCTGAACTTTATATTTTTTTATCAGAATAGGAGTTTGGGGAAATACATGGATAGTTGGGGTGATCGATGAACTTCGGATGCCTTTAAATGAAACTAGTCTAAACCCAATTCTGGTTGACACAAAAACTCGTTATAGGTCGACACTTCCTTCTGAAGCACAAAAGAGAAATGCAAGGTATGGTATCCTTTTTCTTGATATTATTCTTTTACAAATGCCTATTTGATAGCTTATGCTCTGAACGTTTTACACTACTAATGTATATGCTCGTTTGGAACAGCAGCTAACTTGCATGCTAACTTTCTTTTTATAAGCATGGGCTTCAATAATTTAGTACCTCATATTTTTTGTACTTTATATTTTTATGAAATCACAGTTATTTTGTAGATTTTTTTTGTCATTTATATTTACAGGCTTCAGCTTATGTGCTATAAGTACTTGTGGGATGGTTTAGTTGCTGGAAATTTTCCCACTGATGACTTCTTCGAACATTTCAAATTGAATCCCTTATATAATTTATCAGATGACATCAAACAGTATACTTCTTCATTAGGCCTTCATGCAGAGGTATTTAGATCTCCCTAATTTGTTTATTTCAATCCTTTTGGAGTTCTTCGTCTTTGGTTTATGCAAAAATGAGGATATTTTTTATTACATCTCATTCTATTCTATGTGTTTTCACTTTCCTCATTCCATTCTATGTGTTTCCAGACATTTGAAGACGTGGTGACATATTTTAAAGATGCCTGCCACTTTTTGTCTCCATCTCACAACGAGCTCATCTTAAGGTAAAAGATCTGCATCTTTCAAAAATTAAATTCATCATGTTAAATTTTTCTAGGTTAAGCTTAATGTTTCTATGAATAAAAAGTGCTATACGAGAGTCTTGTGAAGATAGATTTTGTTTTTAACTTGAAATTTTCCTGAGGGGTTAAAAAACTTTAAAAGGCTAGAAGCAGCAATTGAGCCATGCCTAGGTAAAAGGGGGAATTCCCTAGTTTTGAACATTTTATTTGGTCTAAAAACTTTTACCATACAACAATCTTTCTGTCTAAATGCATTTAGTGTCCATAACGTAATTTTTTGGTTCTTCAAAAGCAAAGACGTAACAGAGCTTCAGCTGATTGAAAACATCTAACACTCTTGAATGCAGATATGAACTGCAGTCAGACTCTTCTCTATTAGAAGAGTATCAGTTTGCGTATGATGATATCTGGTTTAGGAATCAGATTGATGAAGGCCTCGAGTTTTGGTCGGGAGAGAGAGAAGCTGGTTATGTCACCAAGAATGAAACTTGGAAGTGTAATTTCTGTAACTTCAATACTGTGTGTCCAATGACTACCAACCCCATTATCTAAGCAGGACATGAAGGGAGAATCTGCTGTTCATCGGATAACTTCGAGTCTCAAAAACAACTATTTATTAAAAAATTGACCGATATAATTACTTATCTCTGCTGTTGGAAAAGGAGTCTGGATTCAAGCCACAGGTAATTACAGATTGCTAAACTGGAGCCGAGTGGTCACTGCATATTATGTTTTTGTACAAATAATTTTGCTTATTTTTAAGTTAAATTTAAGCTTAAGAATGATTGTGGTTTACTATTTGTGTTATGCCGAGAGTGTCTCCACTTGTCATCTTGAGGCACATGATGAATTTTAGTTTATCTCTGAATTAACCCGGACATGATAACGCCTCAGTTCGGTTACAAGATATAATAACATACCCTTTTTCTTTTTTGTTGTTGTTGTTGATTCTACAGATTAGTACAATTGTCTTCAGTTCAATTACACTGAATCCTCAGTTTTTTTATATCTTTACTAGCTTCTTGAGTCAGCACATTGCGACATTTGCCACTGAAAGTCGAGAATATCAAATAAATACCTGGCTAGAAATCCCCTTCGACCCATTTTTCAACCATAACTCTACTACTGGAGCTGTGCATAATCCTTTTCTCCTACAGCATAAGCTGCTGATCAAAGGTTTAGGGTAGCGTTTGGCCCAGCTTAAAATTAGCTTCTCTTATTCTTCAGAAGAAGCTGGGCCAAATGCATATTTTGAAAAGCTCTACAAAATGAGAAGTAGCTTATTTTTAATGAAGAAAAGGAGTTTCAAAAAAGGCCCTCAAGAGCAACTTTTGGCTTCTCCTTTTCTCTTTTTTTTACCTTTTCTCTTTTTTTGGCCCTTCCCACATATCAAACCCTAACATTAAAAATTTTCCCCCTTCCCTTTTCCCTTCCTCGTCTAACAATTTTCTGATGCTCGAATAATTTTGCGGGGCCAGTACCATAAGGTGATGCTTCTTTTACGTACAGTTCAATTTTTTTTTTTTTTTTTCACTTTTTACGAGTTTTCTAGGTTATTCTAAATATTTCATTTATTAGTAATATAAATATTTTTTTTTGTAATTTGATAACTTATATTTTATACTTAAATAAAATCAAGAACTTAAATTGAGTATAAAAGTAGCTTACAATTGATATCTTATGCCAAACAACTTCAAGCTTAAAAGTAGCTTTAGGTGGACGGCCATTGACCCGTAGTAGGTGGACGGCCATTGACCCGTAGTTTCCAAACTCAACATCGAATACAATGCGACGATGGCAGGATATCCCAGATCCAACTCCTGCACTGCCCAGGCCCGGGATGGCCAGCATATTTATTATCAATTTATTTAATAAATCATTTAACCCAAAAAAAAAAGAGAGAGACTAATTCTACATTAATTTTACAACTTCAATGATCTCTTCCCCAACCAAATTTGAGTATTTGGAACATTTGGGGTATCACACTCAATTTTGTAGCTTATGGGGCATTCACATGTAACAATAATCCGAAATACAAATGCCAGTTTTGTGGAGACTAATAACTTGTAATCATAATAGTTTCCGTCACGAAAAATTACATTACACATATATTACTAACTTTAATTATAGAACCAATAACCAGTATTCCCTTGCAGTAAAAGAATTCAGTCAAGTTCCCATATGTACTGAAAAGTAACAAACTAAGTGATGAATACAAATCAACAAACGAATACCCCCCCACCCCCTCTCTCCAAAGCATTAAGCTCCGAACCAATTTAAATAACAATTCCTGTGTTGTTTATGAATGCTTGAGATATACTGGTACTTGCTTCCTCCAATGTTCTCACTTCACACTTTCTGTCACCGAGGCCATGTCAACCTTGGGTGGGCCTGAATGCCGCCTCAGGGCCGCTGACCCTCCGGGAAATGACAGCTTCTTCTTAGCCGACGAGACTGCAGAAACCTTATCAAGGCCTTCGATAACCACCAGATTATTATCGTTGCATGTGCTCTGCAACCGAGACCTTGCCCGTGCTGATTTTGTAGGCGCCATGTAGCTAGGAACTGCAGGAGAGCTTGTCAAGCTCTCATAGTCGCGCACTGATGACCCTGCAATACTATGCCTCCTACTGTGCCTCTCGGACATGATGCTCATCATGCTCCTAGAATCATCCTCTGGCGGTATCCAGCCCATCTTTGGGCTGGCAGAGCTGCTGATTATCTTGGGGCCTGCAGTTGGTGCCTTCGATTGAGGGGTTGAGGGAGAGAAGCGATGTGATCTGGGGGCACTGTCACGGCGAGCATAGGATCTGGTTATTTCACTGCCGATAGTGACAACACTGGGGGCGGTGCTTTTCACTGAAGCACGGTCGCTGTTAAGGTCTCTGTCGGTGGTTGTGCTCCGGCTCTCCCATGGCCTGGACGACATCCAGCGTTCGAGCCAACTCCAGCCCCATTGAGGGTTCGGATCCATGAACATTGGATTTGCACCTCTTGAAGCGTTCTTACCCTATTTTAATATATATTAGTTAAACTTAAACTTCTTCAGCCAAAACTATACTCCTAGTAGAACATTTCAATTTAAAGAGAAAACAGTATTGTTTAACAAAATAACAACATTTTGTAGCTTATGATGAGTTTTTAAAATTAAAACATCACCCTAACGAAAAAAAAGTATTCTTAACAAAACAAAATAGTACTGTGCGGTTCAATGTGGTTTAACTGCATTCCATGAAAAAAAAGGTGAAAATATTTTGGTGGGGTTTGATGTGTATAAAATAAAGACAAGGGGTGGGGATAATGGAAATCATGATCAAATTAAGGGGCAAACAAATTTCACCTCGAAACAATGGTATACTGACGAGTGAAAAAGTGGGATGATAATAAGAGCAAGTAGTACCTGATGAGTGAAAGCATAAGCCAGTGCTCTTTCTCTTCTTATAGCAGCTTCTTGCCTGCTTAAAAGACTGGCTTCAATTTGTTCTTTCGATTGCAGACTGTCATCCCACTCATCTCCCATCTGTTATTACAAAAAAGCAAATTAATCAGTGGAAGCTGTTTCTATTTTCCTACTTTTAGAGGGAATGCATAAGCCAAAATATCAATTACCTATCACTAATCACTAATTACATACTTAGCAGATAATTATTTACCGGATTGCTGAACACAGCAGTTTTAAGAGGATCATTTAACTATTTGCCAAGATATATGATACTGAATCATTTCCATGTCTCTCAGAAAAGCTGAACATCAATCAGATTATATTTTGGTATTATTCATAGACACTAGGACTTTGGAACTCATGTTATGTCAAATGCATATATCTGACACTGCTCTAACTTTTGTGTAAAATTTTATTAGGTTTATGTCTTGCATACTAGATTCGATGTGAATAGAATAGAACGAAGTGAGAAGAGATTCCAAGCGAATGATGGAAGCAGGAAGGGTTGATGTTTCTGGCTCATGAAGGACAAAAGGAGTGACAGTCGACTGCAACCAGCATATGGGTCTTGACTACAAGTTCAGTTAACTGCTCTTTTGAGCAATCGACCGCAAGAAGCAGCGATAGCCGTATGGGGCCGATCCTTGGTGGATCTGATTGAACCTAACTTCTTCTCCAAGTTAGATCGTACGACCTATCGTGTGGCTTTCTCTTCATGGTACATCGAACGGTGTTGATTCAAGACTACAACCGAGGGTTTCTCTAGATTTCTACATAACAATGTAACAGCCTCCACTGAGAGTTTTCTCTATTGTAAACAACGGGGTACATATTCTAGTGAGGCTTGAGAGATAAATATGTTCTTGGTGAGAGTGTTGCATTCTCTTGTATCTTCTCTAATTGAATAATAACTCAGTTATTTCTCCCTCGGATTGAGTTCGCCGAACCGGGACAAATTATGTACTTGTGTGTCTGGTTTTGTCTACATTGCCTAGTTGTTCATTGGATCGGTTTAACTCAGCGCCTAACAAGTGGTATCAGAGTTTTAGGTTGTTCCTTAAAAAAATTATCCCGCGGTTCGTGGTTGGTCAAGTTCCTTATTGAAGATGGCAGATCAAAGTTTAGTGAAGATCAAGCAGTTCGAAGATAAGATCAATTTTAATCTGTGGAAGGTGGACATGTAAGACGTATTGGTTCAACATGACTTGCATTTTGCCCTAGAAGAAGATAAAAGAAAGCTAGATATCATGAAGCATGTGAAGTGGGATGACATTTGTTTAAAAGTCTTGAGTTTAATCTGGCTGTCATTAACGAACAATGTCAAGAGCAATTTCGTTATGGAGAAAAGCGCGGTGAGTCTTTGTGCGAGACTTAGAATTGACTACTCGAGATCGTCGTTACTGGATCGAATGTACTTAAACAGAAACATGTTTTATTTCTCAATAAGAAAAAGTACCGCTCTTCATAATTATATAGTGGAATTCAATAAGGTATTATCCGAATTGAAGGCGATAAACGCAAATGATCTAAGCGAAGAGGATAAAACTTTCAACTTAATATAATCATTGCCATATTCGTACGAGCATTTGATAACCACCATGCTACATAGGAAATCTTCCAAGGAGAAGCTCTCAGTGGCCGATGTGATCAAGGGCTTCAATGAGGATGAACTTAGGAAGGACACTCAAAAATTCATGGTCTACTTCCATGAGTTGCATGGTGGTGGAAACAACTTCAATTGGAAGGGATAGAACACATAAGGGTGTGGTTGTCACTATTACAGAGAGATTGGACTTTACAAGAGGGATTGTCGCAAGTTGTTGCATCATAAGGGTGCCAACATAGTCAGTGCCGCTGAATTAAGTGATAACTTCAACTGTCTTCTTATTTCAAGTTTTATAGTTGTGGATTTTGGCTGGTTTCTTGATTCGGGTAGTTCTTCTCACATTTACTCTGAAAGGAAGATGTTTTCTACTTACAATTCTACAACAGGTCGTTGTATGAGGACGAAAACTGGTGAGATTTATGACGTAATAGGTGAGGGAACAGTTGAGTTGGAGATACCAGATGGAAAGGGGTTCACACTGGAGAAGGTCATGCATATTCCTTTGTTGAAACGGAACCTAATATCATTAGGAACTCTGGAAGCACGGGGCTGCAAGTACCCAGCTTGATGTGGAGTTCTATTAGTTTGGAAAGGTCGTCATAAAATGATGAGGGGAAGGAGTGGTGTTTAGCACACCTTTACATGCTTTGTGGGAACGAAAAATCTTGGCCAAGTGTTTCTAAACTCAGCATTCCTAAAACATCATCTAGCTCACTACCACTATAAACACTGAAGCAAGATCATGACAGATATCATTAGGAGGTGGAAGATGGCCTCGAGGTAGGTGGAGATCATGCGGAGGGTGGCACCTTCGTGTTAGCGCCTACTAAGGTATACCCTTGAGGGGGCATATAATTGAAGAAATAACAAGTTGAGGTAAATTCGACTAGCAGAAGAAGTCCAATCATGTTAGTTACAGGAGATAAGGAAGAGTCTAGAGGCACTTAATTACACAAGTGTGGAAGCAGGTGTATGATTGTTGGGTTTATGTCTTGCGTACTAGGTTCGATGTGAAGAGAACAGAGCGACGCGAGAAGGCATTCGAAGCAAACGATGGAAGCATGAAAGGTTGTTGTTTCTGGCTAATGAAGGAGTGATAGTCTACTGCTAATTATAGCATTCGACTGCAACCAACAAATGGGTCTCGACCCAAAGTGTTGCTCATTTGAGCAGTTGATCACAATTAGCAGCGGCAGCAGCAGTATCGAGTCGATGCTTGGTGAATCTGATTAAGCCCAATTTCTTTTCCAAGTTAGATCGTATGACTCTTATTGTAAAAATTTCTCTTCAGAGTACATTAGACGGTGTTGGATCAAGACCACAACCTATGGTTTCTCTAGATCCTTATATAACAATGTAATGGCCTCCATTAGGAGGTGGTACTTCATCTAAGAGTTTTCTCTATTGTAAACAGCAGAGTATCTTATAGTGAGTCTTGAGAAATAGATAGGTACTTGGTAAGCGTGTTGTAAATCTAGTATTTTCTCTAGTTAAATAATATCTCGTTGGTTCTCCCCCGGATTGGTTCACCGAACGGGATAAAATTGTGTGCTTGTGTGTTTGGTTTTGGTCTACAATGTTTGGTTGTTCTTTAAATCAGTTGTCGCATAACTCAGCGCCTAAGAAATTTAGAGTTCTTCAGTCCTAAGATATCATGTCGCGCTGTATATGCATCTGTGTGTCACTGGCCACGTTTTTGGTGTGAAAGCTCCATACAGTCACATAAATCTCTAATAACTTGAAATGGCAACAGGCTAGTTGAAGTTTATGAATGTGTGAATTGTCATTCCAAACCTAATGGGGAAAGAATATCATGTGGTATCGTATCCACATCAGTGAAACAACCAGTACTACAATGTGTTAGTATATCATATAACTCTACTATTTTTTTTCTTAAAAAGGCTACAGGCTACTTGAAGCTTATGAATGTATGTCATTCCAAACCTAATGGGGATATGTTAAACTCAAGGTCGAGAAAACTCCAGAACAGAATTGGCCCAAGTTTTTAACTAGTCAGCTTGACATCAGTATTCAGCCATGCCAAATCCCTACAACAGCAGCGCACATCTTAGTGTAGTCAGACAAGACATTGTTTACAACTAGATCATATGTGACCTAATAAATTGTATGCATTGGAGAATGAAGTATAGTAATCACATGCATATGGTCTAACAACGAGGGATAATGGCACATCAAGTTCACCATTTCTAGTATGACACTCAACCTGTTCTTCCAAATCTTAGGTTTCCTAAAGCCAATTATAAGTGCTCGTTAAAATCTAGCATCCTCTGGTTCAAATTCTGAAAGCAATGTATCAATCTCCAGTAATAAAAGAAAAATAACTACTTTATAAGGTGGAAAAATATGTCATCATGTTCCACTAATAAACAATAATTAAAGTAAAATAACTGAAAAGAACCGAACTCAAAAAATCTATCCGATAGGATTTCGCCAAGAGAAATATTTGTTATAATTTATGTCTTGCATACTAGGTTCGATGTGAAGAGAAATGGCAAAGCGAGAAGAGGTTCGAGGCAAAGAAGTGACGGTGAAAGAGCTGCTGTTTGGCATGGAAGCAGGTGACAGTTGCCTGCCCAAAGTGGTACCTTCTCTGGATGGTCTCAACTTCATTGCAGTTGACTGCTACTTTGAGCAGTCGACCGCAAGTGGGCGACACCAGCAATTCCTTGGGGAATTGTTTGAGCCCAAGTTCGAACTTCAAGTAATATCGTACGGCTCCTATCGTGTGTCCTTAACAATATTAATCTTCATCCATATTTCCTGCTTCAGTAACCAATATAAAGCAACTGCTCACCCTCGCAAGAAATTAGCCTGACATATCAATACATCCTATAATTCCTTCTTGTTTGACTATAAAGCCTCAATTCTGATAACTTGGGAGAAAGTAATAAGAGGTACGGTACATATCAAAAAACAAACATACCCTCAAATTCTCCAGTTCTTTTTCGCGCTTCATCAGCAGTTGACGCTGAAGAGCCTGGTTTTCCTCTGACATCTGGATCCTTCTTGATCGGATCTGTGATTGAATTCTTGCCAGTGTCTGCATAGAGCGCAAAGTAGTTGTGGCTAGTCGCTGGCAAGCATTGCCATGGATCATTGATTTCAACCTAACCAATCCTTTCAGAGCCCTAAGAGCTCTCCTTGCCTGAAAGAAAAAGCGAAAGGAACACAAGATGAATATACTGACAACGGCAATTAACATGAGTACGAAGAAGATAGAATTAACGAGAAATTAAAAAGAACCATAGTTAATCTTTTATGAAACCATTCTTAACAAAAATAGAAGTAATACTATCAAGTAAATGATTAATTAATATATAGTGTACCCAATTTAGACTTAACTAGGACTGAACTTGAATCATGATTCAGGTTTGGGGGGCAAAATTTTGAAGGGTTCAGGAAAGATGGAGGCAGCTTGGGAATATCAATATAATATGTACCATTCACTAAATTGTATTTTCCATGCAATATGAGTTTCACAGCAGAAATGTGTTGGTTTTCCATCTTAACAATCAAGAACAAATATAAGTTCAAATCACAAGGCCAAGCTGATGAATGGAAAACATTGCAGCATTTGTATCGTCGAATCAATGGATGATTCAGGTTTGTAGCTTGCAAGATATTAGTTTAGTCTTTTTAGTTTCTAAAATTAGACGTGTTTCCCCGCAGCAACACAAGGGTGGGCAGATAAAGAACCTCCACTTGCAAGAAAATTATTCCCTCGGCTCAACTTTGTATTTAATTCCACGGAACATAGCATACATGCGACTTCAAGAACAAATTAGCTTTCAAGGTTCATGAAAAGTTTCTTGCTGATGAAATGGTAGGTAACAAGTGCAAACTGACATGGTTAACCAGATCCTTATCCAACCTCATATCCATATTCTGACCAATACAATTATACAGATAATGGAAGTCTCTCCCGTCAATATAAATTAGGTCTTTTGAAAATTATAATATATGGATATCGATATGGAGATTGCTAAATCATTAATGTCAATTTTAGCATTGTATTTCTATCCATATAAATATTTGCTTATCCTTCAAACTAAGAAAAAAGATCTACTTCAATTTCTAGCATTACCCTTTTACTGAACATAACTAAAATCACTCTACACTACCATATTTAGTCCATAGCTTCCAAAATGACAGATCCCGCGTACACAAAAAGAAGTAACAAAAGCATTCTACGAAGGACAATACCAGGTGTCCTCGGAAAGCAGTCTGGATCTTCATCGCAGCGATCTCCTCCTCCGATTTCCCAACAAACCATGCTGGAATTTTGGGAGGAACAACCTGTACTGCAACCTGAGAAGCAGCAACAGCAGAACCCGCTGAGGCCAAATTAACATCATTTATCTGAGTTTGAATTTGTGGGATTGAATTTGGCACATTGTCTTCAAATGATTCAGAAGATGATGGATCAGAGGCTTCCTTGGCTCTGCCATTATTCTGGCAATCATCATAATAGGGTATATTAGAAATTTAGTTGGTTTCATATGCAGAGGAAAAAAAAAGTGAGAAGTCAAACCTGGAGCTGCTTCTCTTTGGATTTCTTTTCCTTGGATACAGGTCTGAAAACCTTCTTCACTGCACCAAACCACTTCCCTTTCCTTCCCATTCTCTATCTCACAAACTCAGATCTATAAACACTTGCAAGAAATCCAAATCCAAATCCAATGAAACAGTAGTTAAAAAGAAAGCAGATTTTGAAGGGAAATGGTCACCAAGATTGGATCTTTCTCACAAATCTAGAATAAGCAACTGGAATTGACAAGACCCATGTCATAATTTTCTTGCAAAGCTGAGACTTTTGCAGCTCTCTGTCTCTCTCTGAGCTATAAAGGAGGCAGAGAGAAGACAGATCAGAGATGCACAGCAGAAGGTGAGAAGCTCTCGCCCTCGCTCACTTAAAAAATGGCAGTGAAATAAATCTACGAGAAAATTAAAAGGCAACCCATTTATTTTAGGGAAGGTTTAAATCCGCCCCGCGAGTTTGCATATAACTCACCCACATTTATCTTTTGTGGTTTGTTATATTACTAGATTTGCCCGTGGGCACGTGCCTATGGCACGTCTTCGGAACGATACAGCATATGAAAGTCTTGTAAACAGTAAAACAACAATTATATAGTTCAAGTTTGAATAGTATAACAATAATTAGTTATAAATAAAAGTCCATGTTTCATTAATATATGTTAAAAAATAATTATAAATGGGGGTTGAAAATCTAACTTTTTAGAATTTTGAATGTGGAAAATGATGAAATTTAACTGTTGATGAGGTATTTGCTATTTTCAATGTAACGTAAGCAATAAAAAATGCATAAAAAATCTGAAAATATAAATTTCTGAATAAATAGAGAGAGAATCGAGAGATAGAAATAAATAAATAAATAAATGTGTTGTTTTGGGGATTTGAATTGAGTTTTTGGGAAAAAATTTTGACCGGAAAAATATATTTTGTGAAGTTAGATCTGGACCATTGATTTCAACCCTATTGAATGAGAGTCACTTGATAGCTTTCTTTGTGTTTTATTAAATAGATAGATTGGGCTAAATTAGTTGCATTTTGCAACCTAGTAACTTCCTCATTTAAAGTTAGGGTATTTGAACCGTTATATCTCTACGGTAAGTGACAAAAAACTCACTTTACCTTTTTTAATTGGGGGTTTAATTTTTTTAAATTTTTTAATCATTATTTGATCATCCCAGCAAAAACAGAAACCTGAATTTTTTTATTTTTTTATCATTATATAAAATTTTATCATTAAAAAATAACAGGGGTAATTTAGAAAGAAATACTCTGAAAAAGGACCAAAATAGTCATGTGGACAAAATTTTTATGGAGGTCAGTAACCCGCAACTAGTTTAGCTCGAAAGTAAGGGGGGTTGGGTTATCTTCAAATTCGCGAAACGCATAATGAGTTTACTAAAAAAAATTCTTTAATTCTGGTTTTTTTTCTTCCTATAATCACACTTGAAGATTTGATAGTTTAAAAATAATTTATGTAGTTTTCATATTTTCAAAATAATAACTGTAAGTATTTGATATATTCCAAAAATCCACCCGACGTTACTTGGTGTTAAGTTTTGGATGAAAACGAATTAAAATAACTATTTTATCCTTATCTTTTCACTTCTTTGCTAACTACATCTCTCCCCTCTCAGGGTTTTAAAGATTATTGTCGATGAGGAGAAGAACAACAGGAAGTGGGATTAGGCGAGAAGGTGATTAGAAATTGAATGGATTTAAGTTTAAGTTTTATTAAGAAAATTGAAAGCAGCAAATAAGATTGGAATGAGAAAAGAAACATTCAAAGAAAGAAAAAAAAAAAAGATGACACTTTCGTCATTTTAACAGCTTATTATTGGGTTTAAACCCAATAAAATGATTATTTTAAAAAAAATTCATTAACTTAATGAATCTAATAGCTTCGGATGGTTTTTTGAAATATATGAAACACTTACAATTGGTATTTTGAAAATATGAAAACCACTTGTGTTATTTTAGAAATATCAAATTCAATGGAGTATCATTATAAAAAAAACACTTTATTTTTTATTGTTTTCTTTTCTGTGTTGGGTTTTTTTTTATTTTTTATTTTTTTTTGTGGGGGACGGGTTTGTGCAAATACTGATGAGTGGAATCTATGCTTTGAATTTTTTTATTTTTTAAAGAAAATATAGAGTATGGCCACCCTGTTTTAATAAGTAATTAACTAAATAAACTGGGCCAAATTATAAATTTAAAAAAACAAAATTTAAACTCATCAGAGTGAATCTATGCTTTGAGAGCATCTCCAACGGCTAGCCAAAATAAAGAGGCATAGTCATATTTGGAGAGTCACACTCATTTTGTATCTCTAACGGTTAGGCATATTGGCTAGGCATTTTGCCTAGCCATAAACATGAAGAGGCAAAATGGAGAGCAAGAGGCAAAATATAGAGGAAGAAGTATGGTTGGAGATGAAGCAAAATGAATAGCCAAATTCGCTAGGCAAAAATATTATCTGAACAATTTAGCTAACCATTTTAGCTAGTATGCTTTGAGATGCTCTGAGTTGGGTGTGTGCATATGCTCTGATGAGTGAATCAATGAAAAGAAACTCAATCCATTTGTCCCAAGGATCGGCCAAAGGTGAACTCTACGGATTGTCAGACTTCCATTTTTGACCTTCTCACGTGTCAAGTTACTTACCCATTTGACAGAAAAAGAAGGAAAAAAACAAAATAAAACAAAGAAAGTCACCAGTGTATTACGTGCATTCCACGTGTCATGTCTCTATCTGTTGGAATTAATTTTTGCAGTTTTCCGGGCCGGATTCCGGCAAGCTCCGGCCACCGGCGGCACCGGAAAATGAGTGGATTGCGATCCTCTCGTCGAGTACTATTCCGTAGTATACTCACTTGCCAAAAACGAATTCCGTATGAATGAGAAATGTTGATCCAAAGTTGGGTACTTGAAAGGTACCAACTTAACAAATGGATAGTCCCATATCGGAAATTGGGAAAGATTATTACTAGTATATATACTAGAAAACTGGACTAGAGGGCGTGGCCCGGGGGTTACCACTAACGTGTAGTGGAGAGAGGACTTAGCCAAAATGACAAACACACACGCGCGCGCCCGGCCCGGCCCCGGCCCCGGCCTCGGCTCGGTCCGGTCTGGCTTAAAATTTTATTTTACCTTTTTGCCCAGACAGCCTCTTCCCCTACTGAACTGAAAAGACTTTTCAGATTCAGTAACTGAGGCCATTACTCTGTAACAGCAGAGTAATGGCTCACCAGTTACTAAACTGAAGAGTCCCCATTACTCTGCTGTTACAGAGTAATGGCTGCTGAACAGTCTCCAGTCCAACTCTTATACCCAGACATCAGCTCCAAAACTGACACAGAAAATTTTTCCACTTGAGTCTTCCTCTTCTTCTTCCTCTGCTCTGAGTCCAGGGTCTGTCAACTGAGAGTACACACAGACAGCAGTTCGTTGTCTCTGAAGCAAGGGTGCTGCATCTTCAGAGAAGGTACAGTTGTATCCTGGGAAGCGATTTGCCGGTAACCGTCACACTACGGGGCAAATTCAGCTTTAAGGACAGAGATTCTTCAAAATCTCGACTCTGTACAAGTTTATTGTTTACTGTTTTTCCTTTCTGTATTTGATTTCTTCACAATTTCTGTTGGGATTTTAGTATTTTATATTCGGGTTCTAACAATCTTAAAGCTGAATTTTTCCTCACAGATTCTAACAATTTTTGTGAAGTTTGTTTACAGGTTCTGTTCGGAAAAAAATAGGACTAACTATCTCTGTTTCAACCAATTTCAGAGAAGAGAACACAATCAAAACATGGAAAACACACAAACTGAAGTTGCTGCTGGGCTTATCAGTACCCAAACTCCGGTGACCCAGAATGTGACTGCACAATCGGTTGCGGCACATTCGGTCGTTCTGCCCACGCACATAAGCGTGGGAGAAAAACCGGAGAAGTTCAATGGAACTGGGTTCAAAAAGTGGCAGGGGAAGATGCAGTTCTACCTGACCACATTGAAGCTGGACAGATTCCTCAATGAATCTGCCCCGATGCTGGCGCCAATGGAAGCACACTCTGTTGCAGCAGTTGACGCGTGGACACAGGGCGACTACCTGTGCAGGAACTACATCCTGAATGGCCTGGTAGACTCTCTGTACAACGTCTACTGCGTCTTCAAGACATCCAAACTCCTGTGGGGGTCCCTGGAAAAGAAGTACAAAACTGAAGACGCCGGGTCCAAGAAATTTGTTGTCGGCAAATTTCTGGACTATAAGATGATTGACTCCAAAACAGTGGTGAGTCAAGTCCAAGAACTGCAGGTTATAATGCACGACATTGCTGCAGAGAATATGACGCTGTGCGAACCTTTCCAGGTTGCAGCGTTCATAGAAAAACTTCCACCTGGGTGGAAAGACTTCAAGAACTATCTCAAACACAAACGAAAGGAGATGTCTCTTGAAGATCTAATTATCAGGTTGCGGATTGAAGAAGAGAATCGCAAGGCTGAGAGGTCCTATGGAAATCAGTCCATCGAAAAGGCTAATGTGGTGGAGCATGAACAGAAGGGCAAGAAAAGGAAGTTTCTGCCACAGGCCTCCAACAAAAAACCTCTTGCAAAGAGGTTTGCTGGGAAATGCCACAAGTGTGGTAAGTTGGGGCACAAAATTTCTGAGTGCCGTAGTAAGGACAGTAATTATTCAAAATCTGGACATGTAAAAGGAAATGAAAAATCCCATGTACACATAGCTGAGAACTTGTCCACTGGTCTCTCTGACCTGGACCTCTGTGCTGTTGTTTCAGAGGTAAATCTTGTGGGGAGCAATCCTCGTGAATGGTGGTACGATACAGGGGCCACCAAGCATATCTGCTCGGACAAGGAAATGTTCACCTCCTACCAGAAGTGCAACAAAGATGAACAGCTGTTCATGGGAAACTCTTCCACCTCCAAAATTGAAGGAACAGGGAAGATAGTGCTGAAAATGACTTCAGGCAAAGAGCTCACACTCACAAATGTGCTGCATGTCCCAGACATTAGAAAGAACTTGATATCAGGTTCTTTGCTAAGTAAGAATGGGTTCAAAGTTGTACTTGTTTCTGATAATTTTGTACTGTCCAAGAATGGGGTATATTTGGGTAAAGAATATGTAAAGGATGGACTGTTCAAGTTTAATGTAATGACAGTCATCCCTAAAACTATTGTTCCTGCTGTTCCCAAAATTAATGAAATAACTCCTATTGCCTATGTTGTTGAGTCTTCTTCTGTTTGGCATGAAAGACTAGGCCATGTTAATGTAAATTCTATGCGTAGATTAGTTAACATGAATTTGCTACCAAAGTTTAAGGTAGATAACTCAGAAAAATGTGAAGTTTGCACGGAGGCCAAACTCACTAAAACTCCATCACGTTCTGTAGAAAGAAACACAGAAACTCTAGGTCTCATTCACACAGATCTGTGTGACTTAAAATATGTGCAGACCAGAGGTGGCAAAAAGTACTTTGTGACTTTCATAGACGATTGCACAAAATTCTGTTATGTATATTTGTTACATAGCAAAAATGAGGCCTTGGATAAATTCAAAGAATATAAACTTGAGGTTGAGAATCAACTTGGCAAAACGATTAAAATCGTTAGAAGTGATAGAGGAGGAGAATATGATGCACCATTTAACATGTTCTGCTCGGAACATGGAATAGTTCATCAGACAACTGCTCCCTACTCACCCGAATCAAACGGTACAGCCGAGCGCAAAAACCGAACTCTAAAGGAGATGATGAATGCCTTGTTGTTGAATTCTGGCTTACCCCAAAACATGTGGGGGGAAGCGTTGCTGACTGCCAACTACATTCTCAACAAAATACCTCACAAGAAAACCGGCAAGACACCATACGAATTGTGGAAAGGTAACTTACCTTCGTATAAATACCTCAAAGTGTGGGGGTGTCTAGCAAAGGTGGCAGTACCTAACCCGAAACAGGTCACCATCGGACCTAAGACGATTGATTGCATATTCATAGGCTACGCACACAACAGTAGTGCATATCGGTTCTTGGTATACAAATCGGATATACCGGATATCCATGTAAATACAATAATGGAATCAAGAAATGCTTCATTCTTTGAACACGTGTTTCCGTGCAAGGATACTACGTACCCTAAACGTACACGTGAACAAGGGACTGCAAGCACTTCAATTGATGAACCAGAACAGGATACCGATGAGCCTAGACGAAGTAAACGGGCTAGAACATCAAAATCATTTGGTCCTGACTTTGTGACGGCCTTTCTGTTAGAGAATGAGCCCAGAACGTTCAAGGAAGCCATGTCTATGCCTGATGCTCCTATGTGGAAGGAAGCAATCAAAAGTGAAATAGACTCCATTATGCAAAATCATACATGGGAGTTAGTCGATTTGCCTTCTGGATGTAAAGTTCTACGATGCAAATGGATTTTCAAACAAAAATTGAAACCAGATGGTTCAATAGAGAAGCATAAGGCTAGACTTGTGGTACAAGGATTTAGGCAAAAAGAGGGCCTAGATTTCTTCGATACATATTCCCCAGTTACAAGAATAACATCCATAAGAATGTTGATAGCTATTGCAGCTCTACGTAACCTGGAAATACATCAAATGGATGTTAAAACTGCATTTCTAAATGGGGACTTAGAAGAAGAAATATACATGAAACAACCTGAGGGTTACGTAGTTCCTGGACAGGAAAATAAAGTGTGCAGGCTTGTAAAATCATTGTACGGCTTGAAACAAGCTCCAAAGCAATGACATGCAAAATTTGACAATGTTATGATGTCAAATGGTTTCAAAATAAATGAATGTGATAAATGTATCTACATCAAAGATACTCCAAATGGATACATTCTGGTCTGTCTATACGTAGACGACATGCTCATTATTGGAAGCAATAACGACATTATCAAACAAACTAAGAGCATGCTTAGTGGCAAGTTTGACATGAAAGACTTGGGAGTTGCAGATGTCATACTAGGAATCAAAGTCTCCAGGACATCTGAGGGGATTACTTTGTCTCAAGCTCATTATGCTGAGAAAGTACTTGAAAGATTCAAGAATTATTCCAATGGGACAGCAAAAAGTCCCGTCGATCCAAGTCTTCACCTGTTCAAAAATACAGGCGAAAGCATATCACAACTGGAATATGCACGTGTAATTGGTAGTCTGATGTACCTAACAAATTGTACAAGACCGGACCTAGCACATTCGGTAAACGTACTGAGCCGATACACGAGTAATCCAGGACGAAGTCACTGGAAAGGAATAACCAGAGTATTGAACTACTTGCGACATACTCAGAGTTATGCGCTGCATTACACCAGATATCCAGCAGTACTAGAAGGCTACAGTGATGCCAACTGGATATCGGACTCAAAGAACTCAAAATCCACAAGTGGATATGTTTTCACACTTGGTGGTGCAGCTGTGTCATGGAAATCCTCTAAACAAACGCTATTAGCCAGATCCACCATGGAATCTGAGTTCATTGCTTTAGACAAAGCGGCAGAAGAAGCAGAATGGCTTCGCAACTTTTTAGAGGATATTCCTATGTGGGAAAAACCAGTGCCTGCCTTATGTGTACACTGTGACAGCCAATCGGCTATAGCACGGGCACTGAATTGCATGTATAATGGTAAGTCTCGTCATATCAGAAGGCGACACAAAACCATTAGACACCTGCTCTCAAATGGAGTAATCTCTGTAGAATATATAAAATCGGCCGACAACCTAGCGGATCCATTTACTAAAGGTCTGTCGCGAGAGCAGGTTGTGAGATCATCAAGAGGAATGGGTTTAAAGCCTATGACGAAAGAGGATACTTGATGGAAACCCTACTTAGAAATTGGAGATCCCAAGATCTAGGTTCAAAGGGACAACTAAATCTTGTTGAATCAACGAAAGCACTTAGAGATTAACATCTCATACCCATTCTTAGGATGACAAAACAAGTGCTGCCTGCAAATAGTTAGGATAAGCTTGGCTTTTAATGATTCCCATAGCTTTGAAATAAAAGTGGGGTATAGCAGGATACTCTTTATGGGAAATCACCTTGTGAGTGTGAAATGGGGCCGTTTCTAGGAGAATGAAGAGAGGCTACATTCTCCAAGTTCACTCATGATTAACCAGGGATGTTCAAGGCCAAAATGAACACAACAAGAGAACTTGGTTCTGTGAGGAGATGAAACTGTGTGATAGTTATTGTCTAGGTTCACATGAACGTCCGGGTAGTTCAAGACATCATGATCACTACCTGGTCAAGTGAATCCGATAGCTAATTACTAAGGGTGGTTCAAAGTTGAAAAATTACTACCATTCCTGATGCAGTGATTTTCCGATTGTACTCTCAGAGTCTTTCTGTCATGTTTTTTGTTTTTTCTGTTGTGTCTGGATTACATGGTCTGGTAATTTCCATTCATGTGGGGGATTGTTGGAATTAATTTTTGCAGTTTTCCGGGCCGGATTCCGGCAAGCTCCGGCCACCGGCGGCACCGAAAAATGAGTGGATTGCGATCCTCTCGTCGAGTACTATTCCGTAGTATACTCACTTGCCAAAAACGAATTCCGTATGAATGAGAAATGTTGATCCAAAGTTGGGTACTTGAAAGGTACCAACTTAACAAATGGATAGTCCCATATCGGAAATTGGGAAAGATTATTACTAGTATATATACTAGAAAACTGGACTAGAGGGCGTGGCCCGGGGGTTACCACTAACGTGTAGTGGAGAGAGGACTTAGCCAAAATGACAAACACACACGCGCGCACGCGCGCGCGCGCGCCCGGCCCGGCCCGGCTCCGGCTCCGGCCCCGGCCCCGGCCCCGGCCCCGGCCTCGGCCTCGGCCGGCTCGGCCTCGGCCTCGGCCTCGGCTCGGCTCGGCTCCGGCCTCGGCCTCGGCTCGGCTCGGCTCGGTTCGGTTCGGTTCGGTTCGGTTCGGTTTGGTCTGGTCTGGTCTGGTCTGGCTTAAAATTTTATTTTACCTTTTTGCCCAGACAGCCTCTTCCCCTACTGAACTGAAAAGACTTTTCAGATTCAGTAACTGAGGCCATTACTCTGTAACAGCAGAGTAATGGCTCACCAGTTACTAAACTGAAGAGTCCCCATTACTCTGCTGTTACAGAGTAATGGCTGCTGAACAGTCTCCAGTCCAACTCTTATACCCAGACATCAGCTCCAAAACTGACACAGAAAATTTTTCCACTTGAGTCTTCCTCTTCTTCTTCCTCTGCTCTGAGTCCAGGGTCTGTCAACTGAGAGTACACACAGACAGCAGTTCGTTGTCTCTGAAGCAAGGGTGCTGCATCTTCAGAGAAGGTACAGTTGTATCCTGGGAAGCGATTTGCCGGTAACCGTCACACTACGGGGCAAATTCAGCTTTAAGGACAGAGATTCTTCAAAATCTCGACTCTGTACAAGTTTATTGTTTACTGTTTTTCCTTTCTGTATTTGATTTCTTCACAATTTCTGTTGGGATTTTAGTATTTTATATTCGGGTTCTAACAGTACAATGATAATGACTCACCTTGATTATTCTCAGTTTTCCTTAACCCTAGAGTTTACATCTATTGATATATATATATATATATATATATATCAATAGATGTAAACTCTAGGGTTAAGGAAAACTGAGAATAATCATATATATATATATATCAATAGATGTAAACTCTAGGGTTAAGGAAAACTGAGAATAATCAAGGTGAGTCATTATCATTGTACAACTTCAATAGAGGTGAGTGCCGAGTGCTTCAAAAGTGTGAGAGAGATTGAGAATTGTTATCTTTTTGTAATCTTTGTAATATTTGGGAATAAGAAGCATTAGTTATATTTGCATATTATTGTGTTCGTGTGATTGTGACATCTTGTGATTAATGTAGTGGCTTGTTCTTGGTATATCTAATTCTTGAGTGTTTCTGTTTCTTGTAGTGTGTGTTCTGCTATTAGCTAGCACTACAAATAGTATCAGATTTTCTATATTTTGTGCATCTGTTGATTATTTGATTATATTACTGGGTCTTAGATTTTCTGTAAGTGCTCATAATCTTAGTCTTAGATACTAATGCACTCGGAAGAAATGGCAGGATATATGAAACTACTTATGCTTGCATCTAATGTTTTTGCTCGTGTATTATGTATGCTCATATAGTAGTCATAAAAGAGAATCGAAGTTAATTTTATGGAAAGCCTTAAAACTGGTATGATGCTTTGCCAGTCAGCTGGCCATGACTAGCTGAAACTAGCTGTAATCTTAGCTGTGAATAGAATTAATGTAGATTATTTCAGGATGAGCATTAATGTACTATTATCAACTCTTAGCGTGCGCGCGTGTGTGTTTGTCATTTTGGCTAAGTCCTCTCTCCACTACACGTTAGTGGTAACCCCCGGGCCACGCCCTCTAGTCCAGTTTTCTAGTATATATACTAGTAAAAATCTTTCCCAATTTCCGATATGGGACTATCCATTTGTTAAGTTGGTACCTTTCAAGTACCCTTTGGATCAACATTTCTCATTCATACGGAATTGGTTTTTGGCAAGTGAGTATACTACGGAATAGTACTCGATGAGAGGATCGCAATCCACTCATTTTCCGGCGCCGCCGGTGGCCGGAGCTCGCCGGAATCCGGCCCGGAAAACTGCAAAAACTAATTCCAACAATCCCCCACATGAATGGAAATTACCAGACCATGTAATCCAGACACGACAGAAAAACAAAAAACATGACAGAAAGACTCTGAGAGTACAATTGGAAAATCACTGCATCAGGAATGGTAGTAATTTTTCAACTTTGAACCACCCTTAGTAATTAGCTATCGGATTCACTTGACCAGGTAGTGATCATGATGTCTTGAACTACCCGGACGTTCATGTGAACCTAGACAATAACTATCACACAGTTTCATCTCCTCACAGAACCAAGTTCTCTTGTTGTGTTCATTTTGGCCTTGAACATCCCTGGTTAATCATGAGTGAACTTGGAGAATGTAGCCTCTCTTCATTCTCCTAGAAACGGCCCCATTTCACACTCACAAGGTGATTTCCCATAAAGAGTATCCTGCTATACCCCACTTTTATTTCAAAGCTATGGGAATCATTAAAAGCCAAGCTTATCCTAACTATTTGCAGGCAGCACTTGTTTTGTCATCCTAAGAATGGGTATGAGATGTTAATCTCTAAGTGCTTTCGTTGATTCAACAAGATTTAGTTGTCCCTTTGAACCTAGATCTTGGGATCTCCAATTTCTAAGTAGGGTTTCCATCAAGTATCCTCTTTCGTCATAGGCTTTAAACCCATTCCTCTTGATGATCTCACAACCTGCTCTCGCGACAGACCTTTAGTAAATGGATCCGCTAGGTTGTCGGCCGATTTTATATATTCTATAGAGATTACTCCATTTGAGAGCAGGTGTCTAATGGTTTTGTGTCGCCTTCTGATATGACGAGATTTACCATTATACATGCAATTCAGTGCCCGTGCTATAGCCGATTGGCTGTCACAGTGTACACATAAGGCAGGCACTGGTTTTTCCCACATAGGGATATCCTCTAAAAAGTTGCGAAGCCATTCTGCTTCTTCTGCCGCTTTGTCTAAAGCAATGAATTCAGATTCCATGGTGGATCTGGCCAATAGCGTTTGTTTAGAGGATTTCCATGACACAGCTGCACCACCAAGTGTAAAGACATATCCACTTGTGGATTTTGAGTTTTTGGAGTCCGATATCCAGTTGGCATCACTGTAGCCTTCCAGTACTGCTGGATATCTGGTGTAATGCAGCGCATAACTATGAGTATGTCGCAAGTAGTTCAATACTCTAGTTATTCCTTTCCAGTGACTTCGTCCTGGATTACTCGTGTATCGGCTCAGTACGTTTACCGAATGTGCTAGGTCCGGTCTTGTACAATTTGTTAGGTACATCAGACTACCAATTACACGTGCATATTCCAGTTGTGATATGCTTTCGCCTGTATTTTTGAACAGGTGAAGACTTGGATCGACGGGACTTTTTGCTGTCCCATTGGAATAATTCTTGAATCTTTCAAGTACTTTCTCAGCATAATGAGCTTGAGACAAAGTAATTCCCTCAGATGTCCTGGAGACTTTGATTCCTAGTATGACATCTGCAACTCCCAAGTCTTTCATGTCAAACTTGCCACTAAGCATGCTCTTAGTTTGTTTGATAATGTCGTTATTGCTTCCAATAATGAGCATGTCGTCTACGTATAGACAGACCAGAATGTATCCGTTTGGAGTATCTTTGATGTAGATACATTTATCACATTCATTTATTTTGAAACCATTTGACATCATAACATTGTCAAATTTTGCATGCCATTGCTTTGGAGCTTGTTTCAGGCCGTACAGTGATTTTACAAGCCTGCACACTTTATTTTCCTGTCCAGGAACTACGTAACCCTCAGGTTGTTTCATGTATATTTCTTCTTCTAAGTCCCCATTTAGAAATGCAGTTTTAACATCCATTTGATGTATTTCCAGGTTACGTAGAGCTGCAATAGCTATCAACATTCTTATGGATGTTATTCTTGTAACTGGGGAATATGTATCGAAGAAATCTAGGCCCTCTTTTTGCCTAAATCCTTGTACCACAAGTCTAGCCTTATGCTTCTCTATTGAACCATCTGGTTTCAATTTTTGTTTGAAAATCCATTTGCATCCTAGAGCTTTACATCCAGAAGGCAAATCGACTAACTCCCATGTATGATTTTGCATAATGGAGTCTATTTCACTTTTGATTGCTTCCTTCCACATAGGAGCATCAGGCATAGACATGGCTTCCTTGAACGTTCTGGGCTCATTCTCTAACAGAAAGGCCGTCACAAAGTCAGGACCAAATGATTTTGATGTTCTAGCCCGTTTACTTCGTCTAGGCTCATCGGTATCTTGTTCTGGTTCATCAACTGAAGTGCTTGCAGTCCCTTGTTCACGTGTACGTTTAGGGTACGTAGTATCCTTGCACGGAAACACGTGTTCAAAGAATGAAGCATTTCTTGATTCCATTATTGTATTTACATGGATATCCGGTATATCCGATTTGTATACCAAGAACCGATATGCACTACTGTTGTGTGCGTAGCCTATGAATATGCAATCAATCGTCTTAGGTCCGATGGTGACCTGTTTCGGGTTAGGTACTGCCACTTTTGCTAGACACACCCACACTTTGAGGTATTTATACGAAGGTAAGTTACCTTTCCACAATTCGTATGGTGTCTTACCGGTTTTCTTGTGAGGTATTTTGTTGAGAATGTAGTTGGCAGTCAGCAACGCTTCCCCCCACATGTTTTGGGGTAAGCCAGAATTCAACAACAAGGCATTCATCATCTCCTTTAGAGTTCGGTTTTTGCGCTCGGCTGTACCGTTTGATTCGGGTGAGTAGGGAGCAGTTGTCTGATGAACTATTCCATGTTCCGAGCAGAACATGTTAAATGGTGCATCATATTCTCCTCCTCTATCACTTCTAACGATTTTAATCGTTTTGCCAAGTTGATTCTCAACCTCAAGTTTATATTCTTTGAATTTATCCAAAGCCTCATTTTTGCTATGTAACAAATATACATAACAGAATTTTGTGCATTCGTCTATGAAAGTCACAAAGTATTTTTTGCCACCTCTGGTCTGCACGTATTTTAAGTCACACAGATCTGTGTGAATAAGACCTAGAGTTTCTGTGTTTCTTTCTACAGAACGTGATGGAGTTTTAGTGAGTTTGGCCTCCGTGCAAACTTCACATTTTTCTGAGTTATCTACCTTAAACTTTGGTAGCAGATTCATGTTAACTAATCTACGCATAGAATTTACATTAACATGGCCTAGTCTTTCATGCCAAACAGAAGAAGACTCAACAACATAGGCAATAGGAGTTATTTCATTAACTTTGGGAACAGCAGGAACAATAGTTTTTGGGATGACTGTCATTACATTAAACTTGAACAGTCCATCCTTTACATATCCTTTACCCAAATATACCCCATTCTTGGACAGTACAAAATTATCAGAAACAAGTACAACTTTGAATCCATTCTTACTTAGCAAAGAACCTGATATCAAGTTCTTTCTAATGTCTGGGACATGCAGCACATTTGTGAGTGTTAGCTCTTTGCCTGAAGTCATTTTCAGCACTATCTTCCCTGTTCCTTCAATTTTGGAGGTGGAAGAGTTTCCCATGAACAGTTGTTCATCTTTGTTGCACTTCTGATAGGAAGTGAACATTTCCTTGTCCGAGCAGATATGCTTGGTGGCCCCAGTATCGTACCACCATTCACGAGGATTGCTCCCTACAAGATTTACCTCTGAAACAACAGCACAGAGGTCCAGGTCAGAGAGACCAGTGGACAAGTTCTCAGCTATGTGTACATGGGATTTTTCATTTCCTTTTACATGGCCTGTTTTTGAATAATTACTGTCCTTACTGCGGCACTCTGAAATTTTGTGCCCCAGTTTACCACACTTGTGGCATTTCCCTGCAAACCTCTTTGCAAGTGGCTTTTTGCTTGAGGTCTGTGGCTGAAACTTCCTCTTCTTGCCCTTCTGTTCATGCTCCACCACATTGGCCTTTTCTATGGACTGATTTCCATAGGACCTCTCAGCCTTGCGATTCTCTTCTTCGATTCGCAACCTGATAATTAGGTCTTCAAGAGACATCTCCTTTCGTTTGTGTTTGAGATAGTTCTTGAAATCTTTCCACCCAGGTGGAAGTTTTTCAATGAACGCTGCAACCTGGAATGGTTCGCACAGCATCATATTTTCTGCAGCAATGTCATGCATTATAACCTGCAGTTCTTGGACCTGACTCACCACAGTTTTGGAGTCAATCATCTTATAGTCCAGAAATTTGCCGACAACAAATTTCTTGGACCCGGCGTCTTCTGTTTTGTACTTCTTTTCCAGGGACCCCCACAGGAGTTTGGACGTCTTGAAGACACAATAGACGTTATACAAGGAGTCTACTAGGCCATTCAGGATGTAGTTCCTGCAAAGGTAGTCTCCCTGAGTCCACGCGTCAACTGCAGCAACAGAGTGTGCTTCCATTGGCGCCAGCATCGGGGCAGATTCATTGAGGAATCTGTCCAGCTTCAATGTGGTCAGGTAGAACTGCATCTTCCCCTGCCACTTTTTGAACCCAGTTCCATTGAACTTCTCCGGTTTTTCTCCCACGCTTATGTGCGTGGGCAGAACGACCGAATGTGCCGCAACCGATTGTGTAGTCACATTCTGGGTCACCGGAGTTTGGGTACTGATAAGCCCAGCAGCAACTTCAGTTTGTGTGTTTTCCATGTTTTGATTTTGTTCTCTTCTCTTCTCTGAAATTGGGTGAAACAGAAACTATTAGTTATTTTTCCGAACAGAACCTGTAAACAAACTTCACAAAATTGTTAGAATCTGTGAGGAAAAATTCTGCTTTAAGATTGTTAGAACCTGAATATAAAATAATAAGAAATTCCAACAAAGTTGTGAAGAAATCAAATACAGAAAGGAAAAACAGTAAACAATAAACTTGTACAGAGTCGAGATTTTGAAGAATCTCTGTCCTTAAAGCAGAATTTGCCCCGTAGTGTGACGGTTACCGGCAAATCGCTTCCCAGGATACAACTGTACCTTCTCTGAAGATGCAGCACCCTTGCTTCAGAGACAACGAACTGCTGTCTGTGTGTACTCTCAGTTGACAGACCCTGGACTCAGAGCAGAGGAAGAAGAAGAGGAAGACTCAAGTGGAAAAATTTTTCTGTGTCTGTTTGGGAGCTGATGTCTGGGTATAAGAGTTGGACTGGAGACTGTTCGGCAGCCATTACTCTGTAACAGCAGAGTAATGGGGACTCTTCAGTTTAGTAACTGGTGAGCCATTACTCTGCTGTTACAGAGTAATGGCCTCAGTTACTGAATCTGAAAAGTCTTTTCAGTTCAGTAGGGGAAGAGGCTGTCTGGGCAAAAAAGTAAAATAAAAAATTTAAGCCGGAGCCGGGCCGGGCCGGGCGCGCGCGCGCGCGCGCGTGCGCGCGTGTGTGTTTGTCATTTTGGCTAAGTCCTCTCTCCACTACACGTTAGTGGTAACCCCCGGGCCACGCCCTCTAGTCCAGTTTTCTAGTATATATACTAGTAAAAATCTTTCCCAATTTCCGATATGGGACTATCCATTTGTTAAGTTGGTACCTTTCAAGTACCCAACTTTGGATCAACATTTCTCATTCATACGGAATTGGTTTTTGGCAAGTGAGTATACTACGGAATAGTACTCGATGAGAGGATCGCAATCCACTCATTTTCCGGCGCCGCCGGTGGCCGGAGCTCGCCGGAATCCGGCCCGGAAAACTGCAAAAACTAATTCCAACATGTACAACTTCAATAGAGGTTATATATATATATATATATATATATATATATATATATATATATATATATATATATATATATATATGAGGAGTGATCCATTGAGATACATCTTAAAATGAGCTAATGAGATACATCAATAATGACCATTGGATATAATTAGATTGAGATGAATGGCTCTAATCCATTTGGTTTATTTCTACTAATCTATCAAAAAAAAAAAAAAACCCAAACAAATACCAACTGTTATTTCATCTATATGATGAACAAACCAGAGGATTTTTTCTTGACATCAGTGACTGCTCCTCTCTTCCTCCAATCAATACTGGGAGGCACAGGATCTTCAGTTATTCCAGGACTCTTCTCTTTTATGCCCGATTTTGATCCATTGAGTACCAGTTTCTCCTGAAACTAGACATGAGTTGTTTCCTGTTCATATTATTTAATAAAATTATGTTACTTGCATTTAGGACTGAGAAGAAAACAGAAATGAAACCTTGGTTGATTTCAGTGATTCATATCTGGGCTTGTGAGGAGGTCCCAAGCAATCAATCGTGGCTCTGAATTCCTCGTTGGTTAAATCCGCAAACTTGTTATCAGTAAGATTGTATCCGAGGCTGAGAGAGTTGTAGCTAGCAATCAGCTGAATATTTGCTTAGTAAATCTGAAATTGCTGTTCCTTCTCATCGAAATCCTTGTACAGTCGACCAGTCAGTGAAATCCATTTCTCGTATCTATCACAGATGGATCTCTCATCTCCGAGAGGCAATTTAGGTATCTCCCAAGAATAGCACAAGTGTAGAGACACCTGAAGGATAAGTATCCATAGAATAGTCGATGACTTTGAATCAACTATGGAGAGTAGCTGAAGATTATAGGAGACGAAGGTCCTTATATTCAAAATTTTCCTGATTGTATATATAGGTAAGAATTTGGATTTCTGGTAACATACGGATCCTAAGATCTTCAATTGAGAATTAACGCAAGTTAGGTTAGGGAATTCTCTGGTTTGTTCATCATATAGATGAAATAACAGTTGGTTTTTGTTTGGGTTTTCGTTTGGTTTTTTTTTTTTTTTTGGTTTTTCTTTTGATAGATTAGTAGAAATAAACCAAATAGATTAGAGCCATTCATCTCAATCTAATTATATCCAATGGTCATTATTGATGTATCTCATTATCTCATTTTAAGATGTATCTCATTGGATTACTCCTCTATATGTATATATATATAGCCCTAAAGCAAACTCTAAAATATATACACAAATACAGCTTATTGGAACCGAAATTCGTCAGCACAAATACAACACATGTTGAAGAATCTACCACAACTCGTAGTGCTAATAGCGGAAACACACCACAAGCAATAGAAACTCCCAAAACTTAGATGAACCAAGAACAAGCCACCATAATATATGCAAGATCTCACAAGAACACAACCAATATAGAAAGATAACCAATACTTCTTACCCCTCAAGAAATACAAAGATTACAAAAGAGATTGCAACTCTCAATATCTCTCTCTCACCTTTGAAACACTCGACACAATTCCCTCTTGAAGTTGAACAATGATAACGACTCACAAAATCTTTCTAATCTGACGTTACAAACCCTAGAGTCTACGACCATATATAGAACCCCCAAGTAAACCCTAAAAGATAAACACAAATTCAGCTATTGGGTCTTAAACTCGTAAGCCCAATAACAATTACGGCGAAGTCGGTCAAACGCATCCCCAAGGTCGGTCGACCGCAACGTGCAGAGCCAAACCAGAGACACGACCGGTCGACTGCACGGTTGACCGTCCCCTTCTTTATTGGACCTGTACACTCAAAGAACTATCAGCAAATTGGATCGGTCGACCGCAACTCTCCAGACTACACTTATTCTACTTGCTGTTGTCTTCTCTTGCTGTCTTTGTCTCCTCTCCTTCTTTTCCTACTTCAAGTACTCAGTGCCTTGTATTTGAGGCCAAAACCCTAACAACATAGCACCGTTGCGGTCGACAGCACTTTGTTGTGGTCGACTGCAATGAGTCTTCCCAACACCCGAGTGTTAGGCAATCGACTGCACAGTTACTGCATGTGACAGTCAACTGCACAGCCGACTATCTCCTTCTGTTGTCTTGTCTTCTCCTCTTCTTCTCCAACTTCATACTCCATTGCCTACGTATATTTGAGGCCACAATCCTAACAATCTCCCACTTGAACCAAATAAAGTTATTGAATTTTTACCTTGCATTATCTCTGCCGATCTTCCACAACTATGAAAGACCTAAGTACTCCTCGCTCTCATGAAGAACACATCAGCCACTCTTCCACGTAGAGTGCACCAACCACCCCTGATAGGCCCATGAAGAATGTGCCACAACAATCGCATAAGGCATGAATAACGGAGAAACAACCTCTCGTATCGGATTTTGTGTCACAAGACTCCCCAATTCGCAGAATCTCCATTAACACCGGACATGGTTCAAAGTCTCTAAATGCACACTTTGCACTAGAAGTTTTCGTGGATGACACATCCACAAAATCTACAGACTGCTCAACCCCTACAGCTTCATTTCGTTTACAGTCATCGACATCACTCTGCATATCGATTCCAGTGCTCTCTACCTCACAAGACCGACTTTGAGCTTCTTCTGCCATATCACAAAGATTTCTTACCGCATTGCTCACTAGGATCCCTCTCATGGTTAACAGCTTCCACTAAATTAGTAACCTCCTCTGAATCCGCCCAACAACTGAAAGAACTCGGTTACACCCCACACAACCTACTACTCGATCCCAGCTGAGACTCAACTATAGGAGAAACGCCCATCACGCCTCTAAGTAAATGCATCGTTCACTCATGCTTCCCTCTTCCTATCACCCTTGAACCCGTAGCTATGAAACACTCCCTACTACCACATGTAATCGACAAACATTCCTATCGAGATAAGATTTTTCTTCAAGTTTGGAACATGTCTTGTCTTCCGCAAGACAATACTCTGATCATCACTGTCTTTCACACCGAACAGTACCAACCCCACTTACAAGACACCTCTGACTGTTCCCCACAATCACATCTCTGAAAGAACCCTCCCTGTAGTCCTCAAACACCTCCCTCCTCGAAGTGCATTGAAAAAAAACTTCCGAATCAATACACCAATCTCGTGTGTCCAACAGTTAAGTTCTATGAGAATGAATCAAAGAGGAATTAAGGTTAATATCTAGATCTAAGTTGCTTGAGATATTCACCATAGGTATCAAAATTGGAATACCTAAACTGCTATCACAAGCAGTATTTATGGAATAAATACTGGTTTGGATATCGGGTTGTAAGCCCATAAACCTGCGTTCCAATATCCAATCAATTATACGTTCAATACACGTATTACTCATATGCACATGTAATATTTATATATAGAGAATATACCCATATATCCAACACTAACTCCACCCTAGATGATAAGCATAACTCACCATTTGTAATAGACACCACATTTGCTTCCTTTGGTTTTTCCTGCTTCTTCTTCATATAGGCCTTACAACTATGCATTATATGGCCTCTCTTGTGACAATACCAACACTTAGGTCCATGTTCCCCGTCGTTGTCATCAGATTCACTTTCAGACGAACCACTATGATCCTTTCTTCTTCAGCTGCTCTTAGATCTCTCATATCTCTTCTCAACTGACATTGCGAAATCCTTAGAAGATGATGAAAATCCTTCGATTCTCACCCTTCTCACCTCCTCGTTCAGAATTCTACTCACCACATCCTGTAGAGTCGTCAAATTTGTCATAGTGCCTATAATAGTCTGTTCAACCATACCATAACTATCAGGTAAAGTAGATAGAAGTAACAGTGACTGTTTCCTTTCCAAAAACTTCAATCATGCAGCTTCCATCTGGTTATAAACCATACAGTAATGATGTTCTACTACTGAACCCCCTTCCCTCAACTTCATATTAACCAACTTCTTCAGATGAAGAATTTGAATAGATGTTGACAGTTTCTCATGCATATCCTGAGAATCTCCATAGCCTCATTTGTGGTCTTTAACTTCGAGATATAAAACAACACCTTCCTGCTCAGTCCCAACTAATCTGCCCTAGCGCCTTCTAATCTAAACAATTCCAATCCGCCAAGGTTTTCGCATTCTTATCTGCACCTTCTAGTTTCTTATCAAACAACGGATCATCTAGATTTTTCTGATGATGATACGCAATCATCTGAATCTTCCATATCGCGAAGTCACTCCCAATGAGCCTCTTTGATTTTCAACTTGCTATCGTCCATCACAAAACCTTTGCTTTGATAGTAATTGTAGAGAATCTCATACCACTTGTAGTGCTAATAGCGAAACACATACCACAAGAAACAGAAATGCCCAAGAACTAGATGCACCAAGAACAAGACACCACAATAATCGCAAGATCGCACAATCACACGAACATAATAATATGCAGAGATAACCAATACTTCTTATTCTTCAAGATATACAAAGATTACAAAGAGATCACAACTATCAATCTCTGTATCTCACCTTTAAGCACTCGACACTCATTTCTCTTAAAGTTGTACAATGATAATGACTCACCAGTATTATTCTCGGTTTTCCTTAGCCCTAGAGTTCACATCTATTGCTATATATATAGCCTCCAAACAAACCCTAAAAGATATACACAAATACAGTTTATTGGACCCAAAATTCGTCAGGCCAAATACAACACAACACTATTGCGGTCGATTACACTTTGTTGCGATCGACTGAAATGAGTCTCGCTAATACCCGAGCGTTGGGCAGTCGAATGCATGCACAATCAAATCTCGATTTTTGACTTGCTATCGGCCATCACGAAACTTTTGCTCTGATACCAATTGTAGAGAATTTGATACCACTTGTAATGCTAATAACGTAACACATACCACAAGAAACAGAAACGCCTAAGAATTAGATGCAGCAAGAACAAGTCACCACAATAATTATAAGATCTCACAATCACACGAACATAATAATATGCAGAGATAATCAATTTCTTACTCCCCAAAAAATACAAAGATTACAAAGAGATCACAACTCTCAATCTCTCTCTCTCTCTCACCTTTGAAGCACTCGACATTCACTTCTCTTAAAGTTGTACAATGATAACGATTCACCTTGATTATTCTTAGTTTTCCTTAGCCCTAGAGTTCACATCTATTGCTATATATATAGCCTCCAAGCAAACCCTAAAAGATATATACAAATACAGTTTATTGGATCCAAAACCCGTTAGCCCAAATACAACACAACACCGCTGCGGTCGACTGCACTTTGTTGCGGTCGACTGCAATGAGTCTCGTGAATAACTGAGTGTTGGGCAGTCATCTGCATGCAAAATCAACTGTCCCCTCATCTATCGCTGTTGTCTTGTCTTTTCCTCTTCTTCTCCAACTTCAAACTTCATTGCTTACGTGTATTTGAGGCCACAATTCTAACACAAAACATATTCATTAATTAGATGAGATAGGCTAGGACCGATAACTAAGCCAATAATTAGATTTATGAGCACCTATCCAAAATAAGTTACCATAATTTATATGCATTGTTTGTTAGACCAACAAAATTATAAGGTTGTTGTTACCTGTTTTTCGTTGCCACACAGTGAATGAAGAATTCCAAAGCGAAACCTTTTACTAGGCGTGAAGAGTTCATGCCCCCACGAACTACGGTTATTTAAGTGTTTCTTTTTCTTTTATTTTTCTTCCTTTTCTTTTTCTTCTCCGAAATAAGTTCATTTGATTGATTGCTCCTGTAATCAGCTGACATTAGTAATAAAATGTGTTTCCATATATCAAAGGTTATTGTGAAGCCTATATGATTCTCACCCAGTTTGAGCCCACATGATACTTGGCCATCAGAATTGTATCAAGTAGATTTTCTCTTGCTTAGTCACCTCAATGCCTCATATTAAGGCATGGATTCCGTTTGAATATGCAAGTATTTGCCAAGTAACTTTTACTGGGATCATCCAAACAATATAAACTGACAAAGCAACAGTTTATCAGAGTTCAAAATAGAAGTAACCATATATCATGTAATTATAATCTCTTATAATGTGAACTGATTAGAAATAATGATACACTCAAACGCATTAGTTCAGATACAAGGCACAAGCACCAGACCTTTTTTTTTTTTTGGGAAAAATTATAACTTATAAGTAACAGACATGATAAATGACTGTCTAAAGATACTACTCTTACGCAACAAATTCAACTTCAAAGAACTTGAATAAAATGCTAATGAGATGAACAGAATCATCAATTTTTCTTCATTTAATTCTTATCTACTCTGCTTAGTCTCTCATCATGAATGAGTCTTTGTAAGCGAAAAGTCCATCTATAAAAATGAGTAAATTGAGAATTATGGGAACTTATTCAGAGATTTAATGTAAATTCCTAGAACTGGTATCTATATATTAAATGGGGATTGGAGGGTGTCATTGTTGGGTTTATATCTTGCATACGATGTTGGATAAGAAGACGATAAGACAATGGAGGGATCGAGACGATTGGAAACGGAGTGGAGGCTAGAAACAGTCAGCGGCAGCAATAGCAGAAGTTGCGGTCGATCGCAACTCATGTGTGGTCGACCGACCCCTTTGCATAGTCTTCCATAGAAGAGGACAGTCGACCGGCTTGTTGGTACGGTCGACTGTTCGCGGTGCTGATGGGTTTCGGGCCTGAGTCTGGCAGATTCGTGAAAGGCCCAACTTGCTCTTCAAGTTATATCGTGTGGCTTCTATCGAAGGATTATCTCTTATGTACTATTCAATAGCTATTGTAACAAGATATCAACTTAGGGTTTGTTTCTAGATCTATATAAACAATTATAACGGCTCATAGATCTGTATAATTCTATTGAGTGCCGAATATAAGAAGAGAGTACTTCATAGAGAAGAGTGGGAGAGTTTCTCCATTGTAAGCAGCATAAAGTTCTAATTAGGCTTGAGAGGGTCGTGGTGAGAATTGTAATATTCTTGTATCTTCTCTAGTTGAAATAATATCTCGGTTCTTCCTTCCCCCGGATTAAGGCGAAAGTCCCAACCGGGACAATTCTTGTGTGCTTTGTGTATTAGTGCGATCTAGTCTTGCTTGATGGTTTGTGTTGATTGTGTCAAAGACTCAACAAGATCCTCAAATTCCTAACAAGTGATATCAAAGCAATCAGGTTCGTGTGTTTGTTTGAGTTTCTTGAAGATGGCAGATCAAAAAACGAAGATCAAGTGGTTTGACAGTAAGATCAACTTCATTCTATGGATGGTGGACATGTATGATATTTTGGTTCAGAAGGACTTGCACCTTGCCCTAGAAGAGAAGAAACCAAACGACGTGAAGCAAGAGAAATGGGATGAAATTTGTTTAAAGGCCTTGAGTTTAATCCGGTTGCAATTGGCGGACGAAGTCAAGTGTAATATTCTTGAGGAGAAAAGTGCAGCGAGTCTATGGGCGAGACTCAAATCTGACTACTCGGGGTCGTCATTGGTAGATCGGATGTATTGGAAGAGAAAGTTGTTTAGGTTCTCAATGAAGGAAGGTACCTATCTTCAAGATCGTATTGTGGAGTTCAGTAAGGTAATATCTGAACTGAAGGCGATTAATACTGATGATCTTAGCGAAAAGGATAAAGCTTTCAACTTGATTTATTCACTGCCAACTTCTTATGATCACTTGATAACTATCATGCTACATGGAAAATCAACCAAGGAGACACTTACTGTAGCCGGGGTGATTAAGGGTCTAAAGAAAGATGAACTAAGAAAGGAGATTCATAGAGGAGAGTCTATTTCTTTAGGGTGTTTTGCGGTAGATGGTGATACTTCATTTGGAAGGGATGTGGCACACAAGGGTAAGATCCGTTGCCATTACTGTAGAGGATTTGGGCATTACAAGAGAGACTGTCGCAAGTGGTTGAGTTAGAAGAGTGCTACTAAAGAAGGGGAACAAACCCATATAGTCAGCACAACTGAGTCAGGTAATAGTGACAATTATTGTCTTATTGTTTCAAGTTCTTCAGATGTGGATTCAAGTTGGCATCTTGATTCGGAAAGTTCTTCTCATATTTGCTTCGAGAGGGGAATATTTTCTACTTACAAGTCGTCAACAGGCCGTAGTGTGAGAACGGGAAGTGGTGAGATTTGTGAAGTAGTGAGTGAGGGAACAATTGAATTGGAGACGCCAGATGGTAAAGGGTTCACACTAGAGAAGGTCATGCATATTCTTTCGATACAGCAGAATCTTATATCCTTGGGTACTCTTGATGCTCGTGGCTACAGGTTCACAGCTCGAGGTGGAGTTTTGACAGTTTGGGAGAGTCATCGTAAGGTAATGAAGGGTAAGAGGGAGATTGGGCAGAGTCAGCACAATCTCTACCAACTTTATGGGAGCAGGAAAACTCGGCTGAGTGTATGGAAGCCTGTTGTTCCTAAAGCATCATTTAGTAAGCCGTCACTAGAATTACCAAAATGAGACTGCAACATTCAAATACCGTTGGAAGGTGGAGAGAGCCTTGGTGTAGGTGGAGTTTGTGTGGAGGGTGGCACCTCCATGATTACATCAACAGGGGTGTGCCCTTGAGGGGGGGCATACAGCTGGAGGAAAACAGATGGAGATTTGTTCAACTAGCATAAAGCCATAGAAATATGTTGCTTACAAAACGGAGAAGACAGGTCTAGAAGAGTTTTAAATCACACAGGTATGAATTCATGCGTATGCAATCCAATGTGGAGATTGTTGGGTTTATGTTTTGCGATGGAGGGATCCGATAAGACGATGGAGGGATTGAGACGATTGGAAACAGAGTGGAGGCGAGAAACAGTTCGCAGCAGCAACAGCAGAAGTTGCGGTCGACCACAACTCATGTGCGGTTGACTGACCCCTGCGCGAAGTCTTCCAGAGAAGAGGACAGTCGACCGACTTGTTGATGCGGTCGAGCGTTCGCGGCGCTGATGGGTTTCGGGCTTGAATCTGGCAGATTCGTGAAAGGTCCAACTTGCTCTTCAAGTTAGATCGTGTGGCTTCTGTCGAAGGGTTATCTCTTATGTACTATCCAATGGCTATTGTAACAAGATATCAACTTAGGGTTTGTCTCTAGATTTATATAAACAATTGTAACGGCTCATAGATCCATATGATTCTACTGAGTGCCGAATATAAGAAGATAGTCCTTCATAGAGAAGGGTGAGATTGTTTCTCCATTGTAAGCAACATCAAGTTCCAATTAGACTTGAGAGATGGTCGTTGTGGAAATTATAATATTCTTGTATATTCTCTAGTTGAAATAATATCTCGGTTCTTCCTCCCCCGGATTAAGACGAAAGCTCCAGCCGGGACAATTCTTATGTGCTTTGTGTGATTAGTGCGATCTAGTCTTACTTGGTGGTTTGTGTTAATTGTGTCAAAGACTCAACAGGATCCTCAAATTTCTAACCGTTATGGGTAAGACGGATTTAACATATTTTCATTTGCTTTAATTATTCCAATATGTCACATATGCTTCAAATATCAGTAAGTGTTGTTTGATATTAATGGGTGAAAAGGGCTCTTTCACCTAATCATGAAAGAGATTTATGGAATTATGGGTGCTACTGTATGTCACTGACAAAAGATGAAGTTGCAGTGGCCTGTTACAACTGTAAGCTGAGATGGTCACTGTTACTAGAAATGAGTGTAAACCTTGTACATTCAATATGCATATTACTATATACACTTTTGGTGTACAGCTGAAAAACACAGTTCCTGAACAAATTTAAGGGAAATATAAGTTATGTTATTTGTATGATTTCTGTTTGATGAAATCACAGACTACAGTATATAAACTGCAGCATAGTTTGAAAATTGATATACCTGATCTCAAATGTTTTCTTTTTTTTTTTTAAGGAAAAATGTGGAATAACGCTACCATGTTTTATTAATAAGAAGTTAATAAAACAACCTCGGTGTACCGGAAGAATACAAAAGTACAGTGCAGGAAATAAAACATAATCCCCCAACAAAATCCTGGAGGGTGGGTCTAATCATCCATACATCATACAAGCAAAAGTACAGTAGGTCGATACAAACTACCAAGTAGCGGAGACTGCGGCTAATGAAACTCTGATGAGTATGGAGGGCGCCAACCCCTCAGTCCAATGTCGGCCCAAACTCTAGCTCCTCATCATCAAATTCTTTCACATGGAAGACTCTGGCAATCCTCCCTCTGCTTCTGTAGCAGCAGCTGTAGCCCAAAAATAGATAAGATGCATGATATGAGTAAGGTTATCAGAAATACTATTACATGAAGCACAAAAATAGAAATTATTTCTGTCTAGCCATAACACCCATGTAGTTGCCGCAATGGCAATGTACCACACATCCTTTATTTCGTGACGAATCGAGGCAAATTTGGGGCCAATCCACAAATCCTCATATTCGCTGAGATAGTTACCTGTTCCTAAGGCTCGTAATACCTCTACCATGGTTGCCTTACTCCTTAGGCAGTGAATAAAAAGGTGATTCAAATTCTCCACATACATGTTGCAGAATCCACAGTTGGTCGCTAACTGGGGTTGTCTTTTGGCAAGATTCTCTCTGGTGAGGATTGCATTATTGAGCACTAGCCAGAGGAAGACCCTGACTTTAAGGGGAGTTTTCGCCTTCCATAACACCTGGGCCCAGCTGGGTCTGCATCCTCGATAGTGAATTCGGTGATACAGAGATCTAACCGTGAAAGCTTCCTTGGTCTCGAGTTCCCAACGCATCTGATCTGGGCCTTGAGCACACCTCGCACCGGTCCGTGTGATGTGTGCTTGCAATTCAAGCAGTTGCTGGTGTAATTTTGGGGTAAAAGTTTCTCAGAACGACGGTCTCCAATTACCCCTCTTTCAAGTCTCGGCCACCGATATAATTGGTCGATTCGTTTTTTCATACAGTTCTGGAAAGGTTTCCTTGAGAGTATGGACACCACACCATTTGTCCCACCAGAATCTGGTAGACCGTTCATTACCAATAGTTGAGGTAACTGCTGAGTTGAACAGTCTGCTTGCTTTGGTAATTCCTTTCCAGAACCGAGAAACTCTAGACCCTACTCGGAAGCCTAAACTTCTCGTACCTTTTCCCCGAAGGTATGGTTGAATGAAATCCTGCCATCCTTCCCCGCTATGGTGAAATACCTTCCACCACCATTTTTCCAGAAGGGCAAGGTTCATATCTCTAAGGTCGATGATGCCTAGCCCTCCATGCTTCTTCTTCATGCAAGCAATACTCCATTTGATCAGGTGGTATCCTCCCCTATTCAAGTCTGCCCCTTTCCAAAAAAATCTTTTTCGGATTCGATCAATCCTTTGGATTACCCATTTAGGAAACTCAAAAAACGACATGTAATAAATGGGCAGATTAGACAACACTGAGTTGATGAGAACTACTTGCCACCGAGGGAAAGCAATTTTTCTTTCCAACCCGACAACCTTTCCTCCACCCTGTCTATGATAGGGAGCCAGTCCGACTTAGTAAGCTTCCCTGGCTTGAGTGGGAATCCTAAATATTTGATCGGAAATTCATCTGTCATACAGTTTAGAATGGTCGCATGGTCCTGTGCCTCTACATTAGAAAGTGCAATTGGAATCAAAGCACTTTTGTGAAAATTAATCCTGAGACCTGACCATACTTCAAAACAATAGAGGGCCCCTTTGAAGCAGACTGTCTCTGACCTATTTCCGTTACCAAAGAGTAGGGTGTCATCAGCATATTGGAGAATCGTTCACCCTTGGCTAGAGTGACTGCTAGCCACGGGCGTTATCCAGCCATTCCTCGGGCAATTGTCTAGCATGCCCCTCAGAACATCTGAGACGATGGTGAATAGCAGGGGAGACAGTGGATCCCCCTGTTGAAGCCCCTTCTTACAAGGAAACGGTGGACTCGGCCGCCCATTAACAGAGATTGTCGTTTTACTAGTGTATAAACACTGTTTGATCCACCTAATCCATTTATCCCCGAAGTCTCTCTCTCTAAGAGCTTCCAGCAAGCACTCCCAGTCAACGGAGTCATATGCTTTCTCGAAGTCTAGTTTGAGGAGGAAATTCTTAGATTGGCCCGTATGACAGTGGTGGATGACCTGTTCTGCAGTAGCCACACAGTCCAAGATACATCTGCCCTTGATGAAACCAGTCTGAGTTTTGGAAATTAAACTGTCCATTAAGCTTCCCAGGTGGATGTCCAGGACCTTTGTGATGATCTTAGTCGAGCAGTTTATGAGGCTGATCGGTCTAAAATTCCCCACCCTTGAAGATTCTGCCCTCTTAGGGATCAGCACAACTTCCGCAAAGTTGAACATGCCCAATCTGAGATTGTTATGGAAGAATTCATCCATTAATGCCATAATGTCCCCTTTTATTTTCTCCCAGAACACCTTGTAGAACAACATTGGGAATCCGTCCGGCCCAGGCGACTTGTCTACTCCCATTTGTTTAATGGCATTTTCCACTTCCATTTCTGAGAAAGGAATTTCCAAGTTAGAAAGCGATTGCACTGACTCATTCTGATATCCCTGCCAGAAGTCTTCCCTGAGTGTGACCGTGAAATCATTCTTCTTCCCAAAGAGGCCTTTGTAGTAATCTTAAAAGGTTTTGGAAATCACAGTTTCGTCTTGCGAGGTTCTCGTATCCATTTGTAGTGACAAGATTAGGTTGGACCTACGTCTTGCACTTGCCACTCGGTGGAAGTAGACCGTATTCGCGTCTCCCTCTTTGAGCCACGAAAGCTTCGACCTTTGCTGCCATTTGATCCCTTCCAGCTTATAAAGATTGACAATATTTTCTTGGAGGTCTAGCAGCCTGTTTTTTTCATCTTGTGACAGGACTCTCGTTTCCTCCAGTCTTTCTAGCTCATCAGTGCTTTCCAGAAAAGAGTCTTTTGCATGCCAGATGGTCGAAAATCTAGACTGGTTCCACCTACGCAGCCGCTTTCTCAATCTGCGGACTTTTTCACACCATCAGATGCTGCATCCGTACCAGTGGTTGGTAGCGCCCGGTTTTTCATTACCATGTGGTGAAATCCTTGGATTTCCAGCCATGCCTTCTCAAATCTGAACTTCCTTGGTCTTTGAGATCCCTGTACCCCGGCATCAAGTAGGACCGGGGTGTGATCTGATGTTGGCCTAAGGATAGATTTAGTGCTTGCTAATGGGAATTTAGCCTCCCAATCCATCTACACAAGAATTCTATCCAATTTAGCCATAATCGGGGTTTCTTGCATGTTGGACCATATAAATAGTCTGTTATTGATAGGGATATCGATTAGTTCTAGTTCGGCGATCACCCTATTGAACTCTTCTCTGTGCCTGCCGCTGGATCCTCTTCCCTTGTGCTCAAAAGCAAATCTGGTGATATTGAAGTCCCCCCCGATTATCCACGCTCCCTGCCATCATTGTCGAATACCGAAAAGTTCTTACCAAAAGGCTTCACGATCTGCAGCCACATTCGGCCCATAGACGACAGTGATAGTCTGCATCCAATTATCAGATCGTCGCTTTAGCCGGATAGTCAGGAAAAACATTCTGCAGTGCTCCTCAGAGCAGGTGAAGATATTCGGGTTGAACCCAATAGCAATTTCCCCCGATGCCCCTGTAGACAGGTGCAACACCCATTCCTTGATCCTGCTGCCTCCAACTCTTTTGAGTTTAAACCCACTAGCTAGTTTGGTATCCTGTAACCCAACTACATCCACCTTGGAGCTTTTAATAACGTCTCTAACCATATCTCTCTTCCCCTCTATCCCCCAGCCCCCTAACATTCCAGAACAGTGTATTCATTGGGTGACTGTGTTAACGTTAATCGTAGGTGTGGGGCGGGTGTCTTCCTCCCCAGCCTCCATCGAATCAGAGATAGACCGTATGTCTATCTGAGAGTTCGTCTTAGCCCAATCAGTTTCCCACCCCCTAATTTTGTTAAGCAAAAGAGCGTTATGCTCTTTGTCACAAACTTCTAAACCACAAGTATGAGCTAGGAAAAAAACTTCTAAATCTGACATGAAATTTAAAACAGAAGCTAAAAAACATCTCGTACCTCCATCATCGAATTTCGCTGCTTTGGCTGCCGCAGCAACCTCCAGGTAGTCATCTAGGGACTCCGCATGAACCCTCTTTGGCGACCGCTGTACCCTGAATCCAGCTGTTCTGCTAGGCGCTCTGCGACCCAAGTCAGGTGCTGATTCTGGGAAGGTGGATAATACCATCTTTGGTGAGATCTCACACTGAGTAGCAGCTGCAAACTCAAGATCCTCTGACTCCTCGTCCGTAAATAAGAATTCTTCATCTAAATTTAAGCACTCTGCTAAGTCCTCATCACTATTTGCCTGCTGAGTATCCAGTTGTAAAGGAGTCTCTCTCGTCACGGACTCCTCAATGAGCCCACTAATTATTGATGCTTCTGCCAGAATAGCAGTGCTTCCTGTCGCGGACCCCTCAATGGGCCCACTACACATCTGTAGTTGTTCTTGACTGTGTTTGGGCCCCTCTTTGGGCCCACTAACACATATATAAATACCCCCCTTCGATTCTCCGCTTCACCACCAGATCCGTTTACACCTTCTATTCCTCCGCAGAGGAACAGACCCTCCTCATCAGAACTCCCGCCTTCCGTTGCTTTCTTCATTGCTACACGTGCTCTGGGCGACTCCTCATTTCTGTCGCCACCTCCACGTGGCACTAGCTGACTAGTGGGCTCTGTGGTCGATGGCATTATTAACAAGGCCTTATTTCCCTTCTTCTCACTGCAGTGTGCACCTGCTCCCTTCTCTTTCACTTTCCTCCCTTCTTCTCCGTTGCCATTACTAGTTCTCTTACAGCTCTGAGCTTGTTCTTTTCCCAGATCGAGAGCCCCATCTCTAGGGTCGCTCTCCTTTTGGGTGAGAGCTCTGTTAGAAGTGCTTTCGAGCTTCGTCTTCTTCCCTAGAATAGAAGTCTGCTCTGTCGACTTTCTACCCACCGCTACCCTCTCTTACCCTTTTTGGAGACTGCTCTGCATGTCTCGTATGTCGTTTGGTGGGTCGCTTTTGCTCTTTTTCTCTTTAGCGCGACCAGCTTCCACTCCCTTCTCCCCTCTGGTCTCTTTCCCACCAAATCCCATGTGGCGACTACCACTTTGAGCTTTGCCTCGGTCCTCCTGTCGCAGGTTACTTTTCTGCACAGCGAGACCTTCCAAATCTGGCCTATTGCTCCGAACCACCGTTGGATCTGATGATGTAGAAGCCCCTAGGAGTCTTGGGTCGTTGGATCTGATAGTCGTGGCTCTTCCTCGACCATCTTTGAGATTAGTGCAACTCCCCGGTTCTGATCCCTCCGGCGCGCATCCTTGGCCTCGCTCCTGCCCTTTCGCCACTTTGATGAGCTCTCGGTGAGCCCTTTCCACTTCGTGTGCTCCATTAATGGTGAGATCCTACTGTGGCACCACCACTTGCCTATATGATCTATTATCTCTGAGCGACGATGCAGGAGTAGGGGAGATGATGGCCGGCTGCTCTGATTCTGGTTCCACTCGCTTGTCGAGGACGAACCGGACGAGATATGAGTCTTCAAAAGAGAAGATTTTGGCGAAGCGAGGCATCAGCACTATGTCGGTGCTCCTTATGAGCATCCTAGCCGAGACTATCTCTGATCTTCGCACCGTCTTCTCGTCAATCTCTACTATAGACCCAAACTCGGCACAATTTCTTGGAGAGCCTCCCTCTTCCAAAAGTGAAGTGGAACATTATGGATCCAAATCCAGTACAAGTCCTCTTGAGGGAGCTCTGCTCCGAAGCTAGGCATCCATGCGGTGAATTCGACTCTAAAGTGGCCGAAGTCAATATTCCCCAACCCAATGACATCAGTAACCTTCGCCGGCGATGGGAAAGAGACCAAGAACTGTAAGTGGCACAATTTCTTTGCTACCCAGTCTCTATGTGCTTTCATTGGCCATTTTTCATTGAGGGCTTGGAGGAGATGCACTTCCGAAGGGCTCCCCGCTGTAACTTTAGCGATTGCACACCATTCCCGAAGCCATCTCTCCCCGTTCTTGATTGTCTCTAAGCTCTTTGCGAGTCGAATGAAAGTGGGGTTATCTGGTGACCTGCCTCAGCTCACTGGTCTTTCGTCGTCGGTGTGAGTTTCAACCACGTTAGTACAAACATAAGATAAATGCCCCACTTCATACACTTTAGATAGCGAACCTCTTTAGTGCATTCACTCCTGTAGTGGCCCAAGTCGCCACAGTTGAAGCATGGTACAGGCTTCCGTCTCCCCCTCCTTTGCTTCTTTTTGTGTTGGTGTTGTTCGATTTGTTGGTTGGGTGAAATGCTCTGTCTTTCGCTTCTTTTTCCGAGCACTTGTATCCACGGTTCCCCCCGTTCCCCCTCTCCCGAGTTCTCCACTGTTGTAATCCCTTCTTGCAGGGCCCCCTCATGGGCTCTCTCGATGCTGAATTTAAGCGTGGAGTTCTCGTGGGGTGGTGGGTTGGGGTAGTGGTGAGTGTTTGGTTGGGGGGGCTTGGACGGAGAGACACGAATAGGTGATTGGCATGCTCTGTAGTTGTTGTGATGGGAAGAGCCTATACCCTTGGGGTGTTGGTCTGAGACTTTGTGTTGCAAGTGTGGCTTGTATTGGGATGGTGGGTGAAACTGAGGTCGATGATCATGGTTGTACGCCCTATGGGGATGCTGGCCTGAAGGGGAGGTTCTCTTACGCCCGCTGTGGCCGGTAGGAGGACCCCCTCTTTGGGCCCTTCCTCCGTGGGACTCCTCTTCTTGGCGATGATGCCTATAGCTCCTGGGAGCCTCTTCTCCATGGCGATGATGACTCTATCTCCTCTCCTCTCCTCATGACTGACGGAGGTGGTTGAGGATGCTGCAGTGGCGAATGCGCAGATGTTGTTTCAGGTGGTGGTGGTGCCAGTGAGGTTGTTTCAGGCGGTGGTTGTGCCGGTGGGTGACAGACCTTCTCATTAGGCCCCCACCCACTGAGTTCTATCTCCGATAGCATGGGGAAGGCATATTAGTAGTAGGATGATGGGGCAGGAGGTTGGGAACTTGCTAGCTAGTATGCGGTGTGATGTTGGGTGACAGTGGGTTGGGGGGGGAGTATGCAGTGTTCATCGCTATCGGAAAAGGTAGAAAGATGGGTTGAAGGAGGTGTCGGAGAAGAAGTTCAGCAGCATCGGAGGGGAAGGGGAGGGGTGAGAGAGATTAGGTAGGAGCTAGTTCTTGACTTTTCTTGTCACATCTGATTTCAAATGTTGAAGCTTGATGCTTGAATCTTGATTAAGAAGTGATTATTTTCTATCTTTTATATTCTTGATTTAAAATGGTACATAACTTTCCTTAATATTTTGATATAATCTGATATGCTTAAAATGTTTAAACTATCTATACTTGCAGTGAAATTATCATTTTTTTAAGTCCACATTGAATATTATTATCACAGTACTTAATGTTGAATGAGTTAGATATTAGGTGGTGTATGTATGGGTGTTATATGTGGGTGTGGGTGTGGGTGAGTTGTACATAAGTTTGACAAGACTTTTACCTCATTGTAATCGCTTTTGATTAATAATCATCTTATCCATTCGACAAAATGTGATATGGTATCAGAGCCTAGGGTTTCTAGGGTTTCAAAATATTGACCGTAATCCTACCTTCTCCTTCTGCTGCAAGCTCTCACCTTTCGATCAGCCACTCGAGTGTGTCCAAGCTGCTACTTCTTCCTCCAAATCAGTTGTTGCCGTCTCCTTCAACCTCAAAGCAGGGTTTCAACAGCTGCCCCCTACCTTCCCTCTTCTTCAACGATTACTACTGTCATGGGTTATAGAATTTCAAGTGTTTGTGCCACTATCCACTCCTCGAGTCATTGGCATTAATTATGTTGCCCGCGTGGTAATGGTGCTCTTGTTGGTCTCCTCTTCTTTAAACTTGATCTGACTTCACCTCCAAATCCAATTCTCAGCACAATATGTTTGATAAAATTCCTGACCCAACTTTCCTTATCTTTTGGTGAAATTTTTGACCCAACTCTCCCTATCTCTTTGGCTGCACTCAAGTCATTTGAAGAAATTCCTCAACCAATCTCCACTTTGTCAATGGTGAGATCGGACATCTTCTTGTCATCTTCTCATCATTGAGGCCACTTTGTCATCTTATCCGTCGAGGTGAGATCCTATGAGATCCACTTGTTTTCCCCAATTCGTCGATGGTGAGATCTAAGACCATTAGGTCGTCTTCTTATACATTGAAGACGAGATCCGATGGGATCCAATCATCATCTCAATTTCTTCAACAGGGAGATTCATCTTCTCGAGGGGTATGCATCAAAACCGTCTTAAACTTTGATTCATGAGGGGCGTGCATCGTGACCATCTTCATAATGGGTATGCATCAAAACCCATTTCAATTTTGATTCATGAGGGGTGTGCATCGAGACCATCTTCATAATGGGTATGTATCAAAACTCTCTTCAAATTTGATTCATGAGGGGTGTGCATCGAGACCATCTTCAGAATGGGTATGCATCAAGACTCTTTTCAGGTTTGATTTATACGGAGTATGCATCGAGACCATGTTTATCAGGATGCATCAAGATCTCTTCAAATTTGGTTCATGAGGGGTCAAATTTGGTTCACGTGGGGTTTATGATTGAATTCCTCTTCAAATATGATTTCTGAGAGTGCATCAAACCTCTTCTCAAATCCACTTCTTTCCCTCTTGCCTACAACTTTGCACTTGATCGGAGATTGCCGACTTCTTTACAAAGTCTCAGACGGTTGATAATCTTAGCTCATTTGTCTCCAAACTCATGATGGTTAGTCCACCTTAAGTTTAAGGGTTGGGGGTTGTATTGAATGAGTTAAATATTGGGTGTATGTATGGGTGTGTATGTGTGAGTTTTTTTTCTCCAGATAAAGGTGGCCTCATCACCGCTTCATTAATAAAATGTTAATGAAACACAGTAGAACATAATACAGTAATAAAGTACATCCATGGTCACTAAGGACACGAAACAAAATACATAAAGCTACATCATACACTACTCAAAAGTGGCCCAACTGTAGAACAAGAGAAACGCCAAAAATCATACAAAGTGTTGCTCAACTGTAGAACATGGGAACGCCCAAAATCATACAAAGTGTTGCCCAATCACTTGCACGATCAACCCACACACGAACTACTCCTCCTCCTCCATGCACAACCTCTTTTTCGTACCTGCTTGCCATGCCCAAGAATAAATTTTTGCAAAGATTTTATGCATCAAAGTAGGCAATTTAATATTAGTTTGACGAAAACACGAGTCATTTCGATCTAGCCATAGACCCCAAAATGTAGCCGCTACTAAGATATCCCACGCTACTCTATTCTCTTTTCAAATGACTCTCACTCCACTGGCCCCAGACCTCTCTTGGTGAACTTGGTAACTCTAGAAACCCAACGCCTAGACAGACAACCTGCTAAGCTAACCTAGCCTTATAATAATAGAAAAGGATGTGATTAGTGTCTTCGTCTTCTATCAGACACCTAGAGCACTTCGCATCCACCGGTATGTTGTGCTTAACTAGGTTGCTCGTAGACAAAATTGCATCATTTACTACCAACCATAGAAATGCCTTCACTTTATTCGGTGCGTGTGTTTTCTAGATTCTATTTTCCTCGTTGTTGCAGATTCCTCCATCATTTATCCACCTATACATAGAGCTAACAATGAAGCTATTACTGGCATGGAATTTCCATATATGAACATCCTCCACTCCATTAATAAGCTTACCCTCATTAACAATAAATTCCTTCAGCTTCTGCAGTAACTCAATACACTCCTATGATAGCGGAATTTTTAGATTAATCTTAATTCTTCCGCGTTTCCAAACTTCACTAACTACAGTAACCATACTAATAACTTCTTTGGCAACCAACGGGTAAAGAGCTTGTTGAGTGATGTCTCCACACCATCTATCATTTCAAAATCTTGTATACTTTCCATTTCCCAGTTTGCATGTTGTATTTGTGTGGAGCATATCTCTGACCTTCACCAGTATTTTCCATAAGTATGAGGCATTTCCATGTTTGCTTCTACCCCCACATCTCTATATTTTTTCTTCTCTAGTACATAGTGAAAGATTTGCACCACCAATGTGATCGTACTGAGTGCATTTTCCACCACCATTTACTCATCGGGGCTTTATTCATATCTCTCAGGTCCAAAATACATAATCCCCTTAATTCTTTCCTTTTGTAGACCCTACCCTAATTCACGAGGTGAAATCCTTTATCGGACTCGCTAGCACCTTTCCACAGGAATCTAATTCTACTCTTATCAATTCTTTTAATGACCCATTTCGAAAGTTCATAGATAGATATGAGATATGTAGATAGACTACTAAGAACTGCATTGATGAGTGTGTTTCTTCCCCAAAGAGACAAGAATCTGCCCTTCCATCCTGCCAGTCTCTTTTCCACTTTTTCAACAAACGACATCCAGTCTTCCTTTCGCAAATCCCCTGATCTAATTGGTGTACCCAGATATTTGAGTGGGAATTCCTTGATATCGCATCGAATGTATTTCTTGATGTCCTTAATTGGAGTGGGGAGTACATCTCCAATTGGAGTGACAGAACACTTCTTAAGGTTAACACCTAGTCCCGACCAAGCCTTAAAGCATTTAATGACAATACCTAATGCTACAACTTCCTCTTCCTTTGCCTTTCCAGCCAAAAAGGGTGTCATCCGCATAATGTAGAATTGAAACTGTGTCCTCGGTTCCTTTGATTGCCAGACCCTAGAAAATGTTCGATTCTCTACCTCTTCTGATCATTTCTTCCAAACCAACCGCAATCAATATGAAAATAAGCGGAGACAACGAATCCCCTTGTCTTAAGCCCCTTCGGCATCGAATTTCTGATCCCAGCTTCCCATTAAACTTAATGAAGGATTTACCTTCTCTAATGCACATTTGCATCCACATTCTCCATTTTAGACAAAATCTTTTAAGTTCCAATATCCCATTGATGCAGTCACATTCTACTGTATCTATGCCTTTTCAAAGTCTAACTTTAAAAGGAATCTGTCGGCTTTACACTTACAACCTCTAAAAACAATTTCATGTGCCAACACGATACTGTCCATGATACCCTGCTCTTAACAAAGCCACTTTGAGATTCCCCCACCACATCATTCAGGTGTGGTGATAGTCTTTTCGCAAACATTTTAGTGATAATCTTAAAAGATCCATTTAGAAGGCAAATAGGACTCGACTCTGATACCATGATTACCTTCGATTTTTTCGGAATAAGGATAACATTTGCATAATTAAGTCTACCAATATCTGCAGTGCCATTGTAGACCTCGTGAAAGACTTCCAACAAATCAACTTTGATGATATTCTAGTACATTTTGTAGAAGAAATAGGGAATCCGTTTGGGCCTAGTGCTTTGTCTTGACCTAAATTCTTAATGGCCTGGAAAATCTCATCCTTAGAGAACAATTCCTCTAAACCTTCACTCTTTATAATCTTAGAGTCAATCCACATATCCTGGACAAGGTTTCTTCTATTTGGTTTCATATTCCCAAACAACTCCTTAAATTTACCATGTATATGTTGTCTAATCACTCCTTCCTCCTCCGACCACTCCTCTCCCACAAACAAACCAGAAATGTGGTTATGTCACCTTCTTCCGTTTGCCACTTTGTGAAAAATTTGTGTTTGCACCCCCTTCCTTGAGCCATTGTATCCTTGATCGATGTCTCTAGTATAGTTCCTCCATCTCACCCAATTGTTGGACCTCCAGTCTGTTGGTTGCAAGTTCTTCATACTCAACATCCAAGAGGTCCCTCTCTTCCTCCAATAGTTCCAGACTTTGAATTTTCGCTCCTAATATTTCATTCATTCTTGTTGTCTCTCCAAATTCTTGTTTCGCTCAGCTCTTAAGGCACTTCCGAAGCCTCCTTATCTTAGCAATCCAAATATTTAAAGCTCATCCAGCCTCCATGGGACTGTTCCAAGATTCCTCAATAATATTTCTAGTATTAGTGTTAAGTGTCCAAGCTTTCTCAAATCAAAATGGCTTATGTTGAGTATTGTTGCATATAAGGAAGTGCATGGTCTGATGTAAATCTAGTCACATAATTGACACCTACTAAAGGGAAAGCCTCCTCCCAGTCGGTCAGTTTGCAATGCATATTAGTGCAGGTGAACTTCCTATCTGTTGGCTGCATTTCTAACAACTTCAGCTCGTCTATAGTTATGTTAAACCAGTTTCTATTCTATTGACTTGCCCCTATACCTCTATGCTCATTTTAAAATCTAGTGATGTAAAAGTCACCCCCCCCCCCCCGAAATCGACCCCTATTAGTTTTTAGTTCTTCCTAAAATTGTCCTCTACGTCTAGAATCGTATGGGCCGTAAATAGATGTCACTATATGGACCCAGTTGTCACTTGTACGTCTAAGGATAGTTGTAACCTAGAAAACCCCTTCAAAGTGATGTATAATTTCAAAGAAATTAGGATCAACCCCAATGGCAAATCCCCCAGATTGCCCAACAGCCGATTTAAAATGCCACTCAAAATTCATAATCAATTTAATGTCCTGAAAGTCCTCCTTACAAGGATTTTCAATCCTTGTCTCTTGTAGCGCACATATTGTTGGTTTTTTTAGTAATGGTATCACTAATAAGTTTACTTTTAAGTATTTGTTGCATTCACCTAACGTTCCAAAAGATGTAACATCTGGTACTGATGTACCAGCAAGGTTATAGACCCAGTATATTGGCCTCCCCTCTAAGAATGTTAACAATCTGTAACTGTTCTACCATGTTGGTACCCATAGCTAGACCAAACATACTAGCATAAAAAATAAGAGTGTTATCAGAAATTAAGCTCGTAATAGACAACTTGTCAATAGACATGCCTCCACATGCAGACTTTGGTTCTTTGGACTTTGCTACCACTTTAATAAGATCCTCTTCCCTTGGACCCTGTGTACCCCACTTGTCAATTTGCTTGTTTATTTGCCGCTTACTCTTTCTCTGATAACCTGCTAATTCTCTAACTTTTTGTTCTCATTGCTCCGTGTTGGAATCTGATCCAATGTCGACTACTTGAATACCATCTAGAGCATCAATCACATCGTCTCCTATATTCATTTCATCCCTCCCCTCCACCTTATTGAAATCCTCGCACTCAATATCTTCTCCTCCTCCCAAAGAAATAATTTTTTCTTCCCCTAATTTCTTTTCTCCATTTTCCCTTGAGAAGTTATCACACGAGTCAGCAATTTATTAACCTTATGCCTGTTTACTGTCTTGGCTATTAATCTCCTCCACACTGCAAATTTGGCCCCTCTATTTAATTGCAGACCCACCTGTTGTAGGCCCAACATTAGAAATTTCCTTTAGGCCCAGCCCAAGTCCTTGGTTCCTAGTCTCCAGTTCAAAGAAAACCTCATGCACTTTCACTTCGAATCTGCAGCTGATAGCGACATCACCCCCATACCCAACTTCACATATGTGACACTTCCCTCGAGCCCACCACCAACTTATCCCTTTAAAATCCCTTCCCTCTACCTAACATTGTATGCTGATTGCGACAACTCCTTTTCCCCGCTAGCTGCCACGTCACCCTCTTGTTGAAGACCGCTCTTTTCTTTCCCCACTTCTGCTGTGTCGTGACCTCTGCCATACTCCTGTATCCCACCAAAATTTTCTTCAGATCTTTTAGAAAGAAATAAGCAGTTGTGATCCCTTTGATCCCCATCCAACGGTTGCTGCTTATTAATCTTAATCTCTTTTGATGAATGCCTATGATTAGAAATCCCCCAATCCAACGGCCCTTGTATTCTTCTTCTTCTGCCCTATCTGACTCCTCTGTATCTACTTCAACCTCACGTGCCTCCAATTTTTTGATTGAAACACTTTTTTTTGTTTCAGTAATCGCCTTCACCTCATACACCTCTTCTTCAAATTCAACCTGAATCATAGAGAGGATAGACACAAGCTCCACAACTGCAACTTTTAATCGAGCATATTCTCTACGATTTTGCAACATCGTATTCTCGTCGATGTCGATGACAAAGCCAAAGCCCCTTACAAGGTTTTGGAAGCCTGATTGCACCTAACAATGGAAAGGAAGGATGAAAACTCTAAACCATCTGACGAAAGTAACATAGCGATCCACACCTTCCAAACCTTTAGGGGCCACAACCTCCTTCAATCTCTCCTCATATTGAAAGTGTACAAAGAAGTCGTCATGTGCAAGCCTCTGGACTTTCCACTACCAATTTGGCTTGCAAGAGGTGTTAGTTTCCAAAAGTTTTCCTATTTCCTCAATTGTTGGGTCCATATTCTATCCTTGATCATAGCTCACAAGTTGAAACGCCGCTCGAATTCTGCCATTATGGGGGTCAGTGTGATCACCGCCTTAGTGATTCTCCTTCCTCCGGTAACACTTTCTTGAGTTTTGCTCTGAACGGAGTGGGTTGGACTCGTTGTTATAGGCACAGCTTTGGAAAGAGATCTTGCCGGAGCTCTGAATTTCTAGGCGTAACAAAACCGCTCGTTAGTGCACTCGTGAATTATGTGCCCCTTTGGCGCACATTTGTGGCACTGTTGACCTCGCTCCGATCTTGCCGACTCCAAAGTGCTGAGTGAAGGTTTCTTCTCTGCCTTCCTCATCTTTTTGGGACATACAAGCTCCCACTCACTCTCTTCATCTTCTCTCTTAATTGTCTCCTTCACCTCTGGTGAGTCTCTTCTCTGATGTAGAGATTGTCGAGTGATGTTGTCTCTACCGTTCTTGATCACCTCCACATAGGATCTCCTACTAATCTCCGCTCGTCGGAGTTCATCTCTCTCCGGTGAATGTATATTCTTCCCAGTTTCTCTCCACATGAACTCTACTCCTCTCTCTCGAGTGCCCTCTATGGGCCACTTGAGTCTCTTTCGAATATGGAGCAACCTCACCCTGTGTGTGTGTGTGTGTGTGTGTGTGTGTGTGTGTGTGTGTGTGTTGCTTCTATAAGGAAGATTGCAATTACTGGAAAATCTTCCATTGCAAACGTACTGTAGTGTTTGCAAATATGCAAATCACTTAACCCGTTATTAGCAACGAGAGGTTAAGGCATATTAAAAATGAACCCGTTGTTTAAAAATAACGGGTTCATTTTTAATATGCCTAAACACGTCAATGGCAATAACACGTTAAGTGGTTTGCACGTTTGCAGACAGTAGTGTTTGCAATGGAAGATTGCTTTTATATATATATATATATATATATATATATATATATATATATATATATATATATATATAGAAATGCTTCATTGAAAACGTACTGTAGCGTGGAAAACGTGAAAACAAGCCTAGGTCATTGTTGGGAACAACGGCCTAGGTTGTTTTCACGGGTTTTCATAACATTTGCGTTTTCAATGGAGTATTTCTCATATATATATATATATATATATATATGGAAAATGCTCCATTGAAAACGTACTGTAGCGTGGAAAACGTGAAAACAAGTCTAGACCGTTATAATGCATTATAATCTAGGCTATTGTTTCCAACAACGACCTAGGTTGTTTTTACCGATTTTCAAAATATTTGTATTTTTAATAGAGCATTCTCTCTCTCTTTATTTATATATATATATATATATATATATATATATATATATATATAATTCTTATGTTTGTGAGGAACTTGATATAAAAGTGAGATGTGTTAGAGACATATGGCATCTTTTCTGTTGGGAGGGGAGCTTGTACTTTGTAATTGAGAAGTTGATTTTGTGGGGCTTTATGTATATATCGTACAATTGGCACTTCAACTGCACAAGAATTAGTCAGTCACATTTCTTTATCTTCATAGGCTATGACCTTCCACCTGAACAAGTAGCTACACAACCTACTTCTCAATTACAAAGTACAAGCTCCCCACCAAAAAGAAAAGATGCTATATTTGTCCCTAATACTTCTCACCTTTATATCAAGTCCCTCACAAGCATAAGAATCTCTAGGTGTGCGAATTTTTACCAAAATGACCCACTTTTTGAAAATATTTATCAAAATGACCCACTTTTAAAACTATTTACCAAATTGACCTACTCGCTATCTAAGATAATGAGTTTACTTTAAATGAACTCGCTATCTCAGATAACGAGTATATTTGTACTCATTTTTCAGAGAAATTTTGAACATGCAATTTTTATCTAAAATATATATAACTACACTCGCTATCGTAGATAGCGAGTCTAGTTCAACTAACATTGCTATATCATATAGCGAGTGTAGTTATACTTATTTTTTAGAGAAATTTTAAACATGAAATTTCTACCTAAAATATATATAACTACACTCGTTATCTCAGATAGCGAGTCTAGTTCAACTGACCTCGCTATCTCAGATAGTGAGTGTAGTTGTACTTATTTTTTAAAAAAAAATTAAATATACAAATGTATAGACCTACACTCACTATCCGAGATAGCAGGTTCAGTTGAACTAGACTAGTTATCTCAGATAGCAAGTATAGTTGTATATATTTCATGTTTAAATATCCTTTGAAAAATGAGAACAACAACACTGCTATCTGAGATAGCGAGTTCATTTGAACTAGACTCGCTATCTCAAATAACGAGTATAGTTGTATACATTTCATGTTCAATTTTTTTCTGAAAATTGAGTACAACTACACTTACTATCTGAGATAGCGAGCCTAGTTCAAAAGTGGATCATTTTGGTAAATACTTTCAAAAGTGGGTCATTTTGGTAAATACTTTCAAAAAGTGGGTTATTTTGGTAAAAAACTCTATAGGTGTGCATGGGGTTCGTGCATTAGCTAGTAGTCCTTCGAGTGTTATCTAGCTTTTTGCCCCAGTTTTTGTTTTTATATAGTGAAATGCCCTTGTTTAGAAAATATTTAGTAAAATGATCTAGTATATACACTGAATTCAGTTCTTATTGCTTTTTCGTAATTTGTAGTTATTTCTTTTAAACATACGGTCCGTTGTGCTGAGCTTTCTTCAGTTCCTCTATCATCAATTGATGTTGATTTACTTATAGTATTTCTCTCTTCTTCCTCTAGCCCATTTCACCATTTTGCTACTACTCCCATAAAGGTGGCTTCTATAAATTACTCAAATGCATTTCCGTTAAGGTTTTGCCTAAATCCTACTATTAGTGATGCTTTTACCCATTCTTCAATTGTCCTATCTACGTCTTTTACGCAGTCTAGGTCTAACCATTCTCCATTTGCTGCTATTCCTTTTTCGTAGTGTTCTGTAGGTTCATATTTTGGGGTTTCTTTTTCTTTATCTTTTCCTAGTTGCATTCTTCTTTTTGTGTTTTTTCATTTCCATGGTAATTGGTAAGGTTTTTTGTTAGGTGGTGGTCTTAAGATTTCATACATGTTACTTGGAATTTCTGAAGGTTTTGCAATAATCTTATCTTGGTCCATTTTTATTTCCTCATTTGTTATATCTAGATTTTTCAAGGTTTCTTCTACTTCTTCTGAATTAGGATTTTCTGTTAAATCTTCTATTTCCAAGATATTTATATTAAGTTTTGTTATGGCTTCTAACTTTTTCATACCTTCTTCTGTTATGCCTGATTCTTCTTCTAGGTAGTCAGTTATATATCTACCTAATTCTTTTATATTTTTATTTATGATTCTTAAATCTTTTCTTATATCTCTTAACATTTCAGGACCATTGTAATCTTCTTCCAACTCTTGTATGTTTATCATATAAATTTTTGGGTTCATGTTAGGAATTAATACAACTGTTTCGTTGGTCATACTTAACATATTATTTTGTATGCTAGTAGGTGTTGGTAATACCAACTTGCTTCTTCGTTTATGTAATCTAATACTTTGTATGCTATTTCCTTTTGTATCTCTTTAGGTAGTTGATTAGTTACTTTTCTTGTTAGTAACAGGTATTCTGATATTTCTTTACTAGCAATATGCTTCCTTTCTGCTAATCTTTTATCAGCGTATCTAATCTTGAATTTTGAAAGATTTTTTAATTTAAGTTTCTTTATTTTCTGTAAATTATCCAGCTTTTATAAGGATAAGGTGTATTAAGTTTATAATTTCTAAAGTTGGGTTATATATAAAATTTTGTTTTTAGGTTATTATATTTAAAAGGGTTAGTTAATTAAATATTTTATAAAAGTGGGTTGTTTGGCTAAATCTTTTAGAAAGTTGGGTATTTGGATAAAGTTGGGTATTTGGATAGATGTTTTCCAAAAGTGGGTTAGTTACCCACTTCAGTCTAGTCCTTCTGCAGAAATTTTTAATATTTAAATATTATTCCTCAGAAGAACTATAATGCATGATTTTCACATTGTGAAACACTAATACCATACTGTGAGATCTAATAGGACCTAATATGTAACCAACCAGAGAGCCAGAGTATCAACAAAATCTCTTTTTATACACATTTTTTCCTTGCATTGTATTTTTGTCCATATATCTCACTACCTTAAGTTTTGGAATTAAGAGGTAGCTGTGTGGGTGAGGCCCTTGGCTCTTGGAGATGCCATAACATGATCTTAGAGCAATCAAACGGGATCGCCTTCAACTTGCTCTCATCCTCTAGAACTACTTCTTGTACAAATTTGATGGAGTCCTGAAAATAAAATTTAAAGTCAGCATGCACAAAAAAGATTAATACGCTAAAAGGAACAGAGTTTCAAATGGATACAATGAATGCGAATATGAATGCCAAGTTGAAAAAGAAAGTGTCGATGTGCAAGATACGTGTATCTGATATGAGTGCTTGGCATGTATGACTCAACACAATTCTTTACAGAAGGAAAATCTCCTTTCTTTTCATAGTTAATTAATTCATTAAAGAAAGAGTAATGCTTTAGCCACTACCAATTTCAATACCATTTTCTTCACTACCTTAGGTGGCATACTCCTATTGAAGAGTTCTCCCACCTACTCTATGATCCCCTACCTATTGGAGTATGCCACCTAAGGTAGTGAAGAGAAATGTAGTGAAATTGGTAGTGGCTCTAGCATTACTCTTAAAGAAAAGGATTGAGGCAATAATTGCAGGAGAAGGTTTGATTTAAGTGGACTTGCCACCATCCAATAGGGCCCCATGTATGTAGAATTGTTTTAGTACTCTCCTAATCAAGGGCCCCACCCCTCCTAATCTTTTGGTAGCTGTGAGTCCATTAATTGGAAGATCTTGATCATTTAGGATAAGATTTTTACTAGGTGTAGTGCTCTCCTCTTTTTCTTTGTTAAGTGAAAAAAGAGCTAGTGGTGGTTAGTTTGGATATACACTGAATTAATAATGATCATTTAGAAAACCAGAGTTTCTAGTTTTTAGCATGATTAGATAACTTCTTTTGTTTATATTACAATTTGAAGATTCTTAATTTTTTCCTGAGTATTATGTATTTTTCTGTAGAAACAATTAAACTATCATTCTATTTAAGTTTAAGATGCTGTTTGTACCCAGAATGCTTTTTTTTTTCTTTCAAATATTTATTTCTGAAGTTTTCTAATGCATTTGTAACAAATTAATTGGTATGTGAAGATGAAATTTCGTATACCCAAGTTATATATATGCACTGACAAAACTCAGACTTTTGTATGTGTGCATTATCATTATGTGACATATACCATCAGTTAATTTTTGGACAGAATTTAGACCATCCAAAAAAAAAACATGCAACATCTGTTAGAGGTTTACCTGTGATGTATCGAGCAGGGAGGAAGAGCGGCCCCATCTCTCAGGGTCCCACAGAACCGAGCTGTTGAAGGCGAATCCTGAAATGTTGATCCTAGTACTGTCATTCTTAGTCTCTCTACTGAACATTGGGCTTATTGAACTCTTTTTTGCACCTTTGCTCAAATCCTTCAATTGCCATCCCACAACCTTGGACGAGCTGCAAACTGGACCTTGTACAGCAACTCGCCTCCTGTTTGCAGACACCTTCACCACTGGCCATGCCCCAAAGACACTGCTTTTTCTTTTCGTTTTTCAGTTAGAGCTTATATAAATGTGGATTGTGTTTGATTATTCTCATAACAAATCAATATATATATATATTGTAGGATAATGGCTCGATTCTGGTTCAGATTGTTTTGGAGTATCTGCAGCAAAAGAAAGTTACAGCATAAGTCGACTGATAGAAGGATCAGGCGACTGTCCAGAGAGTTTTCGAAGGCTAAAGATACAAGCAGCAGCAGAGGATCAGTCGACTGATCGGTCGACTGCCAGATGGAGTGCCAGTCGACTGGTAAGTCGACCAGTCGACTGTCGACGGGATTTTGAACTAGATCTGGCCCAATTCGAAAAGGCCCAATAGTTTCCCTATAAATACACTTGTTAGGGTTTTGTAATCTGTGACGAAAATTAGAGATCCCTATTTCGGTTTTGCAGCCGTCATTATTTGTAAGGGTTTGTTTTCGCCCATTGGTGATAATTTGAAGAAGAAGAAACCCCAACCGCCCCGTGGATGTAGGCATGTATTTTGCCGAACCACATTAAATCTGTGCGTCCTTTTGTGTTGGTTTGTTTTGTGTTTTCTCGCTGGTTCTCTCTTTGTATTCCGCATTGATTCTTGTTGATTTGATTTGTATTCGCGCACAACGAGTGGTATCAGAGCTGTTGGTTCGACCTAGAGAGAGATGGCGGGTGATGCAGATGCAACCAAGGAAGTTGTGGGATCAAGTTCATCAAGAACAACGATTCACAACGCAAAATTTGAAGTTGAAAAATTTGATGGGACAAACAATTTCGGGATGTGGCAATGTGAGGTTTTGGATGTTCTTGTTCAACAAGAACAAGATGTTGCTTTGGAAGTTGAAAAACCTAAGGATATGTCCGAAGCAGATTGGAAGAAGTTGAATCGAGTTGCGTGTGGGACTATTCGGCTCTTTATTGAGAAGGCTCAGAAGTACGATTTGATGAGGGATACCATTGCTGCGGTGTTGTGGAAGAAACTCGAAGACAAATACATGAGGAAAAGTTTGGAGAATCGGCTGTATTTGAAGAAGAGACTTTTTCGCTTCACCTATACGGAAGGTATGTCTATGAATGCTCATGTGGAATCATTTAATAAATTATTGGCTGATTTGTTAAATTTGGATGAGCAAATTAAGGATGAAGATAAAGCCCTAATTCTGTTGAATTCATTACCTGAAAGTTATGATCATTTAGCAACTACTTTATTATATGGAAAAGATACTGTGAAATATGAAGATGTTGCAAATGCTTTGTTGAATAATGAAACTAGGAGAAGGGATAAGATGGTTGATAGAGAAACTTCTGAAGCGTTGATTGTAAGGGGCAGGACTGAGACTAGATCTGAGTCCAAATCTGGGAAAAAGGGAAACAAATCTCGTTCCAAATCGAGAGGAGTTTCAAAGGACAGGAAAATACCGGCCAAAGATGAATGTGCTTTCTGTCATGAAAGGGGGCATTGGAAAAAGGATTGTCCAAAGCTACGAAATAAGGGAAATTCGACTGCAAATGTGACTGTTGATAATTTAGAAAGTGGCGAGGATGTTTCTTTTGCACTTGCTTCTAGTCCCTCACTTTATCAAGAAGTATGGTTTCTTGATACAGCAGCCTCCTATCATATGACTTGGAAAAAGGAGTGGTTTACTTCTTTGGAGTATATGGATGGTGGTGTAGTTTTGATGGGAAATGATGCACCTTGTAAGAAGGTAGGAATCGGGAAGATTGAATTGCTAATGCACGATGGTCTTATTAGGGAGCTTTCAGATGTATGGTATGTTCCAGATTTGAAAAAGAATCTGATTTCACTAGGTGCTTTGGAGGCCAGTGGTTTGAAATTTGCTAGTGAAGGTGGCGTTCTGAAAGTGACTAGCGGATCACTCGTGGTGATGAAAGGGCAAAGAAAGAGGAACTTGTTTTTCTTGCAGGGAAAAACATATTTGGGTCAGGCTGCCAGTGTAACTGAGAAGCCTAAACAGGTTGTTCCCGACTCTACTAGGTTGTGGCATATGCGACTCGGGCATGCAGGAGAAAAGGCCTTGCAGGGGCTTGTGAAGCAAGGGTTGCTTAAAGATGCTAAAGGGTGCAAGTTAGAATTTTGTGAACATTGTGTTTTGGGTAAGCAAACTAGGGTGAAATTTGGTACAGCTGTACATCAGACAAAGGGTATCCTCGATTATGTGCACACAGATGTTTGGGGCCCTACTCAGACACCTTCTATGAGTGGTAGACACTGGTTTGTTACTTTTGTTGATGATTACTCCAGACGAGTTTGGGTATATACTATGAAGCACAAAGATGAAGTTTTGACATTGTTCACAAGTTGGAAGAAGAAAGTTGAAAATCAGACTGGTAGGAAGATTAAGGTTCTGAGGACAGATAATGGAGGGGAATATAAGAATGATCCGTTTCTGAAGTTGTGTGAAGATGAAGGGATCCAGAGGCACTTCACAGTTAGGAAGACTCCACAGCAAAATGGGGTTGCAGAAAGGATGAACAGAACCTTACTTGAGAAGGTGAGATGTATGTTAGCACAGTCTGGATTGAAGAAGACATTTTGGGCAGAAGCTGTTATATATGCAAGCCACATTGTCAACCGTTTACCATCAGCAGCACTTGAAGGCAAAACGCCTATTGAGGTATGGAGTGGTAAACCTGCATCTGATTATAGTTTTTTGCATATATTTGGTTGTCCTGCTTATTTTCATGTAACTGAAACTAAACTTGATGCAAGAGCCAAGAAGGCTATATTTGTTGGTTTTAGTACTGGTGTCAAAGGTTACAGGTTGTGGTGTCCAGAACAGAAGAAGTTAGTAATCAGCAGAGATGTGACTTTTGATGAGACCAGCATGATTAGCTCGGGACAGTCGACTGGTGGTATAGGACAGTCGACTGGTGAGCAGCAGAAGAGTGGGACAGTTCTTCAACAGGTGAGTAGAAGAAGTTCGGGACAGTCGACTGATGAACAGGGGCAGTCGACTGATGGTCCAAAACAGCAGAATTGTGGGAGCTCGGGACAGTCGACTGGTGGCAATAACCAGTCGACTGGTAGGAGAGTTTTTCAACAGGTGGAGTTAGAAAAGTTGTCAGTTGAAAATCCTGTTCCTGTCCAAGATGAAGATGATGTGGTTGATACTGAGATTGAAGAAGAAGCTCCTATCCAGCAGGAAGAATCAATTGCAGTAAGAAGGCAAAGAAGAGATATCAAACGACCGTCTCGTTTTACAGACACAGTTGCATTTGCTCTTCCCATTGTGGATGATGAAGTTCCCTCCAACTTCAAAGAAGCCACTAGAAGTTCAGAAAATGCAGATTGGAAAGTTGCTATGGATGAAGAGATGAACTCTCTTCATAAGAATAAGACTTGGGATCTAGTGCAACTACCAAAGGGGAAGAAAGCAATCGGTTGCAAGTGGGTGTATACGAAGAAAGAAGGTCCAAAAGGCAGTGTTCGGTTCAAGGCAAGACTAGTTGCAAAGGGGTATGCTCAACAGGAAGGAATTGACTATAATGAAGTGTTCTCTCCAGTTGTGAAGCATCCTTCTATTCGGATTTTGTTGGCATTGGTAGCACAGTTTGACCTTGAGTTGACACAGATGGATGTGAAGACTGCGTTCTTACATGGGGAACTAGATGAAGAAATTTATATGTTGCAGCCTGATGGGTTCAAGACAGCTGGAAAGGAAAATTGTGTTTGCAGGTTGAAGAAGTCTCTCTATGGTTTGAAGCAATCTCCAAGGCAGTGGTATTTGAGGTTCGATCAGTTTATGAAGGTGCAGAAATATTCCAGAAGTGAGTTTGATCATTGTGTTTACTTCAGGAAGTTGCAGGATGGCTCTTTCATATATCTGTTACTATATGTGGATGACATGTTGATTGCCTCTAAGAATGCTAAGGAGATTCAAAATTTGAAGAATCAGTTGAGTTCTGAATTCGAGATGAAGGATCTTGGTGAAGCCAAGAAGATACTTGGGATGGAGATAGCTAGAGACAGGGCAAAGGGCACAGTGAGTTTGACTCAGAAGCAATATCTTTTGAAGGTGCTGAAACGGTTCGGTATAGATGAGAAGACTAAACCAGTAAGTACACCCTTAGCCAGTCATTTCAGAATTAGTGCTTCTCAGTCTCCAAGTACAGATGAAGAGAGACAGTATATGGCGAATGTACCTTACACTAGTGTGGTTGGCAGTTTGATGTATGCCATGGTTTGTACTCGACCAGACATCTCTCAGGCGGTGAGTATGGTTAGTCGATATATGCATGATCCAGGCAAAGAGCATTGGCAAGCAGCTAAATGGATTCTAAGGTACATAAGTGGCACCACAGATGTGGGTTTGAAATTTGAAAGGGATGACAATATTAGCAGGTTATTGGTTGGATATGTTGATTCAGACTATGCAGGTGATCTAGATAAGAGGCGGTCTACTACAGGCTATTTGTTTACGATGGCTAGAGCACCTATAAGTTGGAGGTCAAATTTGCAGTCCACTGTAGCGTTGTCTACTACTGAGGCTGAATACATGGCAGTTGCTGAGGCCATGAAGGAAGCCATTTGGATACATGGACTTTTGAAGAGCTTGGGGATTCATCGGGAGAAGGTGGAGGTACACTGTGACAGTCAGAGTGCTATTCATTTAGCGAAGAACCAAGTTCATCATTCAAGGACCAAACATATTGATGTCCGTTATCATTTTGTGCGTGATTTGATAAAGGATGGTGATATTCATTTGGTGAAGATTGGGACAGCTGATAATCCTGCTGATATGTTGACAAAAGTTGTTGGAGCAGCCAAGTTCAAGCATTGCATGAACCTGGCTAATATTTTGCATGTTTGATGATTTGGAATGGGGGGTTGGAATAGTGCTTCGCTATTTGTTCGCCTAGTATGTGATATCATACTAAGGTGGAGTTTGGATTTGTTGTTACATTTGATGATGAGCATTTGGAGTATTTGTGGAGATTGCTTGGGCTACTTGGAAGATCTTGCCAAGGTGGAGATTGTTGGTTGGTGGAAGATCTTGCCAAGGTGGAGATTGTAGGATAATGGCTCGATTCTGGTTCAGATTGTTTTGGAGTATCTGCAGCAAAAGAAAGTTACAGCATAAGTCGACTGATAGAAGGATCAGGCGACTGTCCAGAGAGTTTTCGAAGGCTAAAGATACAAGCAGCAGCAGAGGATCAGTCGACTGATCGGTCGACTGCCAGATGGAGTGCCAGTCGACTGGTAAGTCGACCAGTCGACTGTCGACGGGATTTTGAACTAGATCTGGCCCAATTCGAAAAGGCCCAATAGTTTCCCTATAAATACACTTGTTAGGGTTTTGTAATCTGTGACGAAAATTAGAGATCCCTATTTCGGTTTTGCAGCCGTCATTATTTGTAAGGGTTTGTTTTCGCCCATTGGTGATAATTTGAAGAAGAAGAAACCCCAACCGCCCCGTGGATGTAGGCATGTATTTTGCCGAACCACATTAAATCTGTGCGTCCTTTTGTGTTGGTTTGTTTTGTGTTTTCTCGCTGGTTCTCTCTTTGTATTCCGCATTGATTCTTGTTGATTTGATTTGTATTCGCGCACAACATATATATATACTCAAAACTATTATCTTACGATTAAAAAGTAAAGCACATTTTGATGAAAAAGGACACACCCAAGTTAAGGGTATCTGTGCCCAAAAAAGTGCCCTTTATGAACTCTATTCAGGGTATTGAAAAAGAGTGAAAGGGATTATTGATTTCATTGTCGTACTTAAAGTAAACCCCGAATTTAATTAATAAATAATAGAAATTAGGAATTTTATAATATGTAAAGCTGTTAGTTGGTGGCTTGTTACTGGGGGTTGGTTGTTTAGATAGTTTTGTTTAAATTTTAAATAATTCTAATGCTTTAAATGACTAATAACATATTTAAACAATATAATCTCTTAGTAGAAGAAGGTGAATGAATTCCCCACTTAAATTCAATATGAGGGATCTAATTAAGAAATCTATCTAAACTACTTCTAACTCAATTAACCTCTTCATGTTTACTTTGACTAGTACACTCATAATCTATGTACTCAGTTATTAGTTCTTCACACAAAAGAAGTATCATTGTGGACATACATTACTGGCACAATACAATTAATTTCAGACATAATTTTTTTATAAAAATCTCCAGTGTCTCAGTATATATGTGTTTGTGTTTTGTAGCTTGATACTTATTTAACTGCAAATTCGAAAATTTTGGATGCAAATAATCAATATAGTTCAAGGCATATTTTATGTTAATCTAAATGAAATTACCAAGAAGAAGAAGAAGAAGAAGACGACGAAGAGCTAGGAATAAGAAACGATATCCTTACTTGATTCCTCTCAACTCGTCAAAGAACTGAAGATCATATGTATTATAAACATCGGCAAAGTGGACGATCCCATCAAGTCGATGATATTCAACATGGCTCAGCGCTAGATTCCTGCTGAAATCAGCCTCTGTATCAGCATCAGTAAAATTGTCTTTGTAAGTTACATGCCTATACATAATTCCGCTCCTCCTTAGCGTATCTTCTGTATTCGGTGCATCATTTTGGGCTTCAACTACAACCCAAAGCAGCGGTGAGGGGACCAACCTCAGGGTGTGAGCCAGCCTCATCAATAGAGGCCGCCGATGGGGCGCATCTCTGAGCCCAATCGTAGTGACAATGATCAAGAGATGGGCAATATAACTTTGTTCTTCTGTTGAAGTATTGGCACCTTTGGGATTATTCTCCAGAAAGGATTGAGGTTTAGAGATTAGGCTTCTATTGAGGGAGGGATTTTCGGGCAATTTTTGTGTGGCTGATTTGGGAGGTTTCGGGAAGAAGAGGGAGGCAGCGGTGGTGGTGGTGGTGGTGGTGGGTGCAAAGCCGGTGAAGAATCCGGCAACGAAACAGAGGGAGAAGTGGATGGCTGCTTTTTTCCAGAGTTGGATTCTCTTCTTTGATTTATCAGAGGAACCCATCTCTCTCTTTTTCTTTCTCTTTTCCTTTATCCGAAGGAATAGAAATGGAAGTGAGGGTTGCTGTTTAAAAAAGGGCGGGAGCCAAGGGCTTTAATCTGTTAGTTTTTTTTTTTATTATTGGAAAATTATTTCTGAGCACCTAAATTTGACTGAATTTTTCACTTTTGCTTCGACAAGTTTTATGCACATAGATTTCTCACAGTTTCAATAAAATAAGTACATCTTAGCAAAAAATAAGGCATGCTTCTATAATAAAACAACATTTTTAAATACAAATATTTTTGTTCAAGTAGTTTTTGGATGTTTTTAATATATTTTGGACAATAGAAATTCAATGTGTATAAAGTAAAGTCAAATGGGGGCTAACGATAAATTCCCCTTTCCCCAATTTCCAGAGTACAATTTGGTGGCTAGTCAAAAACTATTACTATTAGGTGAGATAATTCTATTGAGTATTGGTGGATGGTGGGATCCCAATTTCCAAAAAGCACCTCTTGATAAAGAAAAAGGAATGGTTGGAGTGGGAGAAAAACAGCCAAAAAATGGATGGTTGGATTGGAATTTACCACCCACAAAAGAGTGAGTTTGAAACAGCTCCTAATCCTGCAAACCGATTCACAAGCATGTTGTTGCAACCACCACCGTGACCGACCGACCATCGCATACAATACAATTGCCATTGCCACCGTTACAACAAACTATCCGACACTATGACTTCCAATTGCCAACATTAGACACTCACTACTGCCGTCTCATCACTTGTTGCAACCATTGTTGCATGCAATCAACTTACAACAATATTCGTTCATATTGCCCTTGCGGTTGCAACCAAACGATCCCAGAGTTCAGGTTAAAGAGCATTTTCCAACAATAGCAAGATTTGGAAACAAGAAAAATGATGATAACGATAATGACAGCAATGATGACACTGCACCTTCTCAACTTTTCAAATATCCAAAGTTACTCGACAAAATTCAGTGCACATTGCCCATGATCAGTGGTAGCAGTGATGAATAAGTGCAATTCAGTAAACCAGTTATCTCATTTCCAACAGTTAAGATTTCATTGAATCATGCAAAACAAATTATCCTTTCCTTTTTTAAGAACAGGGTTCCTAACCTGCCTGAGACCTGGGTTTACACATAAATAGCACCACAACAACTTCCACAATTCACAATTGAGTTTGAAACAGCTTCTCACGTGTAAGTTCATATATCAAGCCACATTCTCAATAACAAACCGCTAGCATCAAAACTGGAACATGACTTCGGTTCTTTCTTTTGCCAGAAAACCAGATTGCAAGTTTTGCTTCAGTCAAATGAAACCTAAGCTATTCTCTACTAAGAACTACCTCCTCCTGCTGGATTGTTGGGGCTATCGGAATAGCCCGCTCCACTCTCAGTCCGCATCATGTAACCATCAGGATATCTGGGCCCACCAAGTGGTTGAAGCCTTCCAGGGCCTGCTGATGGATACAACGGAACTTGGCTTGGATGAGTTGCATGAGGGATTGCTGCTGCAAAATTGTAAAGTAACTTCGAATTAGAAAAGGTTCAACCGAGTAGATAACCCAATTGGGACGTCGTAGGATAAGCTAAACTTCTTCCAATGGCATAGCAAATAAATGAGCTGGCAGCACGGAAAATTAGAAATAAAGAATTTTCTCCATTTATTCTGAACCAACTTATAAACTAATTTCAACATATCCTGGAAATATAAACTACCAGTTATCCAACTAAACCCAAAATTCCTGATAGTAAGCCAAATCCCCCATACGAATTGCAGTTCTGGAAGTGAAAAGAAGAGAAAGTATTTACCTCGTTCTCCCTTCTCAACAGCTGCAATGTCAGCTCGTAGCTTCTCTATCTCTCTTGACATTGATAACATGTTCATCTCCATGGTACGCATTTGCTCCACTTGCTCCATGTTGGAACCTTTCTCATACTCAAAAACAGCACTTTGCACACCAGAAAATATTAAAATTAGGACTTGATCCAAAACAAGGAATACAAAGAACTTAATATACTAGCTAACATTTCTTTGACATTTAAACATTCTGGTAGTCATGCATATACAAAAACTCAATAGTCCAAGAAGCCCATATTTGCACAATAAACCTAACAGGCTTCAAAAAGCTAATTTTATAATTTTCTATATTTATAGGCATGTGCAAAGCACATGTTTAAGGCCACATAATAAAATGAGCGAGGTGACAAATGTAGGCCTCAAATGATACAAAATTTAAAGCACTCGTGTTTCTTCCATAATGCTAGCCATTATGAGTCTGGTTAATTCCCTTCCCCCCATGCATAATGTGATTGCCTCAACTCAAAAAATAATAATAATAATTGTTGCCCATTCTGTGTTGTTAATATATGAACTGCAATTGACAAATAGGGATGAAAACAGAACAATATATACATGCTAGAGGCCACTAATCCACATATCCACAAAACCATGCAATTCCATCTCTCTAGTTATAACAGGAAGATACGGTGATCTTACGCGCATGAAAGTATTGATGATATGCAAAGTTGGTGGTCACTAGGAAGTAAGGACATGAACAGGATGCGACATGACACTTGCACACAAGAAATTTTACGCTACTAAGAATCGTGTCGAATATATATCCAACGCGTTCAGCATAACAACATGGCTTCAAAGTCGAAGTGTCCATACTTCAAAAATAGCCAAAATTGTGATGTGCCAGTAAGGAAGTTCTAATGCATAACAACTTGGACTGTAACTATAGTATGGAAAACAGATACTTGAATTGTAAATTGCAAAGCATCAAAACTTATAAATACGATTTCTAAAATATATATAGATACATGAAATATGTAGATGTAAATAATTATAACCTAAAAAACACCAGTTCATTTACCGTATTTTTTTATGTTCCTGCCTCAAGCCATCCAGCTCGGAGAACAACTCTGGCGACCTCTGAATATCAATACTCATTTTCCTTAACTCTTCAGTCCTCAATTGAATTTCCCTAGTTAACTCCTCCCTTTCGGAAATTATAATTTGTGCCTCTATATGAGCTTGTTTCAGATCCTGGTTCACCACTTCACCTACGCGTACATCATCCTCCATCATCCTGATTTTTTCCAGCAACCCTCTGACTTTGATGTCCCTTTCAGTTTGTGAACTTCTTATGTGAGATTGAATTCTCTCGATCTCCATCTGATCTATCGCGAGCTCCTTCCTCATGTCCACATTTGTTGCTGCCAACCTCCTGTTTTCCATCAAAATCCTCTCAATTTCAGCAGACTGAGAGGCAACCTTGTTTTCCAGGAGCTCGAGAGGGGGCAAAGCATCTAAAGGGTGGTGGGGCCGAGTGGGGCTGTGCGCTCCAGGATAGGGGCCATCGCGCATCATCCCCGGGGCTTGAATAGTACGTGATTCATCTGGTAAACGTTCTCTTGCTGACATGGTGTTCCTAATCAGAGATGAAATGTCAGGGCGAGCAATAAGCTAGGTCCTCAAACTCGAATAATAAGTTAAAAGCAACCAAGCATCAGGAATAACTTTAATAACTTTAGTAAACTACATAGCAACCTTTGCAAAAGGAGGAACACAGATGGATAACTGATAAAAAAAACCTTGTCCTGAATCAAACTAAATTAATTTAGGTTATGCCATATTTGGTTAAATTTAGCAGATAAAAGGTTAAAATAGTATACCAAACCTGCTGGATCAAACAATGATGAGTAAATTGGCATTAAAAGATTCAGTGAAGTTACAGGTTGCACATTTCAGTCTAATGGAAAAGGTATTGTTTGTGAACCTATAAGGAATCTTTTGGACTCCCAATCTACATGTATCAATTATGATCTCAAGCTTTACTTAAAAGTAGTTAATGGCGTCTTTATTCGCTAAGAACATGAAGAAATAATCAAATTCCTGCATACTAACTAACAAAACTGTCCAGGTTAGTTATGTACAGAGAAAACTATGCATAGTTCTTTTGCCCAACAGCCGAAATTTCAGTTTTCAGCATCGGGACACCGAAACATCTTCTATTTGTTTTAAGCATAGTATCAAGATTCGCCCGATACCCAGTCATCTCAACCATATCGAACAGATTTTGCCCTACCAATCCGATTTTTACCCAGAATACGAACCAGTGAATTTCGGAAGATCTTGGCCAATATTTAGTAGGTATCGGTTGGCTTGGGGGAGAAATACCAAAACTAGCTGAGAAATTCCGAGACCAACAGGAGTTCAAGTTAAACGCTTACGCCGCCACCACTGATGCTGTTGCCATCTGTGTCAACATAATCTGGATCACCGGCTCTGCCTCAGTCGTCACCACCACCATCACGTCTTCACTATAGCTCATTTCTTTCATTTTTTTTCTCTGTTGATTCTTTCCAGGAGATGAGGAGGAAGAGGTGTTGGTTATCTTAAACCAGCCAATTTTGGTTTGAGCAAATCTGGCCCCTAGTTTTGGCCCATAGTTAGCTTAAAACAGAGAAAGGAGCCTGGCTTTTTAAAGTTGCGGGCATCTTCCTTCCCTCTCATTAGACATATGGAAAAAAGAAACCATACGCCCCTTAAGACCTTATGATTATCATATTAAAAAGCTGAGGACATAGTTCAATCTCCTCAAAATTCTGTCCCCTATGTAACGCCCCTAAATTTTGAGACCATGGAGATGGCACAACTCTTAAGGAGATCCAATGACCCGAGCTAACGAAACTCAATAATAACTATTGGATTGATTAAAAAAATGATGTTAAATTATTTATTTTTATCTTTATTTTATATTCTCAATCATATAAAGAAACGATGAATATCCCCTCTTCTTTTCTCTTTATACATAGATGCCCAATTATTTAGACTCACAATAATATATATAAATAGCAGACATGATAGGTAGATTCTTTTTTTATTGATATAAAGGCATGATAATCAGATGTAAATGCAATCAATTTAGTAAAACAGAAAGATAAACATAGACAACAAGCACTTCAAATATAAGCAGTAGAAGTCGAATCAAAATTTAAAATTAACTAAAATTAGTAATATATTTACCATCTAACAACATATAAACATATCTCGTAGCAATACACCTTTGCATCTAAATTTAATCAATTCAATTCCCATTGTGATCATTTTTTTCTTTCTCAAAGAAAAAGGAATCACTTCAAATATATGTAATAGGAGTTGAATCAATTTTTCTAAATTAAATTAGAATTGGTAACAAAATTACCATCTAACAACATATATAGTAGCAATACTACCTTTGTTGCTTGAATTCCCACGGGTAACTTTTTCTTTCTCAAGAAAGAAAAGACAAAAAAATTGTGTCATTCAACTGTGTTCCAATTTAATTTAGGACATTATTTTTCAATGAATGTATTATAATTCAAGATTAAGTTAATTAGGCAGATACTAATCCAAATATTATCAAATATATATCTTCTTTTAAATAATAAACAATAGATAAAAGATTATTTCAAAACTTTCCAAAGATTTTTCTTAAAAAAAATTAATTAACTCTTTTATCACTTTTAAATTACTCTGACACCAAAAAATCTGATTCATTGAGACAATATACCCGAGACTTCCAATATGTCCAATATTGATACAAAAATTTTTGTCCAAAACGAAATCCGATATAGACAAAACCCGATATCGAGATTTGAAACTCTGGGTTTAAGGAGTATTTCCCAAAATTTTGCATCAAAAATATTGTCCAAAATTACTGAATTTTGAGAGTTGACTCTTTTACTTGAGTTTTGGCTAGTTTTGACGAGTTAAACCCATCAATACTAGACACAACCAGATCCGCTATATATATATATATATATATATATAGAGAGAGAGAGAGAGAGAGAGAGAGAGAGAGAGAGAAACGTTCCGTTGTGCACTAGGCCTCTATGTGCACTCGGCCTTCCCGCCTTCATATTGACGATCCGAACCGTTCACATCGATCTACACATAAATTAGTCTAAATATGTAAAATCAAATCATTTGAAATTCATTTGCCTATCCATCACGTGACTATAAAAAACAACGATTTTTCAGCCATACAATTTTGTAACACTTCAATGGATAGGCAAATGAATTTCAAATGATTTGACTTTACATATTTAGACTAATTTATATGTGCAGATCAATGTGAACGGTTCGGATCATCGATACGAAGGCGGAAAGGCCTAGTGCATAACGGAATATATATATATATATATATATATATATATATATATAACTATTCACATTGATCCACATGTCTAAATTAGTCTAAATATGTAAAATCAAGTCATTTGAAAATTATTTGCTCAGCATTGAAGTGTTACAAAATTGTATGGCTAAATATCATTTTTTTTTAAATGAAATGATAGATGGACAAATGAATTTCAAATGCCTTGATTTTACATATTTAAACTAATTTAGACGTGCAGATCAATGTGAACGGTTTAGATCTTCCATGAAAATCATTTGCTCAGCATTGAAGTGTTACAAAATTGTATGGCTAAATATCATTTTTTTTAAATGAAATTATAGATGGACAAATGAATTTCAAATGCCTTGATTTTACATATTTAAACTAATTTAGACGTGCAGATCAATGCGAACGGTTTATATATATATATATATTCCCCTTCTGTTGTGCACCACTTTGGTGTGCACTCGCCGTTCCGGCCATCGCATGGAAGATCTAAACCGTTCACATTGATCTGCACGTCTAAATTAGTTTAAATATGTAAAATCAAGGCATTTGAAATTCATTTGTCCATCTATCATTTCATTTAAAAAAAATAAAATTTAGCCATACAATTTTGTAACACTTCAATGCTGAGCAAATGATTTTCAAATGACTTGATTTTACATATTTAGACTAATTTAGACATGTGGATCAATGTGAATAGTTATATATATATATATATATATATATATATATATATATATATATATATATATATATATATATATATATATAACGTTCTGTTATGCACTAGGCTTTTCCGCCTTCGTATCGATGATCCGAACCGTTCACATTGATCTACACATATAAATTAGTCTAAATATGTAAAGTCAAATCATTTGAAATTCATTTGCCCATCCATTGAAGTGTAACAAAATTGTATGGCTAAATATCATTTTTTTTAAATGAAATGATAGATGGACAAATGAATTTCAAATGCCTTGATTTTACATATTTAAACTAATTTAGACGTGCAGATCAATGTGAACGGTTTAGATCTTCCATGCGATGGTCGGAAGGGCGAGTGCACAACAGAAGGGGAATATATATATATATATATATATATATATATATATATATATATATATATAAGGCAAATGCTCCATTGAAAACGGGTTTGTTTTCACGGGTTGGAAAACAACGATCTGAGCCATTGGATCGCTCTTGATCGCGATCAATGACTCAGATTGCTGTCGCCCATCACCCAATATCACTTAAGTGACGGAGGGTTAATTTGGGAATTTCGCCCCAAATAACTCTTCGCCTTTTTCGCTCTAAAAAATGAATGAACCTAGGCCGTTGTTGGGAACAACGGCCTAGGTTATAAAAAATTGAATCATAGGTCGTTGTTTGGAATAACGGCCTTCATTCAATTTTTTGTAACCTAGGCCGTTGTTCACCTGTTCCCAACAACGACCTAGGCTATAAAATTTCGTTGTTTCAAATAACCTAGCCTATAAAATTTTATAGCCTAGGCTGTTGTTGGGAACAACGGCCTAGGTTATAAAAAATTGAATGAAGGCCGTTGTTCCACACATCGGCCTATGATTCAATATTTTATAACCTAGGTCGTTGTTTCCAACAACGGCCTAGGTTCATTCATTTTTTTAGAGCGAAAGAGGCAAAGAGTTATTTGGGACGAAATTTCCAAATTAACCCTCCGCCACTTAAGTGATGTTGGGTGATAGGCGGCAACGATCTGAGCCGCTGATCACGATCAAGAGCGATCCAACGGCTCAGATTGTTGTTTCCCAACACGGTGAAAACAAACTCGTTTTCAAATGAGCATTACTCTAATAATAATAATAATAAAACACAAAGAAAGCTATCAAGTGGCTCTCCTTCAATCCCCCCGAAATCAAAGGCCCATCTAACCTCACAAAATACATTTTCCCCCCAAAACTCAAATCCAAATTCCCCCCCCCCCTAAAAACAACTCATTTATTTATTTAACCATCTCTCTCTCTCTCTCTCTCTCTATATATATATATATAAACATAGACTTTTATACCCCAATTTATAATTATTTTTCACCATATACTAATGGAAATATGGACTTTTATTTACAACTAATTATTGTCATACTATTCAAACTTCAGCTACATAATTGTTGATTTACTGTTTACATGACTTTTTATATGTTGTATCGTTCTGAAGACGTGTTGTAGGCATGTGGCCACGGGCAAATCTAGTAATATATATATGGGAATGATCATGTGAGTCCTTCCCTTTCCTCTTACTTTCCCCACCATGATACGAACTTCATATCAAAAATTCGAATCGTTCATCTTATTGTACATGCTTACAATATTATAAGTGTGTAAAATCAAGTTATTTGTACATACATTTGTCCATCCATCACATCATTAAAAATTAATGAATTTTCAGCCTTAAATTACTTTTCACATTGTAAAACATCAAAAAATGAACTTCCAATTACTTGATTTACAACCTTAGACTATCTGATGCATGTAGAACAAGATGAATGGTTCAGATTTGTCATGGGAGTTCGTGTATGAGGCCTCAAAATAAGAGAAGGATGGCCTCACATGATCACTCCCCAATATATATATATATATATATATATATATATATATATATATATATATATATATATATACAGAGAGAGAAACCTTCCGTTGTGCACTCACCTCCATGTGCACTCGGCCTTTTGGCCTTCGTGTCGACGATCCGAACCGTTTACATTGATTTACACGCCAAAATTAGTCTAAATATGTAAAATCAAGTCATTTGAAATTCATGTGTCCATCCATCATGGCATCATGTCATTATAAAAAAAAGGATATTCAGCCACATAATTTTGTAACACTTCAATGCATAGACAAAATAAATTTTAAATGACTTGAATTTATATATTTAGACTAATTTATGCGTGTAGATTAATGTGAATGGTTGGCCGAAAGGCCGAGTGCACACAGAGGCTAAGTGCACAACGGTATAGAGAGAGAGAGAGAAAGAGAGAAAGCTTCCGTTGTGCACCACTTTGGTATGCACTACCGTGTGCACTCACCCTGTAGAGCCCCATGAAAAATCTGAACCACTTGTTCTACACGCCTAAGATTGTCTAACAATAAGAAATCAAGTAATTTGAAGTTCATTTGCCCATCCATCATGTTGTTAGAAATTTATTTTAAGATTGAGATGTAGGTCTATTTATTACAAAATTTATAAATAAATAAATTTATAAATACAAAATACTAAAATGAAATTTCTCTCAACTTCGTCTTCTTCCTCGATCTCGTACACTCCATCAAAAGGTTTTCTATTTTCCTTTTGAAGTTTGTTTTCAAATTCTTAGTTTATTGAGATCTTCCGTTCTAAGTTATTTGTTACTATGATTTTTTTGGTCTATTTTACTTTGTAGCTAATGTTGATTGTTCTCTTCTCTTCTACCTTAATTTCTTAATAGCTTGAATTTAGATTCATAACATGATTCAGTTTTGCTTTATGTTTTTCTTTTCTAGATGCTCCAATGATTTTTTAAAGATTTGTGTTTAGATTGCATGAATATGTGATTTATAGTCTTTCTATGTTGTATGCTAGGGTTTGTTGTCTGTTTGGAGCATTGGATTTAACTACCTTTGATTCAAATAATTGAACTAATAATTTGTTGGATTTCACAATTTTAGGATTAAATATTTTATTATAATTATTATTTTTCTTGATTGTAGAAGAAACTTGTAGCCCATAGATTTAGTAGTAGTAGTTTTTTTTGTGGCACTCGGACGTAGCCGCCCACATTGGGAAGCGAGGGATTGTTCCAATATACCTAATTAATTCTGTCTAAGGCCGGAATCAAACCTGTGACCTCACTAGAAAGTGAGAAGCCTTACCAATTGCATTATAAGTGCTTGGCATTTGGTTGTAGTTTTAATTTGGTAAACTTTTACTTCTACAGAACTTTAATTTAGTAAGCAACCAAACATCCTTTATTTATAGTGTTTTCTTTAGTGGAGTTGAAGTTGAAGGCCAACCTTTTGCCTTACACGATTACACGACATTCCAGATATAAAAGTTGAAGGCAGATCGGTTACTTAGCACATATGATTAACAATTTAATGAAAAACCATAAAATTTAGACCTATTTTATCTAACAATCTTTAATCAAAAATTTTAGTTGCAAATCTACATTAACTAATGATTTATATGCAAACGCAATTATAAAATCATACGATATCATTTATTTACCTAATAATAATCGGTGACTCACGCTTTAAAAGCTCCCAAAAAAAGAATAGACAATCATATGCACCCATTCTCAACCCATAAAATATTTATTTTATCATTATTTGTAAGTCAAATTTTATCAAGATTTTCTTGACAACCATTAAAGAATTATACTAGAAGAAAAGATTGATAAGACCAACGATTAATTTACTAACTTAGGGTCTTTTTTTACAAAAAAAACTTTCCATATATACATATTATCATGTATCTTAGGTTGGTTGTGAAGTAGATTTAGATGGGAACTAATCCAAAAAGTTTAATTTTTGATGAATACTAATATGGAAAACTATTGAATTTACTTAATTTAAGGGTTGATAATGTGGCCTAATTAATTGTGGCCATCCATCCAACTTGATGTAAGATGGAAGGCCACAATTACTCAAGTGTAGGCTACACTTGATTTTTGGCAGAGTAGAGGATCCAAATCCGCTTTTAATCGTCATCTAAGATAAAAGGAAACTATTTTTATATTTTCTTTTAATTATTTTCTTAACTTTGAGTAGATTAAGTTTGTTAAGTTTTAAATTAATCTTTTTAGTTTTGTTTCTATGGATAAGGTCGTTAGTTATATAGGTAGCTTAGACGTTAGTTGTTTTTCTAATTTAAAGTAGTTTTAATAGTGATAGAACTATTTTAAGTTTAAATAGAGAGAACTTTTATTCGTTTAATTTTTTGAATAATCTAGATTTTTAGTTTCTCTCTTTATTTCCTATAATACATAAAAAAAATTAATTTGCAATTTGAGTTTAAATTTTGAAAATAACTTATATACTTTTACATATAGTTTTTAGAGTTGCAATTTGAGTTTAAATTTTGAAAATAACTTATATACTTTTACATATAGTTTTTAGAGTATTACAATATTAGTCACGTGCACTAGGCCAAGTGCACTTGGTGCACTGCCAATTTCCACCAGTACATATACATATATGTATGAATCCAGACATCCAAAAGCAACACTACCTTAAATTCCCAATTTTTATAATGGTGTCTTCGTCTCTGCCTTCTTTTTTGTCTTTCATCCTTGCGATGTCATTATTTTCTCCTTATGACAGTGTTGTCATCTTCTCTTCCTCCTCATCTTCATGCCCATCCCCCATCACCGTCTTCTCCTCATATCCATCACATTCATTAATTTATGTTTAACTAATTTAATTTTACTCGCGTGTTAATCACTTACATATTTGTGGGGCAGATCATGGATATGTTTTACTTGTATAGTTTTTTACTTGGTTGTAATTGTGTTTAAATTGCGAGTTACATGTTTATGGGATGGGTCATAGATATGGTTTACTTGTATAGTTTTTTACTTGGTTATAATTGTATTTCAATTGTGATTATATTGATAAAACATGTTCATATTATACAATTTATATTGCATCTTTCATTATTTTTGTGTTTTCAAGCCAACTACATATTTAGGTCGTAACTAATTTTTCTTGAATTATATATACGATATGGTGATACATAGTTATATAGAGGTAATATACAACACATTTAGGAGACAAGTTTTTATTCCACATGACATTCAAATTTTATCAAATATCCCCGACATTTCCATGACATCCGAGACGAGAATTCTTAAACAAACACGACATCCAAATCCAGTATTTAGAACATTGCATGTTGTTTAGTACCTTGCATGTTGTTCACAAACATTTTAAGTGCAAACGAGTAAACATAGATCCCTTTACCATATCCACGCCTACTCATTTTTTGCACAAAGCAGTCACTCTACCACTTAGGGTTTTAAATGTCAGATAGTTGTACCGTATCAGATGGAAAATTCTCATATCTGATATCTGATATCAGGTATTAGGTGATCTATCGATAATATTCAAAAAATAACGAGTTGCAATAACAAAGGAAGATATATATCCTAAATGTTATTTAAACAACCGTTGCATTCATTTTCACAAATAAAAACAACCTCATGCAACCAATTAGAAACAAAGTATATAATTGACTACATGAAACTGCATTATAATACATAAAAGAAAGATATCTACATATTAAAGAATAAATATATTACATAAGTAAATAACAAAAACATTAAAAATTGATCGATGAGAAGACTGATTAAGAAGATAACAAATACATGACGTGGCTTCAAGCTCTTGTAAAAATTCGGTTTCAAAAGATAAAATGAGGAGAAAAATTAGAGATAAGGTTTTGCTTTCTTTTCTTTTCTTTTCTTTTTTCTATACTGCGGAGTTAACGATTTTGGATCAATCGAGTTTGGGTTCCCATTGGGTTTGGGTTTGAATCCAAACCCAAAACAACCAAATAACAGTTATTTTTCATTATTGGGCTCATACTGATATGCCGCTACATTGGATAATGGGCGATATAATGGTTGTAACAAGATCTACAACGGTCGTACCCGTACTCCTGCTTGTACCTGCACCCATACTAGTACATGTGCCCGTACCTATGCTTCAAAGGTTACAACACAAGAACTTCCCAAAGCAAATTACTTGGACAAGCATGTAGTTTTTAATAAATACAAAGAACTATAAAATGAATAGGAACAATAATTGGCCACACACCAGAAGGCAAACCACAATTTGGAAACAATTAGTTTGTTAGAACATAAATTACTGATATAAGACTTCTAGCAAAGAGAATTATAAACACCGAGAATAACTGAAAATCCGGAAAGAGAATGACATAAGCATAGAACTATAGTTCTTCCTAAAATTACTCAAAAATGATAACAACCAAGTTATAGGTAGTTGTTTCCCAAAGATAAGTCTAAGGGTGTAAATGGGTTGGCACCTAAGGTCTTGAAAGAATTAGCGAGTACAAGATAAGTCTAGGGTGTTACACATTCGTCACGAAAAGCTAAGATTTGAGATACTCCTTCTTTTGCGCTCGGCCTAGCTTCCAACATGGGAAGGATTTCTAACTTCTCAAATATAATCCACTTCAAATGGAGTTCCAAAAGCGGCCCCACACACAGAACTGGGAGGTTATACAACTGCATCGCATGCGTTTGGTTGGTATTCTATTTGTTTAATTCCTAAATTAATACCTTGACTAGTGATCAAAATTGTATTGTATTCCATCAAGAGAAATATCATTATCTCCTTGCCACAAAATAGATTCTAGATTCAGCCTACAGTCTCTAAGCTCGTGTAGAGGTAATCGGGATTTAGGGTGTCATGCTAATCAATCCAACGAGACAGACAATGATGATGATGATCATTAATCTCCTCTCCCTCTATAGGGTAAAATTACAAATTTTCCTCATATATCTAAATTTAAAATATCTAGAGCATCTAAAACCAAAAAAAGTATTCAACTTTCCTAATATTTGTATCAAATAAAAATCTTTTATTTCTTATAAAATAAAATTTATCTTATTTTTTCTAATTCTAAAAATTACGTGCTTCACAATTCATAAATTACCATAATCTCAATGACAGATTAGCATCTTTTCTAATCATTGCAAGGTATGTAAAATTTCTTTGGTTATCTTATATTTTACCCATTTATTCTATAAAGTAAATGAACATTTTACCTTGCTTTTATTACAATGTTAAGTAGACTTTGCCGTTTGTATTTTACAACAAATTCTATTATACACAAATATGTATCTGATTATTTGGATATTCAGCAAGATATTTTTGAAATTTGATCCCATAGTAGCGAGGAAATTTTAAAGGATAGGTTCTTTTGGCATCGGTTCTTTCCGTAGTAGTCAAAGAAAGAGCGTCTTCACCGCAATGTCTATGTCTATGTCTATGTCCATATCACTTGACATGACAAATTCAAATAAACAGAATGTCATTTGGATCACAAAATCAAATATGTGGGTTAAACCCCTTAAATATGAAAACATTTGTGCTACATTATCAAATAAATATCAATGCTACTGATTTCGACAGAAACATAAGACCCATAATCAATTGTAGAATTTAGGTGTTGGCTAAACTTCGTTTTCGTTAACGAGCTACTTCAAACAATATTAACAAAGATAATAACAAGTGAAATTAACAAAAAAGCTGGTAAAAACATGAAAAAAAATTCGACGATTACAAAAATTGGGGATTAGGGTTTCTGACCGATCACTGACCTGAAAAGATGGCTGCAAAGACTGAGAATAAATCAATCAGAATACGATTGGAAATTGGAAATTAGGATTAGGGTTTTAGATGGATTCCACAGCCAGCGAACGATGAGCAAGAGATGATGGGTTTCTCTGTTGTCCTTTCTTTTTCTGCAAAAATTTGTATATTTATTTTGTTTGATTTGATTCGAGGGGTTTCTCTTGTCTTTAATCAACGGTTGGTTAACATCGTTGGTATCAAGGTGCCCAGATTAACCTTGTTAAAATCATTTTATTTTATATTGGATAAATTAATCAGATAAAGAAAATAAACAAACATGTTTCAGAAATATCCCTTTTTTCAAAAATATACCTTTTTTGCAATATATTTCTGATTCTATCCCTTTTTTCTGTCACATAGGATTAAACCCCCAGTTCTAAGCATTTTTGTGATTTTATACAAGTTTGATCAACTTAAAACCTGAATCATATTCATTTCTAACTCGTAACCCAAAACTTAACCAGTCGTTCATGGTAGAAGCAGATATTCATGCATGCTATTTCATTATTTATTCACCATCGAGAGAGAATTATCTTGAGTTCCCAACTTATTTTCTTGATTCTTTCAGAATATTTGGATGTCCTACTTATACTCTAGTTGGTGGTACGAAAACGATTAGAATGGATTCAGAGTCTCAGAGGTGCTACTTCATTGAATCTAACTAGGGGTGTTAGCAGATACAAGTTGTGGAATGCAGGTGTGAGGAAATCACCAAATTGTCAACGTGTTATCTTAAGTAAGAAATCCGTGTTAAGAGATACAACTACAAGGGGTTCAGGGAGAGACACAAAGGAGGCAGGTGGAAGCTGTAAGGTTCTATGATATGAAGTTGAATACTTTAGCAAGGCCAATTCCACCAAATATGAATCCAACTCCTAATTAACTCCAAGACTTTTAGTATCCGATGAGTTACTTTCAAAAAAAAAAGTATATAAAAAAAAGCCAAAAAAAAAAAAAAAACTTAAGCACAAAGGACCAATGGCAACTCGACTTTGGGTTTATACGAGTCCAGATCAGTCTGGCCCATCCCCACTACTCTCAAATCAACGATTACTCACTTAATTTGTAGGGGTGGCAATGGGTAAGGGTAAACGCTTACCCAATTACCCTTAAGGGTAAAGAGTATGGATGGACTATTTTTACCCGCACGTAGGGGAAGGGTAGAATTTGTATACCGTTTAAAAAATAGGGTGGGGTAAAGATAAAAGTAAACATATATAAATAACCGTTTACACTTTTACCCGTTAAACATATGTTATAGACTCATTTATATACGACAAGTAAATGAGTAGAAAGATTAGATGTAAGGATTATATGACTCTTCATGTGATTTAGTTATATAAAAATTCAATTACAAGTGACCCTTAGAAATTTTAAGGGATAAATTGTGGACAACTCTCTTGTACCATCTTGTGTTGACAGACACCCCATGTATACTAAGATACTTATAATAACCTCTTTGTGGTGTACGGTTTCTATTAGTTGTTTGTGTTTGATCTTTTTTCCTGGGTTAAGTGATGAAAATGCCCTTCCTTACCTCATATGATCCCACGTACTTACCCTCCAATTTCCCTTCTCCCTCCTTTTCTCTAATTTCATTATTTACCATATTCCCTTCTATTCCACTCTCCCTCCAAATTCTAAGAAGGTTTAAAAAATTAACCGAATAGAATAGAGGTGGTGGAGTTGGATCCTCAAGTAGGCCTCCTCAAAATACCTCATTCGAGCCTTGGATAATGACTTGCTTTTAATTTTTCATATGATTTCCCCTTTCCTTTGGTTCTGTAGGATGCATGGTTCGTAGGTTGGTAATTAGAGGTTAGTTTGAGAAAATGATGAAGTAGATGATGTGAGTGGAGGGAATTAAATGCCAGAGGAAAATGATACGGAATGGTGGGAAGTGGATGTGTCTCAGACACACACAGAAGGGAAATTGTAATTAGGAGAGAAAAGTAAAGAAATTGGAGGGAAGCTAAGAGGATGTGGGGAGATGGCATCAGGTCAAGTGAGAATATTGCTGTCAGTTCGTGGAAAAGGATCGAACAAGCCAATTGACAGCTACAGACATCATAATCCCCTGGAGAGTAGTGGAGGTGAGCATCAGCATACCATAATACTTACAAGGGAGTTACCTAAATTTAAATTAGGGTAAATTGCATCAAACCCTGCACTATGCTTCGCTTGCAGAGAACCTTATATTTTAAAAGACAGTCCAGAAAATCCCCTGGTCTATACTGAGGCAGTTAGGGTATTAGACGGGCTGTTAATTATAGCTCTGTGTTACACATGGTTTATTTTTGCCACGCATTTTCAACTTTTCTCTCTGTTCTCTCTGTCCCTTCTCTTAATCTTAACCCTAACTACCATACCCACCTTTTCATCAACCCTCGAGTACCTCTCACAGTCTCACCTTCCTTACTACTTTTTATATCACCTCTGATTTATGCCACCTCCCACTTCCACAGATCCATCTCCTCTATCAACCTTCCATTTTCCTCTGCCTTCTCTTGCCTCACTTACCCCCAGTTTACAGACTTTAGACAAAAGTAAATGTGTTGTGCATGGGGCCATAGTTAACAGCCTCACTTAACACAGGGATTTTCTTGAGCATCTATTAGGGTAGAGCAATTTGTGTAATTTTTGTATAGTTAACATTTTTTTGGGGGCAGCTTACCCTTCAAATTATATCAAATAAACTCCCCAAGTGACCAAATACAATTACCTCATACATACCCATTGAGAGTGTTTTGTCCGTCTTTGGTAGTATATAATTTAGTGGTTGAATCCAAATATCAAGTAAGGTTATACAGAAGAAAAAGAAAAAGAAAACTCGGTATTTTTTTCATGATATCTCTTGCTGAAACTATATATCGTCTTCACTATTAAAAGCCATACTGTTTTTCTTTTTGTGTTGCATGATAGTGAACAAGCAATTGAACGACAAAGAGCGTGTGGCAGCTGCATTAGACAACGCGAGTCTTGTTGAAATGGTCGATGAGTGCTTGGCTCCCACCTTTGCCTGATTAGCCAGTTCTCTCTTGTTTTGACCTTGATTTCCAAGCAAGGCTTCAATTTTTCTGTGCTGATATACAAAAAGATGTAATCTCTACTATTTACTGGCGAAAAAAATTCAGTACTATAGAAAAACATTGGGTCTCCTATTTCTGCACATTTCGTTCTTCGGATTATGGGGCTTAAATTGTAATTTTTCTTGGGAGATGAGGTTGAACTAGACATAAAAAAATGTTTCTTTTTGATTAGTAACATGGCAGTGTTATCCGATATAATTTTAATACAATGATTTTTTGAGTATGTGTAAGCCTGGTGGATGAATATTAATGGCAGTTATTTCTTTCCTGAGCTGGGAAAAAAACATGTGCCCAATTGGGCACAGAAATTATATGAAAAATACCAGCAACCCTTAGATTTGCATTAAAAGTCTAGTCCCCTACAAGATCCCCCGAATCTCGAGGGAGCCGTTTCAGGGGAACACGATTTTGAGGCAATTGTAAGGCACTTATCGCCATTTGAAGAATCATATCTACATCTTATACTAATAGAAGATAGAGTCTACCCTCTATCTCCATTTTCTATTTTGAAATAGAGAAAAAAGAGAAGTATAGATTCTTATTTAACTAACTCACGATTTTATTAAAAAATTAAAACAAAATAAAAACCCCAATCCCTCAAACACAATCTCTTTCCCTTCCACTTTCTCAATCTCATAAAATCTCATGTCTCTTTCCAAACTCATCCCCATTCTCTAACTAAGAATTAGATTTTTAAGCAAACACAATTCATAAAATTATTTTTATATAATTTTATTAGTACTCTATCATCTTTACCATAACATGTGCTATAATACATGGTTTATAATGTATAATCTATTTACTAAATTTTAATATAATATACATGTTAACATAAATTGGTTGGATTTGCGACATTTTCATTGTATGCATTTTTAGCTTTAGTAATATTCAATTAGATTACATTATAGTTTTGCATTGATTTTCTAAACCATTTGCTTATACGAAGATTATAATGAAGAATTCAGTAATTACGGTAGGGAATATATTCATAAATTTCTTCCAATTCTCTTACAATTTTTGGGAGTTCTATATAATTTTATGAGTTCATCAAAACTATTTTAGGTTGTGCAATTTGCACAGGGTAACACTATTTCTGGAACTTATTCATAAATACTTTTCTTTCTTTATTTCTTTGAACTCCGCAATGTATAATAGTTTTTTGGTCCATAGCTTCTGGAATAATGCGTTGAAGAGCAGCCGGGGATATTAACCAATGCACAATTTGAACTATCATACTTATTCTATATGCCTAAATATATGAAGTCAGTTTGCGCGGCGACATCGGATTGATTGAGGAGAATGAAGTCAATTTAAAGAAGAAACTGGTTAGGGCATGATCAAATAGGTAGGGAGGGCAATGGGTTGGATAAGGAGGATACGGCGTCTATCCTTTCCTTACCCTAAAGTCCATATACTTTACCATTATCTTAACGGATAATCTATAAAATTACATTATTTTAGCCTAACGGGTAAACATGTGAAATAATTAATATAACTTTTTTAATTAAATCAAGTTATAGAACAAAATTTCTAAATAAAAATGATTATTCTTAACATGTAATTTAATTTTTATATAACTAAATCACATGAGGAGTCATATAATCCTTACCTCTAATCTTTCTACTCATTTACTTGTCGTATATAAATGAGTCTATAACATATGTTTAACGGGTAAAAGTGTAAACGGGTATGTATATATGTTTACTTTTATCTTTACCCCACCCTATTTTTTAAACGGTATAAAAATTCTACCCTTCCCCTAAGTGCGGGTAAAAATAGACCACCCATACTCTTTACCCTTAGGGTAATTGGGTAAGTGTTTACCCTTACCCATTGCCACCCCTACTAATTAAATGAGTAATCGTTGATTTGAGAGTAGTGGGGATGGGCCAGACTAATCTGGACTCGTATAAACCCAAAGTCGAGTCGCCATTGGTCCTTTGGGCTTGAGGTTTTTTTTTGGCTTTTTTTTATATACTTTTTTTTTAAAAGAACTCATCGGATACTAAAAGTCTTGGAGTTAATTAGGAGTTGGATTCATATTTGGTGGAATTGGCCTTGCAAAAGTATTCAACTTCATATCATAGAACCTTACAGCTTCCACCTGCCTCCTTTGTGTCTCTCCCTGAACCCCTTGTAGTTGTATCTCTTAACACGGATTTCTTAAGATAACACGTTGACAATTTGGTGATTTCCTCACACCTGCATTCCACAACTTGTATCTGCTAACACCCCTAGTTAGATTCAATGAAGTAGCACCTCTGAAACTCTGAATCCATTCTAATCGTTTTCGTACCACCAACTAGAGTATAAATAGGACATCCAAATATTCTGAAAGAACCAAGAAAATAAATTGGGAACTCAAGATAATTCCCTCTCGATGGTGAATAAATAATGAAATAGCATGCATGAATATCTGCTTCTACCATGAACGACTGGTTAAGTTTTGGGTTTCGAGTTAGAAATGAATATGATTCAGGTTTTTAAGTTGATCAAACTTCTACAAAATCACAAAAATGCTTAGAAATGGGGGTTTAATCCTATGTGACAGAAAAAAGGGATAGAATCATAAATATATTGCAAAAAGATATATTTTTGAAAAAAGGGATATTTTTGAAACATGTTTGTTTCTTTATCTGAATAATTTATCCAATATAAAATAAAATGATTTTAAAAAGGTTAATCTGGGCCCCTTGATACCAACGAAGTTAACCCAACCGTTGATTAAAGACAAAAGAGAAACCCTTCGAATCAAATCAAACAAAATAAATATACAAAATTTTGCAGAAAAAGAAAGGAAAACAGAGAAATCCATCCTCTCTTGCTCATCGCTCGCTGGCTCTGGAATCCATCTAAAACCCTAATCCTAATTTCTAATTCCCAATCGTATTCGGATCAATTTATTCTCAGTCTTTGCAGCCATCTTTTCAGGTCAGTGATCGGTCAGAAACCCTAATCCCCAATTTTTGTAATCGTTGAATTTTGTTTCATGTTTTTACCAGCTTTATTGTTAATTTCACTTGTTATTATCTTTGTTGATATTATTTGAAGTAGCTCGTTAACGAAAACGAAGGTTACCCAACATCTAAAATCTACAATTGATTATGGGTCTTATCTTTCCGTCGAAATCAGTAGCATTGATATTTATTTGATAATGTAGCACAAATGTTTTCATATTTAAGGGGTTTCACCCACATAATTGATTTTGTGATCCAAATAACATTCTGTTTATTTGAATTTGTCATGTCAAGAGATATGGACATAGACATAGACATAGACATTGCGGTGAAGACGCTCGTTCTTTGACTACTACGGAAAGAACCGATGCCGAAAGAACCTATCCTTTAAAATTTCCTCGCTACTATGGGCATGGGTATCAAATTTTAAAAATATCTTGCTGAATATCCAAATAATCAGATACATATTTGTGTATAATAGAATCTGTTGTAAAACACAAACGGCAAAGTCTACTTAACATTGTAATAAAAGCAAGGTAAAATGTTCATTTACTTTATAGAATAAATGGGTAAAATATAAGATAACCAAAGAAATTTTACATACCTTGCAATGATTAGAAAAGATGCTAATCTATCATTGAGATTATGGTAATTTATGAATTATGAAGCACGTAATTTTTAGAATTGGAAAAAATAAGATAAATTTTATTTTATAAGAAATAAAATATTTTTATTTGATACAAATATTAGGAAAGTTGAATACTTTTTTTGGTTTTAGATGTTCTAGATATTTTAAATTTAGATATATGAGGAAAATTTGTAATTTGACCCTATAGAGGAAGCGGAGATTAATGATCATCATCATCATTGTCTGCCTCGTTGGATTGATTAGCATGACACCCTAAATCCTGATTACCTCTACACGAGCTTAGAGACTGTAGGCTGAATCTAGAATCTATTTTGTGGGAAGCTATGTATCTGAGTGTTCAAGGAGATAATGATATTTCTCCTGATGGAATACAATTTTGATCACTAGTCAAGGTATTAATTTAGGAATTAAACAAATAGAATACCAACCAAACGCATGTGATGCAGTTGTATAACCTCCCAGTTCTCTGTGTGGGGCCCCTTTTGGAACTCCATTTGAAGTGGATTATATTTGAGAAGTTAGAAATCCTTCCCATGTTGGAAGCTAGGCCAAGCGCAAAAAAAGGAGTATCTCAAATCTTAGTTTTTCGTGACGGATGTGTAACACCCTAGACTTATCTTGTACTCGCTAATTCTTTCAAGACCTTAGGTGTCAACTCATTTACACCCTTAGACTTATCTTTGGGAAACAACTACCTATAACTTGGTAACTTGGTTGTTATCATTTTTGAGTAATTTTAGGAAGAACTATAGTTATATGCTTATGTCATTCCCTTTCCGGATTTTCAGTTATTCTCGGTGCTTATAATTCTCTTTGCTAGAAGTCTTATATCAGTAATTTTCCCGAAGTCGAAATCTCAGTTGAAAAATTTTCCACACAAAAACTTTAAATGAAAAAGACTCTCATCTCACTAACACATCTTGTTTTAATCAAAGAGGAAGGTGAAGAAAAAATAAACCTGAATCCGTCAAGAGATGGTTGGCCGTCTGGAGGTAGATTTTCGGAGCAAAATCGCAGGAAGAGAGCAGCGGCGTGGGGCAAGGAAGGGGATGGAATGAGGTTTCTTCTATTTGGGGAAGTGAGTAGGGTTTCTTCAATTTAGCTTTCGGGAAGAGGCTTGCGATTTCTGGAGCTAGGGTTCCGATTTGAGGGGAATTCCGATAGCAGAAGTAAGGAGAGTAGGAGCAACGGATCTTCGATTTGGGGGACTGGGCTTTTGCCACTTCGATTTGGGGAAGAGATGACGAAATCGAGAACCCTAGGGTTTTTTTCAGTATCGAGACTGGGGAAGGAGATGAAGGCAGAGACAGCGGGAAATAATATAAGGGAGAGATCGACAAATGGGAATTTTTTGCCGTCATAGGCCACTTTTTGATAGTATTTGCGTTTTTGGGCCAGGTCCCAAACTATTAGCGTTCGTGGGCTAGCCACTGCCACGTCAGCAGTAGCCGCTATTGGGAATAGCGGCCTCTTTATTTCGAGGTCGCTAATGGGAATAGCGACCTATGTTTTAATTTTTTTTGAATTTTTTCTTTGCCGTCGCTATTCCCACTAGCGACCTTAGTATAATGAGATTAGTCGGCTCGAATGAATGTATTAAGAAACTTAGCGATTCTTAAAAAGTTTTCCCCAAAAAATTTAAAACTAAGGTCGCTATTAGGAATAGCGACACTGATTCTTTGTAGGAAACACAATCTACTTATTCTTTGTAAAATTTGCAAAATAGTTTTATAACTAAAGTCTCTACTGGGAATAGCGACCTTAGTTAATAAAGGCCTCTATTCCGAATAGCAATCTTAGTTTTAAAAAAAAATTGATTGTCATTTTTCAGGGAGCAGAAGCTCTCTAGATTTTGCTAAGTGCTAGAATACAACTCATTAAAGCTAAGGTCGCTAGTGGGAATAGCGACCTCAGATGGGGTCGTAACAACTTAAAAGCAATTAGAGGGCCCATATGAGGTCGCTATTGGGAATAGCGACCTCAGTTGGAGGAGGTCGCTAGTGGCATTAGCGACCTCCTTTTGTAGAACCCCGTATTTTCAAATATTATTTTTATATATTTGAAAATGAATTTAAATTGATTTTTTTGGAGATTTAATGAATATCTTCAGAAAAATTTATCTTTTTGTACACGTGCAAAACACGTGCAAATACTTTTATGAGAAGTTTGAAAATTTAGTTTTCTTCATGAAAAATCATTATTTAATATTTGAGATTTATTTAGTATTTTTTCAGATTTTTCTGAAATTAGTTGGAACTATTTGCAATTTTTTGAGAAAAGAATGACCTTTTTGCAAATTTGACATTTTTAGGGGTTAAAGTGCAAATGTGCATTCTGGACGTTTTGAACAGTATTGATTGAGATTTAGAATGTATATTTTCTTTTAAATCCTAATTTAAATGAATTTTGATTGAATTTCCAAGGATAGAACTATATATGAAAGTTGTATTTTGGAAGGGTTTATTTTGCAAAAGTGTGGGTAAAACCCTAAAACCTATTCCCGGATATTTAAGGGATTTTTTCTCCAGCCGTCATTGTTGATAATATACAGAATTTTTGGAGATTTGTTTGGTGGAGAAAGGAGTTTTTGGATCTAGCAAAAGGGGAGAAGTTTTTCATGGACTTTTCTCAATCTAAGGTGAGATATATAAAAATTGTTTTTGTTGTTTGATTCATGTGAGTGACCTTGTTTGTTTGTTCGATTTTGTGAATATTAAAATTCGTCATGTTGTTGATCTATGTGTGCAAGTATCATTGATGTGTTGATTTGATGTTGTGAACAATATAGATCTTGTATTGTGGTATGAATCATGTGAATAATTGTGGATGGAATAGTAGATCTTTATTATTAAAATGTGTTGCTAAAGGCATGTTAAGTTTTGAGTATGAACACCTGGACATTGAATTTACAAATCAGGTTCTGATTCAGATTTGTGAAAGAGAGTTAGATCTTGTAAAACCCTAATGAAAGAATTTGCGATTTAGAACATGAGAACTTGATTTTGATATATTTGAGGTTTTGAGTAACATAAATATACATATCTGATGAGGATTTGTTGAGATTTATCATTCTTCCTGAATACGAACTATTTTTCATGAATAATGAAACATTAGAAACCCCAGACTTGACTTTGTAATCAAACCTAATTTTTGAAATCTGTAGGCCGACAGTCGACTGGCCTACTGTGCAGTCGACTGGTACGAGCCTGATACTGTATTTTTTAGAATCTTTGAAATAGTCGTTCTGGACAGTCGACCTAGCCAGTAGGCAGTCGACTGGTCCACTGAGGAATATATTTTTGTAAAATTATTAGTCCTTACTGGACAATCGACCTATGACACCTTTAAGTCGACTCATATACTTAGAATATTTTTGAGAAAATCATTGGGGATTACCTCGGGTAAGTCGACTGATCCCTTCTTAAGTCGACTGTTATATGACTTAGTTTATTTTTGTAAAATTTTGGAAATTCGTCTTCTGGACAGTCGACTTACTAAAGTATGAGTCGACTGGTACTGAAGGATCTTTGTAAACCTTAGTGCTATTTCGAATGATTGGCTTCCAGATAATTCAGTATATACCTGACATTCAGTTCAGTATTTGATTAAGCATTTGACTTTGAGATATTCAGTTAAGTATTTGATTTAAGACTTTTAGTTGAGCCACTTTGTTTAGTGGGACTTTGGTTTAGACTTTTGTGTTTGAGTCTCTAGAGGTGTGTGACCCTAGTATACCGGTGTTGAGTTAATTTGTTGAGGCCCAGTGAGGCATTTCAGTATTTAGTTTGGAATTTAGGCCGGTAGGGTATACCACTCTAGGAGATTCGTTAAGCAATCAATTAACCCAAAATGATAAGGACAGGCACTAGTGGTGATATGATGAACGGGAACATGAGTCAAGAACCTCAGTATGGCTTTCGGTGTGGGATTTAATCTCTGGAATTATCACAGTAGATTATTAGTGGTGTGGGATATGTCTCCGGAATTATCACAGTCTTGTGGTGTGGGACAATCTCCGGAATTATCACGGTAACTACTTGTGGTGTGGGATTGATCTTCGGAATTATCGGAGTCGAGGTGAAGCGCATGTGGTATTCGTGTGGTGACGTGTCAATGTTTCGGTGTGGGATGATCTCCGGAATTATTCAAGTAAAATATCTTGGGTGTGGGATCCATCTACGGAATTATCGGACATGAGATACTATCCATAGTTTATCTTTATCTCTTAGTAGTCATCGTGTTAGGATTAGTTGCATAGCGGGGGATTGAACCCTACGAAGTGAAGATGTTAAGGGCTTGCACCGAACCTATGTAGAATGGGATGCATAGACTTCGACAAGTACGCATTAGAGAGTCTGCATCTAGAGTAATTGTTTCTTGGCTTGGTTTTATGCATGCAGTTTTCCTATTTTCTACATCTGACACTTAGTTTAGTGCCACTTGATGTTTTTATGTTATCTGTCATTTCATACTTTCCATATTCTTATTTAGTACCTGTTGTTTAAGAATTTATGAGGTATGATCTTTTATGTTGTTTGTTTGTTTTTATATCTCTCACACCATTTATGGCTGACCCCGTTAGTTTTGGGGGTTAGGGATCATCTCTAGCCTCACATGTTGCAGGTTGTTGCTTAGAGTTGGAGGTTTGGATGCTAGAGGAATAATTGAGATAAATTGATTCTTAGGTGTTTTGTGTAAAATTGTAATAGCAGCTTTGAGATAAATTTGGGTTGTAAATAAAAGAAATTATGAGTTGAGCTGTGTTTCTGAATTCCGCTGTGTTTCGTAAAAGTTTGTTGTAATAAATGTTGAAAATTTTAGTGGTGTTAGTTGTGTTTAATATTATATTGAAGTGGATCGCTCGGAATGTGCCACGTATTTTCTAAGATATCTTATTAGAAATTCGGGGCGCTACACCTTTACACATACTCAGCCCAATCCCCTCTCGTACTCTACCAAGTGTGGGGTACAAATTTGGTGGGTATGAAGAGGCCGCTATTCCCAATAGCGGCCACTGCTGACGTGGCAGTGGCTAGCCCACGAACGCTAATAGTTTGGGACCTGGCCTAAAAACGCAAATACTATAAAAAAGTGGCCTAGTACGGCAAAAAATTCGACATATGGGGGGTTAATTTTCCTATATTACCCCCATCTTCAATACTGGAGAGAGCGGGAGAAGGAGAGCCATCAGATCTGGCGTCTGATCATGATGAAGATCTGACGGGTAGGGTAGGGTGCGCACATGGGTGCGCAAGGGTAGGGTGCGCAACTGAAGAGAACTCTATATGTATATATAGGGAAACTTTCGGTTGTGCACTGGGCCTAGGCCGTCCGATCGGGAGCTTTCATCATGATCCCCATCCAACGGTGCTAACTCAATCTCGCTCATCTGCCTATTAAGGGGGGTTAAAATAGGAATTTCATACCCCCCATCCCGCTCATCTGTCTGCTTCCCTCTCTCACGCTCGACATTTCTTCATCGAGCTCAAGAGCTGAAAAACCCTAGGTCCTCAAAATTTCGAACCCCTCATCGGCTCCGGTTTCTCTCCAAATCTCCATCTCCTCCCTCTCCAACGCTCGATTTTCCCCATCGCCTTCATCATCGACCTCAAATTTGAAAACCCTAGCCCCCAAATTCTCCTGAACCCACAAATCAGTACCAAAATCAATTTGCGCTCTCCTCCTCGTGGCGCTCTCCACCTCGTGATGCTCTCATCCTCCTTCATCCCCCAATCGTCGCTTTCTTTCACGATCGATTTCCTGACGCCAAACAATTTCATTTTTTGGGCGCCATCAGGAAAACCCAGTGCACAACCGAAAGTTTCATCCCAAAATCTATATTTTCTCTCCTTCCAAAGAGACCTAAGGTATGTTTTTTTTCCCTTTACTTCATCTTGTTGAAAGAATACACCTTTACTTGATCTTATTCACAAATACAAAAAACATTCCAGGTTTTAACTTTGCTATCTTTTAGAATTTTTTTTTTATGATATTGATTATATATTCGAATTTGTAATAGGTATGGAGTTTGGTGAAGGTTGCTCACAATTGGGGGACAATTTTTTGTATGTTCAAGAAGGTCATTTTATCCCCACTGTTGAGGAGCATCTAATACCAAAGATATGTATGATATTTGAGACCCTTGAGCTAGTAGAAAAATATTATGATAGCTATGCGAAATGTTCGGGTTTTCAAATGCGTAAAGGACCTCATAAATTGAAGGATGGTGAGGTGGTGGAAAAAACGTTTTTATGTAATAAAGTGGGGGTGTCGAAAAGTAAGAATAATGAAATTAGAATAGGTACTACATCTAGAACATCTTGCAATGCATTGGTTCGTGTGAGATTAAACAAAGAAACAAATTCATGGTCTTTTTATTCTTTTCATGAGGTGCACAACATGCATTCACCACACCCGGTAGATGGCATTTGTTGACGCGTAACCGTGTTGTGTCAAGTTCCGATAAAGTTATAATGGAGCAACTTGCGGGTGCTAATATTCCCACATGCAAATAAATGCTTTTTTTTTGAAGGTTCAAGTGGGGGATATTATAGGGTTGGATTTACTCTCACCGACACTAGAAACCATGAAAGAGATTTGAGGGAGTCATTGAAAGGTCGTGATGGTCAAATGTTGGTAGACTTTTTAAAATGGCAAAAGGAAAAAGATCCTTCTTTTTTTTATGCATTCGAGCAAGATGAGTCCGGTAGACTGTCTCATTGTTTTTGGGTTGATGGGATTGCTCGTATGAATTATGAGGTATTTAGTGATGTAGTTTCTTTTGATGCAACACATAGTACTAACCGTTACGGTATGTTATTTGTTCCATTTGTTGGGATTAATCATCATTGGCAGTCTATTTTTCTCAGTTGTGGTTTCATCCCAAATGAGACGGCTTCATCTTTTGTGTGGTTATTCCAAACATGGCTAGGAGTCATGAAGAAAGCTCCCCTTGGCATTGTAACGGACCAAGACCGGGGTATTGGTGCTGCAATTAAACAAGTTTTTCCTCAAATTCGCCATAGATATTGCATCTGGCATATTTTAGATAAGATTCCTTCGGAGGTGCCTCAATTGGTTCAAAATGTTAAGTTCATGGATGCTTTTAAAGATAACATTTGGAATTCGTATGACTGTGTCTCTTTCGAAGAACAATGGAAGGCTTTGGTTGTGGAATTTGGGGTAGAAAACAACAAATGGTTGAATGATATTTTTCATATTCGTGATAAATGGCCCCCCGTATAACATAGGTCTGATTTTTGGGTCGATATGTCTAGTAGCAAAAGAAGCGAGGGAATGAATTTTTTCTTAAAGAAGCACACCCAAAAGAAGTATTCACTTCATTAGTTTGCCTTGATATTTTAAAGAGTGATTGGTAGGCAAAGAGAAGACGAAGTTAAAGAGAACCACTGTACACTAGATCGGAAACCCAAATTGAAGGCCGGTGGTATATTGAGGAATAAATGGCCCAAGTATACACTTTAGCAATGTTTTTAAAGTTCCAAAAAGAAATCAAGGCAAGCCTACTGTATAATGTGAATTTAGTGGAAGGTGACGTGAATACTACTAACACTTATTATATAGTGACATTCATTGGTAGGTCGGAAAAAGATACCATGATTACTTATTCCAAAGAGACTCACTATGGGTGTTGTTCATGCTTTATGTTCGAATTTGTTGGACTCCCTTGTAAGCATCTCTTGGCCTTCCTTAAATACTCAAATTGTAATGAACTTCCCAAGCAATATATTTTGAGAAGATGGAGTCGTGAGATAATTAGAAGAAGCTACACACCCACAAATTTTGGTAGAGAAGATGGCAATAATAGCAAGAAATTTGCTTCCTGCTATTGTGAGTTAAATAAATTGTCCAAGCAACAAGTTGAGATTGGATTGTTTTCCGATGAAGGGTATGTGTTCATGCGTTAAGCTATGATCAAGTCAATTGAAGGCTTTAATATAATAGCTCCCGAAGGGTGTAGTGCTGGGGCTAAAGGTAGTGGAACACGAGTACATGAGAAGGACTTGGTCTTGTCTCAAGTCTCGGTGGAAGAACCTCGTCAATGTAATACGAAGGGAAGACCAAGTGGGAGGAGATTGAAACCGATGCGGGAAAAATTAAGAGGCAAACCTAGGAAGTGCAATTATTGCGGGTTGCACGGGCAAGGCCATGATGCGCGAACTTGCCCAAAGAAAATGAAAGGTATATCATGCTATTTGTGTAATTATGAAAATTCTTAATTAAGTGTGCACTTTCTTATTAATTTTTATAAACTGCTGGATAATGACTTATTTTTGCTTTTTTTCCCTTTTCAGTGGCAATAGTGCATTCGACGAAGAGGAGTTGAATTCCTCTACTGAAAATAGTTCCGAGGACTCTCACGATATTGTGAACTGATGGAAGTATTTGATTCACAATCAATTTGGTAAATATGATACCTTACTTTAATTTAGTTTACGGGATGAATTGATAGGCAGTGATGAGTGCATGGTTTTGTCTAAGGTTGAATTTATTGTCTTCCCCACCTACAAAGTGAAAAAAATTTGTGAGTTTCTCTGAGGTCAGGTTGTTAGTGGGTTGCTGCATTGACTTGATATGATCATGCCATACACTTGATTTTCAGTTGGCTGATACTTGATTATTTACTTCAATAGGTTGATCCTTTTGGCTGATACTTGAGTTTTTCTACATTTGGAGTGACAGATACTTTGTATGCTTTGTATATTCAGTTGTACTGGATATATAATTGCATATGCTTGATTTTGGCTCTGAGGTAGAAGTTTTCTGATACAATTATGTGATTTTAGTATGCTTTGTTACACAGTCAGCATTGTCACTTTATACCCTTGTGATACAGACTATATGATTTTTGAACTTCCGTTGGTTGATCTTTTTTGGCTGATAGTTGATTTTTTCTACATTTGGAGTGAATTTATATTTTTTTGGCTCACTGGTTGAATTTTGGCTTGATTGTAGCTCAGAGAAGGAAACTTTCGGTTGTGCATTGGGGTAGTGCACACCACTGTGTGCACTGGGCCTAGGCCGTCCAAGTTGGAAGCTTTCATCATGATCCCCATCCAACGGTGCTAACTCAATCCCGCTCATCTGGCTAAACATGGGGGGTAAAATTTTTGCTTGGGCCTATTTTTTTTTTGGCTCACTGGTTGAATTTTGGCTTGATTGTGGCTTAGAGATTGATTTTTTTTGATACAATTTGTGATTGATGACAACATATAGCTCATGTTATTGAAGTTCAGACTACATATAGCTCAAATAGCTCATGTTATTGAAGTTCACATACAAAGCGTACAATTTGTGATGTGTTTCAACAATGCGATCAATAAGGTTTTTTTAATGTTCACAGTTAAACGATATCCAAAGTTGGGGACTGATTTGTGAGCATTGTGAGGTTTTTGGAGGGTTATTCTTTTCAGATCCGAGGTCGATGATGAATGGTTTTCAGATTCTTTTCGGTTTTTTAAGTTTGCGATTGAGCTGTGATTCACAGTTGAGCTCTGTTTGATAGTTAGCTCCGTTTCACAGGAGTTGTGCTCTGTTTCCTTTGGGTGATAGTGTGCTTTGTAAGTTTTGGCTGATAGTTTGCTTTGAATGTTAACTTTGGCTAATAGTTTTGGCTGATAGTTTGCTTTGGCTGATAGTTTCCTTTGGGTGATTAAGATTCTTTAGAAATGGGAATGCATTTAGTTGATTGTGGAACAAGATGTAGGGGTTTGTGATGGTTGCAGCTATTTGGGCGTGGCAGTTCAACTGCAGCCACAGTACTACACCAACACACTTATGCTTGATTTTTTTATGCTCCCCCACTGAAGATGTTGTGCTCATTTGAGAACAATGTCTTGTAAAATAAAGTCATTTCTGAGCCTACTTAAATTCATGTCATGAACATAATCATCCTCTAATTTATTTTTACTTTATGTTATCTAATAAATGAGTACGAAATTCATCTAACTTTATGTTTATTTTCCAGTCAGCTATCAAAAAACTCAGATCAAGACATGCAGCAGTAGATAAAGTGTGGGAACTTCTTGTTATATGCTACAGAATCAAATCCAGAAAATGAACAGATGCAGCAGCAGTTTTAGTAGTTGATTTTTGCAAAGAAAGGGATATTTTTTTGTATGCTTTGTATGTCAATCAGTACGATAAATATTTTGTATGCTTTGTATGTGAACTTCAATTGAGTTCATCTAGTTATATAGTTCTTTTTGATTGATAGGTGATGCTTTATATGTCAATACAGTTTTGAAATAATGTGTATCGAATAATTATCTACTTCATGAAATGGAAGATTGTAGCTGTATACACAACTGTTGTCGCTAAATTTGGTGTGGGGGCAAGCAGATAGTATTTGTAGATTCTTAGGAAAACCGAATAGCAAACCTGTATACCTGTTCCGTCGGAGTTTGACGCTGACTCCTGCCGTACACCTGCAAAAAGTGCGAGACACCGGAGTTGTTCCCGGCGACGCACCCTCCGACGCTCAAGTCAGTAATCAGGGAAGATTATGAAAGAGCGTAAAAACTGGCAAAAGATTGATTACCTCTTAATGGAGATGGATGGGGGGTATTTATAGGCGTCTTAGGGATCAGATTAGGAATGTAATCCCCGTGATCTGATAAGGAATATACTCCTTGTAAACAGATTAGGAATGTAATCCCTAATCCCCAGTGGAAGGATAGGCATGAATCAGGGCAATTGATTAGGATTTAATCAGAAACCCTAATTCTATCCCTCTGGATCGGGCTTTCTGCTGGTTGAAACCCGCACCCGATTGAGGCGGATCCGTTCGAGGGTTATTGGATCTTTGATGAAGAGATCCAGTACCCATCTCAGACCCACTGGTAGGGGAAATTACCGTTTTACCCCTGGGCTTCAAGATTTGTGCCCGATTTGGACGGTTCCGATTTAACCCCATTTTTAGCCATATCACGAGCCCCCCACTCCTAAAGACTGAGTTTGATCAGCCTTTGAGGAGTAGTTTAACTGTTTTAATGGCTAGTGGAGTCGTATCGGAGTCCAAATGGAAGGTTTTGAATCTTGGAGGAGGTAGTATGGTAATTTTTCAAGTGGATTGAACTCTGAGTCGCTCCTGAGCTCTTATGGTCATGTGGTGTTTTTGCAGGAATATTCCTTTAACTTTGCGAAGTGTCAATTCGTCGTTCGGGGGTCATAAAAGTTTGTTCTTGGCAATAATTATTTGTTTGGGGATCAGGAAATGTTTCCCCAACTTTATAATTATTTTCCAGGAGTTCTTCCTTAATTTCCCAAATTTTTAATTGTTTTTTCGTGATCTCTTGGTGGATGGCTCGGCCGTTTTCCTTCGTTGCGTGGCCTACATGCTTGTTTCACACTTCCGAACCCTTCCAGCGCTTCGCTGCCCAGGAGGCCGAGGTCCGTAAGTGGTTCGGCACCTTCTTCCGAAGAAGAGAGGGACCTCGGCTAGGCTGTGGGTGTGGAGAGAGAGTTCGGCAGGGTCCGAGGTAGCTTTTCCATGTAACTGGGTCGGTGTCAAGAGCGCTCGGCAGCGGGTGCCGAACCCCAATTTTTCCCCTGTAACAGGGTCGGTGTCAAGAGCGCTCGGCAGCTGGTGCCGAGGTCGAATTTTTTCCTGTAACAGAGTCGGTGTCAAGAACGCTCGGCAGCTGGTGCCGAGATCCAACTTTTCCCTGTAACAGGGTCGGTGTCAAGAACGCTCGGCAGCTAGTGCCGAGGTCTAACTTCTCCCTGTAACAGGGTCGGTGTCAAGAACGCTCGGCGGCGGGTGCCGAACCCCAACTATTCCCCTGTAACAGGGTCGATGTCAAGAACGCTCGGCAGCTGGTGCCGAGGTCAAATTTTTTCCTGTAACAGGGTCGGTGTCAAGAACGCTCGGTAGCTGGTGTCGAACCCCAATTTTCCCCCGTAACAGGGTCGGTGTCAAAAACGCTCGGCAGCTGGTGCCGAACCCCTATTTTTCCCCGTAACGGGGTCGGTGTCAAGAGTGCTCGGCAGCTGGTGCCGAACCCCTATTTTTCCCCGTAACGGGGTCGGTGTCAAGAGCGCTCGGCAGCTGGTGCCGAACCCCAATTTTTTTCCGTAACGGGGTCGGTGTCAAGAACGCTCGGCAGCTGGTGCCGAACCCCAATTTTTTCCCGTAACGGGGTCGGTGTCAAGAACGCTCGGCATCTGGTGCCGAGGTCCAAGACTTGGCATTTTTGGCATAGAATGCACTGCGGAGTTGGTGGCTTCTGCGCAGCTGGCAGACGTGGCAGTCATTAAATGTGATGGTTTCTGAACTTCTGACAGCTCTGACAGATGAGATGCTTATTTAATGTTGTGACCTCTGAGCTTCTGTCAGACGGGACAGTAATTAATGCAGCGCACGGCTTGGCGTGGTAAACAAGGCGACGATTGAGATCGCTTTTGTCGTTTTGTGTGAATGGGCCGGTAGTACAGGCCCATTAACCTCGTTTGGCACGCCTTTCTCTATAAAACCTCACCCCCCCTCTCATTTTTCACTTCTCTTCTCTTTTGCTCAGGCGATCTTTTGTGCTAAGCGAGTGTTTCCGGTGGTCGACGTTCGTTTTCTGGTGAAGTTTCCGGCAGCTAATCTCTTAAGGTAACTTACACGCAGTTTATTTTATAAACTATGTCTCTTGCTTCTGTCTCCGAGTCGACCTCTTGGTCCGAGCCCTCCCTTGAAGTCGTCGAAAATCGTACTCCAAACAAGGGCAAGAAGGTGTTCGGCAAAGATTCGATTGTGGAGGATCCGAAGCGTATGGGGGAGTTCGGAAGATTGCCGGGGCAGCTGACTGGGCTTCACAGAGTTCGGGAGCTTCCGGAGGATCAAGCCGAGCGAATTGTTCACGGGAGGGGGAGGTCCTTCGAGGAGAATGCAGCGAGGGAGACGACGGAGGCGGACGAGACGGTGTCGATCCTTCGCGAAGAGGACTTGGGAGTGATCCGGGACTGCTTCTAGATCCCGGAGGAGTACGAGCTAATGCTGCCGGGTCCCGGGGTTAGGGCCAACTTGCCGCTGCCAGTGACCATGTGTTGCTGGCCGGTCGATGCCTTTATCGCCGGGGCTCGGCTATCCCTCCATCTGTTCGCGATCCTCGTCTCGAGTTGGTTCGGGGTCAGCCCCATCCAGCTCATGCCGAACGCATGGAGGGTCATAAACGGCTTCGTACTTCACTGCCAAGCCGCGGGGATCGAGCCGGAGCTGAACGTGCTTCGGACAATCTATCGGCCACACCAAGGGAACAAGTCGGAGAACCGATACTATTTGGCTTCGAGGCATGGCGGCAGGCTCGTCATATGCCCCGACTCCATCAAGCACTGGCGCGAGAAGTTCTTGATAGTGCGAAGTCCGGAGGCCTGGCCGATCCCCTCCGGTTGGGTGGAAGGGGTGCCGAAGAGGGCGAGGGCGCTGCCCAAGCTTCGTGCCGAGGAAGAAGAGGCAGTCCGGACACTTCTCGATCGGCCGAAGTACGATTGGAAGGAGCTGACTGAGGACATCTTGTTCAAGGGAGGGCTCTGCCGCATAGATCCCAGTACGCGGCTTCTTTTATGCTTCGTTTTTCATATTTTACTTCTCATAGCTTGTATTGTGCTGACTAACTTCGTCTTTAATGCAGAAGCGATGGACTACGATGCGGTGCTAGCTTTGAGAGCAGGCCTCGCCAGCAAGGCGCCGAAGAAGCGCAAGAGGGTCGCCACCAAGTTGCCGACCCCAAAGACTCCGAGGGTCACGGAGACGATCGAGGAGACGGAGACCCTCAGTAGCCCGGTCGTTGCCGGTGCAGGCGCCTCGGCGTCAAACGCAGTCGGCGAGTTCCCCATCGCCGCAGCTCTGGGGATGACGACCCCCCCGTTGTCCGTCGCGGCCGAGGAGCTCCTGACCGAGGAGCACAGGAGGATCCATATTCCGGACTGGCAAGTTCGAAAACATGATGGATTCCTCGGCAACTCCCTAGCGAGTATGCAGGCGGTTAAGCACCTGGCAACGCCGAAGGACCGCGCTGCGATGGAGGCCGAGCAAGAAGGTGACGACGTCATCGAGATCGCTCGCTCGGTCGTCTCGGTAAGTGTTAGGTTTTTGGGGTCGTTGAGTTTCTTTAGCTATAATTTTTTCTAACTCTTTTAGTTCTTCTTTCCTTGTCGCAGATCATCGTCCATTTTGGACACCTCACCGAGAGGTTGGCGGCTCTGGAGAAGGAGCTGAAGCAGGAGTCCGACCAGGCTCGGAAAGAGAAAGCTCGGATGGGGAACGAGCTCGATAAGGTCAGGGTCGAGTTCGAAGGGAAGGCGGCGAGGGTCGAGTCGCTCGAGGCCCAGGTTGCGAAGTTGGAGGGCGATCTTCTCCGCCAGAAGGAGGAGGCGGCCAAGCAGTTAGCTGAAGCTGAAGAGGCCAAGGTGGCGGCGGTGAAGGGTGCCGAGGACGCGACCGTGGCGAAGGCGCAAGGTTTCCTCGCGCAAAACATGGCTAAAGCTTACGCCGAAGCCATAGCCCGGGTGGCGAAGACGTACCCTGACGTGGACGTCTCGGGATGGAGACTGTTCCCGGGCCACGTCGAGGGCTTCGACCCCGAATCCGAGGGGGAAGAAGACAAAGGGGAGGACGGAGCCGAGACAGAAGTCGAAGTCACCGGCGAGGTCCCGGGCTCCGCGGTTACCCCGCTGGCGGTGGTGCCCCTTCGGAGAAGTCGACCCCCACCCACGCTCGCCGCCCTGAGAAAGAGGTCGCGCCCTGACTCCGCTCGTTTTTTCTTCTGTTTTTCTTTTTCTTTCTTTTTTGAAGTGTAATGCCTAATCGCGGACTGGCCACCGCTGTTTTGAAATGAATGAAAAACTAATCTTTTTGGGTTCGACTCCGTGTCTTTTGGGTTCGACTGTGTCTTTCTGTACTTGAGTTCAAAGTTTGTTCGAAAATTCTTGAAGTGTTGGACTTCGGCAGTGTTTGAAATTTTGTTGTTTGTCTTGACTTCTTTTCAGCTCATGGTGGTAGCTCAAGACGTCAAGCCCACTCGCTCAGATGACAACGCTCGAGCCGAGGCTGGCTTAGGGGCGACGAGGTTGTGCTTGGCGAGGTGCCAAGAGCGGCTCTATGAAGTCGAGCTGGGATTGCGCCGAGCCGAAAGCGAGCGGAACCATCTTCAGCTCATCCTAGGTCGGCGAGACATCAAGATCCGGCGTCTGGAAAGCAGGATCGCCGAGATGACCCCCATAGAAGAGGACGAAGGTTCGTCGACCGCCTTTAGCAACGGGCTTCGGATCCAGTGCATTCGGCACAATTTGTTAAAAATAACAGCGGAGAGGGATGATCTGCTTTCTGAGATCCGTCACCTGCAGACTGTAGAGGCGGAGCTTCAGACGGAGGGAGAGGGACTGACGGCCGAAGTTGCCAAACTGACGACCGAACGGGACGAGCTGACGGCCGAGGTCGACGCACTGAAGAGAGCCACGGTAGACAAGAGCATCGAAGTCACTCATCTTCGCCGTCTCATAGCCAGTCGCTCTGGCGTGCCGGACTCCGCAATACCTCCTCGCTTCAAGGTCAATGTCAAAGATGACTCGTTGCGAGACTGGATCTCAGAGCTGGAGGTGGAGGTGGCTCGTCTCAAACCGCGTTCGGGGCCGATCAATGTGAGGAGCACTTCGTGTACTCGCGCGGAGAGCGATCGGGGCATCACGTTTTACGAGATGGCGACCCGTCCGCCCCTCAGCCATCCTAGCCCGGGGGATGCACAAAGCTCGGTGGCCATTTCGTCGAGTGGGGCATCCGTCGGAGCGGCTGCTAGGAGCAGTGCCGAGGACACGTCCCAATTCGCTGGTTTGGGGTCGGGCTCCGGAGGCAAACGTCGCTGACCTCGAGTGTCCTTGAAGAGGAACATCCCGGCGCCACGGAGGAATTGATGATCGTTTTTAAAGCCAAGTGTAGTGGGTGGCGTTGTAATTTTTGCACTTTAAGGCCTTGTATCCTTGTTGTATGGAAGAGTCGCTTTGTACTGTATCCCAATTATTAATAATATTTCTTTCTTGAACTTGCATGTTCTTTGTAGCTCTGTGTAGTCGTTTTGTTTGTGACTGTGTTCGTCGTGCCGAGGTCCCTGAGCTGGTCTTTTGCTTGTGTGGGGGTCGGCGACATGAGTGTCCGGCCAGTGGTGCCAAACTCATGCTTCTCGCGAACTTCGCGAGACGTGTTGAGTTTGTCTGATAGTAAGCTCGCGGAGTGGGATTGAGCCAAGTGTTCGCGTCCGAACCATCGTTAGAGTAGTTCAACGGTTGTGGGAGCAATTCCGAATGGCGAACTACTTCTAGCTCGCTTAGAAGCGAACTTGGGAAGCGGAATCGAGCCAAGTTTTGGACTCCGAACCATCGTTAGATTAGTTCAACGGTTGTGGGAGAAATTCCGAATGACGAACTACTTCTAGCTCGCTTAGAAGCGAACTTGCGAAGCAGAATCGAGCCAAGTGTTGGACTCCGAACCATCGTTAGATTAGTTCAACGGTTGTGGGAGCAATTCCGAATGGCAAACTACTTCTAGCTCGCTTAGAAGCGAACTTGCGAAGCAGAATTGAGCCAAGCGTTGGACTCCGAACCATCGTTAGATTAGTTCAACGGTTGTGGGAGCAATTCCGAATGACGAACTACTTCTAGCTCGCTTAGAAGCGAACTTGCGAAGCAGAATTGAGCCAAGCGTTGGACTCCGAACCATCGTTAGATTAGTTCAACGGTTGTGGGTGCAATTTCGAATGGCGAACTACTTCTAGCTCGCTTAGAAGCGAACTTGCGAAGCAGAATCGAACCAAGTGTTGGACTCCGAACCATCGTTAGATTAGTTCAACGGTTGTGGGAGCAATTCCGAATGGCGAACTACTTCTAGCTCGCTTAGAAGCGAACTTGCGAAGCAGAATCGAGCCAAGTGTTGGACTCCGAACCATCGTTAGATTAGTTCAACGGTTGTGGGATCAATTCCGAATGGCGAACTACTTCTAGCTCGCTTAGAAGCGAACTTGCGAAGCAGAATCGAGCCAAGTGTTGGACTCCGAACCATTGTGAGAGTGAAGAGTGAAAGCAGAGAGATGTAAACAATAGTAAAGTATGAAAAAGCTTTCTTTATTAATGATTAATAGTTGGCTGCTTCTAAAGTTGCTAGCCGTTATTACAAGGGAAAAATAAAAGAAAATCATTACAAGTAATAGGAGAGGAACGGTTCGACATCTCGAAATACTTAGAGAGGCGTTGGTGCTCTCTCTTGGTATTTTAAGAGATGGTCGGCATTCCAGGTCCTAGGGATCTCCCTGCCTTTGAGGTCTTCTAGTCTGTATGTGCCGGGCCGAACTTCTTTGACGATCTTGTAAGGTCCCTCCCAATTTGGAGCGAGTTTACTCTTTTGACCAGGAAAGGAGATGGCCATCTTTCTGAGGACCAGGTCCCCTTCTTTGAGGTCCGTGGGGCGGACTCTCTTGTTGTATGCCAACTCGATCCATCTTCAGTAGCTTTGTTGGCGAATGGCGGCTCTTTCTCTGATCTCATCTATCAGGTCTAGATTTGCTCTGAGTTCTCTGGTGTTTTGCTCTTCTTCGTAAGCTATTAGGCGAGGAGAGGGTATTCCGACTTCTAGGGGGATGATGGCCTCGGACCCATAGGTGAGATTGAATGGGCTCTCTCCTGTGGGGGTCCGTTTTGTGGTGTCGTAGTTCCACAGCACGTTGGGAAGCTGATCGACCCATAAGCCTTTGGAACACTTATCCAACCTCTTCTTAATGCCGGAGAGGATCTGTCGGTTAGCATTTTTGGCTTGGCCATTCGACTGGGGATGTGAGACGGAGGAGAACCTATGTTGGATGGCGAGGTCTTCGCATAGAGCTCAGAAGGCAGCCCCGGTGAACTGGGTTCCGTTGTCTGTTATCAGGACCCGAGGGACGCCGAATCGGCAGATCACGCTCTTCCAAAAGAACTGAACAACCTTGTTCTCGGTGATCGTGGCCAAGGGCTCGGCCTCTATCCATTTTGAAAAGTAGTCGATCGCCACGACTAAGAATTTGAATTGTCCGGGAGCTGGTGGAAATGGCTCTAGTAAATCCATCCCCCACATTGCAAAGGGGACTGGACTTGATAGGAAAGTTAGTGGAGCTTGTGGGAGGCATCGGATGTCGGAGTACTTCTGACAGGAGCTGCATTGCCGAACGTGTCGTTCGGCGTCTCGTAAGAGAGTGGGCTAGAAATATCCGTAATTCAACACTTTGCGGGCCAAGGATCTGGATCCCGAATGTGCCCCGCCGATGCCCTCGTGAAGTTCTTGCAGGGCGTAGTCGGCCTGTTTGGGAGAGAGGCATCTCAGGTAAGGCCGACCGTCTACCTGTGTGAAGGAGCGTTTATATAGGATACCTCCGATTAGTGTGTAACGCTCAGCTCGGGTTCTCACTCTTCGAGCTTCCTTGGGATCCTCGGGGAGGAGTCCATCCCTTAAGAATTCAACGAGGGGTTTCATCCAGTTGTCTTCGAGTAGGACAGGCAATGACTCTATGGAGTCGGGAGCTTCGTCCTCAATACTCGGCTTTAGAAGGACCTCTATCAAGACGGTCTGCTCGAGACCTTGAAGGGAGGAAGAGGCTAGTTTGGAGAGGGCATCGGCTTGAGCATTTTCTTCCCGGGATATGCGTTGGATGAAGGCTTCTTCAAATATTGCCATGAGGCTCTTGACCTTGGCTAAGTATTTAACCATCCTGTCATCACGTGCTTCATACTCGCCGAGGACCTGATTTACGACTAGCTGAGAGTCACTAAAGATCCGAAGGCATTGGGCCCCTGCATTTCGAGCCATTCCAAGGCCGGCTATGAGTGCCTCGTATTCTGCTTCGTTGTTCGAGGCCTTGAAGTTGATACGGAGGGAGTATTGGAGGATGAAGTCATCTGGGCCTGCCAGAATGACCCCTGCTCCGCTTCCCTCGTTACAGGAGGATCCGTCCACATAAACTGACCAGATAGGTGGTCCCTTCACTGCTTGGCTAAACTCGGGGATGGTACTTTCAACTATAAATTCTGCTAGGGCCTGAGCCTTGATCGCGGTCCAAGGCTGATATGTTATATCATGTTGGCTAAGCTCGATAGACCATTTCATCAGGCGACCCGAGGTCTCTGGCTTGTGGAGGACTTGTTTCAGCGGCTGGTCGGTAAGGACGACCACCGAATGGGACTGAAAGTACGGGCAAAGCTTTCTCGCGGCCATCACCAGGGCATAAGCCATCTTTTCTATCTTCGAGTAGCGGAGTTCGGCATCCCGAAGTACTTTGCTCACATAGTAAATGGGCTTTTGAGCCCGGTCTTCTTCCCTTACTAAAACGGCACTGAGAGTCTGTTCGGAGGCTGCCAGGTAGAGGTAGAGGGGTTCTCCGGGAATTGGTTTGCTGAGGAGAGGAGGATTGACGAGGTAAGCCTTAAGCTGGTCGAAGGACTCCTGTTGCTGTTGCCCCCATTCAAAACCTTTAGCCCCTCTGAGGGCTTTGAAGAAGGGAAGGCATTTCTCCTCGGACTTCGAAAGAAAGCGCCCTATGGCGGCTAGGCGGCCTGTTAACCTTTGAACTTCTTTAACAATCTTGGGAGGGGCCATGTCTAGTATGGCCTTGATTTTCTCAGGGCTTGCTTCAATTCCTCGTTGGCTAACCATGAAGCCGAGGAACTTTCCTGACGAGACTCCGAACGCACATTTGTTCGGATTGAGTCTCATGTTGTGCTTTCTCAGAACATCAAATGCCTCTTGGAGGTCGGTTACATGATCAGGACCTCGGATGCTTTTTACAAGCATGTTGTCAACATATACTTCCATATTGCGGCCGATTTGAGCTTGGAAAACCTTATTGACGAGGCGTTGGTATGTGGCTCTGGCATTCTTCAAACCGAAGGGCATGACCCTGTAGCAATAGAGGCCCTGGTCGGTCACGAATGAGGTCTTCGGGATATCCGGAGGGAACATCCGAATCTAGTTGTAGCCTGAGAAGGCGTCCATGAAGCTGAGGAGCTCATGTCCCGAGGTGGCGTCGATCAGAGTGTCAATACTCGGAAGTGGGAAGGGATCCTTGGGGCAAGCCTTGTTGAGATCGGTAAAATCAATGCAAATCCTCCAAGTCCCATTGGACTTCTTCACCATTACTACATTCGACAACCACTCGGGATAGTTCACCTCTTGTATGAACCGGGCCTTCAAGAGCTTGTCCACCTCCTCTTTTATGGCTAGCTGGCGCTTGGGGGCGAACTTGCGCCTCTTCTGCTGAACCGGTTTGGACCCCGGAACAACGCTGAGGTGGTGGACTAAGAGCTCTTCAGAAATTCCGGGCATGTCTGCAGCTGACCAAGCGAAGAGGTCTCAGTTCCTTCGGATGCACTGTACAATGTCCGAGCATAGGGCGGACGGGAGGGTCTTGCTAACAAAGAACTTTCGAGTTGGATCCTGCTCAGAGAAGAGCACTTCCTCCAATTCATCCACCGGCTCGGACGTCGGTCGGGCAGCATCTTGGGGGATTTCCAGAGTTTCTAAGGAGAGGACTGGTCCGAGGGTAGAGGTCATGTAACACTTACGGGCCATTTCCTGATTGCCCTTTACTTCCCCTACTCTGGCCCGGGTAGGGAATTTCATCTTGAGATGGTACGCCGAAGGAACGACTTCTAGAGCTGCTAGGCCGGATCGGCCTAGGATGACATTGTAAGCGGCAGGGACATCTACTACCATAAAATCCATCGACTCCGTTCGGGTAGCAGGAGTTTTGCCAGCGGTTACGTCGAGGGTGATCACCCCTTCAATAGTCACTGGCACTCCCGTGAACCCATGGAGCATGTAGCCGGCGGGCTTGAGTCTATCTCGGGAGTGTTTGAGGCCCTTGAAAGCGGCGAGGAAGAGGATGTTAACGGTGCTGCCATTGTCCACTAGGATCCTCTCCACTTTGAAGTTCGCCATGTGGAGGTTGATGACGAGTGCGTCACAGTGGGGGGTGCGGACACCTTCAAGATCTTCGTCTGAGAATGTGACGGGCACTTCGAGGCCTTTGGGAGGAGGGGTGGCGCGGACCGAATTGACTTCTCTTATAAATGCCTTCCGAGAGGAGTTTGAGGAGCCCCCCATTGGGCCTCCATGAATGAGGTGCAGGACACGCTCCTCTTCGAAGCCGGGCGTTTCATCGCGTTTCGGACGCTTATTAGCCCCCCGAGGAGGGGGAGGAAGGTCGGCTCGGTCCTTTCTCACGAATCTGGTCAGCTGCCCCCTCTGGATGAGGGCTTCTATCTCATTCTTCAGGGCCCGACAATCGTTGGTGTCGTGGCCGTGGTCCCGATGATAACGACACCACTTTTCTTTATCCCTCTTCTTGCCAGGGGTGTTCATTTTTGGTGCAGGAGGTATCACCCCATCCTTCTCAACTTCCATGAGAATTGTGGAGATATTGGCGTTAAAGGGAGTGAATTTTTCAAATCTGGAGGGAGGTCGGCGCTGGCCGGCATTATCCTTCTGGAGCTTCTTGGCTCCTTCCTCTTCTGTTCCCTTTCTCTTGAACCCAGAGGAAGACCCCTCCAAGTTGGGGTGGTGCTCGGCTTCTTCGGCCCGAATGTACTTTTCACTTCGGAGGAGGAGGTCAGAGAAGTTCTGTGGGGGCTTCTTGGCGAGGGAGGAGTGGAGGTTGGAATTGAGGACATTGGATTGAAATACTGCTGCAGCGACCGACTGGTCGAGGGATGCTATGGACCTGGCTTCAGCTGTGAACCTCTTCACATAGTCTCTCAACTTCTCACCCTTCTTCTGGTGGAGGTACAGTAGCGAGATGCTGGTCTTCTTAGTTCTACGGCTACTTACGAAATGGGTGACGAAGAGGATCTTGAATTGCTCGAAGGAGAATATCGAGGATGGGGCAAGGCGAGAGTACCATTCTCGAGCTGGGCCCTTGAGAGTTGTGGGGAAGGTTTTGCAGAGGAGGGCATCGGAAGCTTGATGGATGAGCATTAGGGTCTTGAAGCTTTCGATGTGATCGACGGGGTCAGTCTCCCCGGAGTAGGTCTCAAATTGAGGAGGCTTGAAGCCGATTGGTACAGGTGCATCCATTATGGTTCGGGAATAAGGAGGTCTGCTAGGACGAAGGGTCCTTCCTTTAAGTTCTTCTTCTCGGTCTAACTGACCCAAGCGCCTCTCCATTTCATGGAGACGGCGGTACACAGCGTCATCCCTTCGACGGTAATCAGCAGAGCCTCTAGACTTGTCTTCGTACAAGGGAGAGCGGGGGCTACAACGACGGTAGCTCCTGGAGCGGCGATGACTTTGCACATGCCGGGAGTTGCTGGGAGCTGGAGGAGGAGATGGGGACCGTCGGCGAGGACTTCGGACCGGAGGAGGAGAGGGGATCTTGGGTGCATTGGTGTTGGGACGGAGATTGAGAGCTTGTAGGACGGTCGCTTGGAACTGCTGGAAGTCGGCACGGGTGATGGGTGCCTCATCGTTCCTAGGCTGTTGCCGACTTTCAGGGGAGTGTGGCCTTCTTCTGTAATGCTCAGGGGACTCTCTCTGCCCCCTTCGGGTAGGGGACCTTCTGTATTCTCGGCGGTGAGGAGACCGCTCATCCGGACGATGTTGGCGGGAGGTTCCCTCTCGGGCCCGCTTTTCATCCAGATGGCGGCGAAGATCCTCATCCTTCTGTCGATTGAGGACGGTGTGGTGGTGATCGGAAGCTCGGGGATGGTGAGAGGCCATAGAGTCCGAAGAGGCGTTATGGATGGAGACGTGGTCCGGATGGAGAGGCTGTTTCTGCGGATTGGGACCTTTGGGAGGCTGTTGGTTCTGAGGAGCAGGCGGGCCCTGTTGGAGTGGGTCCTCCGCCTGAGGAAGAAGTTGTCCCTGCTGTTGAGCGGGTTGAGGGGGAACTTCTTGTTGCTGATCGGGGTTGGGTCCTCTCGATCTGACTTTCCTAGGAGGCATGGCTGGAGAAGATCTGTTCAACGGGAAGAGGGGAGGTTGCTATTCGTTACTTTCCCACAGACGGCGCCAATCTGTTGCCGCTAAATTTGGTGTGGGGGCAAGCAGATAGTATTTGTGAATTCTTAGGAAAACTGAATAGCAAATCTGTATACCTGTTCCGTCGGAGTTTGACGCTGACTCCTGCCGTACACCTGCAAAAAGTGCGAGACACCGGGGTTGTACCCGGCGACGCACCCTCTGACGCTCAAGTTAGTAATCAGGGAAAATTATGAAAGAGCGTAAAAACTGTCAAAAGATTGATTACCTCTTAATGGAGATGGATGGGGGGTATTTATAGGCGTCTTAAGGATCAGATTAGGAATGTAATCCCCGTGATCTGATAAGGAATATACTCCTTGTAAACAGATTAGGAATGTAATCCCTAATCCCAGTGGAAGGATAGGCATGAATCAGGGCCGTTGATTAGGATTTAATCAGAAACCCTAATTCTATCCCTCTGGATCGGGCTTTCTGCTGGTTGAAACCCGCACCCGATTGAGGTGGATTCGTTCGGGGGTTATTGGATCTTTGACGAAGAGATCCAGTACCCATCTCAGACCCATTGGTAGGTGAAATTATCGTTTTACCCCTGGGCTTCAAGATTCGTGCCCGATTTGGACGGTTCCGATTTAACCCCATTTTTAGCCATATCAACTACTATATGTCAGCTTCAGTCTTTTTACAAATCTTTCCTTTTTATTTGGCATGGATGACATAAAGTGAACAAATCTTTATCTGATATATATACATCTGCAGTGTATTCATGTGATCAACAGAACCAGAGTTTAATGCAGGAAGAGTATATATGATCTGTGTTCCTAGTACTTAGCTGCTTCAATATTATTCATCACTTCTTGAAATCAATGCATATGAAATTGTTCAGTTTCTTGTTCTGAAATATCCCTCTATTTTTTTAATCCATTCTGAGTTCTGAAGTCTGAACCCAAGAAAGTAAAGTAGAAAGCTGGAATTGAAGTAACACATTTGCCACTCTTTTTCGGCTAAAGCCTGCAGTAATATACAAGACTACTTCACAAGATGGTTTTTTGCTAATTACAACTAAGCCAACGTATCTCCCAACCCTGTCATTGCCTCATCTGGGTTCATTTACCCAAACAAGAAAATTAATTAATGTGAAAATTGCAAACAATATCCCAAAATAATATTCATTACAAACAGTCAATGCCTAGCTACTAATTTGTATTGTATCCTCCTGTCACCTGCAATAAAATTTGATAAGTATAGTTACATAATTTGAAGATCGCTTAATTACAAACTTAAAAAACCCAACAAAATCTGAAAAGCCTTCTTCATCGATCTCAGTTTTGAGAAGAATGAACTTCGAGAAAATTCGAACTCAGAAATCTGGAGTTTTATAATTTGGAGATCGCTTGATTGTGAACATAAAAAAACCAAACTGGTCTCTTTGTTGAAACACGACACAAGTGCATAAACTCACAATGCCCACTGTGTAACAAAGCATACAAAGTATCTCACTGTGTAACACATATGTCACTCCAAATAAAAAAAAAAACAAGTATCAGCCCACAAAGAATCAGCCAACTGAAGTAAAAAATCACATAGTCTGAACTTCAATAACATGAGCTATATGTTGTCATCAATCACAAATTGTATCAAAAAAATCCAATCTCTGAGCCACAATCAAGCCAAAATTCAACCAGTGAGCCAAAAATCACATAATCGTACTTGAGAATATAGAAAGCATACAAAGTATATGAACTTCAATAACATGAGCTATTTGTTAATACCCATTCAGTTAAGCACAAATAAAATTCAACCATTACATAGAGACTGCATAACTGTGTGAGTAACTTCACCATGGCTTTGTAGATACATCCTCCAAACTGAGAAACTACACCATTAGATAACATTTCTTACAACATACAAAATTACAAAAAAAAACAACTACAAAATACAGTTTTCTAAACTTCATACCCCTGGAGACACCACCACCATAGTCACTAGTACTTGAAGAACGCTAGGAGACAAAAAAACGGACACCAACACCCCACAAAGAAATCCAACCATTGCATAATGCTGGGCACCTGCCCTGTAACCACTCTTCCGGGCACCATCACAATCTATCGACCTCAACAAAGACTGAATCGAAAGCTCATCATACAATTCCCTTATTGTTGCATCTTTATCCTCCTCTGTCTCATAATTCTCTACCCAACAAAAAAATTCGCAACCATTGGGAAAATTAGGACAATTGTAATATGCTTTACTTGGATTCTTCCCCGAAGAAGAATATTTGACCCTTGTCTGTATTCGACAAAAACATTTTGGACCTCCAATTCTCTGTCCAGAACTGGCTTGGGAAGACCTGGAGCTACAGCTGTAATGATTGTGGATTTGGTTGGAAGAGTAGTTCGATGCCATCCTACAAGATGTTGTAAGGTTTAAGCCACTAAACTTACAAAAAAATACATTCTATTAACTTATTGCGAAATATACAATAGGTGACTTGTTATTCTAACAAATATTATAAATCGGCAACTTTAGTAGTATAATATTGCAGATTAGAGATGATGCTTCTCAGTCTTCGAGTGCTTCACATTACAGAAAATGTGAAATGTGAAATGTGAGCTAGAGGTTCAACTTGCACTTGCATCCAACTAGACACACCCTAAAACAAAACTAAAATAAAGAACTACAAAACACCACTATAAATCCAATTACTTCTAGGGTCACAAAGCAAGGGGTTAAATTCGGTCTTTAAAGTTTTAGTTGCAGTAATTCGGGAGGTTTCAATGCGTTCCAATTAAGTATCAGTTTTTTCACAATTTACAAGATAGAACTGACATATAATTGAATAAAAGGATATATATTTTCATGATCTACACTCTCCCATAGAAAATAGAAGCAGTTGTTTGTGTGGTTTCCAGAGTTCTAAACAACACAACCCAACTTCATTAGTTTTCTTTAAGTTAATATGACATATAGATAGTAATTAAATTTAGTGCAATACACTTGTTCAATTCTACATATCAGCCAAAGAAGATCAACTAATAGATAGTAATTAACTAAGGACTCTTTCCGTGAGTTCCAAAAGATATTGTTGGCAACTAGCCCAGAGGTTGTTTTCTCTCCAAACAGGCTCTTTTCCTTATCCCCCTTTCCTCTCTCTTCTTTGGCGACGACTTCAGATCTGAAAACCCTAACGCCCTCTTTACTCCCATTTACTCCCATCTTGCGAATCCTTTACTCCATCTTCACTCTAATCAAGATTCGGTAGCGTGTCGCTCTTCTCACCCCTTCTCACCCCGCACGACGCTCGATTCATGGTCTGTGAGACCAGATCTGCTTTTACAAGAAGGTGTCTTCGAGAACGTTGTAGTAGAATCAGACGTCGGCTGAGGAAATCTGTCGGAGACAACTTCTTGAGGTTTGAAAACCAACAAACCAGGGTATGTTTAAAATTGATTTAATTTTTTTGCTTGTGTTTTGGTTTTGGGTCGTTATTTCCACATTTGCTTCACAAAAAAACCCTTTTTTGGTGTTAATTTTTGGACGGAGTACCGATTTGAGGGACCATTTTTTTTTGTTTGTTGTGATTCGGAGATGATGAGTACTGATTCTCAAGTTCGACGTCGATTTGTTTATTCCAGATCTGAAAAAAAAAATTCTTTCTTTTAATACTGAGCCTATACTGAATTGAGGGATATTTTTTACTGAATTGAAATTGGAAATGATGAATATTATTTTATATTGATCATTAAGGGAAAGGAGATTGAGATGAAGAGTGATCTTGTCATTTGGCCAGCATGTAATGTACGTATATTTGTTGAAATCATGGAGGTGGAGGTCGATCGAAATAGCTTGAAAAGTTCGAAATTTAACGCAAGACAATGGTCTCAATTCATGGCTTCTTTGAACCAAATTTGTAACCATACATACACGCTTAAACAAATAAAAGAAAAATATTCCCGACTTAAGATGCAGTGGAAAGAGTTTCACGATTTGAAGAATCAAAGTGGTATGGGTTGGGATGAAGAGAACCAGACAGTGACTTGCCATCCTGTTGTTTGGAAGGCATATGTCAAGGTTCACATATAATTTACTTTTTTATGTAGTGTGGGATTATCATCGTAATATACTTATTAATGACTTTAGTACTTGTAAACTAACAACACAATAATTTATGAATAGGCACACCCTAAAGCTACAGAATTCAAAACGAAGGGTTTGGCCAATTATGATGTGTTGACCAAAATTTTTGCTGAGTCTACTGCCCAGGGCTTACTTTCTAGGGCTTCATCTGAAAGGGTGTATGACTCCGATGAGGAACGAAGGGTCAACCTTGAGCTCACGCACCCCACTCCCCCCAATGCACCACATGTAAATTTGGCTGATGATGATGATTACGAACCAATACATTCGAGGTCTCACAAGAGACGCTCTGGTGGGTCTAGCGGTCGAGCAACAAAAAGCTCGAGAATGGATGTTTGTGTTGATGCCAATACCGAAAAGTCTATTGCAAAAGCAGAATATTATAAGAAGAGGACCAGCAATCTTAATGATCGCTTCGTCATAGAAGATGAGTGGTCCATTGACAATGCCATGTTAATACTGAATGATTTGGATGGGATTGATGATGATATGCTCGGTGTGGTAATGGACAACATAGTTCATAGCCAAGAATGGCGTAAAAGCTTCATTCTGATGAAGCCGGAGTGGAGAATAAGGTGGTTACGCAATCTTGTCAAAAGAAACTTCTAATTTATTAAGTTCGGTATGTATTATCTAAATGTAGCAGTTTATTGAAATATTTCTGTGATGAGTAGTTGGGTGAATATGTACTAGCACAATGTGTTTGATTTGCTTCCACATCTCAACCTTTGGATATGTCATCTGCTCAATTGAATCGCATGAATACTAAAAGAGATCAAATAGCTATGGCAATGTGGAATGCTAGACATTAATGTAATTTTAAGGCCTAGCATGTACTTGTTCATGGCTGCTTTGTGCTGTTGTAATATATGGTTGTAAATGCTTTTCTTTCATTTCGAGCCCATCTATTTGATAATCCATCTTAATTTGATTTAAGCATGTTGGCTATGATGAAATATTTTTATGCATGCAGGTTGTGGGATATCTCCTAACCTGAAGTACCTTTCGTTAATTTTTATTCAAAATAAATTTTAACATCTATGTCGTTGTAGGCAATGATGAAATATACTGTCAAAGAAAGGGTTTTGTGTCCACCCCCACCTACCATCCTGTGCCACTGATCAATCTGGATATGATGGCATTTGGTATATTCTGATCCAGATTTTTTTCAATTTTAACGTAAACAAACACTTTTATGATCATATATTCCCATTATACTGACTCAATAGATGATGTATTCAACTATGGGTGACGAATGGGGTGGGCACAAGACATTAGTAGTAGCTGGCATGGCATTTTTTAAAAATGCAGCTCTACACTAATCAGGATGATTTGATAGAACAATTGTGATATAATTATGTGTTTTGAGCCTACGACTAATTAGGGATATGATGAAGATATATTTTGTTCCTATATAACATTGTTTTGTGAGACTTTTGTGATTGATTACTATTATTTGGAGTAATATATGGATATGATGATGTTTTATTCTGATTCTATATACTATTTGGAGTAATGACAACCTTGATGTCGTTCATCATATCTTATACATGTCCTGGGTTTGGATGCTACTCATGGTTTCTGTTGGCTGGAATTGGACTATTTGACATCTTCTACCTGTATAAGGGATTGTGGTATGAACTTCACTTTCAAAATAACCTTGTTGTTACTATATAATATTTGTGATTACTGAGAACACTCCTCAAACTTGTGGGTTTGTGTACACTTCTCAAACTCATCACAGGAATGGGTTTGTGTACAATATGGAAATTAAACCAAGTTAAACTTAAACCTTCCTCAAAGCCAGAAGAAGTCATCACAAGCATTCAGATGCCATCAGGATATGATGAACTTTGACAAATAAGACAATATTCAATGGATATGATGAATTTTGTGTTTGTTTACTAGTATTTCAAAATCTGGAAGTGATGAAGATATATTCTGATCCTTTAATACTCTTTGGAGTAATTAATGATGTGGCTCATGGCATGGGATGGGTACTTATTGAAAAGATGGGTTATGTTTGCTTCAAAAGACATTAAGGACTGAGTTTCAGTTTGGAATATTTCCATACTGTACACAATGTCCTTGATGTGAAGTGTTTTGATGCTGCTGATGGTGCTGCTGATGGCTTCTGAATTCATGTGATGACTTCTTTGTGTTTTGAGGTAGGTTTGAGTTTAACTTGGTTTAATTTCTATATTGTACACAAACCCATTCCTGTGATGAGTTTTGATGGTGTTTATGGTAGGAGATTATCACCTACTGATGGATTCAAGATGGCTTCTTTTTGGCTTTATAATGGGTTATTAATAAGGTTTGAGTTTCACTTTTTTAACTTAGATCCATATTGTACACAATGTACCTTCCTGTGATGTGTTTCGATGCTTCTCATGGGTATTGATAATTTCTGAATGCTTATATTGAACCCTTCCTGCTTTATAAGGGAGTGAGGTTTCTTCATCTTCAGCTTGAAAATTTCAAACTGTACACAATGTCCAAACTGTGAAATTATTTTTGAACAAGATCATGGAAAAGTGTTTTTTTTGAACAATAAGAAATTATTTTTGAACAACATTAAGGAAAAGTGGTTTTTTTCAACAATATGAAGTAAAGCAAATTTTTTTTTTTGATACCTGACGATGATTGGGGGATGGAGGATGAGAGCGTCACGAGGTGGAGAGCGTCATGAGGAGGACAGGGCAAACTGATTTGGGTACTGATTTGTGGGTTCGGGAGAATTTGGGGGCTAGGGTTTTCAAATCTGAGGTCGATGATGAAGGCGATGGGGAAAATCGAGCGTTGGAGAGGGAAGAGATGAAGATTTGGAGAGAAACCGGAGCCGATGAGTGGGTTCGAAATTTTGGGGACCTAGGGTTCTTTCAGATCTTGAGCTCGATGAAGAAATGTCGAGCGTGAGAGAGGGAAGCAGACAGATGAGTGGGATGGGGGGATATGAAATTCCTATTTTACGCCCCCTTCATAGGCAGATGAGCGGGATTGAGTTAGCACCGTTGGATGGGGATCATGATGAAAGCTCCCGATCGGACGGCCTAGGCCCAGTGCACAACCGAAAGTTTCCCTATATATATATATATATATATATATATATATATATATATATATATAGATGGCCCTTCGGTTGAGAACTAATTTGGTGAGAACTCTGTGAGAACTCACGAAGTAGACCCCCCATGAAAAATCCGAACCGACCATCTCGTTCTACATGCCTTAGATAGCATAACATAAAGAATTCAAATAATTTTAAGTTCGTTTTTCCATGATTTACATCATCGCAAAATTGTATGGCTGAAAATTCTACTCCATTTGATGGATGAGCAAACGAACTTCAAATTATTTGAATTCTTTATGTTATGCTATCTAAGGCATGTAGAACGAGATGGTCGGTTCGGATTTTTCATGGGGGGTCTACTTCGTGAGTTCTCACCAAAATTAGTTCTCAACCGAAGGGCTCCATATATATATATATATATATATATATATATATATATATATAGTCTTCTTCCGTTGCAAACGGGTCTGTGTGCACAGACTCGTGCGAACTTTGATCTGGACCGTTGGATCTTTGATCCAACGGCCCATATTTTTTATAAGAAAAATATGGCTTAACCTGTCGTTGGGAAGGACAGGTTAAGGCTAAATTTTATATATAAAAAATAGCCTTAACCCGCCCTTCCCAAGAATGGGTTAAGGCAATCTAAATTCATTTAGATCTGCATTCAGATCGTCTTCTTCGACGATTCTCTCTCTCGCTCTTTCTTCTTTCTTCGACGAACCCAAAACAAAAATAACCTAATCTTTCGTCTAAACCTAAATTAGCCCTCCTCCATCCGCTCCCCCTCCTCTCTCCCAATATCTACTCCAAAGTTTGAAACCCTACTCTCTCATCCTCTCTCCGAAACGAAATCGAAACCCTAGTTCTCCTCCAAATTGATTATTTGGCTTCATTTGGACCTATTTTGTAAGGTATAGACTATTTCATTACCTCAGTAATCTATATTTGTGTTTACTTTTCAATTTTTGCATACTAAATTATTTAGAAATTGGGTAAAAATTTATTTGCCTTAGTAGATTTTAGATGTGGAATTGGGTTGACTTTAAGTATATTCAATTGCCGATTTTTTTTGCTTGCATTAGTAATTTGTAGAACTAGACATTGTATATACGAAATTAGTTAGAAACTTTTCAGTGCGGTTATGGTTGAAAACCCTATAAACGACCTCCAAAAAATACGAAACTTTGCGAATAGGTTGGTCTCACGTAGTACAAGCCAACCCAAGTTGTAGAAGTGAGTTTCGACTCACGGTTCGAGAGATACGGCCGCGTATCGCTTTCGGTTGAAAAAACCAAGTAAAGCGGTACACGGCCGTATCTCGCAAACCGTGACTCAAAACTCGTTTCTACAAGTTGGGGTGGCTTGCGCTACGTGAATTCAACCTAGTCGGAAAGTTTTATAATTTTCGGATGCCGTTTGTGCAGTTTTCTCAAGTTCCTCGCATGAGAAGTTTTTGACTTAGAATTTTGTAAGTGTGGTTAGATTAGAAAACCCTTCAAACGATATCCAAAAAATTTGAAATTTTGCAAGTAGGATGATCTCATGTAGCACAAGCAACAAGAACTTGTATAAGACAATTTCGACTCACGGTTAGAGAGATACGGCCATGTATCGCTTTCGGTTGATAAAAACCCAAATAAAGAGATACACGGCCGTATCTCTCGAACCGTTAGTCGAAACTCTTTTGTACAAGTTCGGGTGGCTTGCGCTACGTGATTTCAAGCATGGTGCAAAGTTTTATAAATTTTGGATGCCGTTTGTGCGGTTTTCTCGTGTTCCTCGCATTAGAAGTTAATGACTTAGAATATTTTTTGTGCGGTTAGATTAGAAAACCCTTCAAACGACCTCCAAAAAATACGAAACTTTGCGAGTAGGATGATCTCATGTATCACAAGCAACCCGCACTTGTATAAGTCAATTTGGACTCACGGTTAGAGAGATACGGCCGTGTATCGCTTTTGGTTGAAAAAAACCCAAATAAAGTGATACACGGCCGTATCTCTCGAACCGTTAGTCGAAACTGACTTGTACAAGTTATGGTGGTTTGCGCTACGTGAATTCAAGCAAGGTGCAAAGTTTTATTAATTTTGGATGCCATTTGTGTCGTTTTGTCACGTTTTTCGCATTAGAAGTTAGTGACCTAGAATTTTTTAAGTGCGGTTAGATTTGAAAACCCTTCAAACGACCCCCAAAAAATACGAAACTTTGCGAGTAGGATGATCTCATGTAGCACAAGCAACCCCAATTTGTAAAAGTGAGTTTCGATTAACGGTCCGAGAGATACAATCGTGTGTAACTTTTGGTTATAAAAACATCAAATATAGCGGTTTAGTACCCCTAACTGTTCTCCTTTTCACAGTTTCTTAGGTATGGACAGTTTTGAAGGAAGTTCTGTTGCCGGAGAGAAATTTGTTCGTGCACAAAAAATTAGCGAGTTTCTTCCTCATGTTGACGAGCATCTAAAACCGAAGATTGGTATGACATTTCCCACTCTAGAGGAAGCAGAAAAATTTTATTCATCATATTGCAAATGTGCGGGATTCTCTATGCGTAAGGGTGGAAATAAATACAAGGGAAACGATGTAGTGGATAAATCATATGTTTGTAATAAAGTCGGGGAGTCACCGAATAATCAAAATGAAGCTAGACGAGGAATAACTTCTAGAACGGGTTGCAAAGCTTTCGTTCGTGTCAAACTAAACCCACAAAGTAATTCACAAAGTAATTCGTGGATTCTTTATTCATTAAATGAAGCACACAATCACGAATTTACTTCACCCGTAGACGTCACTTGCTACCTCGAAACCGTGAATTGACAAAGACAGATAAAAAAGTAATTGGTCAACTTACCGAAGCTAATGTCCATGTATGCAAATAAATGCTATTCTTCGAAGGTGCAAGTGGAGGTAATGAGAAAATTGGTTTCACTGAAATCGATGTCAGAAATCTCAGGAGAGACGAGATGGATGGTTTAAAAGGACACGACGGGCAAATGCTACTTGAGTTCTTTGAATCCAAAAAGGAGACCGATCCTTTATTCTATTTTGATTACCAATGTGATCCCAAAGGGCGATTGTCACATTGTGTCTGGGTGGATGGTATCGCTAGAAAGAATTATGAAGTATTTGAAGATATTCTCTGCTTTGACGCTACCTACAACACAAACCGATACAGGATGTTGTTCGTACCATTTGTTGGATTCAACCATCATTGGCAATCAATATTCCTAGGTTGTGGGTTCATCCCCAATTAGAAGGCATCCTCATTTGAGTGGTTCTTCGAAAAGTGGCGAGAAGCAATGGCACGCGATCCGATCAACATCGTGACAGATGAGGATAGTGGAATAACTTCTGCAGTTTCTAAAGTTTTCCCAGTCATGTCACATAGATATTGCATTTGGCATATTTTAGATAAGTTATCGCATGAAGTGCGTATGCCAAATAACGTTGACGAGTTCAGGGATGCTTTGAAGACTATCATTTATATAGCGGAATTTAAAACAGAATTTGAACAGAAGTGAAAAATTTTGATTTCCCAGTACAAACTTGAGAATAACAAATGGTTGAAGGAAAAATTTGAGATCCGCGAAAAATGGGCTCCCGTGTACGCAAGAGACTCATTTTGGGGCGGCATGTTGAGTACCCAACGTAGCGAATCGCTGCATTCATTCTTGAAGCACCATACTCATAAGAAGTACTCATTACATGAATTTGCCGTCATCTTTGGCCGACTCTTAGTAAAACAAAGACACGATCAACTTAAAGAAATACATCGTAATAGCGGGGAGAGGGCAAAATTGAATACCGAATGGGCGTTGGAGTCACAAATGGCGGGAACATACACACTGAAGATTTTCTACAAATTCCAACAAGAAGTTGTAAAAAGCTTATTACTTAATGTGAGTTTAATTGCGAGTATGGATACACCGGATAGTGCAGCTTATTCTATAATAGTTTGTGGAAATTCAGAATCGGGGAGGGTGATTTCTTATTGCAAAATCACTCAAATTGCTAAATACCCTTTTGCCATGTACAACTTCGTAGGCATTCCCTGCAAATATCTATTGGCAGTTATTCGGTTCACAGACCACACCGCACTACCCGAGCAATATATTTGTAGGCGATGGATCAGGGATCAACTGAGAAGAAGCAGTATACCGATTCCCAATAGTATGGGTAACAATTTTGCCTCTCGTTATTGTGAACTGACTATACACTCAAGACATTTGGTCGATCTTGGTTGTTCTTTAGAGCGAGGGTACAAGTACATGCTCGACCACATGCTCAAGGGAATCGGAGGCTTTGCTAACATTGAATCAGGGAATAGCACACCACACAAAGGTAGCGCACAACCTAAGAGTGGTGGACATGTACATGCACATGCACATGTAGGTGACCCCGTGCAGTGCACCACAATGGGGAGAATAACGGGTTATTGTGAATAAGGGGAGAAAAAGGGGAGAAAAAACCTTTATACTTAACCCGTTATTGTGAATAACGGGTTAAGATCACTTAACCCGTTATTCACAGTAACGGGTTAAGTAGAGATATTTTGGCAGAACTTCATCATCTACAGACTTGAGATTAAAAATCTTCTGCCAATATATGTCTACTTAACCCGTTATTGAGAATAACTGGTAAAGTGATCTTAACCCGTTATTCACAATAACGGGTTAAGTAGGGATATTTTGGCAGAACTTTATCATGTACAGACCTGAGATTAAAAATCTTCGGTCAACATATGTCTACTTAACCCGTTATTGTCGATGACGGGTTAGGTGTGGGTAACCCGTCATTACCAATGACGGGTTAAGTAGACATATTTTGGTAGAAAATCAGTACAGGTGTCTTGGTGAAAATACAACCTCACAACAACAATTCATAGCACAAGAATTGAGAAACTCAGTTCACAACAATATAACAACATATATATATCATACCATAACAACTCAGAAATCCATATTTGCAACAATATATATGATAAGACAAAAAATACCACATTCATTAGCAAATACTAATCTCAATAATTCGTTCAACTTCATTTCTGTAGTTTTTTCAACTACCTATTACAAGACATTCAGTACAAAAAAATTCATCTCAACAATAAAGTCCTGTACATGGATCGATTCAGCTATCTTCATGGTTGACTTCCGTGGATGCCCGGTATTTATCTACAACATTTACAAACATAGAAACAAACAGTAGTTCTTAGTTATTTGAACGGAATAAAATCAAAAACCAAACAATAAAATACCACTAACCAACCTATTGTTAGATACTACCTTTTACGACCACGTGGTTTGCGACCACTTGGTGTAAATTGATCGGGTGGGTTCCTCTTTCGTTGAGGATTCCGTCGTCTACCTTCGGTTTCGAAAGATTGAGGGTCATCTTCCCAATGCTTCTCCTCATCTTCTTCGGGTGGTTGTTGTTGTGGAACCTGTTGCGGCTCGGTGATGCGAATTCTCGGCCTAGTCACAGTTTTTTTTCGCCGAGGAAGTGCCACGTTGGATTTTAAATATGCATCAAGTTGTGGACCTTCACCAACCTCTTCGAGACTACGACGGCACGGCTTTAGAATCTCCCGCATGATTTCCTTAACGTTCTCGGGTACCTTACTCTTCAAGACACGAGTAGCTACCCGAATGGTCTCCCATGTGTTTTCAATCTACATAAGGTTGAAAATTTCAATTTAAACAACATGTACAATAATTAATCATTCTATCCTTATATCTTAACAATACATGCATAGTAAATGTATGAAATTGCTTAAAAAATTACTAACCAAGTTCCGATACGTCGACGCCTTTGGTTGATACATCGGCTGGAAAGAGGAATATGCGGGGGCAGGTTCTTCCTCGGCAGGGGGAATCAGAATTTGCACACAGGCTGGTACAACGGCTTGTGGAGAAACATACAACCGTGTAATGCGCCTGTACCACATCATGTACACATGCTGGAACGAGCCATCGAACGGTATAGCGAAAGTAAGCATATTCGGTGTCATCCGACCGGTTCCTCTCACTTCGTGCAATTTTTTATCATAAGACCGAACTTCGGAAATCTTCTGCTGATATCCGAATTGCCGCATCACTCTGTCCGAGTACTAGAACTCAACAATAGAAAAATTGACAAGTGGTGCAGCCGTCAACCAAAGGGCACTGGCCAAACAAACCGGTGGAACCTGTTCCAATCTTGCGGGCAAGTACAGTTCCCAATTGACGAACTCGTCCCGCAAGTTATCTAACTCATCTCAATAATAGATCAGTGATTGCCGTGGGTTATCGACCCACATGCGCTGCCCCGCCCAATATACCCCTAAAAGGGGCAACAACTCTACAGTTGGTGGGTCGGCAACCAATCTGGCGTTGGTTCAATTATACGGGGACGTCCGATGTGGATGCGTTCCCAACTCTAGATCTGCAAAAGAACCATCAGGCCACCCATTTGTACGGCACCTAATGCACATGAGCACATATTCCTATATAGAGATGCCAATGCGGCACTGCCCCAACTGAAACGGCCGGCGAAAGCAAAATTTTCCAACAAGCGTAAATACATCAATGGCACGCTCGCTCCAGAAGAGTTAGGGAAGATCACTCCCCCGATCATGCTGAAAATATATGCACGGGCATAGTAATGTATGGATTCATCGTCCGAATTCTCCGTCAAAAATCCGTTGAATTGATATTTCAACCAACTAAGTAGAAGTGATTTCCCATCGAAGATTTCGGTCCAGAATTCAACTTCTGCCTTATCTTTCGCATCGTCTAAGGCTTGATCTAATAGATCGGCATCAAAATCAGCAGGAGTATCTCTGATGATTTCTCTTTCAACGTCCTCTTTTTTTGGATCAATGACTCCTCAAAATCGATACCGAGGAGATCACGGACAACTTCTACTCGGTCAAAATCCATGTTCCCCATTATGGTGACTCCATCTATTGGTAACCCAGTAATGATCGCTACATCTTGAAGAGTGACGGTCATCTCACCCACCGGTAGGTGGAAAGTATGGGTCTCCGGTCTCCATCATTCGACCGGAGCTGTAAGTAGAGGTCGGTCAAGCTTCACATCCCCCATAAAGCGAGCTTCGTAGAAACCGGCTTCAACTAAGAACGGAGTGATATGGGGGTCAAATGGAAGAAGTTCGTGCTTCCGGAAGTTGCACTTCTTTGCGGACCCAGTCCACACGGATTCCGATCGGTGTCTGGATTGCAACGAAAGTAAGCTGGAGTCCACTGGTCCAGGAGGAGCAATGGATACCGAAGACGAGGGACTGGCCTCGGCAGGTGTAGACCCACCAACCTGCATGAACAAAGAGAAATATTGTTATTAATGAGATAATAAAACTCATATTCGTATTTAAAACCGTTAATAATAATCAATCTTACCTCCATCATAGGTGCACCACTAGCGCTACCAGAAGGGCTTCTCGGTCGCCTTGTTCTAGCCATTTATCTGTAAATAAAAAATTTAAGATTAGTTGATACGGGTTACATCCATTTATCTATCAACAATAAACAAAGCGAAAATGTGGCAAAAAATGCACAAAACACAACGAAAAATAGCAACACTATGCAACTTGGTCGAATTCAAGTAACACAAGCCACCCGAACTTGTAGAAGCGACTTTCGAGCCACGGTTTGCGAGATACGGCCGTGTACCGCTTTACTTGGTTTTTTTTAACCAAAAGCGATACGCGGCCGTATCTCTCGAACCGTGAGTCGAAACTCACTTCTACAAGTTGGGTTGGCTTCTCATAGGGGACACCAACCAACTCACAAAGTTTCGAATTTTTTAGAGGTGGTTTGAAGGGTAATCTAGTCTAACCGCAATGAAAAAGTTCTAACTCATTTACTGATAAAAAGATAAACTTGAGAAAACTGCACAAACGGCATCCGAAAATTATAAAACTTTTCTACTTGGTCGAATTCACGTAGGGCAAGCCACCCGAACTTGTAGAAGCGAGTTTCGAGTCACGGTTTGCGAGATACGGCCGTGTACCGCTTTACTTGGTTTTTTCAACCGAAAACGATACGCGGCCGTATCTCTCGAACCGTAAGCCGAAACTCACTTCTACAACTTGGGTTGGCTTCTCATAGGGGACACCAACCAACTCGCAAAGTTTTGAATTTCTTGGAGGTGGTTTGAAGGGTAATCTAGACTAACCGCACTTACAAAATTCTAAGTCAAAAACTTCTCATGCGAGGAACTTGAGAAAACCGCACAAACGAAATCCAAAAATTATAAAACTTTCCGACTTGGTCGAATTCACGTAGCGCAAGCCACCCGAACTTGTAGAAGCGAGTTTCGAGTCACGGTTTGTGAGATACGACCGTGTACCGCTTTACTTGGTTTTTTTCAACCGAAAGTGATACGCGGCCGTATATCTCGAACCGTGGGTCGAAACTCACTTCTACAACTTGGGTTGGTTTGTACTACGTGAGATCAACCTACTCGCAAAGTTTCGTATTTTTTGGAGGTCGTTTGCAGGGTTTTCAACCAAAACCGCACTGAAAAGTTTTTAACTAATTCCGTATATACTATGTCTAGTTCTACAAATTACTAACGCAAGCAAAAAAATTCGGCAATTAAATATACTTAAAGTCAACCCAATTCCACATCTAAAATCTACTAAGGCAAATAAATTTTTACCCAATTTCTAAATAATTTAGTATACACAAATTGAAAAATAAACACAAATATAGATTACCGAGATAAAGAAATAGTCTATACCTTACAAAATAGGTCCAAGTGAAGCCAAATAATCAATTTGGAGGAGAACTAGGGTTTCGATTTCGTTTCGAAGAGAGGATGAGAGAGTAGGATTTCAAACTTTGGAGTAGATATTGGGAGAGAGGAAGGGGAGCGGACGGAGGAGGACTAATTTGGGTTTAGACGAAGGATTAGGGTTTTTTTCGTTTTGGGTTCGTCGAAGAAAGAAGAAAGGGCGAGAGAGAAAATCGTCGAAGAAGACGATCTGAATGCAGATCTAAATGAATTTAGATTGCCTTAACCCGTTCTTGGGAAGGACGGGTTAAGGCTATTTTTTAATATAAAATATATATATGGGCCGTTGGATCAAAGATCCAATGGTCCAGATCAAAGTTCGCACGGGTCTGTGCACACAGAAGACTCATATATATATATATATATATATATATATATGGAAAGTTTCCGTTGAGCACTGGGCTAGTGCTGAGCGATCTGCGCACTAGAGATAGGCCGTCCGATCTGCATTTTTAATCATGATTCAGATCTAATGGCTCAAATTCGCTCCCGCTCTTCTCACACTTACGGAGGGGTAATTTAGTCAATTACCCCGACCCTCTCTTTCTTCTCTGCCCTTACAGATAAGATGCTTTTCAATCTTCCCCTTTCTCCCAAATCCCTAATCTCTCTCTCTAGCTCTCTCGCGCGATCGATCTCCAAATCATCTCCTCCCTCCTCTTCATCGATTTCTCGACAAAATCTCCATCTCCTCCCTCTCCGACACTCCCTTTTCCCATTCTTGGTCATCTTCGACAGGCGAGTTTAAAACCCTAGCCCCAAAATCGATCGGAACCCACAACCCAAATCGACGCCATCCTCTCCTCCCCAGTGACGCGATCCACCTCTTCACGCTCATCCGGACTCATCTCTTCCTCCTCAAATCCCCCATCGTTATTGGAGGTATTAGAATTTTTTTTTTGCAGAAAAAAACCATTTTTTCTTAACTCAGTTTCAAAAATAATTTGTTATTGTTGAAAAAAATATCCGAAATAGATGATCTTGATTATATTTTCGAATTTGTTACAGCTATGGAGTTAGGTGAAGGTTGCTCACAATTGGGTGACAATTTTTTGTATGTTGAAGAAGGTGAATTTACCCCCACTGTTGAGGAGCATCTAATCCCAAAGTATTTCATTTACAATCAATTGAAGAAGGTCAACTGAGGGAAGTATTTCATTCACAATCAATTTGGTAAATATGATACCCTACTTTAATTTTTGGGTACGGGATGAATTGATAGGCAATGATGAATTTATTATCTTCTTCACATACTAAGTGAAATCAATGTGCGAGTTTCTCCGAGGTCAGGTTATTAGTGGGGTGCTGCACTTAAAATTTTGTACAATACCCTTGTCCTTATGTAGAACACCGTATTTTCAAATATTATTTTAATTATTTGAAAATGAATTTAAATGATCTTTGAGGATTTAATTGATATTTTCTAAAAGATTTATCTTTTGTACAAGTGCAAAACACGTGCAAATGACTTTTGAGATGTTTGAAAAATTAAGTTTTCTCTATGAAAAATCATTATTTATTATTTGGGAATTATTTACTATTTTTTCAGATTTTTCTGAAAGAAAATGGATCTATTTGCAATTTTCGATAAAAGAAGAGCCTTTTTGCAAAATTGACATTTTAAGGGTTTAAAGTGTAAAAATGTAATCCTGGACGTTTTGAATAGTATTGGTTAAGATTTAGAAGTATATTTTCTTTTAAATCCTAATTTTAATGAATTTTAGAGGAATTTCCAAGAGTATATATATATATATATATATATATATATATATATATATATATATATATATATATATATATATATATAAAATTGTATTGTGAAGGGATTGTTTTGCGAAAGTATTTGGAAACCCTAAAAACCTAATTCCCGGCCTACATAAAGAGAGTTGCAGCCGTCATTCGCTGCATAACTCAGATTTCATTATATTGTTTTCTTGGTGATTGGAGAAGAAGTTTTTGGATCTAGCAAAGGAAGGCTTTTCGTGGATCTTCTTGATTCTAAAGGTGAGTGATATGAACTTTTGTTTTGTTTTATGTGAATGACTATGTGTTGATTGTTTTGATATTTTGTATCTTGTATGTGGTCGATGCAATGGTTATTATTATTATTATGCATGCGAAATCCATGGAAGATTAGTAAATCTCGATTGACAATTCTTGATCGCTTGAAACGTGTCAAGATTCAAGTATGGTTTGATCGGATGTATGAACATCAGGATCTTGTGTATATAATCAGATCATGGTTTTGATTTGTGAAAGAATTGAATATTAAGAAACCCTAATGGAAGAAATTGGAACATAGAACATGAGATCTGAGATTTGAGACATCCAATGATTGGATAATGTAACCGTAAGGAAGAATTATTCGAGATTGTCATTTCACATGATTAAGAATTATTTTCAGGAATAAGAACCTTTAGAAAAACTCCAGTATCGATTATTGTATTCAGACCTAATTTATGAAAACTGTAGGCCGACAGTCGACTGGTCTACTTATCAGTCGACTGGTACGACCCTATTATTGTATCTTCAGACATTTGAGAATTGTTCGGGACAGTCGACTGGGACTATTATCAGTCGACTGGCCTACTGAGTAAAATTTGTTCAGTCCTTTCTGGACAGTCGACCGTGACCCTTATAAGTCGACTGTTAGTACTTGGAATGTTCTTGAGAATTATTGGTAATTGTCTCGGGTAAGTCGACTGATGGGTTATTAAGCCGACTTATAGCACTTGTTATAATCTTGGATATTGGTTCTCGGGGCAGTCGACTTACTACAGTATAAGTCGTCTGGTGCTGATGAGTTTTTCATAATCTTGAGTGTTCTTTCAAGTCTCTAGTTCTTTGTAGATGGGTACATTCTGCGGTATTGGGAGTCATTGGTCTCTGGGGTTGGTATACTCTGCGGTGTTGGGAGTCACTGTTAGTGATCGATAACCGAGTATTCAATCTGCGGTGTTGTGAGTGACTGATAACCGAGTATCCGATCTATGCTATGGTTAGTCTTTGTAGATGGATATAATCCGCGGTGTTGGGAGTCACTATTAGTGACCGATAACCGAATATCCGATCTATGCTATGGTTAGTCTTTGTAGATGGATATAATCTGCGGTGTTGGGAGTTACTATTAGTGACCGATAACCGAATATCCGATCTATGTTATCTTTAGTCTTTGTAGATGGGCATACCCTGCGGTGTTGGGAGTCACTGTTAGTGATCGATAACCGGGTACCCAATCTATGGCATTATTAGTGATTGGTGGTTGGACGTGTACCGAGGTATTGAGAATGTTCGATAATCAGGTATTTGGGAGTGACAGTCGACTGGCTGAATTATTCAGTCGACTGTACAGTGCAGTTGAGCTGTACTATTTTGAGAGTGATTTGCTTGATGGATATTGGATCGTTGGTATTGTTTCTCGACTCGGCTTCACGCATGTACTGGCCTATCGTTTCTTGTTTCATATTACATGTTCAGTTTGTGTATTTTTGTGCAGTACATGTTGCTTGAGAATTTATGTTTATTGTTTATTTATGTTTGTTGTTTATATCACTCACACCATTTATGGCTGACCCCTTTAGTTTGGGGGTTAGGGTTCAACTCTAGCCTCATATGATGCAGGTTGCTTAGGGTTTGGAGGCTTGGATGCTAGAGTTAGCTTTAGAGAATAAGAGTGATATAATAGAGCCTTGTGTAATTTTGTAAAGAGGAATGTTGTAAAAGAACATTTTTTTAATTCAAGGTGTTTGTATTTTCCGCTGCAATTGAAAAAGATTATTGTAATAAGAATTCGGAATAAAATGATTTGAGTTTTTGGTCTATGTATATTGTTACATTGAAGTGGATCGCTGGGAAAGTGTCACGTATTTTCTAAGTTTTATATTAGAAATTCGGGGCGCTACACCTTAAGCTTTCATTTGGCTGATACTTGAAATTTCAGTTGGCTGATCCTTAAGTTTTTTTACAATTGGGTAGTTACAGATGCTATGTATGCAATTGTATTTTCATTTGTACTGAATATACAATTAAATATGCTTGATTTTGGCTTTGAGGTTGAAGTTTTCTGATAGAAAGATACAATTTTTTGAATATGAAGTTTGGTACTCAGTGACTTGCCTTACTGTATAGCCTTATTGAGACTGTTTGGCTGATCCGTTCTTACAATTGGGTAGTACAAGTTTCTGGTTGATTTTTTTTGCTGATACTTGCTCATTTCAACAGTTGGAGTGAACATTTTTTTTTTTGGTTTCAACTGGTTGAAATTTGGGCTTGATTTTGTGCCCAAATTTGGAGCTCAAACTCGCTAGAGAGAGAGAGAGATTAGGGATTTGGGAAAAAGGGGAAGATTGAAAAGCATCTGATCTGTAAGGGCAGAGAAGAAAGAGAGGGTAGGGGTAATTGACTAAATTACCCCTCCGTAAGTGTGAGAAGAGCGGGAGCGAGTTTGAGCCATTACATCTGAATCATGATTAAAAATGCAGATTGGACGGCCTATCTCCAGTGCGCACATCGCTGAGCACTAGCCCAGTGCTCAACGGAAACTTTCCCATATATGGTTTCAACTGGTTGAAATTTGGGCTTGATTTTGTGCCCAAATTTGGCCTGATGATCATTTTTTGGGGTCACTGAACCAATGTTGGCTTTTCAGTGGCTCAGAGAATGTAATTTTTGCATATATTGACTGATACTAGGAATTTCTGTGGCTTGATCTTTGACACTTTAGTACAACCTTCGTTTTGGCTAATAGTTGGTTACACATTGGTTGATAGTTCGGCTGCTAGTTTTGGCTAATAGTACGCTATGGCTGATAGTTTCCTTTGGGTGATTAAGATTCTTTACAAATGGGGATGCATTTAATTGAAATTGTGGTACAACATGTAGGGGATTGTGATTGTTACAGCTATTTGGGCGTGGCAGTCCAACTGCAGCCAAATGTGACTACACCAATACAGTCTCAAGTACTGACAATCAATTTTTTAGAATACCCCAAGTATTATCTATAGTGTTCATGTTCTTTATGTTATTTTATCTGATTAGTGTGGACCTTTATGTTATGCCAACATTTACCTTTGGCTGATACTAGAATTTTCAGTACCTTTTGAATGGCTCAATTTGTGTTACACCAGAGATTTGGATCCTTTTGCTTTTTGGGTGATACTTGAGTTTTAGTTCAATAGACTGATCCTTTTGCTTTGATACTTGAGTATCAGTAGTCGTTGGTTGATCTTTTTTTGCTAATACATTTTTTTTTGTAGAGTGCAAATTTCTGGCTGGTTGTTTTCTAATATTTTGGCTGTTTGTTTTGGTTGATAGAAATCTTCCTTGGCTGATTTTTTGGACCATGGTTTTGGCTGATTACTTTGATTTGGCTGATAGTTTCCTTTCGATGATTAAGATTTTATTGTCTTGTGAATGCATTTAGTTGATTGTGGAACAAGATGTAGGGGTTTGTGATGGTTAAAGCTGTTTGGGCGTGGCAGTTCAACTGCAGCCATATGTGATTACACCAACATAGTCTCAAACCTTGCATCAATTTTCAATGCATTCACAACTGAAGATGTTGTGCTCATTTGAGGACAATGTTTTGTGAAATAAAGTGACATTCTGAGCCTTCTTTAATTTCTATCATGAACACAATCACTTTGTAGTTTATGCTATCTAATAAATGAGGTAGAAATTCATCTAACATTTACTTAATTTTTCCAGTAACAGATGCAGAATGAACTCCAGAAGATAAATCAACTATAGAAGATAAATAGATGCAGCTGGAGTATCAGTAGTTGTTCTTCATTCACAAAGGGAGATTATTTTGTAATGTTTGTATGTGTAATCAGTATCGTCCAATATGTTGTACTCTTTTTATGCTTCACGTACGACTGAGTTCAACAAGATAAGTAGAATTTTTTGATAGATTTGTTCGGACTTTGTAACCTATATGTATACTTGAGAAGGATACTATCTGTTTTGAGTTTGTACATTTTTTTGATAGATGTTGTTTATGAAAATTTTCAGCTCTTTTATGTTTTTTATGGGCTGATTGTGCTCTGAGCTCTGTATATGTTTGTTTTCTAGCATTCTAAGCTCTGTTTGTATATGTGTGTTTATACATTTATGTTGTACTGAGTTTTATCTTGTGGGGTTTAAGAGCATAAGTGAACAACATGAAGTTCAATATGGAATGTGGCATAACCTTTCTATATGCCTCAAATTTCAGTCAGTTCAATCTGAATGTCATGCTCTACAACCTGCAAAATTCAAAATGTAGCCTGGTTACAACCATGGAATGTGGCATAAACATTTCACCGCTTCTTCAAATTTCGGAGAGGTAGAACAAAATAACAAATGGCTTCAAAGATTTGGATCCTCATATAAAAATAAGTATCAAGTCAGTTTGTACACATTATAGAGGTTAAGCAAGAGGGACAACATCCTCTATCAGAGATTAATGTGAGCCATGAAATATATTGAAAAAGGATCAGGATCTTTCTTTCTTTCATAAAAAATCAAAGTATTCTTTCATAAAAGGATGAAGCAACACATTGAATCAATGCAACACTATGCAACACTAGTAATTCAAACATGAAGCCATTTACATATTCAAACACATTAAAAAACATTAATGATCCTACAAACTTTACTTCTTCTTCTTTTTCTCCTTCTACTGCTGCTGCTTTTAAAAAATATTGCTTCTTCTTCTCCCGCTACTGCTTCCTACTCGAGACTGAGCGTTGCAACCCTGGATCTTTTACAATGAAAATGTTGATATCACAAGTCCTTCTAAAATTGAATTTGAATGTCTGTCATAACCCAGATTCTCCCTGCATTGAAGAACATGATGAATTGTATCATAATTTTTTTCTTACACAAATGAGGCTAACATCTATTCTCCCTGCATTTTTTCTTACACAACTGAAGAAGCAGAGAAAGACTTACCGATGAAATTGAATGCTCATGTAATCATCTGCTAGTGTTCTCTACTTATGACATACCACAAACATATCAGAACAAGAAGACATCATCAAATGGATTAGCCTTGTAGCAACAAAATGATCAAACCATTAAAAAGGCAACAACAGAGACCATAAAACAACATGCAGCAACAAATCATGGTCTGCACCAAATTAACTACCAGGCAACATAGACCATAAAACAGCATATTCCTTCACATAATTTGCCTCTCAATCTAACAATTTTCACAGACTAGAAATCAAGAACAACCATGCATGCATCAAATTAATAACCATGCAAACTAGTGTATTTTTATAATATCCCAAGACTATTGTTATTTAGTAAAAGAAAATAATTGGTTGAAATGGAAATTCTGTACCAGTTTACAGTCAATTCTGAAGCACACTTTGCTTTATTACTAGTAAAAGAACCTGATATTTATGGATGAAACAAAAATCCTTTATTACTAAGAAACTTAATGAACCCAAAAAAATGCAGGTAAAGAAGATGAACAATAATCAAAATGTTTAAAAGAACGATATAAAATATGTGCATTTGAAGTTTTGCAGCTTCAATTACAGATTTGTAATGGAGAAACAATCTTTTATAAAGCATTAGAAGGAAACTTGAATACTAAGATTTCTTTGTTTGGTATTATTTTATTGAAGAATGAACAAAAATATCTACCCAAGTAATTGTGGTCATCTAAATAAAGCATGGGGATAATACCTGAAAATGACCACTTTGTTGGTGAATGTCTTGGAACAAAGTGCTGTTGCTGCTACTACTTCTAATATAATGTTCTGACACTGCTACTGCTGCTTCTACTTCTAATGCTGCTACCCCTGCTGCTGCAATCTCTGAAAATATCATCAATCAGGCATAAGTATAGGCTCATAACAGAAATTTATATAACAGAGAGCATGTATATACTAATAAAATGAAATGAAGTAGGCTCAGAAGTCACATGATTTCACAACACTAGGTTATTTCATAAGTGTACAAGTGTATCAAGCATTCTCACAAAAAGTGTACTGGTTTAGCATTACGGCTGCATTAGATTGCCACGCCTAATATATGCAACCTACACAAACCCCCACCTCTGTTTCTGTTTTTTTGGGAAAAAGGGGCGAATTGAAAAGCTCTCGATCTGAAAGTGCAGAGAGAAAGAGATAGTAGAGGTAAATGACCAAATTACCCCTCCATAAGTGTGAGAAGAGTGAGTGACAATGTGAGCCATTAGATTTGCATCATAATCAAAATGCAGAATCGGACGGCTTAGCGCGAGTGCACCAGCCCAGTATATATATATATATAAAGAAAAGCACAGAGATATATTTGACTTCGTGGGTGGGGAAAATCTATAAACTCAACTTGACCATTTCATGCATTCATCACTGCCTATTGATTCATCACCAAAATAAAATACAGTAAAGCATCAAATTTACCAAATTGTTCGCGAATCAAATACTTCCCTCAATTCATATAGTCGTTACCATCCTCGGAGCTATCTTCAGTAGAAGAATTCACCTCTTCTTCAATTCACCAAGTTGTGAGCAACCTTCCCCACCCTCCATACCTATTACAAAATCCAATATATAATTAGATTACTATCACAGTATACATCTGCATATTACTATCCACTATATAAAATCAAATATCTATCACAGTATATAATCAAATAGCTATCCAACATTAAATCACCTACTTCAAGTTTTTTTTTACTATAATCTAAAAAATCTATACTAGGGTTTCAATTTGTCCTAATTTTTTAAAACAATATTTATCTATACCAGTAGTTAAGAAAAATTGGTTTTTTTCAACAATATGAAGTAGAGCAAAAAAAAATAAAAATTCTAATACCTTCAATAACGATGGGGGAATGGAGGAGGAAGAGATGAGTCCGGATGAGCGTGAAGAGGTGGATCGTGTCACTGAGGAGGAGAGGACGACATCGATTTGGGTCGTGGGTTCCGATCGATTTTGTGGCTAGGGTTTCAAACTCGCCTGTCGAAGATGACCAAGAAGGGGAAAAGGGAGCGTCGGAGAGGGCGGAGATGGAGATTTTGTCGACAAATCGATGAAGAGGAGGGAGGAGATGATTTGGAGCTCGATCACGCGAGAGAGCTAGAGAGAGAGAGATTAGGGATTTGGGAGAAAGGGGAAGATCGAAAAGCATCGTATCTGTAAGGACAGAGAAGAAAGAGAGGGTAGGGGTAATTGACTAAATTACCCCTCCATAAGTGTGAGAAGAGCGGGAGCGAATTTGAGCCATTAGATCTGAATCACAATTAAAAATGCAGATCGGACGGCCTATCTCCAGTGCGTAGATTGCTGAGCACTAGCCCAGTGCTCAACGGAAACTTTCCCTATATGGGAGATCGCTGAGATGATTTGAAGATCGATCACACCAGAGAACTAGAGAGAGAGATTAGGGATTTGGGAGAAAGGGGAAGATCGAAAAGCATCTGAGATGTAAGGGCAGAGAAGAAAGAGAGGGTAGGGGTAATTGACTAAATTACCCCTCCGTAAGTGTGAGAAGAGCGGGAGAGAATTTGAGCCATTAGATCTGAATCATGATTAAAAATGCAGATCGGACGGCCTATCTCCAGTGCGCAGATCGCTGAGCACTAGCCCAGTGCTCAATGGAAACTTTCCCTATATATATATATATATATATATATATATATATATATATATATATATATATATATAAGGCAAATGCTCCATTGAAAACGAGTTTGTTTTCATGGGTTGGAAAACAACGATCTAAGGCATTGGATCGCTCTTGATCGTGATCAATGGCTCAGATCGCTGCCGCCCATCACCCAATTTCACTTAGGTGACGGAGGGTTAACTTGGGAATTTCGTCCTAAATAACTCTTCGCCTCTTTCGCTCTAAAAAAATGAATAAACCTAGGCCGTTGTTGGGAACAACGGCCTAGGTTATAAAAAATTGAATCATAGGCCGTTGTTTGGAACAACGACCTTCATTCAATTTTTTATAACCTTGGTTGTTGTTCCCAACAACGGCCTAGGCTATAAAATTTCGTTGTTTCAAATAACCTAGCCTATAAAATTTTATAGCCTAGGTTATATAAAATTGAATGAAGGCTATTGTTCCACACAACGACCTATGATTCAATTTTTTATAACCTAGGTCATTGTTTCCAACAACGGCCTAGGTTCATTCATTTTTTTAGAGCGAAAGAGGCGAAGAGTTATTTGGGACGGAATTCCCAAATTAACCCTCCGCCACTTAAGTGATATTGGGTAATGGGCGGCAGCGATCTAAGCCGCTGATCACGATCAAGAGCGATCCAACGGCTCAGATCGTTGTTTCCCAACCCGGTGAAAACAAACCCGTTTTCAATGGAGCATTACTCTAATAATAATAATAATAAAACACAAAGAAAGGTATCAAAGAAAGGTATCAAGTGGCTCTCATTCAACCCCCCCCCCCCCCCCCCCCCCCCAAATCAAAGGCCCATCTAACCTCACAAAACACATTTCCCACCCAAAAAGTTTCCCCCAAAAACTGAAATTCAAATCCCCCCCGCAAAACAACTCATTTATTTATTTAACCATTTCTCTCTCTCTCTCTCTCTCTCTCTCTCTCTCTCTCTCTCTCTCTCTCTCTCTCTCTCTCTCTCTCTCTCTATATATATATATATATATATATATATATATATATATATAGGTGGCCCTTCGGTTGAGAACTAATTTGGTGAGAACTCCGTGAGAACTCAAGGAGTATACCCCCCATGAAAAATCCGAACCGGCCATCTCGTTCTACACGCCTTAGATAGCATAACATAAAGAATTCACATAATTTGAAATTCATTTTCCCATGATTTACATCATCGCAAAATTGTATGGCTGAAAATTCTACTCCATTTGATGGATGAGCAAACGAACTCCAAATTATTTGAATTCTTTAAGTTATGCTATCTAAGGCATGTAGAACGAGATGGTCGGTTCGGATTTTTCATGGGGGGTCTACTTCGTGAGTTCTCATGGAGTTCTCACCAAAATTAGTTCTCAACCGAAGGGCTCCCTATATATATATATATATATATATATATATATATATATAATAAAACACAAAGAAAGCTATCAAGTGGCTCTCCTTCAATCCCCCAAAAATCAAAGGTCCAGATCTAACCTCACAAAACATATTTACCCCCCAAAAGTTTACCCCTAAAATTCAAATTCAAATCCCCACCTAAAACAACTCCTTCATTTATTTAATTTTTTCTTTCTTTCTCTCTCTCTCTCTTTTATTCAAAAAATACAGAAAATAAAAATTTTAAATGTTTTTTTAAAAAAAGAATTTAAAACAAAAAAAATTTTAAATTAAAAAATTTTAAAAATAATTCAAAAAAAATTAAAAAATCAAAAACTTACAAAAAAATTCTAAAAAATTTTAAAAATTTTAAAATAATAATTTTTAAAAAAAATTTCAAAAAATTTAAAATTAAAAAAAATAATAAAATTTTGAAATTTTTGGAAATTTTTAGAAATAAAACTTTAATTTTTTTTTTTAAAATTCAAAAAATAAATGTTTAGATTATTGATATTGTAGATAGCTTCACACCTGCACTTGCGTTACCATTGTATTTAGACATGCTTATAGTGGTTATGGGAATAGAGTAAGCTCTATAAAACCTATATGATAATGTTCTTCCATAACTATTACAAGCATCTAAAATTGATGCTGAAGTTAAAAAAAAAACTCTATGTAGTGTTCCTAACAAACTACATGCATTCCAGGTAAGTTTAAGCTAATGACCAGGAGGGCGATAATTGAGCTTAAAGGTAGATATACTGCTTCCTCATATAATATGTTTGCTACTTCAATTAATTTGCTGGACCTCCAAAACTATTTTATATAATTAAACTAGGTGTACCGTTCCGAAGACGTGCCGTAGGCACGTGTCAACGGGCAAACCTAGTATATATATAAACCTGGACTTTTATACTCCAATTTATAATTATTTTTCACCATATACTAATGGAAACATGGACTTTTATTTACAACTAATTATTGTCATACTATTCAAACTTGAGCTACATAATTATTGATTTACTGTTTACAAGACTTTTTATATGTTGTATCGTTCTGAAGACGTGTTGTAGGCATGTGGCCACAGGAAAATCTAGTATATATATATGGGAGTGATCATGTGAGTCCCTCCTAGGGTTGGCATTCGGGTCGAACGGACCGGGCCGGGCCGAACTCGCCCGGGTTGGACAATGACTTGGGCGGGCTCGGGCCGGTTTGGCGACTTAACCGGGCCGGGCCCAAAGTTGTATTAGGCGATCCGCCCAACCCGTGAACCCTTTAGGGTCCAACCCGGGTTGGGTCGGGTCGACCCACGGGTTGGCCTGTTTAGATAGATAGGTTTTTTTTATAAATATTTTTAGCTTATAATAATAATAATAATAATACTAATAATACTAATAAACATTAAAAATCGTAATAATAATAATAAGATTGAAAGAGCCGAACTCGCTCGGGTTGGACAATGACTTGGGCGGGCTCGGGCTGGTTTGGCGACTTAACCGGGCCGGGCCCAAAGTTGTATTAGGCGATCCGCCCAACCCGTGAACCCTTTAGGGTCCAACCCGGGTTGGGTCGGGTCGACCCACGGGTTGGCCTGTTTAGATAGATAGGTTTTTTTTTATAAATATTTTTAGCTTATAATAATAATAATAATACTAATAATACTAATAAACATTAAAAATCATAATAATAATAATAAGATTGAAAGAGTGAAATTGCCAAAAATATTGAAATATTATTTATATGAATTTAAGTTATACAATTTTCACAATTTCTAATGAAATGAAGAATTCAATTCACAAATATATTTTATACACTAACATATTTCTTATATACAAATTTAATTGACTCCAATTTTTCTAATTTAACATAACAAGCAAAGATATAATACAATTTCTAACGTGTCGGTCGAGTTGCTATTACAAGCAAAGCTATTATTGTTGTTGTTGTTCTTCGTCTTCCGGCGAGTTGCTCCCACTTGTGGACGTTGATAGTGCTTTTCCTTGTGTCCTATCTTCAGCCTTCAGCCAGTCTTCTGTGCAAACGAGCATCTCTAACGTGTCGGGCTTCAAGCGATTCCTGTAATCAGTTAGAACTCTGTCACTTGAAGAAAATGCACTTTCAGAAGCAACTGTAGAGACAGGAGGAGTTAGTAAATCTTTAGCCATAATTGACAGAATACTAAAAGTGTGTTCATGGTCTTTCCGCCATTGTAAAATATCTAGTGGAGAAGAAGAAGGCTCAGAATCTTGTTGGTTATACCAATTTAATTCATTTGGTTGATTAGTCCTAGGTTTTTTTGATTGAATTTGTTAAAGTAAATTAAATGTTCTATCATCAAATTTACTCTTACCCTTACCTTTAGAAGTACCAGAAGAAGAACTAACTACAGAACTTGTACTACTAGAAGCAAAACGTCTTTCATAATAATCATACAAGTTATTTAATGTAGATTCAAACTGAACTAAAAAAGTTGTAACCCCTGTTTCCAATTATATGGATTTCCATTTCTTTTCTTTTCTCCATGTATTCTTATATTTCAAATTCCGTATAAATCATTCCAATGCATTTAAATCCTTTTGAATCTCCTATTGAAACTCAAATTTATATTCCAAACTAGAATGTCTCTTTTCTTTTATTTAATTACTTTGAAGCCTAAGTTAATCAATATCACCATTTTATTGATTATTTTGAACTCCTGAGAAGGCCAACAATTACTATTGGATTTATTATATTCATTTGAAGCCCAAAAATCAAGCACATCTTCTATTGGACCCTAAACCCAAATCCACAAACCCATACACACACCCGTATACAAATTCCTCCACATTTCTCCACCTTGCACGTTTCCCTAACTACAACCCCACTTTCTCTAACTACTTTGATTATTATTTTAATAAACACTCTCCCTCTTTCTCCCCGTCTCCCTCTCTCCCTCTCCTGTTTCCCAACAGGAAACCCAAACAAACCCAACGCCCAAGTCATCGCCACCTCCACTCCATCTCCCTCATCCCTTCCTCATTGACAGCTCCTCCTCAAATCGCCATCAGCCTCGCCCTCCGCAGTTGCCCTTACCGCTTGACTCCATGGCAGTGACCTCTGCCTCTCGCGCTCGCGCAGCCAGCTGACCGTCGAAATTGCAACCCAAAACAGAGCCCCTCATTGAAGCCGTCGCTCATCGCCCCATCTCCATCCTCGACTCCCCGACCCTCGAAGCCCTCTTCGCTCGAACCCCCGAAGCCATTCCCGTCATCATCGCTACCATTGGCCGAACCCATCACTGGAGCTCCGACCCTGAGCGCGCCCCGCCAATCGTCGCTGCTCCCCCTCCAGTCGCGCACCGTTGCCTCGCAGCCTCGCCCTCCAGTCGCTCGCCATCCTTCCCCGTCGCCGTACTCTCTTCTCCCGCCAAATCTCTGTCTCGCTCTTCTCTCTTCCTCTCTCTCTCTGTGTCGAAATTTGGGGAGAAGGAGACAGAGTTTTGGGATTGTTGCTATTTGAGATTAGTTGCTGTTTGGTGGGTTGGTGCTTGTGTGAAGTTGAGGATTACTGAGTTATTGTATTGGTGTATTGGAGTTTGGTGTAGGGTTGTTGTTTGGATTAATGTATTGGTGTTGTGGAGTAGGAGATTGGACTGGAGTGTGTACTGTTTTGGAGTTGTTGAAGGGATTGTTTTGCCTTGTGGAGTTGGTGTTGGTGTTGTGTTTGGTGTTGTTGGGGAGTCTTCTGCTTGTGGGTAGAAGATTGGTGTTTGGGTGTTTGTGTAAAGGGGGAGATCCTGTTTGGTATTTTGTGGAAGTGAGATCTTGATCTTGTGTTTGGTGTTTTGGGAGAGGGGATCAGTAATTGTGTTGCTCTTCATGAAGAAGAGGATCGCGATTCATGTTTGGTGTTTGGTGGACCATGTGTTGCTGTTGGGTTGTGTAGTATTGCTGTTGTGTGGTAAGGATTGGATAAGTTGTGTGTGTGCTGTTTTGTGAGAGTGGGTTGTTGTATTGGGCATTTGGTGTATGTGCTGTTCTGGTGTGGAGTTGGGATTTGCTGTTTGTTATTTTGGCACACATCTTCGCACGTGTTCTTGGGATCACTCCCCGAGATTCTGATCCCGTTATTCTGGTGATTCTAATCTAATCGTCTACAAGAAAAAGGCAAGTCCACTTGAACTCTTTTATTATTCTAGTTCAAGATTTTTGATCTCTAAGCAAGTAATTTCATTTCAATTATTCTAATTTGCATTGTGTCCTTTCCGTTGGGAGTATCGAGGGTTTACATGAGCTAACCCGACGTACTCTTGACATCTTATTATTATCTATTGACTCAAACCCAAGTCTACATACACACTTGACATAATTAAAATGACTAGAATTGTATACAAAGAAAATGAATGGTGATTGAATACAATGATCCATTGAGATATTGTGACTTGAACAATGACATGATAAATGGACTTGTACACTGTAAAGAACATCCTAATTATTGTACATTAGTGTAATGCATTTTATGATACAATAACCTGTTGATTATCGACTTGAATGAACATATATGTGATGGCTTTTTATAATTCCTACTGCATTGTCTGCCTTGTACTAAGGTTTCGACCAAGTTATAATAGGCATCAGTTAAAGTAATATAAAGAGAATTATTGTTTTAGATTTACTACTTCAAGTTTATTATTGTGCAACGCATCATGTTGCTGCATTCTATCATCCCCTTGACATTCTTATATACACTTACGTGGACATGAATGACTTAATAATAAAATACTAAACAAGCCGGGGTTAATAAGGGTTGACTTAGTAGTGGATAGTCTCAGAAAATGTACTCGGTAAGACCTATCGTGAAATCGTATTGACATGGAAGGAGAAGTATTGATTGTGAATGATTGATTGGAAATTGGAAATTAAAAATTGTGAATGATTGTTATTGACACCGAGTACACGCTCTGTAGATCCCACCACTATGTCTAAAACGTACACTGTTTTGCGTGCACTGAACATGTGGTATGGGACGCAGTAGTACGTGCACTAGATAGGAGAAACAGCTTGATAATAGACCTAGTTGACATGTATATATACTTGATTAAGACAATTGTTATTAGTATCATTATTGTCCTTGCAATTTGATCTTGATTCATATTCCTTCATGTACCATGTTTCCTTACTCTCTGCTTTTCACTACTTGCTGTCCGTACTTGCTCTAAGGATAAATTATTATTTCTTTTTAGATGAACAAGTACAGGTACACAAGGAGAATTTCTAGGAGGCATTGATGAGCAGTTCTTTTATAATTGGAGCAGGAGCCTCTTGAGCTATTTGATAAGTTCTTATATTCCAGATTTGGTTATTGAATTTCATTCTCGTTCATGTGATTATGTATTTTTGCGTGGATGTGATTCATTTTTCTTATATTGTTGAGCTAAGACTGGTACAACTTATGGATGATATGAGTTGGCATACTTATATCATTCGCTGGACCTCAGTTACGTGCCTGTGTTCCCGTATTTCGGAAAGCGGGGCGTGACAAAAGTAGCGCAATCAATTACTAATTCTACATTTTCTTCAAGTAATGCAAAAAACATTTCAATCAAACTCTTCGTACCTTATAATTTGATACGAGGATCCATAATGGTAGCAACACAAATCAACACAGGAGGAGGAAAATAATACTTCAAAAAAAATTTGTATGCAGGTTTTACAATCTCACCAACATTGGGATCATTTAACATTTCGTTAAATGTTTGCATCATGCTAACTAAATAAATAGACTAACTAGACACAAATTATAAAACCTCGCAAGTGCACGAATCGTTTATAGAATCATAGTAATAGCAAGGGTCGATCCCACAGAGATTGTAGACTTCAACTTACTAATCAATAAAACCAATAATAAAAATGAATAAAAGTTGTTGTAATATTCTAAAAGAACTAAAAGATTAAAACTAAGATGAGAGGTATTGAATCACAAATATCTCTTGAATAGTTGGGTTGTTGATCTCCACCAATAGTTAGTAATGCTAAGTTGCCTTCTGAATTTACTTCTAATTACTCATGTTTGTTCACTTCAAGGGCATGGTATCTACTCCTTAAAGTATTGTTTCCCTAAGCCAAGAATTAGGCATGGTATCTACTCTAATTCGTTTCTTCCCCTAAGTATTTTAGCATGGCATCTACTAAGTTATACTTAACAAAAGCATAAGAACAGCGGAAACGAACAAACACTTAAAGTTCTAGAAATTGGTATCAGATCTAGATCCTTTAAGTTGATTGAACCAAGAATCCTAAAGATTCCCTTGTTACAAGTTACGAGCACGAGATACGGATCGTCTCAATATGCTCATATAACAGATTCAGATTTCTAACTCACAAACTTGATAATATCAGATTCTGTATGGCAGTCGACTGGCTCTTACCTTCAGTCGACTGTACTTATAACTCCTGAACAAGTTTGACTATTATCAGTCTATATCAATTCAATTAGATTCAATCAATAAGTAAAATAGAAGGATTCAAAAGAACATAGCACTACATAACTACGGCTTCGATCTACCCAACTATGAAATTAGTTCCACATAATAATACTTTTATTGCTTAACAAGTTCAAATACATGATCAACATCACAGAATAAGGAGAGAAGAAATAAACAAATGGATTCTGGCAATAGAGTCGACTGGCTGTCACACACTCGACTGCCTTCGAGTACTGGTTCTCCTCTTCCCCTTCTTCGATGATGATGGAATGAAGCACTGGTTGATGACTTGATGGTTGGGAATTCTGAGATTAAGTTGCGTCCAAGAGATAGATGCCTCCTGCTATAGATGATCTTTTCTGATATTTATAGAGTACCGCTGAGAATTAGGGTTTCCCCTTTTTTAGGAAAAAATCTTCTTGATTTGATGATTTATGTCTTTCTCTTTTCTTCTTTCCTTCCTTAGCTGTTCACCACGTGCTTTTGCCAATTTCCAGTCTCTAGATTTGATTCGTTCCATAAGATCTGGATTTAAATAGATTTGAAATTAGATTTGGGTGAATCTTCAAATATCTTATCTGTTTACTCCGCCACAGACCAGTCGACTTATCTTCGAACCAGTCGACTGAGTCGAGACTCCTGAAGATTTCATAATTGTTCAGACCAGTCGACTGTCTTTTGGGAGTGAGTCGACTGTGTCGAGAGTTGTGGAAAATCAGCTTCTCTTGTCCAGTCGCCTGTGTTGGGGAACCAGTCGACTGATCCTCTGCAGTTTGCTGTGTATTATCCTTGAAGTCCTAAATCTGCTTCGTTTTTTTTCTGTTACAAGCTGTTTCCTATGGAAAAGAGAAAATAGGAGTTAAATACCACATATAGAGCTTTTAAATGTCTAATTATAACAAGATTATTGCTCTAGAAAGTGAATAATATTGTGTTCATCAACCAACATTGGGATCATTTAACATTTCGTTAAATGTTTGCATCATGCTAACTAATGAAATAAAAATGCTACTAGAAGTAGATTCATATGTTTTTGAAAATTTTAAAGTTGCGGTTTTAAACGGTTCTAAAAATTTCAACAAAGCTTCGGCATAATACCAATCGGTGGGAGTCATTTTAAAATTTGGCATATAAAATGCGATACAAAAATCATTTACAACTGCTTTATATTCGGTAACAATATGTAGTAAATCAAAAGTAGAATTCCATCGGTGTCTAACATCCTTTGGAAATCTTCTAAAAGGTACATTTTTAAGCCTACACCAAGCTTTCCATTCTTGTAATACGCTTGGACTTAATGCATTGAAATGTACACAATTTCTAGTTTTAACTATATATGGATCAGCTATTTTTAATGCATCTTGAACACATAAATTTATAATATGACATGCACATCTAACATGAAAAATATTGTCAGATGGAGGGTTTAATACGGATTTTAAAGTAGTAAATGCTACATTGTTGTTAGATGCATTATCAAAACTAATACACATAATTTTATCGCGAATATAAAAAACATCACAAATTTCTAAAATACGGTTTGCTATTTCAGCACCACTATGGGAATACGGCAACGCCGCAAGTGATATGATTCTTTTTTGAAGAATCCAATCATTGTCGATCCAATGATAGGTTATTCCCATCATTGGAATATTATTAACACCCATCCAACAATCCGAAGTTAAACTAACTCTACAAGTTAAACTCCATAAAATTGTAATCAAAGCGTCCTTCATTTCGATGTACATTTTAAAACAATCCGATTTGCAAGTATTTCTCGGAATTCTTCTAAAATGAGGGTTTAAGGCCGTTTGGTTAAAATTTTCCAAGTCCCTACTCTCGGGATAGGAAAATGGTAACTCTTCCTTTATGACTAATCGGTCCACTTCTCGAAGAACAAGATTGGGATCATAAGGGTGGCTATCAACTAGACCGGTCCTAGGGTTGATTTTTTGTTGGCCTTGTAGGTTAGCAAGAAGGTCTTTATGGTTATGTTGGATGTGTCTACTAATTGTACCAGTGTCGTCACCCCTCTTGAATTTGTATGTTTTAGAACATGTTTTACAAACTATCAAACCTATACCCGGAGTTTGTTTGTTCGGGATATAATCGTAAAACTTATGTCAATCACTAGTTTCTCCTCTACTTTTCCTACTACTACGGGTTTGTGTGGTTTCGGTTGGTTGTTGTTGTTGTTCTTCTTCTTCTAATTGTATGTCACCTACAAACTCGTCGTGTGCACCCCATTTTTGGGTAGGAGGATCATGGTACTCTTGGGCGGGCTCACTAATTGGGACAATTGATGGCCTACAGGAAGAGGAGGAGGAATCTTGCCCGCTACGACCACTACCGCATGATCTAGACATAATGTAGTAATGTACTAATGTATGTAAAAAAAACTACACAATGTAGGAACGGTGAATTATTAAAAAAATCTAAAAAACAAGAGGGTTGAGATAGAGAAGATCAAAAAACCAATAATAATTATAACTACAACACAAAAATAAAATAACGAGAGGTATGAAATTTTGATACCGTTCACCGTGGATACGCGTATATAAAATAAATCGTGAAAATAAGAATAAAGTAGAACTAGAAATAAGCGATTCCGGAATTGAAGAGTTGAGAAGAGCTTGAAGGAGAATTGATGACTTGATCACTTGGATTTGGACGAGAGTTGAAGAGTTGAAGACGTTGAATCTTGATTTCGGTACGATCGAAAATTGATCGTGTATATGCCTTGTTGAAGACTTGCTTATTGAATTCTTCAATTGTTGAAAAATTCCTTAGAAATGAGTTATAATAGTAGAGAGAGTAAGAGAGTAAGGTGTGATTTTTTTTAGGGGGTTTGGGGGGGGGGGGGGTATTTATAGGCTAAAAATGTAAAAAAAAAAACCAAAAAAAAAAAAAACCAAAAAAAGGCTAGGAAGAGAGCCGTTTGGCTCTGTTGTACAGTAAACCCCCCCAACGTTTCGCTGACCCGCAGGTCAACGGTCGGCCTGTAACGGGTCGAACGTTCGACCCGTACGGGTCCAATGGGTCGTAACCCGCGGGTTGAGCTTTTCTTAACGGGTTCGCGGGCCGGGTTATCCGGGTTGGATTCGCGTTTTCGGTGACCCGGGTCGACCCGTTACTGTACATAGGTTCGACCCGAACCCGCCAAACCCTTAAACGGGCTGGGTTCAACGAGCGGGTCGTGGGCGGGTCGCCGGTTGACCTGACCCACTTGCCATCATAATCCCTCCCTTTCCTCTTACTTTGAGCCCCACCATGATACGAACTTCATATCAAAAATTCGAACCGTTCATCTTATTCTACATGCTTACGATATTATAAGTGTGTAAAATCAAGTTATTTGTACATACATTTGTCCATCCATTACATCGTTAAAAATTAATGAATTTTCAGCCTTAAATTATTTTTCACATTGTAAAACATCAAAAAACGAACTTCCAATTACTTGATTTACAACCTTAGACTATCTGAGGCATGTAGAACAAGATGAATGGTTCAAATTTGTCATGGGAGTTCGTGTATGAGGCCTCAAAATAAGAGAAGGATGGCCTCACATGATCACTCCCCAATATACACACACACACACGCACACACACACACATACTTACAGAGAGCGAAACCTTCCGTTGTGCACTCACCTCCATGTGCACTCGGCCTTTTGGCCTTCGTGATACAAAAAGGATACTCAGCCACATAATTTTGTAACACTTCAATGCATAGGCAAATAAATTTTAAATGACTTGATTTTACATATTTAGACTAATTTATGCGTGTAGATTATTGTGAATGGTTGGACGAAAGGCCGAGTGCACACAAAGGCTAAGTGCACAACGGTATATATATATAGAGAGAGAAAGAGAGACAGAGAGAAAGCTTCCGTTGTGAACCACTTTGGTATGCACTACCGTGTGCACTCACCCTGTAGAGCCCCATGAAAAATCTGAACCGTTTATCTTGTTCTACACACCTAAGATTGTCTAACAATAAGAAATCAAGTAATTTGAAGTTTATTTGCCCATCCATCATGTTGTTAGAAATTTATTTTCAGATTGAGATGTAGGTCTATTTATTACAAAATTTATAAATAAATAAATTTATAAATACAAAATACTAAAATGAAATTTCTCTCAACGTCGTCTTCTTCCTCGATCTCGTACGCTCCATAAAAAGGTTTTCTATTTTCCTTTTGAAGTTTGTTTTCAAATTCTTAGTTTATTGAGATCTTACGTTCTTAGTTATTTGTTATTATGATTTTTTTGGTCTATTTTACTTTGTAGCTAATGTTGATTGTTGTCTTCTCTTCTACCTTAATTTCTTAATTGCTTGAATTTAGATTCATAACATGATTTAGTTTTGCTTTATGTTATTCTTTTCTTGATGCTCCAATGATTTTTTTAAGATTTGTGTTTAGATTGTATGAATATGTGATTTATAGTCTTTCTATGTTTTATGCTAGGGTTTGTTATCTGTTTGGAGCATTGGATTTAATTACCTTTGGATCAAATAATTGAACTAATAATTTGTTGGATTTCACAATTTTAGGATTAAATATTTTATTATAATTATTATTTTTCTTGATTGTAGAAGAAACTTGTAGTCCATAGATTTAGTAGTAGTAGTTTTTTTTGTGGCACTCGGACGTAGCCGCCCACATTGGGAAGAGAGGGATTGTTCCAATATACCTAATTAATTTTGTCTAAGGCCGAAATCAAACCTGTGACCTCTCACTTAAAAGTGACAAGCCTTACCAACTGCATTATAAGTGCTTGGCATTTGGTTGTAGTTCTAATTTGGTGAAATTTTACTACTATAGAACTTTAATTTAGTAAGCAACCAAACATCCTTTATTTATAGTGTTTTCTTTAGTGGAGTTGAAGTTGAAGGCCAACCTTTTGCCTTACACGATTACACGACATTCCAGATATAAAAGTTGAAGGCAAATCAGTTACTTAGCACATATGATTAACAATTTAATGAAAAACCATAAAATTTAGACCTATTTTATCTAACAATCTTTAATCAAAAAATTTAGTTGCAAATCTACATTAACTAATGATTTATATGCAAACACAATTATAAAATCATACGATATCATTTATTTACCTAATAATAATCGGTGACTCACGCTTTAAAAGCTCCGAAAAAAGAATAGACAATCATATGCACCCATTCTCAAGCCATAAAATATTTATTTTATCATTATTTCTAAGTCAAATTTTATCAAGATTTTCTTGACAACCGTTAAAGAATTATACTAGAAGAAAAGATTGATAAGACCAAAGATTAATTTACTAACTTAGGGTCTTTTTTTCACAAAAAAACTTTCCATATATACATATTATCATGTATCTTAGGTTGGTTGTGAAGTAGATTTAGATGGGAACTAATCCAAAAATTTTAATTTTTGATGAATACTAATATGGAAAACTATTGAATTCACTTAATTTTAGGGTTGATAGTGTGGCCTAATTAATTGTGGCCATCCATCCAACTTGATATAAGATGGAAGGCCACAATTACTCAAGTGTAGGCTACACTTGATATTTGGCAGAGTAGAGGATCCAAATCCGCTTTTAATTGTCATCTAAGATAAAAGGAAACTATTTTTATATTTTCTTTTAATTATTTTCCTAACTTTGACTAGATTAAGTTTCGTTAGTTTTAAATTAATCTTTTTAGTTTTGTTTGTATGGATAAGGTCGTTAGTTATATAGGTAGCTTAGACGTTAGTTGTTTTTCTAATTTAAAGTAGTTTTAATAGTGATAGAATTATTTTACGTTTAAATAGAGAGAATTTTTAATCGTTTAATTTTTTGAATAATCTAGATTTTTAGTTTATCTCTTTATTTCCTATAATTCATAAAAAAAAATTAATTTGCAATTTGAGTTTAAATTTTGAAAATAACTTATATACTTTTACATATAGTTTTTAGAGTATTACAATATTAGTCACGTGCACTAGGCCAAGTGCACTTGGTGCACTGCCAATTTCCACTAGTACATATGCATATATGTATGAATCCAGACATCCAAAAGCAACACTACCTTAAATTCCCAACTTTTATAATGGTGTCTTCGTCTCTGCCTTCTTTTTTGTCTTTCATCCTTGCGATGTAATTATTTTCTCCTTTTGACAGTGTTGTCATCTTCTCTTCCTCCTCATCTTCATGCCCATTCCCCATCACCGTCTTCTCCTCTTATCCATCACATTCATTAATTTATGTTTAACTAATTTAATTTTACTCGCGTGTTAATCACTTACATATTTGTGGGGCAGATCATGGATATGTTTTACTTGTATAGTTTTTTACTTGGTTGTAATCGTGTTTAAATTGCGAGTTACATGTTTATGGGATGGGTCATAGATATGTTTTACTTGTATAGTTTTTTACTTGGTTATAATTGTATTTCAATTGTGATTATATTGATAAAACATGTTCGTATTATACAATTTATATTGCATCTTTCATTATTTTTGTGTTTTCAAGCCAACTACATATTTAGGTCGTAACTAATTTTTCTTGAATTATATATACGATATGGTGATGCATAGTTATATAGAGGTAATATACAACACATTTAGGAGACAAGTTTTTATTCCACATGACATTCAAATTTTATCAAATATCCCCGAAATTTCCATGACATCCGAGACGAGAATTCTTAAACAAACACGACATCCAAATCCAGCATTTAGAACCTTGCATGTTGTTTAGAACCTTGCATGTTGTTCACAAACATTTTAAGTGCAGACGAGTAAACATAGATCCCGTTACCATATCCACGCCTACTCATTTTTCGCACAAAGCAGTCACTCTACCAATTAGGGTTTTAAATGTCAGATAGTGGTACCGTATCAGATGGAAAATTCTCATATCTGATATCTGATATCAGGTATTAGGTGATCTATCGATAATATTCAAAAAATAACGGGTTGCAATATCAGAGGAAGATATATATCCTAAATGTTATTTAAACAACCGTTGCATTCATTTTCACAAATAAAAACAACCTCATGCAACCAATTAGAAAGAAAGTATATAATTGACTACATGAAACTGCATTATAATACATAAAAGAAAGATATCTACATATTAAAGAATAAATATATTATATAAGTAAATAACAAAAACATTAAAAATTGATCGATGAGAAGACTAATTTAGAAGATAACAAATACATGACGTGGCTTCAAGCTCTTGTAAAAATTCGGTTTCAAAAGATAAAATGAGGAGAAAAATTAGAGATAAGGTTTTGCTTTCCTTTCCTTTCTTTTCTTTTCTTTTTTCTATACTGCGGAGTTAACGATTTTGGATCAATCGAGTTTGGGTTCCCATTGGGTTTGGGTTTGAATCCAAACCCAAAACAACCAAATAACAGTTATTTTTCATTATTGGGCTCATACTGATATGTCGCTACATTGGATAATGGGCGATATAATGGTTGTAACAAGATCTACAATGGTCGTACCCGTACTCCTGCTTGTACTTGCACCCATACTAGTACATGTGCCCGTACCTATGCTTCAAAGGTTACAACACAAGAACTTCCCAAAGCAAATTACTTGGACAAGCATGTAGTTTTTAATAAATACGAGAAACTATAAAATGAATAGGAACAATAATTGGCCACACACCAGAAGGCAAATCACAATTTGGAAACAATTAGTTTATTAGAACATAAATTACTGATATAAGACTTCTAGCAAAGAGAATTATAAGCATCGAGAATAACTGAAAATCCGGAAAGGGAATGACATAAGCATAGAACTATAGTTCTTCCTAAAATTACTCAAAAATGATAACAACCAAGTTATAGGTAGTTGTTTCCCAAAGATAAGTCTAAGGGTGTAAATGGGTTGACACCTAAGGTCTTGAAAGAATTAGCGAGTACAAGATAAGTCTAGGGTGATACACATTCGTCACAAAAAGCTAAGATTTGAGATACTCCTTTTTTTGTGCTCGGCCTAGCTTCCAACATGGGAAGAATTTCTAACTTCTCCACTTCAAATGGAGTTCCAAAAGGGGCCCCACACATAGAACTGGGAGGTTATACAACTGCATCACGTGCGTTTGGTTGGTATTCTATTTGTTTAATTCCTAAATTAATACATTGACTAATGATCAAAATTGTATTCCATCAAGAGAAATATCATTATCTCCTTGAACACTCAGATACATAGCTTCCCACAAAATAGATTTTAGATTCAGCCTACAGTCTCTAAGCTCGTGTAGAGGTAATCAGGATTTAGGGTGTCATGCTAATCAATCCAACGAGACAGGCAATGATGATGATGATCATTAATCTCCGCTCCCTCTGTAGGGTCAAATTACAATTTTTCCTCATATATCTAAATTTAAAATATCTAGATCATCTAAAACCAAAAAAAAGTATTCAATTTTCCTATTATTTGTATCAAATAAAAATCTTTTATTTCTTATAAAATAAAATTTATCTTATTTTTTCTGAATCACAAAAAGCTAAGATTTGAGATTTGATATTTGTATGTTTTGGATCTGAATACGAACTATTTCAGTGATCGATTAATTTTAAGAAACTTTAATTTTGAATTTATGCACAATCCATGTATTAATTGAAAGAATCAACAAAATCTCTATTTTCATAGATTCAAGTAGTTTGATCTAGTTTTATGGGCTATTATATATCCTACAAGTGGTATTTGATCATATAAGACAAAATGCTTTTTGTAGAAATCGTTTTCATAAAGTAAAACTACATATCGGTTGAATTCTGCACAACCAAAAGTATGCAGTCTGTAGGCCGACAGTCGACTTGTATAAATTTTCAGTCGGCTGATACGACCCGGCTGCTATGTTCTTTAGTTTTCTTGAAATTCCTTCTGGACAGTCGACCTATACCTTTTACAGTCGACTGGTACAGTTAGAATTATTTTCCAAAGTTATTGTAATTTTCTCTCTGGACAGTCGACCTATTCCCTTTTTCAGTCGACTGCTATACTTAGAATATTTTCTTAAAAATTATTTAATTTTCTCTCTGGACAGTCGACCTATGACTTTTACAAGTCGACTTATAACACTTAGTTTATTTTTCTTAAAAATATGAAATTCTCTTTCTAGACAGTCGACTTAAGCTTGTATTAGTCGACTGGTACTGATGTATCTTTATATTTTAAATGTTCTTTCAAATGATTTATTCTCTAAATGCTTTAATCTATAACTTGTTATTTTATACTTTACCTCCTATTGAACATATGTTTTCAAGATGTTAAGTCGAGCAATTTATGTTGGAAGTTTGGTTTGGATGTTTTGAGTGTGAGTCTTTAAAGGGTGTGTGTGACCCTAGTATACCGGCATTTGAGATATTTATGTTTGGGCCTGTTGAGGCATTTTAGTTGTTCAGATGTTTGAGTTAAGTCCGATAGGGTACACCAACTCTAGGAGATTCGTTGAGTAATTAAATAACCTAAATGATAAGGACAGACATTAGTGGTGATATGCTGAATGAGAACATAGGTTATGGACCTCAGTATGACTTGCGGTGTGAGATAATCCCCGGAATTATCCAGGTGTGAGTGAAATAGTCTCCGTAATTACCTGTGGTGTGGGATTGATCTCCGGAATTATCGGGGTCGAGGCGACGCACATGTGGTATTCGTGTGATGAGGTGTCATTGCTTGCGGTGTGGGGTATTCTCGAAGACTCCATGTGTGAGTGAAATAGTCTCCGGAATTATCTGTGGATAGAGATTGACCTCCGGAATTATCGGGGCATGGGCTAATACTCACAGTTTATCTTTATCTCGTAGTAGTCACCGTGTTAGGATTAGTTTCATAGCGGGGATTAAACCCTATTATGTGGAGACATTAAGGGCTTGCACCGGACCTATGTACTATGGAATGCATAGACTTCGACAAGTACACATTAGAGAGTCCGCATATAGACTTGTGTTTTCTTGACTTGGTTTTACGCATGTGTTTTTTCTGTTTTCTACATTTGACACTTAGTTTAGTTTCACTTGATGTTTACATGTTCCTTGCTACGTCGTATTTTATGTATTCTTGTTTATTACATGTTGTTTATGAATCCATGCTTAATATTTATTTATGTTGTTTGTTTTTTATGTCACTCACACCTTTATGGCTGACCCCTTTAGTTTTGGGGGTTAGGGTTATCTTTAGCCTCATATTTTACAGGTGATTTCTTAAGGATCGGATTTGGATGCTTGAGTTCAATTGATATCGTGACTTATGTAATTTGTAAAATAAAGTGTTGTAAAGAAAAGAGATTTGTAATTTAAGATGTATTGTATTCCGTTGTGCTATGTAAATGATTATTGTGATGAAAGTTGAAAAATTTTATTGGTGTTTGGTTGTGTTTAATATTACATTGAAGTGGATGCTGGGAATTGTGCCACGTATTTTCTAAGATATCATATTAGAAATTCGGGGCGCTACACAATGGGTAAGGGTAAACGCTTACCCAATTACCCTAAGGGTAAAGAGTATGGATGGACTATTTTTACCCGCAGGCCGCAAGTAGGGGAAGGATAGAATTTTTATACCGTTTAAAAAATAGGGTGGGATAAAGATAAAAGTAAACATATATACATACCCGTTTATACTTCTACCCGTTAAACATATGTTATAGACTCATTTATATACGACAAGTAAATGAGTAGAAAGATTAGAGGTAAGGATTATATGACTCTTCATGTGATTTAGTTATATAAAAATTAAATTACAAGTTAAGAATAACCATTTTTATTTAGAAATTTTGTTCTATAACTTGATTTAATTAAAAAAGTTAATATAATTATTTCACATGTTTACCCGTTCGGGTAAAATAATGTAATTTTATAGATTATCCGTTAAGATAATGGTAAAGTAATTGGACTTTAGGGTAGGGAAAGGAGAGACGCCGTATCCTCCTTACCCAACCCATTGCCCTCCCTACCTATTTGATTATGCCCTAACCAGTTTTTGCTTTAAATTGACTTCATTCTCCTCGATCAATCCGATGTCGCTGCACAAACTGACTTCATATATTTAGGCATATAGAATAAGTATGACAGTTCAAATTGTGCATTGGTTAATATCCCCGGCTGCTCTTCAACGCATTATTCCAGAAGCTATGGACCAAAAAACTATTATGCATTGCGGAGTTCAAAAAAATAAAGAAAGAAAAGTATTTATGAATAAGTTACAGAACTAGTGTTACCCTGTGCAAATTGCACAACCTAAAATAGTTTTGACGAACTCATATAATTATATAGAACTCCCAAAAATTGTAAGAGAATTGGAAGAAATTTATGAATATATTCCCTACTGTAAAGACTGAAATCTTCATTATCATCTTCGTATAAGCAAATAATTTAGAAAATCAATGTGAAACTATAATGTAATCTAATTGAATATTACTAAAGCTAAAAATGCATACAATGAAAATGTCGCAAATCCAACCAATTTATGTTAACATGTATATTATATTAAAATTTAGTAAATAGATTGTACATTATAAACCATGTATTATAGCACATGTTATGGTAAAGATGATAGAGTACTAATAAAATTATATAAAAATACTTTTATGAACTGTGTTTGCTTAAATATCTAATTCTATGTTAGAGAATGGGGATGAGTTTGGAAAGAGACATGAGATTTTATGAGATTGAAAAAGTGGAAGGGAAAAAGATTGTGTTTGAGGGATTGGGGTTTTTATTTTGTTTTAATTTTTTAATAAAATCATGAGTTAGTTAAATAAGAATCTATACTTCTCTTTATTCTCTATTTCAAAATAGATTATAAAGATAGAGGACAGACTCTTCTATTAGTATAAAATATAGATATGATTCATCAAATGGCGATCAGTGCCTTACAATTGCCACAATTGCCTCAAAATCGTGTTCCCCTGAAACGGCTCCCTCGAGATTTGAGGGATCTTGTAGGGGACTAGACTTTTAATGCAAATCTAAGGGTTGCTGGTATTTTTCATATAATTTCTGTGCCCAATTGGCACATGTTTTTTTCCCAGCTCAGGAAAGAAATAACTGCCATTAATATTTATCCACCAGGCTTATACATACTCAAAAAATCATTGTATTAAAATTATATCTGATAACACTGCCATGTTACTAATAAAAAAGAAACAATTTTTTTTATGTCTAGTTCAACCTCATCTCCCAAGAAAAATTACAATTTAAGCCCCATAATCCGAAGAACGAAACGTGCAGAAATAGGAGACCCAATGTTTTTCTATAGTACTGAATTTTTTTCGCCAGTAAATAGTAGAGATTACATCTTTTTGTATATCAGCACAGAAAAATTGAAGCCTTGCTTGGAAATCAAGGTCAAAACAAGAGAGAACTGGCTAATCAGGCAAATGTGGGAGCCAAGCACTCATCGACCATTTCGACAAGACTCGCGTTCTCTAATGCAGCTGCGACACGCTCTTTGTCGTTCAATTGCTTGTTCACTATCATGCAAAACAAAAAGAAAAACAGTATGGCTTTTAATAGTGAAGATATATAGTTTCAGTAAGAGAGATCATGAAAAAAATACTGAGTTTTGTTTTTCTTTTTCTTCTGTATAACCTTACTTGATATTTGGATTCAACCACTAAATTATATACTACCAAAGACGGACAAAACACTCTCAATGGGTATGTATGAGGTAATTGAATTTGGTCACTTGGGGAGTTTATTTGATATAATTTGAAGGGTAAGCTGCCCCCAAAAAAACGTTAACTATACAAAAATTACACAAATTGCTCTACCCTAATAGATGCTCAAGAAAATCCGTGTGTTAAGTGAGGCTGTTAACTATGGCCCCATGCACAACACAGTTACTTTTGCCTAAAGTCTGTAAACTGGGGGTAAGTGAGGCAAGAGAAGGCAGAGGAAAATGGAAGGTTGATAGAGGAGATGGATCTGTAGAAGTGGGAGGTGGCATAAATCAGAGGTGATATAAAAAGTAGTAAGGAAGGGGAGAGGTACTCGAGGGTTGATGAAAAGGTGGGTATGGTAGTTAGGGTTAAGATTAAGAGAAGGGACAGAGAGAACAGAGAGAAAAGTTGAAAATGCGTGGGAAAAATAAACCATGTGTAACACAGAGCTATAATTAATAGCCCGACTAATACCCTAACTGCCTCAGTATAGACCAGGGGATTTTCTGGACCGTCTTTTAAAATATAAGGTTCTCTGCAAGTGAAGCATAGTGCAGGGTTTGATGCAATTTACCCTAATTTAAATTTAGGTAACTCCCTTGTAAGTATTATGGTATGCTGATGCTCACCTCCACTACTCTCCAGGGGATTATGATGTCTGTAGCTGTCAATTGGCTTGTTCGATCCTTTTCCACGAACTGACAGCAATATTCTCGCTTGACCTGATGCCATCTCCCCACATCCTCTTAGCTTCCCTCCAATTTCTTTACTTTTCTCTCCTAATTACAATTTCCCTTCTGTGTGTCTGAGACACATCCACTTCCCACCATTCCGTATCATTTTCCTCTGGCATTTAATTCCCTCCACTCACATCATCTACTTCATCATTTCTCAAACTACACTTAACTCTAATTACCAACCTACGAACCATGCATCCTACAGAACCAAAGGAAAGGGGAAATCATACGAAAAATTAAAAGCAAGTCATTATCCAAGGCTCGAGCGAGGTATTTTGAGGAGGCCTACTTGAGGATCCAACTCCACCACCTACATTCTATTCGGTTAATTTTTTAAACCTTCTTAGAATTTGGAGGGAGAGTGGAATAGAAGGGAATATGGTAAATAATGAAATTAGAGAAAAGGAGGGAGAAGGGAAATTTGAGGGAAAGTACATGGGATCATATGATGTAAGGAAGGGCATTTTCATCACTAAACCCAGGAAAAAGGATCAAACACAGAGAACTAATAGAAAACGTACACCAACAAAGAGGTTATTTTAAGTATCTTAGTATACATGGGGTGTCTGTCAACACATGATGGTACAAGAGAGTTGTCCACAATTTATCCCTTAAAATTTCAAGATGGTATATATATATATATATATATATATATATATATATATATATATATATATATATATATATATAATTTCAACATTTGGGGGATTAATAAAAAAAGGAGTAGTCTTTTGCGGGGTGATATTGAAAAAAGTCAGATACATACGAGCTGCTTCGGTTGCATGGCTCCCGGGTGCAACTCTAACATCCACCTTCAAAATTGCAGTGGTGAGTAAGCACATAGATCATATACAATATGAGAAGGAGCTAACATAAAATGATTTCTATGCTCTGTTAACATTCATTAACATTGTTTCTTAGATATATCTATATAAAAATGTAACATGACAACAAAAAAATGTTTCTGAACAGTGATGAGTGTGACAGATAACAAAGAGTATCATTTTCTATATAGTAATGGACACCCTTTTTTTGTTGGCTAACTGAACCAATTTTTGGTAACCACTTAAAATTGAAAAATGAAATAAGCAAAAAGATCACTGATCACCCGAAGGTGAAATGTACCTAAAGGCCATTTGAAGTTGCATCCAGACAAAGAAGTCCTTGGAAGGAAGGTTCTCAATGTCGGATGTCAGAATGGTGTTGGCTTAAGAATTTCATGTCAGATGGCAGATGGCAGGGATATATCTGGGACATATGATATATATCAATGTCATGTTCGCTAAAAGGTTCATCTCTTAAATGCATTTAGATAACTTTAGACTCTCTCTCTCTATGTATGATTGAAGGGCATGTTAAAAACATGCACCGTTACAAAGAAGTGAAGAACTAGAAGAAAAATATCCGAAGACACAAAGGATTTAATATTACAATTGATGTAGATCGGTTAAAATAAGGATCAGTTTGACCACTAGTTCTCCACGAAGAGGATGTCTATTGTAATTGGTAAAGCAAGTAATTGGGTCAATACCGGAATCTCTCTAGAAATGTTTAAATTGCAATTACTATATGTTGGGTGACTTTCAGAACTTGTCGTTTGACATAGCAGGTGATATTTTGGGGGACATATAGGACTGAACCTAATATGTCGGAGAAATTTTCCCAAAAATATGGAAAAAAATAGTATATCAGCCATGGAGACCATTCAAAAATGACATATTGAACATATTTCACGGGATATTGAAAACAAAGTAGGAAGCTCTGTAATACATGCAAATGACAAGACAATAAGCACATCAATGTGAGTGAGTCAACTACAAAGTGCAAGCATTGATGTTGGGTATCTATATGGAAGGCTTCATACAACAACAACTTCAACAAAGCCTTTTTCCCAACTAGTTGGGGTCGGCTACATGAATCCTGGTTTTTCATTCTGCTCGGTTCAGCGCAATATCTTCTGTAAGGTCACAAGCTATCATATCTTTTATTACCGTTTCCACCCAAGTAAGTTTAGGTCTATGAAGCACGGATACGGGTACGGCGATACGCGTACGGGGACGCGGGTACGGGGATACGACAATTTTCAAAAAAGTAGGATACGGGATACGGCGGGGATACGGCTATATATATATATATATATATATATATATATATATATATATATATATATATATATATATATAATTACACTTAACTAAATAATCTCTTGTTAATAAGGAAAAGATAAATATCTTTCATTAAACATAAATAAGATAATCCATAAAGGCTACAATAATTGTTCATAAGTATAAGCAATAACATAAGTAAACAAAGCAAGTTCATAAGCAATATAACATAAGTAGATAAATCAAATAGTGGGACAAGTTTCAGCCGTATCAAATAGTTGGATAATAAAAAAATGCAGGATACGGGAATGTACAGGATACGGGGACACGAGTATCGGATACGTACAGGGGACGGCACCCTCCGTAAAGTATCCGTGCTTCAGAGGTTTAGGTCTTCCCCTACCCCTAACTCTACCATCAATACTTATCAAATCACTCTTTCTAACGGGGGCACTACTAGGTCTACGTGTGACATGTCCACACCATCTGAGGTGATTCTCTCTTAAGTGAAATATGGACGGCTTCATACAATTAAGTGAAATATGGTATGTTAGCAGTTGTTTATTAGTATATTAGTATAATATTGCATATATTAATTTAATATTTGATAGCTAATATTTGGTAAGGAATTAAGCTCTACTTATTTTAAATTTGGTGTTTAATATTTCTATTTTCCATTTGTGTTTCAAGTGGTAAATACGGTATGATATTTTAAAGATTCTATTGCAGTGCTTGTTTAAAGGCTATTTGATTCTTTAATGGGGAAAAATCAAGTAACCCTCTAATGTTTGCATTTTTAATCAAGAAACCCATTACAGTTATTTTCGAGCACATAAACCACTTACTATGTTAACTTTCTATTGTCAACTCTAAGTTAGAAAATGACAACTTTGCAATTTTTTCCGATCAAGAAACCCCCTAATATCTACATTATAAATCAAGAAACCCACTATTTGCACTTTTAATCAAGGAAACTCCTGCCATTAACAGTGGAGGGGGTTTATGTGCTGAAAAATAATGGTAGGGGGTTCCTTGATTAGAAATGCAAACATTAGGGGGTTTCTTGATTTTTCGCCATTATTGACTATATTAATTGAATTGAGAATGAAATTTTGACCGTTAAGCGTCTTTGGGGCCCAATATGCATCGTCCCTCCTTCCCCCCTCTCTCATTTTCTTTCCCCATCTAATTCAACTATTCCTCTTCCCCCACTGTCCATCTTCTTGGTTGACATAATGTCATTTTAACTCGATCATGAAGATAAAAGTCAATTGAAGATTCTTCATGAAAAGCCCACTATGTGCAAGCAAAAATGAGTTCAACCATAGAAAAGTTCAGGTTGGTATAATGTAAATGATTCATGTCTTGATGTATTCCCATATTATTAAGTTCTCTGAAAACTCTAGAGGCAAAGTAACTGAGTATACCTTCTACCTGGGACCCCTGTATCTCCTTTTCTCCTCCCTTCACTATCCACCCAACCACAGACTCATATACATCTAAACTCTATCTTTAAAACTTCAAAAGGAGCGTGTAACGCCTCTGTCATTAATGTGTGGGTGACATTTTGTTCTTCACAAAACAAGATTATTCAATTCTTTTCCCCTCCACAAGTCCACAGGCACACACTGAGCACTTGTTAAATGACTAAATTTTATTAATGTTAATGAGTTCTGTACATTCTCCTTTTCACAAACACACTGAAAATTTGAAAATATTACTAAATATTTTATACTTGTAATATCGTTTAATTTCCCTTGAGTAAATGGAACTGGAAAGAGAACTTAAAAAAGAAACAATCATTGCACGAGCAATAAATCTAGTCAAGGCTAGGAACCTCTTTTGGTTTTGGGTCAGCTGGACCAGAATGTGTACTAATAAAACAATTCCACCAACATATTACACAATTTCTTCTCCAACATTCCTACAGATTTGTATTTCAAAGTTCAGAATAATTCTATGACCAAAAGCATAATTTTAAAAGGTAGTTCATAGTATACTAATCCCAGCATATTTATTGCCCCATCATCCCTTCAAAATTATTGCCAAGATTCAAAGAGAATAACTTTCAAATTGTATTTCAAAATTACAACCATGGTTTCAAATGTTGGCCAACACTGAGGCGCACTGACCGTGTTGGATCAGAATATTTGCATTCATAATTCTGAAATGTCCAATATACTCTTGATCCTGACATGCTGAGTTTTTGAATAATTGTTTTAAAAAAAAGGTAAGGAGGGCCACACATTCCACATCAAAAGAAAAACCCACAAAATAAGAATTAAGTCTATTTCCTTCATATTTTTAATACACAATTTCATAGTGACCCAAAAGCAACAATATCAATTCACGTATGTTAATGTTCATAACACTAACCCCCGATTTCTTTAATCCTTGAATTACAGCTATTAAGTTGAGGGGTTCGGAATCCACATAAACATGAATCTAGGGTTGTAGTGTGGTACTGAAGTTTTTCCTGTTAAAGCAGTTTACTTAACACAATGTACTAAGTATTTTCTCCAGCTTCTCACGTATATATCCACTACGCTCATATAAGATTTAACAAAATGCTTCATCAGAAACAAACTATCAATTACTTAAGAGAGTAAAATATTCTTCTCCTAATAAAATCGAAGAAATTACCTGAAAGTTCAACCACGAATCTTGGGAAATAAATCATTAATCCGTGACACAAATGACAAGGAGACATAACAATCTTTGTCAATTAGGTATTCAATTAAAAATACTGCTACTAAGTAAAAGAGGAAATTGTTATTGTGATCAGATGTCTAGTGAATTCATGACACTCAACTTTATTTATGGAATAGATGCACAATCCATTATCTATATCCTAGTTTAATCAAACTTGTACTTGAAATATTCAATTTCTCTAAACTATCAGCTAAAGAAGGTGTAACTTGGGTGTGAACGAAGCAAATACATAGGAAACAAAGGCATTACTATAATATTTGGTCACTTGTTGTGGATAAAGCTTGAAATATTGATATTGTTTGAATATTGAATCAGTATCCATATTTGATAAGTAATCAAATCCATGCACGGATCAAATATGGAAATTAACCGGATATTAATGAAAACAATTAATGATGTTTATGAAAAAAAGAAAGAAAGAAAATGAGTGTTACCTTGAATATACAAATTGACTAGTGGAAGATATACAGATACTTTGATGGTTCAGTCAACTGATGGATAACAGATATTCAATAAATATATACAAAGTCAAATTTGTATCTGATTATTTGAATGAAGGAATCCATTTACACCCTAGCTGAAACTGATATCCACATGTCACACGAGAACTGTTATAAGCAAAAAGTTACATGTAGAAATACAGAAGGCCTGATTTTAAAGCATGCAGATCCTGCAGTTGATTATTTTCTACATGATCAAATAAGAACTCCAGAAACAAGCAAGGTAAACTATAACAGTATAACCTATCAAACAATGTCACCTAATATTTGAAATAGACATTCAACTTAAGTAGATATTTAAAGCATATCAGAAGACATATTTGAACAGAACATATCAAACAATGTCACTTAATGTTGAAAAAAGAAGCTAGTTGCCAATGATCTCTAAGCAGCTGATATCATATGGAAATGTAGCATGTGTAACTAATCAAATCGAATGTATTAACCAATTCTATTTTTCTCAAGATATGGAAGGATGTAGCATACCTTGTAACGAAGAGGTAAACTACGCATAAGTTTAACACGTAAACAAAGTCCAATAACAGAAGCCATACTACAATGCTCAACTGTGGGAGTAAATGTGACCCTGAAGAAGAGAAAGGTGATTACATTCTCAGGCCTGATTAGACTGTTTGAGAACAGTTCAGAATTTGTCTACTTACCGGACATAACTTTGCTTGTCATCAACATCAACGGAGTCTTCGGTAACAACTTTAAGTTCTTCCAATGAGTATGGGTGTTCTGGATCCTTTATATCTCTAACATGATTTAAGACCTTTAAGGAAGCGATGTCATCTAACAATTTGGAAAAAGAATCATTCTTCTAAGCCCCTCTTTGACAATGATTTTTCATTGGTCTTTTATGACTACTAAAAATGCACTTTAAACTCCTAAATTTCAAAACTATTCTGATAACCCCCTTTGTCACATCTAGCAGTTAAAAGACTTCTTTCAACGAAATTTCCTCAACAAAAAGAAGTAGGTTTAAACATAAAAATAGCACAACTAAATATAATCCATTCAAAAGTATACAGTTCTTTATTTAGAAAAGGTACATTTTACAAAAGAAACAGAACAACTTACCAAATAACAGTGTCTTGTCAAAAAAACACTACACGATAATGGGGGCAATTTTGTCCCAAAAAAAGTTTATTCTAACTACTTTCTTCAAAATATTTCAAACAGCGAAGGTCTAAAGTGTATAATAAAAAATGAAAATAGCCAATTTGAAAACACTGTCAAATGAAGGCCTAAGTCAAATTTCGTGATATCAACTTGAAGATTCATTTGATTGGAACTATGCAGACATTATAAGTATTGCATTTAAATGAGAGGGAAACAATTGTATAAATTGAATTCTAATGCAGTCCCTCTTGGCAAACATATCGAGATACAAGGGATCCTAATGGAGGCCATGAAATAAATGAAGTGAAAAACAACGGCTACGATCATGCTAATGGGAAAAAGGAAGCAAAAGAGAGAAGTCAATTGATGATAAATACAATTTATATTAATAGTGTTTCAAGGATATCAAAAATTTCTAGCTGATCAATGGGCTCTTCTGCATACTCATCATTGTCAGCTGGTGAACTCCGGAGCCGACGTTCTTTTCTTTCATAAACTACTGGGTTAGCATTTATGAGGCCAGTGTCCATATTTAGCTAATGCTTCTTCTATGGCTTTCAATTCCTGAATTAGATGATAACAAATAAAAAGAAATATACATTAAATAAAAGTCACAAAATGGCAATGTTATGAGACTAAAAAAACATATGTACAGTATACAAAGCTGTGATGCTTTACGATTGGAAAGCATGCAAAAGAGAAGATTAGGTGACATTTTGTTCTTTTCTACATGCAAACTAATCTTAAAGCTAGAGGCTGATATTATATGGGTTAAATATCACAAGATGAGGATTAGCTCAGTTTTGGATCTATTGTGTTACACCCAGGCTTGCTCACCTACTTGTCTAAGAATCCCAAGTCATTCCCGTAGTTCCGACACGGTATTGCCACAGCTTCGCCACAGGGCTAATGTCTCACCCAAATGAGTAGCTAAGTGGAAGGGAAATTTGGGTTCTTCGACTTTACCGCCAACCTATTGTTCTATCCGATATGGGACTAAATTCTCACTCCTATCCAACTATTCACTAGCATTTATAATATCAAAGTTTTTTTATTAGCCCACAAGCTAGGCCCACTAGCTAAGCCCAATTAATAATTCCTATTAATTCAGCTAGCTTTTACTAAGTCCAACTAGAGACATTACATATTGTCTTCTTAAGAGGTAAGAGGTTCAAAACTTAGAAGTTACACGTAGTTTTTCAAAAATTTCTTTTCTTTTTTTGTGTATGAGAACTTGTGAAATGAACACGGTACTTACTTTCTAAACCAGTGTTTGATTTTCGGCAATTTTTCATTTTTCTGGACATGTGTTCATTTATGATATTGGGTTAAAATAGAGGGAAGGGAAAGAACGGGGGGAAATGGAAGTGGCAAAAGAGAGAGAGAGAGTTCAACAATCATTTTGGTGATATGTTCCATAGGTATTTCAGGTTAGAACTCAAATTCCCTATTATGAATTTAGTCTCTCTTTCATCCCTTCCTCAATAGAAGTCATGTAATAGGTTTTCCGCTTTCTCATCCTTCCCTCCATCCTTAATCGAGAATGAAGAGAAAAAGAAAGAGATACAATGATTGGAAAGGGAAAACTCAATAGCGGAACAGTTTAAACATACAGGAATTAGTGAGGAAATAGGATTGAGGATATAGTGGTTAGTGGTAATGTTGTGTGTTCTCTCTCAATGTGCTTCTACTCTTTTAACCATGAATAATTGAAGCCACTTAACAAATGAGATAACTTTACTCACAATGAACACACAAATAATAATGTCTTCACCTTGAATAAATTGGTCCAAGTGCAAAAAAGATTTGAGAAGGTGGTGGATCCTAATACATAAATGCTAAAAGTACTCCAAAAAATGAATTGGTAAAAACATCTGCTTTCCACCACTTAACTTCAAAATCCAATTAAACGCCTCCTTCAAACTCCAATTATACACCTACTTTTTCATACTTTGAGGTTGTGCCTGAAGATGTTTGTGTTTGATTTGTGTTTCTTATTCAACATATTACATGGAACTTCGTAATTTGGTAGTTTGCTTTTGTAATTTTCTTCCATGGAACTTCCTCAGCAAAAGGAGAAACAGGATATTGAGTTAGCTCACTTTGGTTGAGCAGGAAGGAAAACATGTCCCACATATTGACTTCATCTAGAAAAGTGGAAGGTCTGGTCTGTTTGCTATTTCCATCTATTAAGGGTGTGTTTGAAAACAAAGTTAGGTTAACTAAAGTTATCTTTAAGTGGAGGTTGGGGTTTACTATCTTTAGTTATCATACTCTACTTGCACTCGAAAAGTTGACTTGATCCATTTCTTTTTGGTGTTTACTAAGCCAAGCAGAGTTATCTTAACTCCATTACTTCTGAGACAAAGAGAGCAAGTTGGGCAAAGTTTAGACAAAGTAGGTTTGACTGGAGTTAACTAGAGTTGTCTCAGCTTTTGGACTTAGAACTTGAGATTACTATAGTTATCTCAGCTCCATATAGTCTCCCAAAACAATGGAAAGTAATAAAAACTAACATTTGAAGACAATACTATAAAAAACAACAGTTATTCCCAAACAAACCCATACTTTCTTGAACCCAACCCGAAAATGAATTAACAAAATTCCTTCCATGAAAGCAATCTCAAATTCTTAATCCCACATTACAGATAACTTTAAACACCATGTTTTTAACTTCATCATTTCATTAGAGACAGAAGGAAAACAAAAAAAATCCTCTCAAAATCCTTCACTTCCAAAGTAAACCTCTATGCTCCCCATAAACCCCATCTTGGAGATCACCATCCAACTCCTGTTTACCCATCACATCCTTCTATTTAGTTTCTCATTATTCTTCGTTCACATGCTATCTTTGTAAAAATTTCTATGTTGCATGAAACTTTTCTCATCCATGGTGCAGGAGCTCCTCCATTTATTGCTCCACTAGGTACAAATATGATAGTCATAAATTAATTTTTCCCATGTCCTACTACATCCAATTAATTATGTTATGCCTCTCCATAACACATTGTTTCCTGGTGCTCCAATATTTCTTATTTCTAATTGCTAGTCTCCTTCCACTACTCCAGGTACAAATACAATACTCTAATTCATTTATTCTACTTGATTGGCGCGCGCGCACACACACACACAAAAGACACTAGTCATTGGTTGACCATACCAGTTTACATTTTAGAAACAAAAATATCAATAAAAAGTTTAGTCAAGATACTCATATGATAAACCAAAAATCATGTCAACAAGCATAGGCCTTTAAACACTTCAACGAAATTACTGCAATATTGCCTCGATTCTCTTCAAACTTTTGACTTCTCCCAACATAATCATTTACTCTAAACAACTGCACAAGTTTTTTTCTCAGCAAATATTGGTATTATTCTATACATGCAAATATAAGTGTGACTGCTCAGGTAAGAAGGTTTGCATCTATAATTGACTTTCAATAATAAAATAATGCAACTGGATTCAAACTATTCCTAGGTAAGTACACAAGCAAGATAAAATTAGAAATACGCAACCAAGATAAAATGAGAAAAGTAGGCCACGCATATGAATTTCAACAATTAGAGTATCCCTAATCTGATTGCATGAAATCATGGACAACCTGATACCAAATCTAGTTGATAAAGCTTTCAGAAAAATAAGGTCTTTAACAATTACTGGGATCCTACATTGCAAGTAAATTGATGGTTCAACAAAGGATAGTGAGGCGTCAATTATAAATTATGTTAAACATTCAGCTATCAAAATCAGCAGACTTTTGCTTTATTGTTCTTCCAACTTTTTGGAGCATAATTTTCTCTTATTCAATTCATTTGTAGTATAAACTAAAGCTTTTTATTCACTATCCAAATCTTTCCCTATGCTTAGTGAGTATTGTATTCTGTTGATAATTTGGCAAGTAGAAGAAAAAAAAGTAACTAAAAGGAATCCACGTACTAAGTTCCATTCTTCTCTAATAAGAGTGTTTCTTCGAAGGAAAGAATACACACTGAATGAAGATGCGATGTTCCTAAGCCCTTATATGTAACAAGTATGTATCAAAATGGCTTATTTTAATATTTTTAAAATTCTCAATTTACAGTTAGAGCAATTAGATGCTATCAATATTGAAACATTGGTTTCTCTTTTGGATATGGATCCACTATTTTTTTTGAGTATCATGATATTTAGTATCCGGCCATTAAATGAGCATTATAAACCTCACCCACTAAGGGCAGAGGTAATTCTTGATCTCAAAATTACAATTGCATTAGTAATCAAACGAGCTAACTAAATACGAGGTTCCATACTTTATGTTTTCTTAACGATATTATAACTTTGACTACCTTTTCTTTCATTTGAAGTGTGACTCTCATAAACGTACATCCATGCCCTTCAATAAGTGGTGTAGATAATTTATGACATAATATAATTGAAAATAAAATCACCATACAAAGTAATTTCTCCTAGCATGGATAAAGGTCTTAGAGGATAGTCAACCTTGTATACGTCAAACAAATTCAAAGAGTAAAAACAAGAAGTGTAGCTATCTTGGGTTTGACTCAAAAAGCATGAATTCACCCTCTGAAACAAGAAGTTCTGATCCTGGAGGTATAATATCAACCACTTGGTGTCCATCCGATGGATCAACTATGGTTATTTCATATCCTCCTTTTCTATTTTGTTTCAATTTCCGAAATTGGAATATTGGTGTTGGGGAGAAAAATCCAATATTTTACAACCAAAAGAACCTAGGATGCATATTTTATTATTCCCTTCATTTCTCTTCTATTAAATTACCCATCTACCCAAGCTTACATTCTTGATCAATGTTATTTTGGATTCATTTTGATATTTTGTTTCACTTAATCAAATTATATGTTCCTTCTATGAAGGACTGAGAGTTTTGCACACAACGTGAAAACAAATAGAGCTAATCCTAAATTCATCTTATATGGTCGTTGTAATCCTCACAAGTAGTATGGGCGTCTATGCTAGTTCACAGATAGAAGGGAAAATAGGATTGGGAAAAGGTGGCCCCAAACGTACAGTATTCCTTTCAATGCATTTTCTAGTAGTTTAAAGAACATGCAATTCAATTAATAAAAAATGTATAACTACAAGATTCTCTTGGGACATTAGTCTGGCCTATTTGATCTAGAACCTCTAGTAAATTATATTGACTGATGACCAACCTAAACAGAAATAAATTAAGATCAAGCAATGGAACTGATTTCTCTATTTCTATAACAAGTTTTTCCCAATGAAGAATATGGTATGGAAGAAAGCAGAATAGCAACACCAATATTTTGACAAAAACAAGAAAGTGACTATCTAGATATAGACGTAGGTTAGTGGTATGCAAAGGTTTAAGTATATCTTTAGGAAACCTTTTGGCTTGCTTGGGATCCTTTACGAGAGGAGATATCTTCTGTTATCTTAAAGCAAAAATTGAGATACCTGGACGTATCTAATGCCTGCTCCAACCTAAACTCTTTTACCTACTATTTTTCTCTTATATCCCAACCTTTTTTATATATCTAAACTCATATATAAAGATTGTTTACTGTTGAACCTTGTAACCGAAAAATTCTTATTGTTGCTAGTTTCCCTTTTAGTTTTTTTTTCTATTTACACCAAGTTGTTTACTCCGATTGTTATTTAATGTATAATTCTTATTGTTCTTCCGATTGCATCTTCCCATATCAACAACCAACTCAATGTAGGACCCAAACTACTACTGAAATGTTCCTCTTCCAGGATACCCACATAACTCTCAGATCAATTTTAAATGTTGCCAAAATGGCAAGATGCGACCTGAGAATTACGGGCACTTCATCACCATCTAATGTAGGCGACGGTTAAGCTACCTGTACCATCTTGTCCACCACAGTAATGGAAACGACATAAACTCATCCAACACCTTGACGATTGCCAACCAAAGTGAACATAGCTCCTCACCTATCAACACTCCAACTTCTGCAACAACCACTAGCATCAAACTTCTCCAACAATGTCATTTTCATTTTCATCCACCTCACTTCTTCCTCTTGACATTTTCCATCATGCCATCCAAAACACAGGTTTCCAAACTTTTGTTCAGGATTTCAAGAGTGAGGCTAGGGTTGGCTGGCGGAGCCGCATTTTAATTGCCAAATGTTGTGTAATTTCTCAAAGTGTTGCTTGAGTCAATTGCAAGATAGTTATTTCAATAGAGCCAGAATTTGGGGATTAAATTACTTAACCATTTTACTATCAATCAAAAATATAAAGAACCCTAAAACAGAAAAATTATACATGGCCATCGACAAAACTTATTTTAAAAAAATGCTAACACAAGCATCTTTTCCATCCAAACTAAAATAGATAAAAGGAAGGGAAACAAATATCAAAATTAAGAAACAATGATGATTTAAAAATAAAAAAAAAATTGACTAGGGTTGGGAAAGAATCTAACCTATCTTCAACTTGGAGTATGATGTTGAAAAGGGCGGGAAGAGGTGATGGCCGAGGCTGGGTTTTTCGCCGGTGGCGACCAGGAAAGCGAAGGTGGGAAGGTTCTCGATTTTTTTTTTTCAGGTAATGAAGGCGGTCGTGGGTATAATTTGCATATACGGATTTGAGTCATTTCATTCTATTGCAGGTATGGAGATTTTTCTCCCGAAAGATTTTGGGTATTGGGTATTGGGTATTGATTATTGGGTATCTCCTCTAATCCGGATGGATAAGCCCAACCCATAAAAAGTCAGCTAAAGGCTGAGTAACTGAATCTGCTTAATTGGATTCGGTCATTCATCATTTAATCAATTAGAGAGATGTGATCGAGTCTAACTGCACATATTTTGAGTTGGGCTTGAGCCCATTATTCTATTTTATTTTCAGGCAGAAATTTGCAGCCCATTATTACTAAGGTCAGGTCTATGTCCAAGTACTTAGCTCGATGAACAAAAAAAACAGAAATTCAAATTCAAATTACCCCATAAAATCCCTACTAATTAAAATATATGGATACGTGTGGCTATAGCATTATTTGTAAATCACCCGCGCCGCGGGCGGGCGGGCCGGCGCGCGCGCGGGGGGGGGGGGGGGGGGGGGGGGGGGGGGGGGGGGGAATTAAAAACTGAAATAAACTGCATTCCACTATACTTTAAACTCTTGTACAGTGATTCTCGTAATTTACGTCGAGAGATCTATTACACCCGCAGGTCTTCTACAAGCAAGTCCTGCTTAAATTCACCAAAGTGAAAGAAAAGAAAAACTCTCAAGATCTATAACGACCTCGACTGAAGAAAACAATAAAATCCTCACAATCGGATCAGTGATTGAATGATTAGTTCAGAAAAAATATGATTGCAAGGGATGATAAATACTCAGTGAATTCGCTTCTATTTATAGAGCGATAAAATGTATCTTTCAAAAAATGAAAAGATATTTCCGAAAATTGTAACCCACATTCCCGACAATTAGTATTTTCCATGTGTTTTCTATAATTTGATCTTTATAAAGTTATTTTGTAATAAATTCATTTCGAATATTGTATTAAAGTATTTTCTAATCAAAAAATTATTTATTTCGAATAATGGTGTATTTTGATCTTATTTTCTATATCTGATTGATCGACTACTTAAATTTGAGCCTAAATCAAATATATTATTATTATTGGATTATTTTAATAAAAATTGTTAAAACCGAATATTATTTTGTTGTGTGATTTTATTATTGTTATGATTATAATTATTGATTGTTATTTCTTGATTATTTAATTAAAATTCATTTATCGAAATATTTTATTATTATACCGGATCTGATTTTCATGGCAAATTCAAATTTATTTTCAAGCCAATTTATATTCTTTTCATTTGTATTATTTATTTATCTATTTAGATTTAAATTTTTGTTTATGAAATTCTTTATTATTCTTGTTGGGCTATTTTCTTATCGATCCTATTTCATTTAATTATTGTCAGTATTTTATTTGAACCCTATTGCCTTCAAACCCATCTCTTATTGAACCCTAAAATCCAATTGCAGTTTGTTCTCAACCCAGCCCACTATTATTGGATCCTAACCCATTAACCCAACAATCTACTTGTATTCTATAAATACAATCCTAATACAAACCTTAAAAAAAGGCAAAAATACAATTTGTAGCCGTCATATCCTCTCTCATCTTTCTCTTTCCCCCTTGGTTTCTCTCTCCCCGATCAGAATCCAAATCTCGACCCCTTCTTCTCTGACCATCCCTCCGGCGACCCCGACGCTCACCCTGATCTCCGAGCGCCGCCCTCATCGTCAGCTCTTCCCGTCGACACCCAAGCACACCCCGACCCTCCTCCTCTGTCCTTGACGTCAATAGCCAGCCAAAGCCCCAGCCCCGGCGCCCCCTTGGCTGCTCCTCCCTCAGCCAGATCCGCCGCTCGACCCACGCCATCGACCTCTGATGACATCCCTGTCGCCGTCGACACCAGCGATGCTGCATCTTGCTGCCATTGCTTTTGAAGTTGTTGTTGCCCTCTTTTACTGTTGTTGCTAGTCTTCCTTTTGCTATTGATTGCTATTGGGTTCTTTTGTTGCACGTAGTTTGCACGTAATTCGTGTTTCGTGGGTTTGTTGCTTCGGGATTCTCATCCCGTTATTCTTGGTATTCAATTTTGTCGTCCATAAGGCAAGTCACTGTCCTCTTGAATTGTTAATTGTATCAAATTCAAGTTTTGTTGAAATTCTTGCAAGTAGATTCTATTTGTTATCGTATCATTGTATTGATTATCCTTCGTTGGGTCTAGTGAGGGTTTACACGAGCTAACCCCATTATTTTTGACATCGTGACACTTTTGACTCTAAAGAATGAATCTTTCATGCATTTATATATAATTGAGAACAGAGTTGTTCATATAATTGTCACAACTAAATTATTGTAGAAAGAATTGCTAGATTGTATGTTTGATTGATCGTTGTTGTTTGATTGATGTTAAATTAGTGTATATATGTGATTTTATTTTTATCTATCATGTTATTGCAAACATCATGTTGATTGAGGAATTTATTGACTAATAGAATTGATATCCATCATGTCTAATTAATTTATTTTATGAAAAATACCCAAAACCCTGTATGTTGCTTGTTGGCTGTATGTTGACTGCTATTTTCGACCCAGTAAATAATCTTAAAATAAATAAATTTCTGAATAAGAATTGTAGCCTTATCTTTCTAATTTGCAGAACATCTTGAATTTATAAATATCCCGATTGTGTAGCAAAAGTTATGCCTGTCACTACAGCTGTGTTTTTACTTTCAGATTTTCAGATTCTTGTACATTTCATGTTTAAACAGTAAAAAGGCTGATCAAATGATAAAATTTTACTCTGATAATTTTCAGATTGTTGCTTAACATGTTTAGGAGTCTAATAAATATTTTTAATGAATTTATTATCTAGGTTTTGCTGATTCTAAAATTATAATAACATGATATTGAGATTCTGACTGAACATGAAATCTATAAAGAACAATGTGTTTGACCAAGTTACTGTTGTCAGATTTTGAACTTTAAATATGCGTTGGATTCATGTGGAAGTTTAGTTTCTAGAATTTCTAACGGATTCAGTTTTCAATTTCTAAAACAGCGGGAAACTGTATTTTTTGTACAGACCACTCTTGCTATCCAGAATTTTATATTCCAGATTTTAATAGATTAATTATTCCTATATAGTAGTACTGCATGAATCGAAGTATGTATGTTACATTTCATGATTCTAGTGTCCTATTGTCATCATTCTAAGTGTCATATTCAAGTTATCATCCTATTGTTTCCCTATTATTACTATCGTTCGTCTAATAAATTGCATAATGTATTGTTGCATTGATAAAATAATTAACAAGCCGGGGTTTAAGGGTTGACTCTAGTAGTGGACAATATAGTGACTGTACTCGGAGGAGGAGCCTGAGTTTTTCTAAATATTGTTATCGGCTATTGTTTTATCGGTTGATTGTGGCTTACGACGGTAAACCAATCTATCGTGTATTGTATCGTTGCCAAAATTTCGTATCGTGCATTAAATATTGAATCATGACTATTGAATATTGATTATCGTTCCTGAGTACATGATCTATAAAATCCACCACTAAGTCTAAACGTAACTTGTTTGTATGTAGCAACCATGTGGTAAATAAATGAGACGCATGAAGGGCTACATTAGTTAGGATTAAAATGATTAATAGACTTAAGAATTACACAACATCGACACTGCATATTGTACATTATTGTTTCTATTGATATCAAATATTCTAAGTGTTATTGATATTAATCATTAACTATTGTTATCGAGTATTGAATCATTGTTTATACATATTGCATTGATTATTATGATATTGCTTATTGCTATTGTCCCGTGTTATTGATTCCTATTGATCCATTGAACTCATTATTATATTGTTATTCCATTGTTCCTTGCTTTCTCTACTTGCTGTCCATGACTTGCTCTAAGGACAATTTTTCTTTTCTTTTTAGATAAAGTGTTCACAAGTAATGAAGGAGAATTGCCTGCTAGGATTGGAGAACAGACTTTCTGAAGATTTAATGCTTTCTAACTGCTTATCATTTTGTTGGACTTAATGTATTGAGACTTATAATCTATTTGTGATTGGATTATTATTGTATTGGACTTATAACCCAAATTTTGTTATTGTTTCCAGACGTTAGTTTATTATATTTGGATATTTCATATTATTTATTCCAAGTATTATTGTTCATGTGATTATTATTATTTCCTGCACAATTGTTCTGTATTGATTATATTGTTGAGGTGATCGGATAAACATCTTATGGGTGACATTAGTCATTCGCTGGGCCAATGTCATGTACTCGTATTTCATATTTTTGAGAAGCAGGGCATGGGAAAAATAGTCAAAATTCTATGAGTGCGGTCGAACGCTTTATTAAGCAGTCGACTGTTCACTCTTCAACTAAAATTTTTAAGGGTGACCAGTCGACTGACTCACCTTTTAAACTAGATGGACAGTTGACTGTTGTCACGATCGGCCGACATATTGTACGATCGACCGCTATCATACAGATTCAACTTTTATTTGGTGAATCCACTTTATATTTTTCCATAACTAATTCTTCAATTAACAATTCTTTACATATTATATCCTCTCATAAATAGAAATAAATAAACTATTTTTGTTGGCTTTCTTGAGATTTGAAACACCTGTTTCTTTTCTTTGATGAATGCAATCTTCTTTGATACATGCCTCTTTTGTTTGATAGCAAATTATTTTAGATCTTTATTTTGATTTTTTTTCCTTTTCCTTAAATCCTGTAAATCTCAACTGAAAATATTAGGTTAAATGATATGTTTTGTGCACACCAAACTTAAGGTCAACAATCCCCCCCTTTGATGTGAACAAAACATACCTTAGAATTTTAAAAATATATTAAAAAATTTAATTGCTCCAAATCAATCTAATACTTCCCCTAAATTCATGTGCGTATGAATTTAATAAATGTGTGGTCATGGTGCATAAAACAAAACATGCTTGAAAATAAATGTGTGGTCATGGTGCATGAATATATAATGCATGGGGTTGAGATTTGAAGGTTTTGCAAAACATGTGGATTTGAAATGTGATTTTCATATGTTCAATTTAAGTGAAATTCTATGCATAGATGAGATGTAAATATAAATTCAATTCTAAATTTCTCTCCTTTTTTTGAACACACGAAAAAAATATTTTGGGAGGAAGGAAACAAAATCGTGTAAGGAATAATATGACAGAAAATGGCACGGACGACCGTCCGAAAAACCGTAATAGATCCTGATGAAGAAAACAACTAATCATTTGACCAATCGATATGCTAAAAAAAATAGCCATGCATAGATAAGTACAAGATTTATCATTCATATATGAACTTTTAAAGAGATTTCTTCAGGGAGACAACAATCGAAGAGGTAATGCATTCAAAGAACTATAAATTAACATGATGATCATTGCAAGAGACTAAATTCAATTTCATAATAGAGATGTTACAAAATAAACTTCGAAAGAGATGCTACATTTAAGCATACAAAAGAGACTTCATACATTAAAAAGTTCAACATCATAAACATTAAAACTATTCTTCATCATCGTCGTTGTCGTCATCATCGTCATTATCATTATCATCATCAACTTCATCACCTCCCGAATGCGAGAAAGGAGGAGGCACTGGCACCAATTCAGTTGGATTTTGAACCAGATCTGTTATGTGCAGATAGTACTGATACACAGTAGCTTGATGTTGTTCAAACTGAGCTTGCGTCATAGGAGCAGAGTGAGCTTCACAACGATGAGAGGAGGAAGAAGAAAGTCATTCTGGTTGGGCTTGAAGACGGCGAGCCCGTTAGGTAAATGACAAATCAATTTCCATTTGTTGGGGAAGAATGAAAAAGGGGGACTTACTAAGAAGATAGGTTCCCATCGATATATGAGTGTCAATAGCAAGCTGGTAAATAAGAGAGCTGAAGGGACCAAATTCATGGTGCGAATAATGAAGGTTGTAAGGTCAAATTTATATTCGCCCAAAATAAGAAAAATTATGAAAGATTCATCTACTCGGATTTTGGTTTTATCATTCTTTTTAGGCCATATGTTGGCATTGGCAATTTTATTGAGAACACGTGCAACATCCGTGGAATTGGTGGGAGTAGGACGAGGAACATGAAGAAATTCAGGTTTAACAATCATATATTTTACAGTAGATTCATCATGATCTGGTTTATATTCAAGTGATTTGAAGTCTAGATGATAAGCGTCAAACTCGCTTTTAGGGATACCATATCGTGTGCGAAGGTATCCAGGAGTAATTTGAACAAGTTTGCCAAGAATAATTGATGATAATGTAAGAACATCATTTTGGAGGCCAACAAGATTTGCATAAAATTGACGAGTAAGGTGTTAGGGTTATATACTGAAAGCATCACTTTTGTATTAACTTTATTTCCTTATTTTTTTGAATGAGAATCATATGGACATATATTTGCATATTGTGTTTATTATAATATTAATGCAAGTATCTGATATTCTATAAGGTTGATAATATGGTGTGAGGTGACACACAGAAGATCATATTATCAGTTCCCTATGGAATATATAAATAGTTCACAACCTAGACGGACTTGGACAATCCATTGGAAAGGTTGTAGTGTAATCTGGTATTAGTCTATCTTGACTATAGGCTTACACTAGTACACTTTGTGTGTATTGAACAGGACCACTTGAGGTTGTTCTCTTTATACTGACTACAAAAGAGAACAAACACCTCTGTTATTATGGATGCTTATGCTCTTAATCCAGATATAATAACAGATATGTATATGCAGTGTGCATTTCTTTGACTCATAAAAGAGTGAGATTCATTATGGATCAACAAGCTCTATGAATTGGGTAATAGCATTGTATGTATGATGGGCTGTTGATTGTAAAAGGAATCCATGTCCCGATACGTCGGGTTGATGATGTCCCCTTAAGGAGCTCATAAGGATTGTCATGTAAACCCTGCAGGTGGATTACATCCGACATGACAAATAAAGTTGAGTGGTACCACTTAAGGATAAAAGATGTTGATCAATATAGTTGTCAGTAACTTAATTTGATCGATGGACATTCGATATCTTAACATGGGGAGCTGAACGAGCATATAATAAAAGGAGCCCATAAATATAATTTGGGATTAGGAAGGTAGTGCAACAATAGCTCTTTAGTGGACCGAGCTATTGTTAATGGGCCTGGATTGTGTGTTCGGGCTGAACACGGGATACCCAGATTCGTTAGGAGACCTAACCCTAATTTCTCCTCATGGTCCCTGCCGTAGCCTTATATATATATCCTCTATTCTCTGGCCGTCATTTTTTATCATCTGAGATAAGAAGTTTTCTCTAAATTCGTGATTCACGTAAGGAGAGAAAGAGAGGTCAGCCAAGGAGAAGAAAGATTGGGAAACCGTCGCCCACCCGATGTCCAACCCGAGGAAGGAATACGTGCAGAAGATCTTGGGGTCACTGACGGCTCGAGGTTGCTAGAAACTATCGTCTTCTTCTCATCGCAGGTATAATTCGTGAACCCTAGATTCCGCTATAAAGGGTTAGATCACGTATTAAATCTGTTAAGCTTTTATGATCGATACGCACACCAATCCGTAGTCCTGGGACTCATCGCAATTCCATCATAAGGGACTCAGAATGGGTGTTAGATGTAGTGAGATAAATTTTCCACCCAAATTCCTTAATAATCTTAACCATTGAACTAAACTGACCACCCAAATTTCCTAGATTAATTTCGGTTTGCCACAACAGGGGTGGTGAAGAGGGATGAAAAATAAAGATCTGCACAATTGGTATCTCAAAATATAATCCCTTCTCTACTGTGTTTTGAAGTTACAGTTTTCTTACCCTTTGATTGGTGAGAGGAGGAGGGACCGTGAGAAGCCATGAGAGACCTAGCATGAGAGAAGCAACACCCAAAAATCGGAGGCAAAAATCAGAAGAAAGTGAATGGGTTTTGAGAAAGGGGGCTAGGGTTTCGGGTGGAGAAGAAGAGGAGAAGGAAGAGGGATATACTTAGTTAGTGGGCCCCTATGTGTAACACCCCGAATTCCAAATAAAATTGAATTTGAGATTCCACAGGATCTTTACACTTCGCTTCGTACAACTTTATAAGAAAATTTAAACTTTTCATTATACATCAAAGTTCTTTACATTGTTACACAGCGGAAGATAAAAATGAAGCACAACAATGAAAATAATATACAACTTGCACTTCTTTATCAAGTAATTAATCAACAGCAACATAACGACTTTACTTCTTCATAAAAAAATTCAGTTCCTGCATAATAAGCTGTGGGCACGTCAGTTACTTACAACAGACGAAAATATTATACTCGGCCATCTTCTCTATGCCGTACATATAACGATCTCAATACTTTAACAAACCACAAATTTGAATGCAAAATAAAGTGTTAAATGTGACTACACTGAACATGTAAGTGTATGCGATGCCTTAATGCATAATACAGATATTTTATATTAGGATGACACTAATACATACTTGTTCGGATTCTATGCATCCCATACTATATAGGTCTGAGGACAAGAACCTACGTACTCCACATTGTAAGGGTTCGATCCCTCGCCATGAAAACTACCCAGTAATAAGAACAAGGTTTAGACATTCCACGAGTACGGATCCCAGTCCCGGAGTGCACCGCCCGACTGTTATATAGACTCCTCGTCGTGCGAATCTCCCGCAAGTGCCCCTCTAGCCCTGGTATACGTATATATACTGGAGTACGACAAACTATCCGCCCGACTACGCATAGTCCCAGATTTAAAATAAAAATTCGTCTCCATCGAAGCAACCTCAGTCTCGGAGTACACCGCCCAACGGGATCTATAGTCCTGGAGTACACTGCCCGACTATATAGAGTGTCCCACTTACGTTTGTCCAAGTTTTACTACATCTTCTCTTAAGTGCCTAGTTTCTTAAGTTCAGACATGAATAATTTATCATACCTAGAGTTAGTTTTACCCTCTACCAGACTTAATCACAAATACGAGATAGCTCCATGGCCATATCTCAAAATATAACTCAATTCTTTTATTTTCAACAATGCCGGTACCTGAGGTCTCACTAAACTCTAGATTACAAACTTTTCATGTACAAAAAACCATGGGTACTCATACCTTTCAATAATCATGTATCAAACTTAAAGTGTTCATATCTTCAACTTATTCACAATTAGATCAATGTCTTATTTTAGCACTTATTCATGATTCACTTATTCATTTACAATTCAAAATAGAACAATAATTCCTTTCATGAACAAAAGATTCATCACTATAAATTTCATTAGCAATTTTAGTTCATATAGCAATTCACATTTCAATCAATATCAAGTATTTCTTACTCAACATTAGCGTTTGTTTACATCAAGAAAATTTCATAACTTGTTACATATTTTTCTCTTATTTTAAAAAATAAGGGTCATTTACTCAAATAACAATTTTGGAGTCCAAAACTCATTTACTATCTCAATTCCCCTTTTTACTTTCTCAAAATATACAAGAATACTTTTAAAACTATCTCTAATAATTTCTATGTGATTTTATAAGAATAATAGAATTTTATTCTCAACCTTATTCACATTATAAATCCCAAAAAAAGTATTAAAGAAAAATAAAAATAAAAATAAAAAAGATGGCTTTGGGTTTCGAACCCAGGACCGGCCGAGACCTACAGCCAACACCCAAAGCCCATCACGCTAGCCACTTAGTCCATTTGGACATTGTGTCATAAATCACAACAAAATCCCTTTATATTCTGACCCAGGTTTCGGAATTAATTAAGTGAAACAAAAATAAAATGTGACCATCAAGTTTCGAACCCAAGATCTCTTACAAGTACGGTAGTGCTCTGTGGTGCAGAGGCTAACCAGTAAGTCCAAGTGTGATTATTGATTAGGAATTACGCCATTGTAATTTTGTTCATAATGTTCTGAAAATGGTTCTTTTTCGCAAAACTCGTTTATTCAAATGATCCAATCTTTTAGAACACTGAGTTAAACTTTTCTTGCCTGAAATAAATTTTAAAACAATAGCCAACAAATTTCAAATTTATTTTAAAATATATATCTCTATTTTCAAATAGTTTTTCATTCCATTTTACATATCAATTTGCATTTTCCTCAAAACTTGAATTAAGAATTGTATTCACTAAAACCAGTTTATGCACTAATTATAATTTTGTAATAAAAACCAACCATGGATTGTTCAGGAGGATCTCAAAACTCTTTTATGCAAAAATTTGTATTCTTGACATAACATGGCAATATGCATAAGTTAACACATTTCATGACAATAATTAAATTTGTTTTTCTTCCTTTCTTCTTTCTAATCCTCATGGCATCGAGGCATATATTGACTATAACGTTACTTCTACAAAGTTTCATATAAATTATATATATTCAATATGTACAAATTTAAAAACATATTAGTATGGTTCATAGCATGAATTTTTTGTTAATATTCTTCTTTCTAATTATCATGGTGACAATTATTTACTTAATCACAACAAGATTACTTTCATTCATGCCATACTACATTAGCATGGATTATGTCTACATACATCACATCGATTTCAATCTATGTTACTCTTTTATAAATTTTAGCATGCATTCTCTACATTTAGAAAGAAAGAGATCACCCACATTACATCAATTTGATCTACATTACTAATGTCATATTCTAGCATGTTCAATCTATGAATTAGAAAGTATAAAGACCACCCACCTCTTGTGAAGAACTAACAACCAAGAATGGAGAGACAACTTCTAGCTCCTAGCTCCAACTAGCACCTCCCTGTCCTTCTCCTCCTAGCAAGAGCTCTCCAATGCATAATGGTACTCTATTTCTCTCTTTCTTTTCCTCTCTTTATTTTTATTTAGTTTAGGTGTGAAATGAGAAGGAAACTAATGTGTATTTATAGGACTAGGTGAAGGTTTAAAGTGCAAATTTCTCCACCTAATAAATTACTCAACTTAATTCTCTATCTCTTCATAATCCTAACTCCCATAACCCCCAACTCTTCACATCTCCACCTCTTCAAAAACTCAACCCCCCCTCTCTTCTCCAAAAACCGGCCCCCCCCTAGCCCCTTCACATACCACGCGCACGTGTTGTGCACTAGTGCACACACATACACAATATTTAATACAATTCATATAGTTCCAAAATGTGTATTAAAAGTTGTTACATGTCATGTGTGAGTCCATGTACAACTTAAATTAGGATTTAGTTAATGGGCTTGTCCCATGAGCTTTCTTTTTAATTAATTAATTAGTTAGTCTAGTGGGCTTGCCTTTTAATTAATCTAATGGGCTAGAATCTCTCTTTAGGTCCATGAGTTTACTAAAAGGCTAAATAAAGATTATGCATGCTAAAATAGTAAATGAGAGTAAAAAAATAGAGATGGAAAAGTTAACACGTGCATCATACGTGCAAAATTGAAAAAAAATGCATTTTTAAATAAAATAAAAATATGGGGTGTTACAGTACTCCCTTCTTAGAATGGTTCCGTCATCGGAACTACACTTAAGAGTGAGAAAAATACAAAGAAAGAAAAGAAAAGAAAATAAAAAGTTTACAAATTTTTAGTTAAAAAGTTCAGGGTGATCTTTCATCATCTTTTCCTCTGATTCCCAAGTGGCCTCCTCAACAAATTGGTTCCTCCAAATTACCTTGACCATAGGTATTGTCTTATTTCTTAAGACCTTCTCTCGACGATCCACAATCTCTACTGGACGCTCTGTATAACTCAAATCCAATTGCAAACCTTCTGGCACTTCTGGCAAATGATGACTCGGATCTCGGATATAACCTCGTAACATAGACACATGAAAGACATTGTGCACTTGGGCCAACTCTTCTGTTAATTCTAACCGATAAGCTGTCTTCCCAATTCTTTTCAATATCTTATAAGGTCCAATGTATCTCGGGGCTAATTTTCCTCCCCTTCCAAACCGAATCACCCCTTTGGTTGGAGACACCTTCACAAAGACAAAGCCACCTTCATCAAACTCTAGGTCTTTCCTCCGGTTGTCGGCATAACTCTTCTGCCTATTCTGTGCGTCGACCAATCTCTTCCTAATCAGCTCGATCTTTTCTGAGGTCTGCTGCACAATCTCTGGCCCATACAGCTGCCGTTCCCCCACTTCATACCAACAAACCGGTGTCCTGCACTTCCTACCATACAGAGCCTCATACGGCGCCATCCCAATGCCTGCCTAGAAACTGTTGTTGTAGGCAAATTCTATAAGAGCCAAATGCTTCTCCCAGCTACAACCAAAGTCCAACACACAACATCTCAACATATCTTCCAGTACCCTGTTGACTCTCTCAGTCTGCCCATCAGTTTGAGGATGAAAGGTCGTACTGAAATCAGTGTTCATCCCTAAAGCTACTTGAAGACTTCTCCAAAAATGCGAAGTGAAACGCGCATCTCGGTCGGATACTATCGATAGCGGAACTCCATGAAGCTTCAAAATCTTGCGAACATACAACTCTGCGAGCTTCTTTATCGACCAAGTAAGCTTCCTTGCCAAAAAGTGAGCTGATTTGGTGATTCGGTCCACTATCACCCAAATTATATCATTGCCCTTGGAACTCTTGGGCAAACATGTTATAAAGTCCATGCTGATACAATCCCACTTCCACTCTAGGATGGGTAATGGCTGCAACAAACCTTCGGGCTTCTGATTCTCTGCTTTGACTTGCTAAAAAACTGCACACTTGGCAACAAACTCAGCCACATCTCGCTTCATTCCTGGCCACCAGAAATATAGTTTTATATCCTTGTACATCATGGTACTCCCTGGATGCATGGATAACAAAGTAGCATGCACTTCCTGAAGAATACTCTCCTTCAGTTCCGCTTGATCTGACACACACAGCCGCTCTCCATACCGCAACACTGCATCTTTCACTTAAAACTCTGCCAACCTGCCAACACCAACCTGCTCTATTATTCTCTGGATCTCTGGATCTGTCTTCTGACTTTCGATGATTCTGTCTCTCAAAGTAGGTTGAATCCTCAACTGATTTAAGGAAGCTCCTAAACCTTGCAAAACCACCTCAATCTCTGCTCGATCAAGCTCCTCTACCAACCTGTCATGAGTTGTGATCAACCGAGACAAACTACCCTTCCTATTGAGCGCATCAGCCATAACATTGGCCTTGCCCGGATGGTACTTGATCTCAGGTCGGATGTCCTCCAACACTTCTAACCATCTCCTTTGCCTCAGATTCAAGTCCCTCTGCTGATAGATATACTTCAGACTCTTGTAATCCGTGTACATGTTGACCTTCTCCCCGTACACGTAGTGCCTCCATTGCTGTCACGCCCCGCTTCCCAAAAACAATATGGAATATGGATACGTAACAAAAGCCTAGCGAGTGATTTTTATTATCCATAAGCTGTTCAAGAATCTTCACAATATCTCACACAAATAATCAGAGTCGGAAGCAAAAGTATCAACCCACATGCATAATTGAAACAAGATACCAACAGAAATTTACTTGAAACAAAATACAATATTCTCAAATAAATCAGAGTCTGGACAAAATCAAATATCCTGGATCACTTCGCCTAAATACAAATAAATATCCAATAAACCAAATACACTTTATTTAATGTTCAAGCAACAATAATAATAATAATAAAGCAGAATCTCCAGCACTAATACATCATCTCGCCAATACCATCTGGCCGTCGTCCATCCTGATCTGCAATTAGTAAATTTGCAGGAGAAGGAGAAAAGAAGAAAACAAGTACCCGTCAATTGCAAGTCGTGGGTCACAAATAATGTAGGATGACGACTGTGCTCGACTCTTCTGATCTACACATGGGGAAACTAACTAATAGCATGGAAGTCAACTAGCATGGGATACTAACAGTACAAATGTTTTATGTCTAAGGCAGTGTCATATGGCAACTAACAGTGTCTAGTAACAGTAAGCTCAGTATATCAGTGAATCAGGATAACAGTATAACAGTATCAGTCCAACAATATCAGTCTAATAGTATCAGTTTTATGTTCTTACAGTCTTGTGTGTATTACTAGCTAGGTGCACTTTATGCATCCCAGTTTTTACTATATGGTTGCTACAACAAACAGTTTCGCTTTTAGATTTTATAGTGGACCATGACGGGGTAGTGTACTCAGGATCAGTAACAGAAACAGTAGCAGTAACAGTAACAGTCAGAACCTAGTGGTTCTCTTCTGCTCTACACCTTCCTATGGGAAGTAATGTAGACAGGGTCAGTAACAGTAACAGTAACAGTAATAGTAACAGAACAGTAACAGTATGGAACACTAGTTCCCTTCCAAGTACACGTTTCCATATTTTCCACTACTAGATCTTCCCTTAAGAAATCCCGGCTTGGTTATTTTTATTATGGTCATCAAACATGCATGATGTGTAAGAAATAGTGTCAAACTAACATGGTAGGGTCAGTATTAGGCTCAGGAAAACAAATAAACAATCATAGATATTATATAGTCACATAAACGAGCAAAACAATGTATGTTCATATTCAGGACAGCATAACAGTACAGTACTAAAACAGTGATTCTTGTCGCTACAGAAATGCAAATATGGATCCGTCAAAGGATCTGAAAAATAGACATCCACAAGAATCTAACGAGTGTAAATAAGTCATATAGTACTTCACAACATCATAACTCAAAACAGGTTTGAAAATAGAAAATATGTTCAGTCAGAAATCAGGAAAACAAATTCTCAGTCAGAAAAACAGCATCAAAACCTCTCAAATAAATTCAGGAAAAATTTGGGGTATTCCCCTATATGTCTAGAATCAAAATATAAAGTTTCAGAATTTTCTAGTAAGAGTAGATCAGTCATCAGAAATATGAAAGCATCAAGAAAACATAGTTTAGCAAATCTGGAAATCCCAACACTGCTGTACGAAAACTAAGATATCTCGCAACCAGTAAACCGAAATCTAATTCCGCCAAAGGGATATGAAAATAGATAAAATATACTAACTTTCACATTTCACAAACATTTTTTATACAGTATAAGGAATCATAGTGAAAATAGAATTCTTTACAGAACAGCGAGCAAAATACAACACATATAAATTTTAGAAACGGGCATAAAACATCACATAAAATCCATCAATAAAGTTCACCAAAATTCTGGGTAATCCCTAACTTAATAAAGAAACACTGACAAAAGTTTCAAATCAAAATTATATGTATATCATAGTTCTTGAAAATAGTTTGTTATCAAAATTACTCAAAAACAAAATCTGGAAAAGATCGACACCTCTGTACTAAAACAGCCATAACTCAGTCATACGAAATCAAAATCAAGCAAGGTGAGAGGAGTTTGAAAATATACAAAATTATCTAAAACTCATATTTTATACCGAAATCAAGATACTGACTGTAGCACAGTCGAAAACAGCAAACAAAACAGAACAGCAAGAAAATACAGATTTCACCCTTAAGAACAAAAACAACTAGATTCAATAATATGGATCCAAACACTTCCAAACTTGAAATAAAGTCTACCAAACATCTAAACATCATGATTTAAGGTTATTAACATGTCCATACCAAATATTTCATATGGGTCTCAATCAAAACACAATTTCACACAAATTATCACATACACGGCTAGAAATCAAGAACGGGCGAATCCTAGGTTATTTCATATCAAGATTTGTGTCATGAGTCATCTATGGTCAAATTATCACAATAGAGACAAAACCCATCAAGGAAAACACAATCTAGGGTTGTCTTTAGACCCAACTACACTATAGGTGAACTTTTTGACTAGTATCAAATAAATGAATTAGAGTACAAGTTACTTGCCTTAATTTGGGAATGAAGAATGATGTAAACGCGAAAAGAAGAAAAACCCACGAATGAAATCCGCTACAAGCTAAGTGTAGAACCCCGTATTTTCAAATATTATTTTAATTATTTGAAAATGAATTTAAATGAGTTTTGAGGATTTAATTGATATTTTCCTAGAAGGTTTATCTTTTGTACACGTGCAAAACACGTGCAAATGAGTTTTGAGATGCTTGAAAAATTAAGAATTCTTTATGAAAAATCATTATTTATTATTTTGGAATTATGTAGTATTTTTCCGGATTTTTCTGAATTTAATTAGTACTATTTGCAAATTTTAATAAAAGAAGGGCTTATTTGCAAAATCGACAATTTTAAGGGTTGAAGTGCAAAATGTATTTACTGGACTTTCCGATCAGTATTTGTTAAGGTATAGAAGTATATTTTCATATAAATCCTAATTTTAATGAATTATGAGATGAATTTCCAAAAGAAGATATATATATATATATATATAATTGTATTTGGATGGATTGTTTTGCAAATGTAATTCCTAAACCCTAATACTTGATCCCGGCCTATATAAGAGAGTTTGCAGCCATCATTCGCTGTACAACTCAGATCTTATTATATTTCTATTCTCTTGGTGATTGAAGAAGGAGTTCTTGGATCTAGCAAGAGGAAGGCTTGTGGATTCTTCTTGATTCTAAAAGGTGAGTGATATGAACTTGCTTTGTTTATGTGAATGCTTATATGTTGTTTGTTTTGATAATTTGTATCTTGCATATGGTCGATGCACTGGTTGTTATTATTTTATTCATATGAAATCTAAGATAGATTAGTAGATCTCGATTGATAATTCTTGATTGTTTGAAATATGTTAAGATTTGATTATGACTATAAAATAAGAAATTGGATGGATGAATCTCTGGGCCTTGTGATTACGAATTGGATTAGATGTGAGTTGAGGAAGAAAATTGGTATTGAGATAGACTCCAGTATTGTTTATTGATTACAGACCTAATTTGTGAGATCTGTAGGCCGACAGTCGACTGGGTCTATGTATCAGTCGACTGGTACGACCCTAACATTGTATTTTTAGACTTTGAGAAATCGTTCGGGATAGTCGACTGACACTATTATCAGTCGACTGGTATACTGAGTAAAGCTTGTTCAGTATTTCGGGACAGTCGACCATTACCCCCTATGAGTCGACTGTTAGCACTTGGGTTGTTCTTGAGAAATTATTGGTAATTGTTTCGGGTAAGTCGTCTGATGTTTGATTAAGTCAACTTACTGCACTTGTGATAATCTTGGATATTGGTTCTCGAGGCAGTCGACCTATTATAGCATAAGTCGACTGGTTCTGATGAGTTTTCATGATCTTGAAGGTTCTTGTTATCGTTAGTTTGTTTGTAGATGAATATGTTCGTCGGTGTAATAGTCACTATTGGTGATGCATGCCGAGTATGTATTCGATCTATACCCTCTTTAGTTTGTTTGTAGATGAATATGTTCGTCGGTGTAATAGTCACTATTAGTGATGCATGCCGAGTATGTATTCTATCTATACCCTCTTTAGTTTGTTTGTAGATGAATATGTTCGTCGGTGTAATAGTCACTATTGGTGATGCATGCCGAGTATGTATTCTATCTATACCCTCTTTAGTTTGTTTGTAGATGAATATGTTCGTCGGTGTAATAGTCACTATTGGTGATGCATGCCAAGTATGTATTCGATCTATACCTTCTTAGTTTATTTGTAGATGAATATGTTCGTCGGTGTAATAGTCACTATTGGTGATGCATGCCGGGTATGTATTCGATCTATACCCTCTTTAGTTTTGTAGATGGATATATGGGTATCCGATCTATGGCATTATTGGTGATCGATTGTCGGACACACATCGTGGTATTGAGACTTATTGAGAGATGGGCATATTCAGAGAGGTGAGGATTATTGTTGCTCTGATCAGTCGACTGGTCCTTTGAACAGTCGACTGTTCTGTACAGTTGAGTTGTACATATTTTGAGAGAGATTGATTGATGGATATTTGATCGATGTTATTGTTTCTCGACTCGACTTCACGCTCGTACTGGCCTATCGTTCTTGTTTCAGATTACATGTTCAGTTTATGTATTTTGTTCAGTACATGTTGCTTATGTTTATTTGTTTGTTTATGTTTGTTGTTTATATCACTCACACCATTTATGGCTGACCCCGTAGTTTTGGGGGTTAGAGTTCAACTCTAGCCTCATGTGTCACAGGTAGCTGCTTAGAGTTGGGAGCTTGGATGCTTGGGTTAGCTTTGGATTTTATGAGTGATATGATAGAGCCATGTGTAATTTTGTAAAGAATAGTGTTGTAAAAGAATTATTGGAATGTAAGGTGTTTGTATTTCCGCTGCAATTTGAAAAGATTATTGTAATAAAGATTTGGAATAAAATGACTTGAGTTTTTGGTCTATGTATATTGTTACATTGAAGTGGATCGCTGGGAGAGTGCCACGTATTTTCTAAAGTTTCGTATTTAGAAATTCGGGGCGCTACAGTTTGGTATCAGAGCATGCTTCAATGATAATAATAGACATAGTATGAAAACCAACCTAGGTGTGGACACTAGAGAGTGAGTACCTAGGTGTGGACATTAGAAGTGTGAGTATCACATAGAGTTAAAACATGATGTTTGGTTTGGGATATGGTTATGGTTTTGCCATAGGGTATGGATGTGAATGAGAAATGTGTTTGAGGTGGCTATCCTTAGTCATGTCCTTTTCTAAGGAGGGAGTGGCCACTGATTCTTAGAAGGATGAGCAGAAGGTCAGAGTGGGATGCAGGAGTTCGGTAGTTGTTGCCGCGTGGCTTCCGATGGCAAGTTATCAGAGTCGCGCAGCGGAAGTTTGATTTTCTGAATTCCTTGCATGATTGTGATTGTTTGGTGTGATGTAATGCATTCTTTGGTGTGACTGTATTTCCTAAAGATTATGTTTTTACTCATGAGTTTTCAATCATTGTTAGTGGGTTGTTCGGACCTCATTAGCCGTAGTTCTGAGGACAGAACTCTTCTAAGGAGGGAGTGATGTAGAACCCCGTATTTTCAAATATTATTTTAATTATTTGAAAATGAATTTAAATGAGTTTTGAGGATTTAATTGATATTTTCCTAGAAGGTTTATCTTTTGTACACGTGCAAAACACGTGCAAATGAGTTTTGAGATGCTTGAAAAATTAAGAATTCTTTATGAAAAATCATTATTTATTATTTTGGAATTATGTAGTATTTTTCCGGATTTTTCTGAATTTAATTAGTACTATTTGCAAATTTTAATAAAAGAAGGGCTTATTTGCAAAATCGACAATTTTAAGGGTTGAAGTGCAAAATGTATTTACTGGACTTTCCGATCAGTATTTGTTAAGGTATAGAAGTATATTTTCATATAAATCCTAATTTTAATGAATTATGAGATGAATTTCCAAAAGAAGATATATATATATATATATATATATATATATATATATATATATATATATAATTGTATTTGGATGGATTGTTTTGCAAATGTAATTCCTAAACCCTAATACTTGATCCCGGCCTATATAAGAGAGTTTGCAGCCGTCATTCGCTGCACAACTCAGATCTTATTATATTTCTATTCTCTTGGTGATTGAAGAAGGAGTTCTTGGATCTAGCAAGAGGAAGGCTTGTGGATTCTTCTTGATTCTAAAAGGTGAGTGATATGAACTTGCTTTGTTTATGTGAATGCTTATATGTTGTTTGTTTTGATAATTTGTATCTTGCATATGGTCGATGCACTGGTTGTTATTATTTTATTCATATGAAATCTAAGATAGATTAGTAGATCTCGATTGATAATTCTTGATTGTTTGAAATATATTAAGATTTGATTATGACTATAAAATAAGAAATTGGATGGATGAATCTCTGGGCCTTGTGATTACGAATTGGATTAGATGTGAGTTGAGGAAGAAAATTGGTATTGAGATAGACTCCAGTATTGTTTATTGATTACAGACCTAATTTGTGAGATCTGTAGGCCGACAGTCGATTGGGTCTATGTATCAGTCGACTGGTACGACCCTAACATTGTATTTTTAGACTTTGAGAAATCGTTCGGGATAGTCGACTGACACTATTATCAGTCGACTGGTATACTGAGTAAAGCTTGTTCAGTATTTCGGGACAGTCGACCATTACCCCCTATGAGTCGACTGTTAGCACTTGGGTTGTTCTTGAGAAATTATTGGTAATTGTTTCGGGTAAGTCGTCTGATGTTTGATTAAGTCAACTTACTGCACTTGTGATAATCTTGGATATTGGTTCTCGAGGCAGTCGACCTATTATAGCATAAGTCGACTGGTTCTGATGAGTTTTCATGATCTTGAAGGTTCTTGTTATCGTTAGTTTGTTTGTAGATGAATATGTTCGTCGGTGTAATAGTCACTATTGGTGATGCATGCCGAGTATGTATTCGATCTATACCCTCTTTAGTTTGTTTGTAGATGAATATGTTCGTCGGTGTAATAGTCACTATTAGTGATGCATGCCGAGTATGTATTCTATCTATACCCTCTTTAGTTTGTTTGTAGATGAATATGTTCGTCGGTGTAATAGTCACTATTGGTGATGCATGCCGAGTATGTATTCTATCTATACCCTCTTTAGTTTGTTTGTAGATGAATATGTTCGTCGGTGTAATAGTCACTATTGGTGATGCATGCCAAGTATGTATTCGATCTATACCTTCTTAGTTTATTTGTAGATGAATATGTTCGTCGGTGTAATAGTCACTATTGGTGATGCATGCCGGGTATGTATTCGATCTATACCCTCTTTAGTTTTGTAGATGGATATATGGGTATCCGATCTATGGCATTATTGGTGATCGATTGTCGGACACACATCGTGGTATTGAGACTTATTGAGAGATGGGCATATTCAGAGAGGTGAGGATTATTGTTGCTCTGATCAGTCGACTGGTCCTTTGAACAGTCGACTGTTCTGTACAGTTGAGTTGTACATATTTTGAGAGAGATTGATTGATGGATATTTGATCGATGTTATTGTTTCTCGACTCGACTTCACGCTCGTACTGGCCTATCGTTCTTGTTTCAGATTACATGTTCAGTTTATGTATTTTGTTCAGTACATGTTGCTTATGTTTATTTGTTTGTTTATGTTTGTTGTTTATATCACTCACACCATTTATGGCTGACCCCGTAGTTTTGGGGGTTAGAGTTCAACTCTAGCCTCATGTGTCACAGGTAGCTGCTTAGAGTTGGGAGCTTGGATGCTTGGGTTAGCTTTGGATTTTATGAGTGATATGATAGAGCCATGTGTAATTTTGTAAAGAATAGTGTTGTAAAAGAATTATTGGAATGTAAGGTGTTTGTATTTCCGCTGCAATTTGAAAAGATTATTGTAATAAAGATTTGGAATAAAATGACTTGAGTTTTTGGTCTATGTATATTGTTACATTGAAGTGGATCGCTGGGAGAGTGCCACGTATTTTCTAAAGTTTCGTATTTAGAAATTCGGGGCGCTACACTAAGAACCCCAGCGATCACGAACAAAAATCCACACGAACGATCCTCCTTGAAGCAACGACGATCAAAGTGGCAAGCACCCACTTTGAGAACACCACGAAGAGAAGTAGGGGGATTGATGCAAGGGATGTTGTTGATGGTGGTGGTGATCGGCAAGCAAGGGGATGGAGGGCTCGGGTTTGTGTAGGTGGCCAAAGCTAAGGTGTAGCCGGCCAAGGGGGAAGGTCGGGATGGTGTGGTGAAGGGCAGGCCGGGGATGAAGCTGGTCGGATTGGAGGGTGGCTCTGGTTAGGGGAGCTGCCGGGAGCACAAGAGAGGGAGAAAGCCGGTTTGTGAGGGAGAGAATTAGGGTTAGGGTTAGGGTTTAGGATTAGGAGTTATATATATAGGGGTTTAAATGTGGGTTAATGGGTTGTGGGTATTAGGAACTAGTAATGGGTATACAAATGGGTTTTGAATTTTGGGTCAAATAACAATAGGAATGCAAATAGGATTGGGTATTCTTGGCTTTGAAAATCTTATTAGAGGCTAAAATAATGGGAATGGGAAAAGGAGAATCAAAACACCACCACAACACCAAGAAAAATAAAATAAAGATAACAAGACCGAAAAATGGAGGAAAGAATCAAAATAACGAAAAATGAACAAAAGAGAAAATCAATCAAACACAAGGAGCTCAAAATGTAATAAAATGAATATATATTGAAAACAACCCAATATACGGTTCAGAAAAATACAAAAGAGAAAAATACATCAAAATTAAAAATACGGCCAAAAATACATAAAATGAAAAACAGGGGTTACAATCCTACCCACCTAACAAAAAAATTTCGTCCTCGAAATTCAAAAGAAGATACATAGGGTAACCCCAGAAACAAGAAAAAAAAAGACAAAACAAAACCAAAACAAAACCAAAACAAACAACTCAAACAAATGAGAAAACTTCTGCCGAATCTCCTCCTCCAGCTCCCAAGTCGGCTCACCAGGCGAGTGAGGATTCCAAGCAACACGAACCAACTTGATGACCTTGTTCTTAAGCACTTTCCCCCACCGATCCACAATAGCAACTGGTGGAATCTCACAAGTCAAATCCGGCCGAACGGTCAACTCAGAATAGTCGATCATGTGGCTCTCATCTCGGATATACCTCCTGAGTTGTGAGATATGGAAAACATCGTGCACTCCTGATAAAGCTGGTGGCAATGCAAGACGATAGGCCACCTTGCCTATTCGCTCCAAAATCTCAAACGGTCCAATAAACCTCGGGCTAAGCTTGCCCCCGACACCGAACCGAATGACACCGCACCACGGCGATACCTTAAGGAAAATATGGTCACCAACAACAAACTCCAAAGCCCTACGATGAACATCGGCCCATCGCTTCTGCCTGTCTTGAGCTGCCTGCAAGTGCTTCTGATCTGAACCACAACATCCACTGTCTTGGTGATCAACTCTGGACCCAACAACTCCCTCTCACCAATGTCATCCCAGCACACTGGTGACCTGCACTTCTGTCCATAGAGTGCCTCGAACGGAGTAGCTTTAATACTGGCTTGAAAGCTGTTATTGTACGAGAACTCTACGAGATGCAAATGATCTTTCCAAGACCCACCAAACTGAAGCATGCAGGACCTCAACATGTCCTCAAGAATCTGAATAGTCTGCTCTGACTGTCCATCAGTCTGGGGATAAAAAGCTGTACTTTACTTTAATTTACTCCCCAAACTGTTCTGAAGACTCACCCAAAACTGAGATTTGAATCTTGTATCCCTGTCGGATACAGTACTAACTGGAACCCCACAAAGTCTAACAATCTCTTGCATGTACCTCTCAGCTAGGCTCTCAGTAGACTGACCGACACAAAAAGGAATGAAGTGAGCACTCTTCGTCAGACGGTCAATAATCACCCAAATAGCATTATGACCCTTATGACTCCTCGGCAAAGTGGTCACAAAATCCATGGTGATATGTTTCCACTTCCACTTAGGAATAGGAAGCGGTTGAAGAAGTCCAGCGGTTCTCTGATGTTCTGCCTTAACCTGCTGGCAGACCAAATACTGAGAACCATACCGAGCAACAGCCCTCTTCATACCATGCCACCAGAAAGGAAGCTTCAAATCCCGATACATCTTAGTACTACCAGGATGGATAGAATACGAAGACTGATGAGCTTCTTTAAGCAACCTTTGACGAACTTCACCCTTAGGGACACATAACCAGGAACCAAAACGAAGCGAACCATCAGCCTGAATAACTATGTCCGTTCTGGATCCAGACTCAACCTCATATTGAAAACCCTGCAACTGCGCATCACTTGCCTGTGCCTCTTTAATCTGCTCAACAAGAGACGATTGTAGCTGGAGTGCCAAACAACTCCGACCAGAACTCGGTAACACCACATCCAACTCCAACCTCCTCATCTGCTCAATGAGATCACTCTGCTGAGTAAGAAACATAACTGCTAGTCTCCTGCTCAAAGCATCAGGCACCAAGTTTACTTTACCAGGATGGTATTGCAAAGTAATGTCATAATCGGTCATAAGTTCCAACCAACGCCTTTACCTCATGTTTAACTCCTTCTGGGTGAAGACGTACTTGAGACTTTTGTAGTATATAAAGATCTCCACGCGGTCTCCAAGTAAATAATGTCTCCACAGCTTCAAAGCATGAATCACTGCCGCTAACTCCAAGTCATGAGTAGGATAGTTCTTCTTATGCGACCTCAGCTGTCTCGATGCATACGCAACGATACGACCCTTCTGCATAAGAATTACTTCAAGATCCTTACCAGAAGCATCATAGTGAACCATCTAGAATAGTCAACATAGGCGCTGACGTCAATCTATTCTTCAACTCAACAAAAGCCACATTGCACTTATCAAACCAACAAAACTTTTGATCCTTCCCAGTCAATTTAATCAATGGTCCTGCTATCTTTGAAAAATCCTGGACGAACATCCGATAATAGCCAGCCAAACCAAGAAAACCCCTGACCTCTGAAACTGACTTGGAAATAGGCCAATCCTTAACAGCCTCAATCTTGGCAGGATCCACAGAAATACCATCGCCAGAAACAATGTGCCACAAGAAAGAAATCCTGTCGAGCCAAAACTCGCACTTGCTAAGTTTTCGATAGAGCTGATTCTCTCTCAAGGTCTGTAGAACCACTCTAAGACGCTCAACATGATCTTCCCGACTCCGAGAGTACACCAAAATATTATCAGTGAAGACCACAACGAATCTATCCAAGTATTAAAAGAAAACCCTGTTCATAAGACTCATGAATACAGCTGGCACGTTCGTGACCCCGAACGGCATCACAAGATACTCATAGTGCCCATATCTAGTTCTGAAAGCAGTCTTCTGTATATCTGCAGCCTTCATCTTGACTTGGTGATATCCAGAACGAAGATTCAACTTCGAGAAAACAGCAGCGCCACTCAGCTGATCAAACAAATCATCGATCCTGGGCAACGGATACCAGTTCTTCACACTAACTCTGTTCAGTTCTCGATAATCCATGCACAGTCGACAACTACCACCTTTCTTGTCAACAAAAAGGACCGGAGCACCCCAAGGCGAAACACTAGGTCTGATGAAACCCAAATCAAGCAACTGCTGAATTTACATCTTAAGCTCTGCTAGCTCAACTGGTGCCATCCTGTAGGGACTTTTCGATATCGGTTCTGTTCTAAGCTGAACATCAATACCGAATTCCACTTCCCTATCAGGGGGTAAGCCAGGCAAATTATCTGGAAAAACATCCAAGAAATCCCGAACTACTAGAGGTGCATCCTCACAGCCTGAGTGCAATTCCATCGCACAATCCACCTGTTTAACTACAATCTTTGCTCGGCCAAGGAAAGACTCCCCGGTGTGGAACTCGAATTCTGCTCGATCTGGAATTCTGAAGATAACTTTTTTGGCACGGCAATCAATAACAACATGGGCTTCACCCAACGAATCCATACCCAGAATAATGTCGAATCCCGAATTTCCAATTATAATCAGGTTGACTTTGAAATCTGCATCCCCAATAACGACGGAACATTGCCTGCACTCACGGGAACATATGACAACTCCACCACCAGCCATAATGTTCCAAGCCTCTGACATGTTGCTACACTCTAACTGATAGCGAGCGACAAATCGAGAGGAGACAAAAGAATGGGTTGCCCCAGAATCAAAAAGAACATGAGCAGAAAAAGAGCAAACAAGGATGATACCTAAAAGAAGTCAAAGACAATGAGATAGCATAGACAATCAAGGGTGAGGGAGGAAGAAAACAATGCATGAAAATAACAAAAGGAAGCAAGACAAGACTAAAAGAAAGAAAACAAAAGAGAAATGAAACATCAAAACAACAAAACAAGATATACCTACTACAACTCCTTTAGCTGCCTCAGCATCTGTAGCAGTCAAGTTGAAAGCCTGACCTCTCCTCGGAATAGCGGTCCTCTGACCGACAATCTGGCATTGAGGAGGAAGCGGTGGCCTAACTGGACCACGAGCTGGGCCTGCTTGCTGAATAGGACCCTTGGTTGGAAGAGCCACCTGCTGCTGTTACGGACAATCACATACAGAATGATCAGCGGTGCCACACCTAAAGCACCGGCAGTTGATGAGCCAACAATTCTTACGCTCATGCCCAGACATCTGACAGAAGTCGCAAAAACCACCCCTCTAGAAGCCAGCAGAAGGATACAGAGCTGTCCTGACTGGATGGGTTGGGACAGGCCTCCGAACAGGACCACCAGAAGGCCCAGCAGCAGAATGTGGAACAGTCCACGGAGAAGGAACCAAACCACCACGAGCCTACTCCTGAGCTCGAGCTGCTTCAAGAGCTTCAGTATAACTACGCAGATGAAGAGACACCAGATGCCTCTTGATATCCTGCTCAAGCCCATTTGTGAATCTACGAGCCCTATCCTCTTCAGTTGCCACACGAACGGCAGCGAAGCGACTAAGCCTAGTAAATTCAGCTGCGTACTCATCCACTGACCTGGATCCCTGTTGCAACAAGTCCATGTTACAACATTGTATTAACAATTATGTAACAAATTCAAAATGGAACAATGTCTTAACCTGTTTTAGGGCCAGGAATTGTTGTTCCATCTCAACTCGAGTACTACTGGGGAAGAACTTCTCTAAGAATCCCCGAGTGAAAGTATCCCATGCAATAGGCTTCTCAAGACGCTCCGACTCAGCCATCCACCAAATATGAGCCAAATCCACCAGCTGGATGGAAACCACATCCACCCGATCAGCCTTGGCAACACGAGCCACCAACAACAAGTGTTTGGTTCGGATCAACCACTGTTCAGCCTCCAAAGGCATCTCGGTGCAGGAAAAATGATTGGGATGCAGCCTCATAAAATCTGTAACTGTCCCTGGGCGAGGCGGAAGATTTGCCTGCACAAGCACAACAGGAGGCAGAACCCGGGCAGCTTCAAGAGAAACCATCACAAGATCACTGTGGTTTTGCTGCTGATTAATCAGCTGCTCAAGCACAGCAGTGACAGCCTCAATCAGATCAACCTCCGACTGAGAAGTAGAACCTCTGCGAGTCATAGTCTGCATAAAACCAAAAACAATTAGCATCCAAAATCTGAGTTAGTATATATGTCAATTATGTTTGCATGGTTGGTGAAATATTGTGCAGATCCCAGTTCGAGCCAAGCTTGTCTAATATATTAGGCAACTAATACATTAGCCTGTCATTAACCTGTCTAATATATTGTGCAGATCCCAGTTCGAGCCAAGCTTGCCTAATATATTAGGCAACTAATATATTAACCTGGTGCTCTGATACCACTGAAAACCTGTCATGCCCCGTTTTCCAAAAAGAATACGGAATACGAATACGTAACAAAAGCCCAGCGAATGATTTTCATCATCCATAAGCTGTTCAAGAATCTTTACAATATCTCACACAAATAATCAGAGTCGGAAGCAAAAGTATCAACCCACATGCATAATTGAAATAAGATACCATATAAATTTACTTGAAACAAAATACAATATTCTCAAATAAATCAGAATATGGACAAAATCAAATATCCTGGGTCACATCGCCCAAATACAAATAAATATCCAATAAACCAAATACACTTTATTCAATGTTTAAGCAACAATAAAAATAATAATAAAGCAGAATCTCCAGCACTAATACATCATCTCGCCAATACTATCTAGCCGTCGTCCATCCTAATCTGCAATTAGTAAATTTGCAGGAGAGAAGGAGAAAAGAAGAAAACAAGTACCTGTCAATTGCAAGTCGCGGATCACAAATAATGTAGGATACAAGCACATGGGGAAACTAACTAATAGCATGGCAGTCAACTAGCATGGTATACTAACAATACAAATATTTTATGTCTAAGGCAGTGTCATATGGTAACTAACAGTGTCTAGTAACAGTAAGCTCAGTATATCAGTGAATCAGGATAACAGTATAACAGTATCAGTCCAACAGTATCGGTCTAACAGTATCAATTTTATGTTCTGACAGTCTTGTGTGTATTACTAGCTAGGTAGCACTTCATGCATCCCAGTTTTTACTACATGGTTGTTACAACAAATAGTTTCGCTTTTAGATTTCATAGTGGACCATGATGGGGCAGTGTACTCAGGATCAGTAACAGTAACAATAGCAGTAGCAGTAACAGTCAGAACCTAGTGGTTCTCTTCTACTCTACACCTTCCTATGGGAAGTAATGTAGACAGGGTCAGTAACAGTAACAGTAATAGTAACAGTAACAGTATGGAATACTAGTTCCCTTCCAAGTACACGTTTCCATATTTTCCACTACTAGATCTTCCCTTAAGAAATCCCGGCTTGGTTATTTTTATTATGGTCATCAAACATGCATGATGTGTAAGAAATAGTATCAAACTAACATGGTATGGTCAGTATTAGGCTCAAGGAAACAAATAAACAATCATAGATATTATATAGTCACATAAACGAGCAAAACAGTGTATGTTCATATTCAGGACAGCATGACAGTACAGTACTAAAACAGTGATTCTTGTCGCTACAGAAATGCAAATATGGACCCGTCAAAGGATCTAAAAAATAGACATCCACAAGAGTCTAACGAGCATAAATAAGTCATATATTACTTCACAACATCATAACTCAAAACAGTTTCGAAAACAGAAAACATGTTCAGTCAGAAATCAGGAAAACAAATTCTCACTCAGAAAAACAGTATCAAAACCTCTCAAATAAATTCAGGAAAAATATGGGGTATTCCCCTATATATCTAGAATCAAAATATAAACTTTTAGAATTTTCTAGTAAGAATAGGTCAGTCATCAAAAATACGAAAGCATCAAGAGAACATAGTTTAGCAAATCTGGAAATCCCAACATTGCTGTACGAAAACTAAGATATCTCGCAACCAGTGAAACGAAATCCAATTCCGCCAAAGAGATATGAAAATAGATAAAATATAATTACTTTCAAATTTGATAAAAAAATTTCATACAGTATAAGGAATCATAGTGAAAATAGAATTCTTTACAGAACAGCGAGCAAAATACAACACATATAGGTTTTAGAAACGAGCATGAAACATCACATAAAACTCATCAATAAAATTCACCAAAATTCTGAGTAATCCCTAACTTAATAAGAAACACTGACAAAAGTTTCAAATCAAAATAATATGTATAGCATAGTTCTTGAAAATAGTTTGTTATCAAAATTACCCAAAAACACAATCTGGAAAAGATCGACACCTCTGTACTAAAACAGCCATAACTCAGTCATAAGAAATAAAAAACAAGCAAGGTCAGAGGGGTTTGAAAATAGACGAAATTATCTAAAACTCATATTTTATACCAAAATCAAGATACTGACTGTTGCACAGTCGAAAGCAGCAAACAAAACAGAACAGCAAGAAAATACAGATTTCACCCTTAAGAACAAAAACAACATAGATTCAAGAATATGGATCCAAATACTTCCAAACTTGAAATAAAGTCTACCAAACATCTAAACATCATGATTTAAGGTTATTAACATGTCCATACCAAATATTTCATATGGGTTTCAATCAAAACACAATTTCACACAATTTTTTACATACACGACTAGAAATCAAGAACGGACGAATCCTAGATTATTTCATGTCAAGGTTTGTGTCATGAGTCATCTATGGCCAAATTATCACAATAGAGACAAAACCTATCAAGGAAAACACAATCTAGGGTTGTCTCTAGACCCAACTTCACAGGTGAACTTTTTAATTTGTATCAAACAAATGAATTGGAGTACAAGTTACTTGGCTTAATTTGGGGATAAAGAATGATGCAAACACGAAGAGAAGCAAAATCCACGAACGAAATCCGCTACAAGCCATGAATCCTAGCGATCACGAACAAAACTCCACACAAACGATCCTCAACGACGATCAAAGTGGCAAGCACCCACTTTGAGAACACCACAAAGAGAAGTAGGGGGATTGATGCAAGGGATGTTGTTGATGGTGGTAGTGATCGGCAAGCAAGGGGATGGAGGGCTCGGGTTTGTGTAGGTGGCCGGAGCTAGGGTGTAGCCGGCCAAGGGGGAAGGTCGGGATGGTGTGGTGAAGGGCAGGCCGGGGATGAAGCTTGTCGGATTGGAGGGTGGCTCGGGTTGGGGGAGCAGCCGGGAGCACAAGAGAGGGAGAGAGCCGGTTTGTGAGGGAGAGAATTAGGGTTAAGGTTAGGGTTTAGGATTAGGAGGTATATATATATATATATAGGGGTTTAAATGTGGGTTAATGGGTTGTGGGTATTAGGAACTAGTAATGGGTATATAAATGGGTTTTGGATTTTGGGTCAAATAACAATAAGAATGCAAATAGGATTGGGTATTCTTGGCTTTGGAAATCTTATTAGGGGCTAAAATAATGGGAGTGGGAAAAAGACAATCAAAACACCACCACAACACCAAGAAAAATAAATAAAGATAACGAGACCGAAAAATGGAGGAAAGAAATAAAAAAACAAAAAAAATGAACAAAAGAGAAAATCAATTAAACACAAGGAGCTCAAAATGCAATAAAATGAATATATATTGAAAAGAACCCAATATACGGTTCAGAAAATTACAAAAGAGAAAAATACATCAAAACGAAAAATACGGCCAAAAATACACAAAATGAAAAACAGGGATTATAACTGCTTCAAAGCAAAGATGATCGCTGCTAACTCAAGATCATGGGTTGGGTAATTCTTTTTATGTGGTCTCAGCTGTCTAGACCCATAAGCTATTACCTTTCCCTCTTGCATCAGTACATGGCCCAAACAGCGATGGGAAGAATCGTTGTAGACATCATATTCGACTCCTGCTCGTGGCAAAGCCAAAATGGGAGTGGTAGTGAATCTTCCCTTCAACTCCTAAAAACTAGCTTCAGACTACTCTGACCAATTGAAACTCACGTTATTTCTGGTATGTCCTGTGAGTGGCACAACTATTTGGGCGTAGCTCTGAAAAAACATTCTGTAGTATCCAGTTAAACCCAAAAAGCTCCTAATCTCTTTCACTGTGATCGGCCTTGGCCAATCTTTCACTGCCTCAATCTTCTGTGGGTCAGTAGCCACTCCCTCCTTAGAAAGAATGTGACCCACGAAGGCGACTTCGATTTTCCAGAAGTCACATCTGGACAGCTTTGCATACAGTTTGTGCTCATTTAGCTTCTTCAGTACCTCTGCCAGGTGCTTGGCATGCTCTTCCTCTGACTTTGAATAGACCAATATGTCGTCGATAAATATGTCGTCGACAAAAGAATTGATGCATAGCTGCAGAACCCTGTTCATCATGTCCATGAAAATAGCCGGTGCATTGGTGACTCCAAATGGCATGACTAAAAACTCATAGTAACCATGCCTAGTTCAGAAAGCCGTCTTATGCACATCTTCTTCCTTTACTCGGACTTGGTGATATCCTGACCACAAGTCTATCTTGGAGAAAACCGTTGCTCCTTGTAGACGGTCGAACATATCATCGATTCGAGGAATTGGATACTTGTTTTGTACTGTAACCTTATTCAACTCTCTGTAGTCGATACACATCCTCATTGATCCATCATTCTTCTTCACAAAAAGAACTGGGGCTATCCACGGTGATGCACTAGGCTTAATGAATCCTTTGCTCAACAATTCTTCGATCTGCTTCTTGATCTCATCTTGCTCAACCGGTGCCAATCTGTATGGTGCCTTGGAAATGGGTGCACTCCCCAGTTGAACGGTGATGCTGAACTCTACATCTCGTTGAGGGGGAAGTCATGGTAGATCATCAAGAAACACTGCTGGAAAATCTCGAACCACCGGAATCTGCCTCACTTCTTCGGGAACCTTCTGCTCTGACAAAGCTGTTACCAACTGCTTACAATTTCTCTTACCTTAAAATGTAATTGCTGGTCCCCCTGGTGCCTTCACCACAACTTCCTTGCTCTTGCACTCAATAGTGGCACTATAAACTGACATCCAGTCTATGCTAATAATGATGTTGACCCCCAAAACTGCCAACTTAATGATGTCGATGCCAAAGAGCCTGCCTTCGATCTCAAGATCACACCCTTCATAATATCGGTCAGTAGTCAAGTTTTCTCCCTGACGGAGTAGCCCAGATAAAACTTTGCTAGGAAAAATTTTAGGTTTGACTCCTAATCGTTTTGCAAATGAGGGTGACACAAATATGTGCGATTATCCCGTATCAAATAAAAATGATGCTTTTATTCTATTTATTTGAATGTCTCCTGTTACGTAAGAGTACTCTCATTACATAATATTTATTACATAAGTGGAAAACAACAAAGAAACTAAGCATCATCTCCCATACCAGTGATGACATTGTCTACATCATCAGCATCTGCCTCGGTCAAAGCGAACACTCGCCCTTGCCGGAACTGCTTTTGCCTTGGGTTGGACTGCTTCTGACTCGGTCCTTCCCGCTGAAGCTGAGGGCAAAATGGCTTGATGTGGCCCTCCTTACCACAAAGAAAACAAGTCCTGTTCGCCTGTGGCTTGGTACACCCCAGGAGCTAAGTGGCCTGATTCTCCACATTTGAAGCAAGTGGGTACCCTTCCAGTCACTGCAACAGCATTTGTGTCACGCCCCGCTTCCCAAAAAGAAATACGGAATACGGATACGTAACAACAGCCCAGCGAATGATTTTCATCATCCATAAGCTGTTTCAGAATCTTTACAACACTTCACAGAATTAATCAGAGTCGGAAGCAAAAGGCACAACCAACATGCAATATTGAAACAGATTTACCAACAGAAAATTTACTTGAAACCAAATACAATATCCTCAAATAAATCAGAGTATGGAGAAACAAATATCCTGGGTCACATCGCCCAAATAAAAATAATATCCAAATAACCAAATACACTTATTCAATGTTCAAGCAACAACTAATAATAAAAATAAAGCAGAAATCCCAAATTAATACATCCTTCCGCCATTACCACCTGGCAGCTGACCAACCTAATCTCCAATTAGTAATTTGCAGGAAAAGGAGAAAAGAAGAAAACAAATACCCGTCAATTGCAAGTCGCGGGTCACAAATAATGTAGGATACAAGCACATGGGGAAAACTAACATATCTACTTATTAACAGAAACAGACCTAGTATGGTATGGCAGAATCAACTAACATGGTATACGAACATATGTCTAGTGTTAAGTGTCAGATAATATGCAGACATATATACAGATAGTGTCAAGTAACGTGTCACATGGTAGTGTCAGACAGATGATCAGGTAATCATATAATCCGATAACAGATAACAGATATTCAGATAACAGATTTCCATATACAGGTTCAGATTCAGATTCAGATTCAGATTTTATTAAGTCTTGTGTGATTACTATCTAGGTAGCACTTCATGCAGCCCACCTACATGGTTTCTACAACACAACCGTTTCGTTTATAGATTTCGTAGGGGATCATATAGGGCAGTGTACTCAGGGTCAGACAGATATCAGATAACAGATACATAGAACCTAGTGGTTCACTTCTTCTCTACACCTTCCTATAAGAAGTAATGTAGACAGGGTCAGACAGACAGATGGAACCTAGTGGTTCTCTTCTACTCTACACCTTCTTACATAAGAAGCAATGTAGGCAGGGTCAGAAATAGATAATCATATGGGAAACACGGGCCTCCTTCTAAGTACACATTTCTATGCTTTCCCACTACTAGATCTTTCCCATAAACCCCGGCTTGGTTACTTTTATTATGGTTATCTAACAGACATGAATGTGTGTGAAATAATGTCAAACTAACATGGTATAATCAAGTTTAGGTTCAGGGAAACTGTTACTGCTAAATCTAATGTGGGGACAAACAGATAGAATTTGTGGATTCTTAGGAAAACCGAATAGCGAACCTAGAACCTTTCCACCGGAGTTTGACTGTTGACTTCCGCCGTTAACCTGCAAAACGTGCGAGACACCGGAGTTGATTCCGACGATGCACCCTCCGATGCTCAAGTCAGTAATCAGAAAAGATTATGAAAGAGCGTAAACTGGCAAAAGATTGATTACCTCTTAATGGTGGTGGATGGGGGGTATTTATAGCCACCTTTGGGATCAGTTTAGAAATGAAATCCCTAATTCCCAGTAAAAGGATAGAGCGAATCAGGGCCGTTGATTGAATATAATCGGAAACCCTAATTCTATCCAGCTGAACCGAGTTTCTTGCGGGTTGGGACCCACACCCAGCTGAGATGGATCTGTTGGTGGGTTAATGGGCTTTTGGAGAAAATACCCCGAACCCATTTCAGACCCATTTGTTAGTGAAATTACCATCTTACCCCCAAGCTTTGAGATTCGCGCCTGATTTGGACGGTTCCGATTTAACCCTATTTTTAGCCATATCACGAGCCCCCCACTCCCGAAGACTGAGTTTGATCAGTCTTTGAAGAATAGTTTTACTGTTTTAATGGCTCGTGGAGTTGTATCGGAGCCCAAATAGGAGGTGACGAATCCTTGTGTGGGGATTATGGCAATCTGTTGAGTTAATTGCGTGCTCAAGGTTATTCTTAAGCTCTCTTGGGCTTCTGGTAATTTTTTCCAATTTTGCGAAGTGGTGATTTGTTATTCGGGGGTCTTAATTAACCATTCTAAGCAATAATTATTTATCCAGAGGCTCAAAAGTATTTCCCTGGATTTATATTATATTTTTAGAATTTTTAATTAATTTTTCTGAATTTTAAATCATTTTTCACAATATTTAGGTAGACGACTCACTATTATTCACGACGCGGTGGGATCTGGGCCGTTCATCTCGTGTTGGTGCGAATTTCTAGAAGATCAGACGGTCAGGGTCGCTCGGCACCATTTTCTCCGTATGAGAAGCTCGGATGGCTAATTGCTCGGATTCTGAGCGATGTAGCTCGGCGTCATTTTCTTTGTGTGAGCAGCTCGGATTGCCAGTCGCTCGGAATCCAGTTTCCAAGGGACATGGAGCAATCTGAGTCGTCCATCAGGTCAGGGCGCAAATTTTGAGGGGATCCCATGGCTTTTATCGCTCGGCTTTCTTCTCTCCGCATGAGCAGCTCAGATCGCTTGTCACTCGGATTTCGAGTTACTTTCTCGTGTGAGCAGCTCGGATCGCTTGTCGCTCGGATTTTGGTTCCGAGGGACGTGGAGTGATCTGAGCCGTTGATCACAGTGCGGATCTCAAGGGTAGGTTCAAATCATGAGAAAATGCTATCTTGTTGTTTTGTTGGTGTGGCGTGATCTGAACCGTCTGATCGAGATCTTGCACGAATTTTGGGGAGAAAGTTGTTTTTCTCCAATTCGCAGCTCGGATTGGCAGTTGCTCGGATTCCGAGCTACTTTCTCGTGTGAGCAGCTCGGATCGCTTGTCGCTCGAATTTTGGTTCCGAGGGATGTGGAGCGATCTGAGCCGTTGATCACGGCATGGATCTCGAGGGTAGGTTCAGATCACGGGAAAATACTATCTTGTCGTTTTGTGGGTGTGGCGTAATCTGAACCGTCTAATCGAGATCTTGCACGAATTTTGGGGAGAAAGTTGTTTTTCTCCAATTTGCAGCTCGGATTGGCAGTTGCTCGGATTCCGAGCTACTTTCTCGTGTGAGCAGTTCGGATCGCTTATCGCTCAAATTTTGGTTCCGAGGGACATGGAGCGATCTGAGCTGTTGATCACGGCGTAGATCTCGAGGGTAGGTTCAAATCATGAGAAAATGCTATCTTGTCGTTTTGTGGGTGTGGCTTGATCTGAAACGTCTGATCGAGATCTTGCACGAATTTTGGGGAGAAAGTTGTTTTTTTCCAATTCGCAGCTCGGATTGGCAGTTGCTCGGATTTCGAGATACTTTCTCGTGTGAGCAGCTCGGATCGCTTGTCGCTCGGATTTTGGTTCCGAGGGACGTGGAGCGATCTGAGCCGCTGATCATGGCGTGGATCTCGAGGGTAGGTTCAGATCACGAGAAAATGCTATCTTGTCGTTTTGTGGGTGTGGCGTGATCTGAACCGTCTGATCGAGATCTTGCACGAATGTTGGGGAGAAAGTTGTTTTTCTCCAATTCACAGCTCGGATTTCTTGTCGCTCGGATTTTGGTTCTGAGGGGCGATCTGAGCGCTTCTCATTTGCTAAGCAGGGTGCCTCGACGTCTTAGGGCTTGAGACATATCTGAGCGGTGCAGCTTATACTGAACCGTTGTTACTCTTCTGAATGGTTGCTGCTCTTTGCTACTTAGTCGTTTGGGCTTCTTTAACGCCTTGAGGGGAGGTCCAAGAGTTGCGAATTTACGTTACAAAGCCCAAGAGATGTTTATTTTACTATAAGTTTTCACCAACCCTCACACTTTGCCTTATTCTTCACTTTCATTTTTTACTTTCACTTGTACTCTCTGCTAGCGGAGTTTTCGCTCTCGGGTGGCGCTACTAGCTGTCGCGGCAAAGGGGGTTCGAATTCCGGCGATCTTTTCCATCTGCAAACGTCACTTCAAGGTTAGTCTTTCCCCTTATACTTAGAGAATGGTTAAGTTTTCTTCTGAGGACGAGACCCCTACCTTGGACCAAGACATCGGCCGAGCGGTGGTGGTTAGGCTAAGCAAGGGGAAGGAAGTTGCCGAGCTGGTCGGGGTGGCGAAGATAGTTGAGCACCTGAAGACAGCAGGAGAGTTGGGTCGACACCCATCTATTTTATCTAGTGTTGGCGGTGTGCGAAGTTACCCCGAGGATATCTTGGAGAAGGTGACGCAGGATACAGCTCTGTCATACGAGGAGAATGATCCGAGGGACCCTTCCGAAGTGGATCAGATTTCCTCAATCTTGACTGAGGCAGACCTGCATCGGATCAGGAGTGGGTTCCGGATCCCCAAAAAGTATGTGCTTCTACTCCCCAGCCCCGGTGTCCGAGCATGCACAGCGACTTCGACTAATACTTGCGTCTTTCCGTATGACATGCTGAACGCCAGACTTCAGCTGCCACTGCACCCCTTTGTGGTTGAGGTGCTATGGTGGTATGGACTGAGTCCCGTTCAGTTCATGCCAAACATGTGGTGGCACGTCATCGCATTCGTCCTTCAGTGCCAAGAGATTGGCGTGCAGCCAGAGATGGTTGTGCTTCGAAGCCTCTACCGCATCTGTCAGATGAGCAAAATGGAGGAGAAGTACTATCTGTCGCTGAGGAAGGGCGTGAAGTTGATCGAGAACCCGGACTCGATCAAGCACTGGAAGGAGAAGTACTTTCTCATCTGTGCTCCCGAGCCGTGGGTCTTTCTGATGCCGTGGAAAACAGGGGTTCCGAAGTGGGCGAAGAAGGAGCCCGTACTCACTAAAGAAGAGGAAGAGGTGGTGGAGAAGCTCCTCGGACTTCCGACCCTCAGTTGGAAGGACATTACCGAGGAGGTTTTGTTTTGTGGGGGTCTCAGTCTGATCGACTCCAGTATGCTTTCTCTTCTTTTCTCGCTTTAGTTTTATCTTTTGGTTAATTTTTTCTAACTCTTTTGCTCGACTTTTTTCAGAGAGCCCCGGCATGGACTATAAGGGATTGATGGCCAAGGCTCGTGCGGCGAAGGAGCAGGAGTCAAGGAAGAGGAAGAGGACTGTAGCAGGGCCTCGGGGGGGCCGAGCTGCGAAGGTCCCCTCTGCCTCCTTGACCGTTGTGGAGCCGGTGGTCGAGGCACCTTCGCGTGCACCCGACCAAGGCCCTTTGGAGATGCCCGCCCCCCCAGCCCCCTCGGAGGCGCTTGCTCAAGCTGCTCAAGCCAATGCGCCCGGGTCGTCGAGCGGGGTGTTTACCGTGGGTGCTGCCTTGGCCCTTGAGGTCCCACCCCTCACCGCCGAGGCTGAGAAGATCCTCACCGAGGAGCATAAGCGCCTCTTCGTCCCTAACTGGCGGATGATGAAGGTGGACGGGTTCCTTGGTGACGGGGGCATCTGCATGCAGGCGGTGAAGCACCTGCCGACCCCCAAAGATCGAGCCGCGATAAAGGCGGGTTCCGTAGGCGATGACACCATGCAGATAGCTCGGAACACGATGTCGGTGAGTATAAAAAAATTTTCCAAGTTTTTTCGTACAGGAATAACAGTTTTTCTTGTGTCGCTTGCAGACTCTCTGCCACTTCAGTCACTTGCTCGAGGAGTTTGCGACCCAAGAGAAGGAGATGAAGGTGATGAATGATCGGGAGAGGTCGGAGCACGCCAAGGCGGTCAAACTATTCGAGACTGAGCAGCTACTCTCTGCTTCGCACGGTGCCGAGGTGGTCGGTCTTGAGGCAAAGCTCGCCGAGGCTCTGAAGCACTCGGCTACCAAGGTTGCCAAGGTCGGAGCCTTGGAGAAGGAGAAGGCTCGTCTTGAAGAGGAGCTGTCCGAGGCATTAAGGGATTCCGAGGAGGCTCGGAAGGCGTCCGAGGAGGCGTTGAGCAACCAGGCGTCGAGGGTGGCGGCAGTAGAGCAGGCTGTTCGGGACGAGGCCGAAGCCCACATGTTCAAAACATGGAGGAGGCCTACACTCGAGCGCTGCAGCATGTGGCGGCTCGCACCCCCGGATTCGACAGCTCCTCTTACTACTTTTATGAACCCATAGAGGGGGATGACCAACTGCCCCTGGCCGAGCTCGCCGCCGAGCAGAAGGACAAAGAAGCCGAGCATGATGCCGAGGACGAGGTGAACACTGAGGGGGTGATTGTCACCGTACCGAGTGATGACGTGTCGGAACATCCTCACGAGGTGGACCCCTGACTTAGTCGCCTCTTTTCTCATTGTTTTTGCATCTTTTTTTTTTGTTGTAACGCCAAACTGCGGACTGGCCACCGCTCTTTTGTATATTTTGAATTTTAATGAAACGATTCACTTTCTGAAACCTTGGTCGAACGTTTAAACTCTTTGACTAAGTGTTGAAGACACTTTTTTTTGTTTGTGTTAAGAATTCAAGCGTTGCGGACACCCTGAAATTTTGCTAAGTGTTGAAGACACTTTTTTGTTCGTGTTGAGAATTCAAGCGTTGCTGACACCCTGAAATTTTGCTAAGTGTTGACGACACTTTTTTGTTCGTGTTGAGAACTCAAGCATTCGCCAAGTGCTGGAGGCTCCTTTTGATATTCTTTTACTTTTCAGGTTGAGTCGAGTTCGGCGGCCGAGGTCTCTCGCCTTCGTACTGAATTGAAGATGGCGAAGTGGGCCCTCTCTCACAGTCGTGAGTGCTTCCTCAAAAGAGAGTTGGATCTAGAGGATGTCAAGGCAATGGCGAGAGGGTATTTTTTTGAGCTGAAACAACTACGGAAGCGATCTCGCGAAGTTCGCCTTGAAGGCGAGGTGGAATTGCTCCAAAATGGGCTGTTCGACGTTACCCGAGCGGAAGGTGATCTTGTGGCAGAAGTTCAAGATTTGAAGATAGCTGAGGAAGAACTTTTGGCGGAGGAAGACGAGTTAGCCTTGGCAGTGGGTAAATTGATGGCCGAGCGCGACGAGTTGACAGCGAAGGTTGACGAGTTGAGGAGGGTTACGGTTGACAGAAGTATCGAAGTGACCCACCTTCATCGTATCATTGCCAATAGCCTTGGTGCTGGAGGCTCTGCTCGGCTCCCTCGCTTTATGATATCTGTGAAGGATCAGGTTGTCAAGCTCGAGGAGGAAGTCGCTCGACTCAAGCCTCAGCCGGCAAGAATTAACGTTCGGAGCATGTCGTGTACGAGCGAAGAGAGTGAGAGGGGAATCTCTTTTTACGAGCTCGCAACTCGTTCGCCTGTCGTTAGGCGCTCAAAGCGGGGTGGCTGCCTCGTCTAGTGGTGCTTCGGTTGGGGCCACGGTCAGAGGCAGCATCGAAGAGGCGTCTCGGTCCGTTGGCCTACAGACGAGCTCCAAAGTTAGGAGATGCCGTCCTCGAGTGTCTTTGAACCGAAACATCCCCATTTCGAAGAAGTGCTGAATAAGTTATTGTAATTATGCTTCATTGAGTTTTTGTAGCGCCCCGTAGTAGTAACTCGGTCTTGTAATTTGGATTCCTTTGTCAAACTTTTTAATGAAATAAAAGCTCGTTTTCTTTCTGATGTTCGTGTATTGGACGTGCATGGTAGTTCGATTCGAAACGAGTCATAAGAACCAAACGTTAGCTCTTTTAAGTACTTTTCTCCCATGTCTAGTCTAGTTGTAGAAATTTCGCACGCGTCGATGGTTGTGGGAGCAATTTCGAATGACGAACCACTTCTAACTCGCTTAAGAGCGAGCTTGCGAAGCGGAGTCGAGCCAAGTGTTGGACTCCGAACTCGTCGTTTGAGTATGTTTCAACGGTTGTGGGAGCAATTCCGAATGGCAAACCACTTCTAGCTCGCTTAAGAGCGAGCTTGCGAAGTGGAGTCGAGCCAAGTGTTGGACTCCGAACTCGTCATTTGAGTATATTTCAACGGTTGTGGGAACAATTTCGAATGGCAAACCACTTCTAGCTCGCTTAAGAGCGAGCCTATGAAGCGGAGTCGAGCCAAGTGTTGGACTCCGAACTCGTCGTTTGAGTATGTTTCAACGGTTGTGGGAGCAATTCCGAATGGCGAACTACTTCTAGCTCGCTTAAGAGCGAGCCTGCGAAGCGAAGTCGAGCCAAGTGTTGGACTCTGAACTCATCGTTTGAGTATGTTTCAACGGTTGTGGGAGCAATTTCGAATGGCGAACCACTTCTAGCTCGCTTAAGAGCGAGCTTGCGAAGCGGAGTCGAGTCAACTGTTGGACTCCGAACTCGTCGTTTGAGTATGTTTCAACAGTTGTGGGAGCAATTCCGAATGGCGAATCACTTCTAGCTCGCTTAAGAGTGAGCCTGCGAAGCTGAGTCGAGCCAAGTGTTGGACTCTGAACTCGTCATTTGAGTATGTTTCAACAGTTGTGGAAGCAATTCCGAATGGCGAACAACTTCTAGCTCGCTTAAGAGCGAGCCTGCGTAGCGGAGTCGTGCCAAGTGTTGGACTCCGAACACGTCATTTGAGTATGTTTCAACGGTTGTGGGAGCAATTCCGAATGACGAACCACTTCTAGCTCGCTTAAGAGCGAGCTTACGAAGCGGAGTCGAGCCAAGTGTTGGACTCCGAACACGTCGTTTAAGTATGTTTCAACGGTTGTGGGAGCAATTCCGAACGGCGAACCACTTCTAGCTCGCTTAAGAGCGAGCTTACGAAGCGGAGTCGAGCCAAGTGTTGGACTCCGAACACGTCGTTTGAGTATGTTTCAACGGTTGTGGGAGCAATTCCGAACGGCGAACCACTTCTAGCTAGCTTAAAAGCGAGCCTGCGAAGCGGAGTCGAGCCAAGTGTTGGACTCCGAACTCGTCATTTGAGTAAAAGAAATTAAAAACAGAGGGATGTACACAATCACAAAAAATATGGAAAAAAGAAGCTTTTTATTGATAACAACTAGTCGGCCGCTTCTAAGTTGCAAGCCGTCATTACATTGAAGAAATAAAGAAGCAAAATACAAGTGAAAGGTAAGGAACGGTTTGATATCCGAAGGTACTTAGAGAGGCGTTCAGGCGCTCTCTTGGTACTTCAAAAGATGGTCGGCATTCCAAGTCCTGGGAATCTCTCTGCCTTCAAGATCTTCTAGGCGGTAAGTACCGGGCCGAACTACTTTGGTAATCCTGTAAGGCCCCTACCAATTCAGAGCTAGCTTACTCTTTTGACTGGGGAATGAGATAGCCAGCTTTCTGAGGACTAAGTCTCCTTCTTTGAGACTGGTGGGACGAACTCACTTGTTGTAGGCTAATTCGACCCTCCTTCGATAGTTTTGTTGGCGAATTGAAGCTCGTTCCCGTAGCTCATCAATCAAGTCCAAGTTTGTCCGGAGCTCTCTAGCATTCTGTTCTTCTTCATAGGCCATGAGGCGAGGAGATGGTATTCCGACTTCCAAGGGGATCACAGCTTCGGACCCATAGGTGAGATTGAACGGTGATTCACCTGCGGGGGTCCACTTCGTGGTGCGGTAGTTCCACAGTACGTTGGGGAGCTGATCCGCCCATAAACCTTTAGTTGCCTTATCTAGCCTTTTCTTGATACTGGAGAGGATATGTCGGTTGGCATTTTCCACTTGACCATTTGACTGTAGGTGGAAGACGGAGGAGAAACGTTGTTCGATGACAAGGTCTTCACACAGAGATCGGAACGCGGCCCCTGTAAATTGTGTTCCATTGTCGGTTAGTAGGACTTGAGGCACGCCGAACCGATAGATGACGTTCTTCCAAAAGAACTGCAGTACTTTATTCTCGGTGATTGTAGCCAATGGTTCGGCCTCTATCCACTTAGAGAAGTAGTCGATTGCCACGACTAAAAACTTGAGTTGGCCTGGAGCTGGCGGAAAAGGGCCTAGTAAGTCCATCCCCCACATTGCAAAAGGGATCGAACGTGATAGGGAGGTGAGTTAAGCTTGGGGTAGGTGACGGATGTTGGAGTATTTCTGGCAGGAGCTGCACTACCGGACATGTCGTTCGGCATCTTGTAGGAGGGTAGGCCAGAAGTACCCGTAGTTTAACACTTTCCTGGCAAGGGACCTTGACCCTGAATGGGTTCTGCCTATACCTTCGTGGAGCTCTTGCAAGGCATAAGAAGCTTCTCCCGGGAAGAGATACTTCAAGTAGGGTCTGCCATCTACTTGGGTGAAGGAGCGTTTGTACAAGACCCCTTCAACAAGGGTGTACCACTCCGCTCGGGTTCTGACTCGACAAGCTTCCTTAGGGTCTTTGGGGAGGAGCCCATCCCTTAGGAATTCTATCAGAGGTTTCATCCAATTGTCTTGAAGTTGGACGGGCAGTGACTCCATCGAGTCGGGGGTTTCTTCTTCTATGCTCGGTCTTAGGAGCACTTCAATCAGGACGGTCTGCTTGAGACCTTGTAGGGAGGATGAGGCCAACTTGGAGAGGGCATCTGCTTGGGAATTTTCTTCTTTGGGGATTCGCTGAATGAGCGCCTCTTCAAATGAAGCCATGAGATTTTGGACCTTGGCTAGATACTTAGCCATTCGGTCATCTCACGCCTCATACTCGCCTAAGACTGGGTTCACAACCAGTTGAAAGTCACTAAATATTCGGAGACGTTGTGCTCCTGCCTTGCGAGCTATTTCGAGACCGGCTATAAGGGCTTCATACTCCGCTTCGTTGTTAGAGGCCTTGAAGTTGATGCGGAGGGAGTATTAGAGAAAAAAATCATCTGGGTCTGCTAGAATGACCCCGACTCCGCTCCCTTCGATGCAAGAGGATCCGTCTACATATACCGTCCAGATAGGGGGTCCGTTTGCTGCTTGACTGACCTCTGGAATGGTGCTCTCAACGATGAATTCAGCTAAGGCCTGAGCCTTGATTGCGGTCTGAGGCTGGTATGATATGTCATGCTGGCTCAGCTCGATCGACCACTTCATGAGGTGGCCGGAGGTCTCTGGTTTGTGAAGGACTTGCTTAAAGGGCTGGTCGGTAAGGATGACCACCGAGTGGGACTAAAAATAAGGGCGAAGCTTCCTAGCTGCCATGACCAAGGCGTACGCCATCTTCTCCAATCTTGGGTAGCGGAGCTCGGCATCCCGAAGTACCTTGCTCACGTAATAAATGGGCTTTTGAGCCTTTTTTTTCCCTCACCAAGACAGCATTGAGGGTTTGTTCGGAGGCAGCTAAGTAGAGGTAAAGTGTTTCCCCGGGGATAGGCTTGCTGAGGAGAGGGGGGTTGACTAGACAGGGTTTGAGTTGATCGAATGATTCTTGCTGTTGTTGACCCCATTCGAAGCCCTTAGCTCCCCTGAGAGCTTTGAAGAAGGGAAGACACTTCTCTCCTGACTTAGAAAGGAAGCGCCCTATGGCGGCGAGGCGTCCTATCAACTTCTGAACCTCTTTCACATTTTTGGGAGGAGCCATGTCCAGTATGGCTTTGATCTTCTCGGGGTTGGCTTTGATTCCTCTTTGGCTGACCATGAAGCCTAGGAACTTCCCCGACGAGACTCCGAATGCACATTTGTTCGGATTGAGCCTCATATCATGTCTTCTCAATACATCGAATGCCTTCTACAGGTTGGCCACATGATCGGCCCCATGGATGCTCTTGACCAGCATATCGTCAACATATACTTCCATGTTTCGGCCGATTTGGTCTTGAAAGACTCTGTTGACAAGGCATTGGTATGTCGCACCTGCATTCTTCAACCCGAAGGGCATTACCTTGTAGCAGTAGAGCCCCTGATCGGTGACAAAGGAGGTCTTCGCAATATCTGGGAGGAACATTCGGATTTGATTATACCCGGAGAAGGCATCCATGATGCTGAGCAGCTCATGGTCGAAAGTGGCGTCGATCAGGGTGTCAATTCTTGGGAGAGGGAATGGATCTTTAGGGCATGCCTTGTTCAGGTCCGTGAAGTCAATACAAATTCTCCAACTTCCGTTAGACTTCTTAACCATGACAACATTGGAGAGCCATTCAGGGTAGTTGACTTCTTGGATGAACCGGGCTTTAAGGAGCTTGTCCACTTCTTTCTTGATAGCATGCTGGCGCTCAGGGGCAAATTTGTGCCTTTTTTGTTGGATCGGTTTGGACCCCAGAGAACCACACAAGTGGTGAACGATGACCTCTTCGGAGTTTCCTGGCATGTCGGCAGCCGACCACGCGAAGAGGTCGCAGTTCTTTCTAATGCATTAGACTATGTCAGAACATAGGGCAGATAGGAGGGTCTTGCTGATGAGGAACTTGCGGCTCGGATCTTGCTCGGAGAAGAGCACTTCCTCCAATTCATCCACCGGTTCGGACGTTTGTCGGACATTCTCTTGGGGAATCTCAAGAGTCTCGAGGGAGGGGACTGGTCCCCCGGTTGAGGTCATGTAACATTTGCGGGCCATCTCTTGACTACCCCTTACTTCCCCTACTCCCGCCCTGGTGGGGAACTTCATCTTGAGGTGATAAGCTAACGGGACGGCCTCTAGAGCAGCTAGGCTAGGTCGGCCTAGAATTACATTATAAGCAGCGGGGACATCGACGACCAAGAAGTCCATCGACTCCGTTCGAGTAGTAGGAGTTTTGCCAACGGTTACGTCGAGGGTGATTACCCCTTCGATAGTCACTGGCACTCCCGTGAACCCGTGGAGTGTGTAGCCAGTGGGCTTAAGCCTGTCCTGGGATAGTTTGAGCCCTTTGAAAGCAGCGAGGAAGAGGATGTTAACGGAGCTGCCATTATCCACCAGTATCCTTTCCACTTTAAAATTCGCCATATGGAGGTTGCTGACTAGTGCGTCACAATGGGGGGTTCGGACACGCTTAAGGTCTTCATCTGAAAAAGTGACCGACACTCCGAGGCCTTTGGTAGAGGGCATGCCATGTACTGAGTTGACTTCCCTTATGAAAGCCTTCTGAGAGGAGTTGGAGGTGCCTCCCATGGGGCCTCCATGGATGTGATGCAGGATGCATTCTTCTTCAAACTCGGGAGTTTCCTCGCGCCTTTCAGGACGCTTGTTAGCCCCCCTGGGGGGAGGAGGTGGAGGATCAACTCGGTCCTTTCTCAAAAATTTAGACAACTATCCTCTCTGAAAGAGGGCCTCGATTTCATTTTTTAGGACCCGAAAATCATTGGTGTCGTGGCCGTGGTCCCGGTGATATCGGCACCACTTCTCTTTGTCCCTCTTCTTGCCGGGGGTATTCATCTTCGGCGCAGGAGGCAGGACTCCTTCCTTCTCAACCTCCATGAGAATAGTGGGAATGTTGGCGTTAAGAGGGGTGAACTTCTCGAATCTGGGAGGTGGGCGGCGCTTGCCCCCACTATCCTTCTGGAGCTTCTTGGCTCCCACTTCTTCGGTCGCCTTTCTTTTGGTTCCGGAGGAAGGCCCCTCGAAGGTGGGGCGATGCTCAGCTTTCTCAGCCCGAATATACTTCTCGCTTCTGAGAAGGAGGTCGGAGAAGTTTTGCGGGGGCTTTTTGGCTAGGGAGGACCGAAGGCTGGAGTTAAGGACATTCGATTGGAAGGCTGCTGCAGCGACTGACTGGTCGAGGGAAGCAATGGACCTGGCTTCCGCGGTGAATCTTCTCACATAGTCCCTGAGCTTCTCACCCTTCTTCTGGTTGAGGTAGAGTAGCGAAATGCTGGTCTTCTCTGTGCGACGACTACTCACGAAGTGGGTGACGAAGAGGGTCTCAAATTGTTCAAAGGAGAATATGGAGGATGGGGCAAGGCGAGAGTACCATTCCCGGGCCGAACCTTTGAGTGTAACTGGGAAGGTCTTCCATAGTAGGGCATCGGAAGCTTGGTAGATCAACATAAGGGTCTTGAAGCTCTCGATGTGGTCCACGGGGTCTGACTCCCCAAAGTAAGTTTCGAACTACGGACGCTTGAAACCTATTGGAACGGGCGCCTCTATGATTGTTCGAGAGAAGGGTGGTTGGCTCGGACGGAGGTTCCTTCCTCTAAGCTCCTCTTCCTTGTCTAGCTGACCCAGGCACCTCTCCATCTCGTGGAGACGATGGTAGACGGCGTCATCCCTTTGACGGTAGCCAAATGAGCCTCTGGACTCATCTTCGTATGAAGGGGAGCAGGGGCTACGACGACGGTAGCTCGGGAAGTGACGAGGACTAAGGTCATGATGGCGGTTGCTAGGAGCCGGGGGAGGAGTTAGGGACCGATGGCGAGGAATTCAGACCAGAGGAGGAGTGGGGACCCCCTGAGCATTGTTGTTGTTGGGTCGGAGATGGAGGGCTTGCAAGATGGTTGCCTGGAATTACTGAAATTTGGCACGGGTGATAGAAGCATTATCATCCCTCGGGAGTTGCCGATCAGTAGGGGAGCGAGGCCTTCTTCTATGGTGCTTAGGGGACTCTCTCCGTCTTCGGAGAGGAGGAGATCTCCTATGTTCTCGGCGATGAGGGGATCGCTCATTTGGACGTTGTTGGCGGGAGACTCCCTCTCGGGCCCGCCTTTCATCCAAACGGCGGCGAAGATCCTCTTCTTTATGCTGATTTTTGAGGGTGTTGCAGAGGTCATCAGAGGCCCGAGGATTGTGAGATGCCATGGAGTCGGTAGAAGGGTTGTGCACGGAGACGTGGTCATGTTGGAGAGGTTGTTTCTGAGGATTGGGACGGGAGCTCCCCGCACCGTCATTCTGAGGCCCGGTTTAACCCCGAGGGGGCTGAAGATTCTGAAGAGGAGGTTAGACCTACAGCGGGGCTTGGTCGGGTTGAGGAGGGAGGCCCTGCGGCTGGACTGTTTGGAGGGGGATCTCCTGCTGTTGAGGAGGAGTAGGTTCACGGTTGGACCCCCTGGATCTAAGTTTCCTTGGAGGCGTGGCTGGAGATGATCTTAACCAAGGGAAGAGGAAGGAGTGCTATTCGTGGGTTCCCACAGACGGCGCCAATCTGTTACCGCTAAATCTGGTGTGAGGGCAAACAGATAAAATTTGTGGATTCTTAGGAAAACCGAATAGCAAACCTGGAACCTTTCCATCGGAGTTTGACCGTTGACTCCTGCCGTTAACCTGCAAAAAGTGCGAGACACCGGGGTTAATTCCGGCGACGCACCCTCCGACGCTCAAGTCAGTAATCAGAAAAGATTATGAAAGAGCATAAGCTGGCAAAAGATTGATTACCTCTTAATGGTGGTGGATGGGGGGTATTTATAGCCGCCTTTGGGATCAGTTTAGGAATGAAATCACTAATTCCCAGTGAAAGGATAGAGCGAATCAGGGCCGTTGATTGAATACAATCAGAAACCCTAATTCTATCCAGCTGAACCGGGTTTCTTGTGGGTTGGGACCCGCACCCAGTTGAGATGAATCTGTTGGTGGGTTAATGGGCTTTTGGAGAAAAGACCACGAACCCATTTCAGACCCATTTGTAAGTGAAATTACCATCTTACCCCCAAGCTTTGAGATTCGCACTTGATTTGGACGGTTCCGATTTAACCCTATTTTTAGCCATATCAGAAACAAATCAGCATGCATGGATAATGTACATTCACATATACGAGCAAAATGGTCTATGTTCATAATCAGGACAGCAATACCAATCAGTACCAAAACAGTGATTCTGATCTCTACAGAAATGCAAACCTAGATCCGTCGAAGGATCTGGAAACTAGACATCCACACGAATTCAACGCATATAATTAAGTCACATACTAGTTCACAACAACACAGCTCAAAACTGATTTGAATACAGAATTTAGGTTCAGCCAGAAATCAGGAAAACAAATACAAATGTAAGAAAACAGCATGAAAACACTTTGAATAAATCCACAAAAAACCTGGGGTAACCACCTATATGTCCAGATTCAAAATATAGAATTTCATAATTTTCCAGAAACAATAGATAAGTTATCAAAAAATAGGAAAACAACACGAAAACATAGTTTAGCAAATCTGGAAATCCCAACACTGCTGTACGAAAACTAGGATATCTCGCAAAAAGTGAAACGAAATCCAATTCCGCCAAAAGGATATGAAAATAGATAGAATTTAATAACTTTCATATTTCACAAAGAATTTTCATACAGGATAAGAAATCATAGTGAAAATAGGATTCTTCACTGAACAGTAAGCAAAATACAGCATAAGTAGATTTTAGAAGAGAGCATGAAAAACCACATAAAACTTATATTTAAAATTCATCAAAAATCTGGGTAGTCCCTAATATCATAAGGAAACACTGAGCAAAATATTAGATCAAGATATTATGTATAGAATAGTTCTTGAAAATAGTTATTTAACAAAATTAACCCAAAACAGAATCTGGAATTGATCGACACGTCTGTACCAAAACATTCATAATTCAGTCATAAGAAATCCAAATCAAGTAAAAACAGTGGGGTTTGAAAATAGACAAAATTATCTAAAATTCATCTTTTATTTTGGAATCAAGATTCAGACTGTGGTATGGACGAAAACAGTAAACAAAACAGAACAAGCAGCAAATACAGATTTCACACCTCTAATCAAGAACATCATAACTTCCACAATATTGATCCAAACACCTCCAAACTTGAAATACAACCTACCAAACATCTAAAAATCATGATTTAGAATTACTAACATGTCCACACCTATTATTTCATATGGGCATTCTATCAAACACAATTCATACACGAATTCACATACATGACTAAAAATCAAGAATTGGGCAAATCCTAGGTTATCACATATCAAGATTGATGTCATGAGTCATCTATGGCCAAATTATCCCAATAGAGACAAAACCCATCAAGAAAAACACAATCTTTGGTTGTCTCTAGACCCAACTACACTATAGGTGAACTTTTTGACTTGTATCAACCTAATAAATTGTAGTACAAGTTACTTGCCTTAGTTAGGGGATGAAGAACGATCCTAATGCGAAGAGAAGAGAAACCCACAAACAAAATCTGCTCCAAGCAACGAATCCAAGCAATCAACGAACCAAAACTCCCACGAATGAAACCCTTGATGCAATGAACAAAGTGGAGAAATACCCACTTCAAGAATCCACAAGAAAAGAGAGTAGTGGATCCAAAGGTGCAACTTTTGATGGTGGTGGTGGTGTTCTTGGTGGTCGGCAGTCCAAGGGAAGGGAGAGGGGAGTTTGTCTGGTGATGGTGTAGGAGAAGTGGCTGGAGTAGGGAGGAGAGGGAGAGAGATTAGGTTGAGGGTTAGAGTTTTAGAATTAGGGATTGTATATATAGGGGATTAATGTGGGTTAATGGGTTGTGGATATTAGTATGTAGTATTAGGTATACAAATGGGTAATGAGTATTGGATAAATAACAAATGGGGATACAATCTAGAGTGAAATATATGGTTCTTGAAAAAATCTAATTAGGAGTCAAAATCATAAGTTTGGGGAAATCACCACCAAAATACCATCAAAACACCATGGAAAAATAAAACGAAGTCAACAAGGCCAAAAATGAAGAAAAGAATCAAAATGACGAAAACGAACAAAAGAGACGGTCAAACGACACAAGGAGCTCAAAATGAAATAAAATGAATATATATTGAAAACAAATCCAATATATGGTTCAGAAAAATACAAGAGAGATAAAAATGCACAAAAATAAAAAATGCACTCCAAAATACATAAAATGAAAAACAGGGGTTACAATTTGCTCCAGTTGGTTTGAAACGCTATGCTGGGGGGTATCCCCTGAAGTTGCTCAGCGCTGCAGGCCTCTTGCCCATACTCCAGTTGTTTCTCTTGACCTGTACTGCCTGGAATTGGTTCATATCTGACTCAGTAGCGGCAGCCCTCCTGAGCAGCTTCTCAAATCTGTGGATACCTAGGGGTATTATGCGGGTCCTCAAACTCAGCCCAACCATTGCTCAATTTTTTACACTTTCTTAGCTTCATCCTGTACCATTTTCGGCAAGTACCTTGAGAGTTGGTTGAATTTGGTCTCATACTCCCACACAGACATACCACCTTGCTGCAAGCCCAAAAATTCCATAGGCTTCTTCTCTTGAACATCAATTGGAAAATAGTGATTCCTGAATTCTTCAAGAAACTCTCCCCAAGTAAGCTGCACATTGCCCAATGTTCTTTTCAGCGATTGCCACCAAACACCTGCATCTTTCTTTAGCTGGATGGTGGCCAATTTCACCTTGCTGGCCTCTGGGGTCTCTAGCACTTCAAAAAATGATTCGATCTGCCTAATCCAGTCATCAGCAGCATCTGGATTTTCCTAGCCTTCAAACACAGGTGGCCTCATCCTTTTGAATGATTCAACAAGCCTGATTGCTTCGGGAACATGCACAGCTGGCCCTGGCCCAGCATTCCCAGCGATGTTGGCAGGAAGGCATTTAAGTTCTGATATAATCGAGCTAGTTCGGTCTCCAAATCTAGCCCATTCTCACCGATATGCACTTTGCCGCCCCTGTTCCTTTGTGCCATTTCCGAGTCATAAAATTCATCAGTAATCATAATAAATAACAAAAATAACATCACTTCAACAAACTTTATTCATTTCAAAATTAAACTTTTTACATTCAGAAAGAAAAACTTTGCTTCGATACATCCACTACAAAAGACATCATAGATTGTACGATTTCTCTTGGTTTCTCTGAGCTCTTCCCATAGTTCCTGGATTTCCTTCCTCATATCTTCAAAGCTCTGTTGCCGCTCCTGCTTGTCCCAGCGAGTGAGGTGATCCAACTTGGCAAAGTGTCGATCATTCACGTGCTAAGCCTTCTCGAGTTCGCACACTTGAAAACTCAGCTCTTGAATGCGCTGCTTGTCTTCTATCCAGTCGACTATAAAAGAGGGGGGGGGGGTGAATAGTGTTGTATCAAAAATTAATTGCGGAATTGAAAGTTATATTCTGTCTAGTCGACTATAAAAGAGATATCAGTCGACTGGGCTGTCAGAGTAGAAGAGTATTTTAGACTAGTCTGATAAGTCGACTTAAATAAGAGAGACAGTCTACTTGCCAGAAGAGTTTTTGAGACATTTGTTATATCAGTCTGATCAGTTGACTTATAATGGATATCTAGTCGACTTACCAGAAAGAGTTAGAGTAAATTGATGTTGCTGTTGATTTTAGTGTGGGAGCAAACAGATAGAATTTGTGGATTCTTGAGAAAACAATAAAGCAAACCTGTTAACCTGTTGACCTTCACCAATGTGTTGACTTGGTCTCTTGCTGCTGCTGCGAACCTGCAAAAAGTGCGAGACACCGGGATGGATCCCGGCAATGCACCCTCCGACGCTCTTGTCAGTAATCTGAATGATTAAGTAAGAACTTTAAACTGGAAAAGTATTGATTACCTCTTAATGATGGTGGATGGGGGGTATTTATAGTCGCCTTAGGGATCAGATTAGGAATATAATCCCTGTGATCAGATAAGGAATGTAATCCCTGTGATCAGATTAGGAATGTAATTTCTAATTCCTAGTAAAAGGATAGATGTGAATCAGGACCGTTGATTAGGACTAATCAGGAATCCTAATTCTATCTTGCTGGACCGGGTTCATTTTGGGTTGGGATCCGTACCCAGTTGAGTTGATCCGTTCGTGGGTTATTGGGTCTTGAAGAAAGACTCAGTTTCTATTTCAGACCCGTTTGTAGGTGAAATTACCGTTTTACCCCTGAGCTTTAAGATTCGTGTCCGATGTGAACGGTCCCGATTTAATCCTATTTTTAGCCATATCACGAGCCCCCCACTCCTGGAGACTGAGTTTTACAGTCTTCGAGGAGTAGTTCTGTTGTTCTAATGGCGTACGCGATTTTATCGATGTTCTTAAGGGAGTTTGGATCTTGCTCGGGTTGTAACGGTGTTATTCTGGGCTTGTAAAATGCCCAAAAATATCCTCAGAATTTTCTGGATTTTTGGTGATTTTTCCAGATTTTTCTGAATTTTTTCTCATTTTGTTGAACTTTTTATTCATTTTCCGAATTAAATAATTAATTATCGAAAATATTAATTAATTATTCAAATTAAATAATTATATTTTCAGAATTTTAAAATTATTTTTCTGAATTAATAATTATTTTTAGAATTTTTAATTAATTTTTTTCGATTTTTAACTATTTTTTTGGATTTTTAAAATAATTAAAACAAATTAATTAATTAATTAATTAAATATTACCTGGACACGTGGCGCGTTTCTGAGCATTGATCGTGATCAGATGTGCGCGCATCGCAAAGCAGATCACGTTCTGGACACGTGGCGAGTTTCTGAGCGTCGATCATGATCAGATGTGCGCGCATCGTAAAGCAGATCAAGTTCTGGACACGTGGCGCGTTTCTGAGCGTCGATCGTATCGTGATGCGATTTTTAAGAAGATCGGACGGTGTGTGTCGCTCGGTCGCGTTTTTCTCCAATTTCGAGCTCGGATCGCATGTTGCTCGGAATCCGAGCTACTTCGTGTAGATTTCGCGCCGCTCGGCATCCGACCTCGGAGGTGACGCCACGTGGCATAATTTTTTTTGTTTTTTTGTTTTTTTTTTGTTCTCGCGTTCTGGCCTTCTTCTTTCTTTCCTTATTCTTTGCTCTGTTCTCTCTTCTTCTCCTTCATCTTTAACTATCGTCCCATTCCTTCGGTGCCACCTCAACAGCGAGAGGTGGTCGCGTCGGAGAGGAGCTCTGCATGGGTGAAAGGAGATGGCGGGGAGCGGGCTCAAGCTCGGCGTCGGCGAGGGTGGAGCTCGTTGTTCGACCGTGGGGGAGCTTGGCATCGGGTTGAAGATGAATTCGGAGGTTGAAGATGAACTCGGGGATAATGGAGCTTGACGAGGGAGACGTCGGAGCTCAGGGGTTCGCCGAGGGAGTCGAGCTCGGCTATGGGTTCGATGGAGACGGAGCTCGCGTAGGGGGAGAGCTCGGTGTTCGACCGTGGGGGAGCTCGGCATCGGCGCTCGGACGTTGCAGATGAACTCGGAGGTTGAAGATGAACTCGGAGATAATGGAGCTCGACGTGAACTCGACGGAGGAGGTCGGAGTTCTGAGAGAAGTGCTCGCGACGTGGAGGTCTATGAGGAAGGACATCGGCTAGTGCTCGGTGTTGGAGAAGTTGGCCATGGCGGAGCTCGACGGAGCTTGGTTGCGATCGGAGCACGCGCCATGGTGGAGCTCGCCACTGGAGCTGGAGCTCGGCAGTGGAGGCATGGAGGTGAAGCTCGGCCATGGAGGTGGCGAGCTCGACGTTGAGGAAGTTGACGACGGGTGGAGGTGAGCTCGGTTCGATGGGGACTCGGCGATGTAGGTCGGCGAGGATGGGAGCTCGGCGGAAGTGGTTCGGAGTTCGTCCATGTGGTTGGTCGAGGGAAGCATCGGAGGTGGAGCTCAGCCATGGAGGTGGCGAGCTCGGTTTTCTTTCCTCCGGTTTTGTCGCCAAACCGGTTGAAGAAGAGGAAGGGGATGGGTGTTCGGGTTTGGATCCCTTAACGGGTCCGAACCCGACCCCTTTTTTTTGTTTTTTTTGTTTTTTTTTGCTTCCTCGCTGCTTCTTGTTCGGCGAATCCGAGCACGGATTTTGGGGCACATTTTTGCCATTTTGCAGCTCGGTAAGACAGTAGCTCGGATTGTATATCTGAGCTATGTGGCTTGATCTGGACGTTTGATCATGATCGTGGCGCGAATTGCGAGACAAGAGGCTCAAATTTTGAGAAAGCATTATCTTGTCGTTTTGTGGGCGTGGCGTGATCTGAGCCGTCTGATCGAGATCTTGCACAAATTTTGGGGAGAAAGTTGTTTTTCTCCAATTCGCAGCTCGGATGGCTAGTTGCTCGGATTTGTAGATCCGAGCTACGTGGGGGATCTAGACGGTTGATCACGATCATGGCGCGAATCCTGAGGCGATATTTTTTGCCATTTTCTTGCTCGGCGCAGCTGTGTTGTGATCCACTTTCCCGGTTCTACGGAGGTCCGATCGGGGCGTGCGACCCCTTGTTTCGAAGCTAACTCGAAGATCTACAACTTCTCTTTAGGAGTGGGATGAAGATTCACCCTCCTTCATGGTCAAAATAGCCCCGCAACATCCTTATCTTTATGAAGTTGAGGAGTGTTTTGGTCTTGGGGATTTTTGAAGAGGAGCTCCACTCCTAGGGGCGGAGAAGATGTGCTAGGTAGACCCTCGTAAGGGCCATAGGAAGACCCATTCTTTAAGGTGAGTGCAGGGAGCAACTCTGTAGGAGAGTTTTGAGCTCCAAACTCGCTTAGAAGAGGTCCGCTTTGGAGGCGAACGGAGCATAGAGCTTAACTCTAGGAGAGGGCCATTTAGGAGACGAGTTTGAGGAGCAACTCTAGGAGAGAGTTGTGAGCTCCGAACTCATTGAGAGGAGGTCCACCTTGGAGGTGAGCAGAGCGAAGAGCTTGACTTTATAAGAGAGCCATTTAGGAGACAAGTTTGAGGGGCAGCTTTAGGGGAGAGTTGTGAGCTCGATCTGAACCGTTGGATCTTAGCACGGATCTCGAGGTAGGCTCGGATCTCGAGAAAACACTATCTTGTCGTTTAGTGGCATGGGAGCGATCTGAGCCATTCGATCGAGATCTTACACGAATTTTGGGGAGAAAGCCGGTTTTCTCCAATTCGCAGCTCGGATTGGCACTTGCTCGGATTCCGAGTTGCTTGCTTGTGTGATCAGGCTCAGATCGCTTGTCGCTCGGGTTTTGGTTCCGAGGGACGTGGAGGGTCATTTGGGAGACGAGTTTGAGGAGCAACTCTAGAAGAGAGTTGTGAGCTCCGAACTCGTTGAGAGGAGGTCTGCCTTGGAGGTGAGCAGAGCGAAGCGCTCGACTCTAGGAGAGAGCCATTTGTGAGACGAGTGTGAGAAGGAACTCTAGGAGAGAGTTTTGAGCTTCGAACTCGTTGAGAAGAGGTCCGCCACGGAGGTGAGCGGAGTGAAGAGCTCGGCTTTAGGAGAGAGTCACTTGGAAGGCGAGTTTGAGGAGCAACTCCAAGAGTGAGTTGTGAGCTCCAACTCGTTTAGAAGAGGTCCGTTTTGGAGGCAGGCGGTGTGAAGAGCTCAGCTCTAGGAGAGAGCCATTTGTGAGACGAGTGTGAGGAGGAACTCTAGGAGAGAGTTGTGCTCTGAACTTGTTGAGAAGAGGTCCGCTTTGGAGGTGAGCGGAGTGAAGAGCTTGGCTCTAGGAGAGAGCCATTTGGGAGACGAGTGTGAGGAGGAACTTTAGGAGAGAGTTGTGCTCCGAACTTGATGAGAGGAGGTCCGCTTTGGAGGCGAGCGGAGTGAAGAGCTTGGCTCTAGGAGAGAGCCATTTTGGAGACGAGTGTGAGGAGCAACTCTAGGTGAGAGTTGTGAGCTCCGAACTCGTCGAGAAGAGGTCCGCTTTGGAGGCGAGAGGAGCGAAGAGCTTGGCTCTAGGAGAGCCATTTGGGAGACGAGTGTGAGAGGAACTTTAGCAGAGAGTTGTGCTTCGAACTCGTTGAGAAGAGGTCCGCTTTGGTGGCGAGCAGAGTGAAGAGCTCGGCTCTGGGAGAGAGCCATTTGGGAGACGAGTGTGAGGAGGAACTCTAGGAGAGAGTTGTGCTCCGAAATCATTGAGAAGAGGTCCACTTTGGTGGCGAGCAGAGTGAAGAGCTCGGCTCTGGGAGAGAGCCATTTCTGAGACGAGTGTGAGGAGAAACTCTAGGAGAGAGTTGTGCTCCGAACTCGTTGAGAAGAGGTCCGCTTTGGAGGCGAGCGGAGTGAAGAGCTCGGCTCTGGGAGAGATCTATTTGTGAGACGAGTTTGAGGAGCAACTCTAGGGAAGAGCTTTAGCTCTGAACTCGCTGCTTAAGTGAAAGAATCAATGATTGTGGGAGCAATTCCGAATGGCGAACCACTTCTAACTTGCTTAAGAGCAAGTTATTTGAAGCGGAATCGAGCCAAGTGTTGGACTCCGAACTCGTCGTTAGAGGAATTCAACGGTTGTTGTAGCAATTCCGAATGGCGAACCACTTCTAACTCGCTTAAGAGCAAGTTATTTGAAGCGGAGTTGAGCCAAGTGTTGGACTCCGAACTCGTCGTTAGAGGGATTCAACTGTTGTGGGAGCAGTTCCGAATAGCGAACCACTTCTAACTTGCTTAAGAGCAAGTTATTTGAAGCGAAGTCGAGCCAAGTGTTGGACTCCGAACTCGCCGTTAGAGAGATTCAACGGTTGTGGGAGCAGTTCCGAATGGCGAACCACTTCTAACTCGCTTAAGAGCAAGTTATTTGAAGCGGAGTCGAGCCAAGTGTTGGACTCCAAACTCGTTGTTAGAGGTTAGTAAGTTGCGGGAGCAGCCATGTAGAAGAAGCTGGACTCTGAACTCACCATTTAGCGAGTCGTGACTCGGAGAGATAAAGATGAAGCAAGAGCAATAATTTTCAATGAAAAAATGTAAAGTTTTATTGAGATAAACTAAGTGGCCGTTTCAATAGGGCGAGCCATTATTACATGCTATTGGCCGAGTTACAAGCATTGGCCTTATTGAAAATCAAGATCCTACTTCTACAATAAGGTGAAGACCTCTTGGGAGGACCTGAGTCTTGAAGCTCGGCAGGCCTTTCTGTTTGTTTGTTGGCTCCTCAGGGGGGAAGCTCGGCCCCCTCTTTTTGGACGAACTTGGTCAGATGCCCCCACTGTATGAGTTCTTCGATCTCCTCCTTGAGAGCCTGACAATCATCCGTGTCGTGGCCGTGGTCCCTGTGAAAGCAGCACCATTTATCCTTGTTCCTCTTCTTGCCAGGTGTATTCATTATAGGGGGAGCACGGAGTAGCCCTTCCTTATCCACCTCCATAAGAACTTCTGATATATTAGCAATGAGGGGGGTGAACTTCTCGAAACGAGGAGTCGGGCGGCGCTAGCCATTGCCGTCCTTCTGGGATTTTTGGGACCCCTCTTCGCTTGTGCTCTTCCGTTTGTTCCCGAGAGATGTCTCCTCAAGAGTAGGGGGTTGAGAGCCTCTTCCGCTCGTATGTACTTCTCCACCCTAAGTAGGAGTTCTGAGAAGTCCCGAGGAGGTTTTTTGGCAAGGGACACCCTGAGGTTGGCATTAATGACGTTGCGCTCGAATGCGGCAGAGGCTACTGATTGGTTGAGGGAGGGAATGGACCGGACTTCGGCAGTAAAGCACCGAACGTAATCCCTTAGGCGTTCACCCTTTTCTTGGTTGAGGGTCACCAGAGATACACTTGTTTTCTCGGCCCGGCAGCTACTCACGAAATGAGTAAGGAAGAGCCCTTCGAACTGATCGAATGAGAAGATGGAGACCGGGGCGAGTCGAGAGTACCATTCTCTCGCAGAACCCTTCAACGTGGCAGGGAAGACCTTGCAGAGGAGGGCGTCTGAAGCATGGTGGATCATCATGAGAGTTTTGAAACTCTCTATGTGATCCACGGGGTCCGACTCTCCGGTATATGACTCGAAGTGAGGCGGCTGGAAGTTCTCTGGGATGGGGGCCTCCATGACAGTGCGGGAGAATGGAAGTCTGCTCGGGCGGAGGTTTATCGCCCGTTGCTCTTCTTCCCTGTCAATTCGGCCGAGGCGCCTTTCCATCTCGTGGAGGCGGCGGTAGACCGAGTCTTCTCTTTGATCATACCTTGGCGAGCCCCGGGACTCATCTTCGTACGAGGATGGACTGGGGCTGCGGCGATGGTAGCTTGGAGAAGGACGAGGACTGAGAGTGTGAAGGCGGTGGCTCCTAGCTGGCTCATGAGTAGGTGGCATGTGGTCGTTCTTTGGAGCGATATTAAGGGCCCTTAAGACTGTTGCTTGGAAGTCTTGAAGAACTGCCCTTGTGACTGGTACCTCTCCAGTTTGGCGGTCCCTATGTGTGGCTCGGCTTACTGGAGAATGAGTTCTCCGCCGATGACGCTGAGGGGACTCTCTTTGCCTTTTCGGGGGAGGGGATCTTCTAGTCCTCGATCGGCGGGGGGTCCTGATTCTTGAGGCCCCTGGGTGCTCAGGTTGATGGACTCCACCAAGGGCTCGCCATCCATTCAGGCGAGTTCGAAGGTCGACCCTCTTTTGACGGTTGTTAATCACTTGACGGAGATTCCGCTCGGGAGGGCTTTGAGAAGCCATAGATTCAACTGAAGGATTGGGATCCACGACTTGGTCATGAGGAGGATGTTGCTTCGGACGACTTTGACGGGAGCCCCCCTGGGCAGCCCCCCGAGACCCTGGAGGGGCCTGTTGAGTAGGAGCACCTTGAACCGGAGGAGGGAGAGGAGGAAGAGAAGTGGTTCTTCGGTTGGAGACCGCTACCTTTCCCTTCTGTTTTGGATGCATGGCTCGAAACTAGTATCGTTGATGAAGTTAGGTCAGGTTGTTTTTTCAGTTCCCACAGATGACGCCAATCTGTTGCTGCTGATTTTGGTGTGGGAGCAAATAGATAGAATTTGTGGATTCTTGAGAAAACAATAAAGCAAACCTATTGACCTATTGACCTTCACCAATGTGTTGACTTGGTCTCTTGCCGCTGCTGCGAACCTACAAAAAGTGCGAGACACCGGGATGGATCCCGGCGACGCACCCTCCGACGCTCTTGTCAGTAATCTGAATGATTAAGCAAGAACTTTAAACTGGAAAAGTATTGATTACCTCTTAATGATGGTGGATGGGGGTATTTATAGTCGCCTTAGGGACCAGATTAGGAATATAATCCCTGTGATCAGATAAGAAATGTAATCCCTGTGATCAGATTAGGAATGTAATCCCTAATTTCCAGTGAAAGGATAGATGTGAATCAGGGCCGTTGATTAGGACTAATCAGGAACCCTAATTCTATCTTGCTGGACCAGGTTCATTTCGGTTTGGGATCCGTACCCAGTTGAGGTGGATCCTTTCGTGGGTTATTGGGTCTTAAAGAAAGACCCAGTTTCCATTTCAACCCGTTCGTAGGTGAAATTACCGTTTTACCCCAGAGCTTTAAGATTCGTGTCCGATGTGAACGGTCCCGATTTAATCCTATTTTTAGCCATATCAACTGAAATGCAAGTAATAAAAAGTTCAAAGAGATACAACCACAGAGATTCCAATCACAGAGTACACACGATGTATCCTGGTTCGGTCCTCCCGACCTACATCCAGTCCCCAAGCAACCTACTTAAGATTTTCCACTATTCTTGAAAATGTACAAGAATAAACTACGGCGTTAGAAAACAACATTGTCCAATCCGTAGTCCTCTCTCACACCTAGAGAGAGCAACCCACTCTTCCACCAAGAGTGAAAACCTGACTCTACAACCTAGAGTCCTACTCTCCAACCGAGAGAAAAAGAAAACAATAAAAGATGTTACAATCAACCTATAGCCTTGTTGTGATTGTAATTTTGTACGTGGCTATTTGGTCAAATTCTGAATTCAGTCCAAAACGAATTCAATGTTATGCTGGACTGAAATCAAAGAACCAAGATTTAGAGATTAGAGTGCTTTGTATGAAAATTTTTTCTTTAAAAGCAAAATACTTAAACTTTTTCTCAAAAATTCTTGGAAGGGTTCCATGGTGATTCTAAGGCTCTATTTATAGAGTAGAATCCCTAGAACATTGTAGAAATAGTTCCTAAAACTGATTAAAAACGGATATAACTTTTTGAATTCGAAAATACAAGTTTTGAAATCAGTAAACTGTCAAAACAGCTTGAACAGTCGACTGGGTTGCCATTATGAGTCGACTGGTCAGAGTTTGAAGAAGTTCAGACAGTTTTGTATAGGTTCAGTCGACTTGTCCTAAACGGCAGTCGACTGGTACTCAACAGCTGATCTAGTTCAAACTGTTTCGACCTTTAAATTTTGTAAAACACACAGTTATAAAATTATATGTGAGTGTGTGTGAGTGACAAGGCTGTACATTAATCTAAGACTCAATCAAAGAGAAAAATTACATTTATTTTACAAGACACACAAACTACAAGGCATTGAAGTGTTGGTCTTGACTTGAGTTTTGAGTCTTGAGTGAATCTTTAGCCATTGTCTTTGAATGAAGCTTTGCTTGATCATTCGTCAGCTTTAGAACCTTATGGCTTGCTTGATCAATTTGGTTTGAGGCCTTTGTGTATCATACATAATAACTTTGATACAACCTGCAATATATAAGAAGTAGTACAACAACTTTGCATTGTGTTGGAATCATCAAAATTAAGAATCAACAACATTCTCTACATTTAGAAAGAAAGATATCACCCACATTACATCAATTTGATCTAAATTACTAATCTCATATTCTAGCATGTTCAATCTATGAATTAGAAAGTATAAATACCACCCACCTCTTGTGAAGAACTAACAACCAAGAATGGAGAGACAACTTCTAGCTCTTAGCTCCAACTAGCACCTCCTTGCCCTTCTCCTCATAGCAAGAGCTCTCCAATGCACAATGGTACTCTCTTTCTCTCTTTCTTTTCCTCTCTTTATTTTTGTTTAGTTTGGGTGTGAAATGAGAAGGAAACTAAGGTGTAAGGACTAGGTGAGGGTTTAAAGTGCAAATTTCTCCACCTAATAAATTACCCAACTTAATTCTCCATCTCTTCATAATCCTAACTCCCATAACCCCTAACTCTTCACATCTCCACCTCTTCAAAAACTCAACCTCCCTCCCTTCTCCAAAAATTGGCCACCACCTAGCTCCTTCACATACCACGCGCACGTGTTGTGCACTAGTGCACACACACACACACAATATTTAAAACAATTCGTATAGTTCCAAAATGTGTATTAAAAGTTGTTACATGTCATGTGTGAGTCCATGCACAATTTAAATTAGGATTTAATTAATGGGCTTGTCCCAAGGGCTTTCTTTTTAATTAATTAATTAGTTAGTCTAGTGGGCTTGCCTTTTAATTAATCTAATGGGCTAGAATCTCTATTTAGGTCCATGGATTTAATAAAAGGCTAAATAAAGATTATGCATGCTAAAATAGTAAATGAGAGTAAGAAATTAGAGATGGAAAAATTAACACTTGCATCATACGTGCAAAATTGAAAAAATACATTTTTAAATAAAATAAAAATATGGGGTGTTACACTACGTCATATAGAGAAAAGAATTTGAGATCTGTTCAGTCGAGAGAACTGGTCGACCGATTAATGGAGCGGTCGACCGCAACCCACAAAATAAGAGGAATAAAACTGTAAGAAGATGACAGTGTAAGGACGGTCGACCGTGCGGTCGACTGTTCTTCTGGCAATCAAATAGGGGCCAGTGACTGGTAGTGACAGTATTGAGGACGGTCGACCATTTTGCCCTCAAGAGTGACGGTCGACTGTGAAGTCGACTACAATTTTAAGATTTTTTTAAGAGATTTTTTTAAAAAGAATCACATAATAGATCTAACATATTAGGCAAAACATCATTAAAAAATGTAGTCAAAAGCAATGTCTTCTATTGAAGTAGCAGCAAATTTCTATGTGTTTTGTGTGCTTAAAAATGAAACTTTTTTTACCTCATAGTCTTCCAGTATATGTTCTGTTCGTAATACCTTGCATTGTTATACTTTAGTCTAATGAAGTTGATGAATTTTCCTCATCATATTTATTTCAAACCGAACCTGGTTTTGCTTAGAAAGCTCCTTGCACATACTTCCATTAGTAGAAAAAGGTATAATATAAAACACAATAGAAATGTCTCATATTTGTTCTTGTGCTAATTCAATTGAGTTTATAAGTTTATTAGCAGGTAGTACTTATTTTTCCAATAGGTACTTTACCAAAATAATATTATTTAAAAAATTGAGCCAAAATTCATTTACCTTTAACAGTTTGGCTGGTGCGCAAGGAAGACGATGTCCTTCATTTTTCCTCTTGATAGTGATGCAAAATGTTTTATTTTAAATATGATTTGAGCATCGACTATCAAGGTGTCACGGATTGTTATGTTGTATGCACTGATGCACCTACATCACGATTATTAGGTGCCCAAGTAGGTACTATTCCTGCACTTGTATTCTTCTTCACCCAAACAAAATTAGTGTTCATTTTTAAAGTACAATTATAGGATATATGTCCTAATTTACTGCATTAGTGACAGGTAATGCGATTATGCCTTGGGTCATGCACATTTTCATAGTTATTTACTGATTTGTAATTGTTTTGGTGGCTATATATATGTGTGTGACGAGATTGCTTAGTATTTTGACTTTGTATTGGCTCATTGTAACCAAGTCCTCCATTGTCATGATATGACCTTGAATTCTTTGTTATAAGATAATTGAGCCTTCATATTTTTCAACTATTTTCTTGAGCTCAATTATTCTATTACAGAGTTCTTTTTGAGTTTTCTCATCGTCGCTAGTATTCCAACGAAGAGTGTCTAGAGTAGCATCAAGTATCTTATCATGTTCGAGTGCATCCTTACAGCCTTCCACTATCTCATCAAATTTCTTTTTGCATTAATTTAGATCATCAGTAAGTTTAGCAATATAGCAGATTGCTCATGAATTTTCTTTATGTTTTTATTATGTATTGTCAGAGATTTTTGAATCTGTTGTTTCAGACCTTCATTTTTTTTTTCTATCAATACATCATGATCCTTCCTAAATGACTTAAAATTTTCAATAATTAGAGAATTTTTATTTTCTAGCGCTTTCGGTTTTTAGCAATGCAAGCGTCATGTGATTCATTTGACGTTTACTTATATTGTCTCAACTCATGACTTATTTTTTTTGCATAATTTCTTAGTTCATTACACATGCCAACTAAATAATCATAGGTGGGTTCTTCGATTAGCTCTTCTTGGAGTGGTGAATGCACCTCACCATCTCCAAGAGCCATGAATACAAAGTCGTTGTGTTCTTGCTCCCCATCGTTGGAGTCTGATCTAGCCATGTTGCCTTAGTGCTTTCCTTTTACATTCTGAATTGGAGCGATAAGCTTGGTCTCTATCTTGGGAGAGAGGACAGTTTGCGTGGATGTGTCTTGGTTTCTTGCATTTGTAGAATGTCTTCTTTGTCTTTCTTCCTTGATATCAGAAAAATTTTCGTTTAATATACTTCTTGAATCTTTTAGTCAACATCACAATTTTTTTGTTGGATTCTTCATGATCTGACTCTGAACATGAGGTTGCTACTTTCAAGGCAACGACCTTCTCTCCAGTTTTGGGTAATCCCAATATTTCGTCGGTACCTCTTTGTTTCGGTCATCTCCATCTCATACGTCTTCAATTTTCCTTGAAATGTGTAGTAGTCGAAACCTTTCTCTTCAAGCGTCTCCCTTATTGCAGCATCCTTGATATCTCATTTAGGTGTGAGACAGCTTATGATTTTTTCGACCTTTCGGCCATTATCTAACCCCTTGCCTAAGATCTCAAGTTCATGTGTGATAATATCAAAGCGGGTTAGCATCTAATCTACGGTCTTTCCTGGAAGCGTACAAAAAATATCAAACTTATAAAAATATAAAGTAACTTTTGCATTGACCTCAGATGCAGTTCCTTCATGATGTTTTCACATGTTGTTCCAGATGCTATTTTGCAGTTGTGTCCACATCCCATCAATTCTTCATTATTTCGACCTGCATAAAGTGCAAGCATAGCTGAGTTTGCAGTTTTCAATGATAGTTCAGCTACTGTGGAGGTCCTATTTCCATCACTGATAGGGATCTCTATTTTATTGACACAAATTTTCCATACTTCTTCCCCAACATCTGCAAAAAAATGAGACATACGAACTTTTCAAACATCATAGCATTTTCCATCAAAATAAGGTGAACGTGTCAGACTTGTTCCATTGGAGATGAATGGCTCCGATGTGTACAAGTTTTCGGGAGGAGAGATTTCAGCCATTGGACTTTTTACTCAAGCTTTTAAGCTATTAATGTGCACCTCGCTCTGATACCACTGTAAATCACCATAAGGGGTGATTGGGTGATTGTGCAAAAATTAAAAACTTAAATATAATGCCTAAAGTAAGGAGATAGAGTTAGATAAAGCAAACAGAGCAAGCACGCAAGGCACAATGATATAACGTGGTTCGACCCATAGGTCTACATCCACACCACCTACTTTTAGCAATTTTCTCCCACAAACGTTCCACTATTCTTTAAACTTTTGTACAATAATTCTCAGAATTCAGGCAGAGAGACCTATTACACCCGCATGGCTTCTACAAATAAGTCCTGCTAAACTCACCAAAGTGGAAGAAAAGAAAAACTCTCAAGATCTATAACGATCTCGACTGAAGAAAACAATAAAAGCTCTCACACTCGGATCGTTGATTGAATGATTAGTTCAGAAGAAATATAATTGCAAGGGATGATAAATGCTCAGTGAATTTGCCTCAATTTATAGACCGAGGAAATGTATATTTTCAAAAATAGTCAAACTGTACGAGTGTGGTCGACCGCTTTATTAAGCAGTCGACCGTTCATTCTTCAACTAAAAAGTCGAAGGGTGATTAGTCGACTGACTCACTTTTGAACTAGATGGGCATTCGACTGTTGTCACGGTCGACCGACATATTGTACGGTCGACCGCTATCATGCAGATTCAACTTTTATTTGGTGAATCCACTTTATATTCTTTCCAAAACTAATTCTTCAATCAACAATTCTTTACACATTATATCCTCTCATAAATAGAAATAAATAAACTGTTTTTATTGGTTTTCTTGAGATTTGAGACACATGATTCTTTTCTTTGATTACAATCTTCTTTGATGCATGCCTCTTTTGCTTGATTGCAAAATCATTTTGGATCTTTATTTAATTTTTCTTTTCCTGTCTGTAAATCTCAACTAAAAATATTAGTTGTAAATGATATATTTTGTGCACACCAAACATAAGGTCAACATTGATATTTCAAAAAAAAAAAGAAAAAAATACACTAATATGGCTAAAATCAAACCCACACGATTCCAACATACATCTTAAAGCTTCTAGGGGCGGTACAGTAATTTCACAACACCAACATGCTCTCCAGAAGAACATGGGCCATCTTCAAGTCGATCAGCTCAACCTGATCTACAGTTTTGGCTTACTTGCAGTCATGAAGAAGGGGATTTCCAGCTAATTACAGCTGTCAGCCAAATCTCATAATCTTATCCCTTAACGAGAGGAATCGCCCACATAATCTTAAAAGGCTATCTTTCTGTAACTGATTCCTAACCTATAAATATCACATCCCCACCCCCCCCCCCCCCCCCAAACCCAGTTAAAGGTAATTAATATTTCTCCACTGAAAAATCATAATCTTTATTTTGGATTGCTGACTTGACCATCGGAAGGTCTTACGCCAGGGCAACCTCCAATGTTAAGACTTTTTTCAGGTTCGCTAGACATTTTTTCAGCCTTCTAGATCCACACTCATGCATTCTCGGACATTCAAGTCCAGATCCAGCCATCTCCAACCATCTAGATTCTGATCATGATTAACGGTCCAGATCGTTGCTTTCTTCCTTAAAAAAATTTCATCATTCGATTGCTCCCACACCAAAATTAGCTGCAACATATACCTAGCTCAGTAAGTTGTTTGACCATCCATGGATTTCCGGTTGTGAATATTTCTCTAGTCTAAGTAACTAGAGATCCAGAGGTTAGGGGAAAAAAAACTAGAGATCCGGAGTTAGCAATAAATTATAAGCAATCATCTATATAATAAATCACAAGGTAAATTGAAAAAAAGATATCAAGTGGCTTTCCTTCAATTGAAATAAAATCAATGGCTCGGATTTACTCTCCCAAAAGAAATTTTTTACCAAAAAGTTTCCCCTACAAAACTAATTTTTTTCACCCCAAAACATAAATCCTTCTCACTTTAATTACTATCTCTCTTTCCTTTCTTCACTTTTTCAGATTTTTCTCTCTCCCCCTCTCTCATATCTTTTCACTTTTCAGAAAATGAGGAGTATCATCATATAGCGCCCCGAATTTTCAATAAATAAAATTAGAAATAAGTGACAATTTTCAGAATCAACTTCATTCATAATCATAAACACAGTATCAAATACATGGAAAATTAAAACTTTTTATTACATTTTTTCTTCTTACAAAATACAGCAGAATTAAATATATTAATTACAAATCTTTACAACACATAAAATCTTCAATTTGCATTTATACTCAAAGCTTTATTTGCATCGATGCTAACCATAACTGAAAATCCTGCAAAAGTCTATTAAAAAGTGGGCACGTCAGTTAAATGTAACTGACGTTAACTATGGTAATAGTGATACTTCTAAATCTCACAATCACAAACTTGATGCATATTAATAAAAAATTAATAAATGATGCATAAACAATAATAAATAGAACATTGGAACATCAAGTGTAGTTAGACTAAGTGTCAAGTGTATGAGATGAAAACAGAAAGCAAGCATGCATAAAATAAATCAAGAAACACAAATGCATATGATGATTTCTAATGCATACTTGTGGATTCTGTGCATCCCATTCTACATAGATCTGATGCAAGCCCTTATCGTTCACCACTTTATAGGGTTCAATCCCTCGTTATGCAACTAACCTACTTCGGTAATAGAAACAAGATCTAGATACTCCGCGAATAGGCCTACGTCCCGGTATCTACCTGTCAGACTAGCACCCTCAATGCACAAGCATCATGTAAGCATCTCTCTGAACATTCCATTCCTGATATTGCACGAATAGGTCCCAGACTTCGGAATAAAATTGCCTAACTGTACAAGACCCTCGACATGCGAACCCGGGTGATGTCATGATAATCGTAGCCTTCAGAATCATACTGCCCAACCACACTATAGTCACGAATCCCATCCGTCGACTATACAAATCCCCCTACTTACGTCTTCTACGATCTATCACATCTCCACTAGTGATTGTCCTTATGTTTATTTTATTCAATTAAATAAAATCACAGTCCCCCCCAGAGTTGGTGTACCCTACCGGACTTAACTCTACTAAACCAGGAACGAAGACTCCACTAGCCAGCTTCCAAAAAAATTTCATTCACCGGCATACTAGGGTCCCATTCAACCTCAAGAGTCTCACAACTCAAAATATCAACAGAATCCTTTCTTTCAATCTCTTAAATTCAAAGGTAAATTCATTCACAGTGAGGATTTTCCTCAAATCAATGTCAATCTGAAGCAAATCTATAGTCATTCAATGTCTATATATTTTATTACAAAACATCCCAACCATTTACTTAATTCGCTATATTAATATCCATGTAATTTTACAAAGAGGAGTTCTAAGTTTGTATTCTACTCCCAATTTTAAATCATTTTAATCATGAACAATCCTTTTTTTTTTGAATTTGAACTCGAAACTAAAATTCATCTAACACACTATCTAATGTCATTTTAAATCCCCAAAATTCATCAAAAAATGGTGGAGAATTATCAGCAATGTTCTAGTAATATTTTAAATTATTTCTAAACTTTTTTCCAATTTTTAAAACATGAAAACCCCTTTAAAAATAAAATAAACATAAACTGTGTATGACCGGGATCGAACCCAAGACCAATAACAAGCCAACCGCAATCCCCAATCATCAAGCCAACTCACGTTGGTGAAAATTCTACATAAAGAATTCTTATATGGTTTCTCTCCACTGTTGGGTACTTATCTGATTATGAAAAAAATTATAAAAGGCCCCTTCCTGGACTAGAACTCGAGACCGGTAGTACCCAACACAGCGCACCAACCAATAGACCAAACGCAAATTCTGATTACAACCCGTTTAAATTCTTTTTATCTAAATTCTCTATTTCTCATATATTTTTAATTTAGCCATATTACTTCAATTTTCTTCTTCTTCAAATATTTTCATAATTGTTGCTACTATGTAGCATCTCTAAATTTCCAGAAACGTATTCTCTTTAATTAAGGCACTTTAACATGAAATTTTATACAACTTAATTTGAATAGAAAATTTTTGGCTTCTACATTCATATACCTTATTAACCAATTAGACTACAATTAGTTATAGACCTATAAAATTAGCATGAACGTTTCTATCATTTGATATGAAATTAAGAAAATACCCATTCTTATGCATATGTGAAACCATTACTTAATCGCGTCCTAGTTTACACATGATGTAATTGCAACAAAGTAAGCAACTTTCATAAAAGCAAGGTTTAGATCTTTTCCAATTTAGATAACGACTCATACAAGTCTCTTACAACTTCTATTCCCAATCATTGCATACATGATTATTCAAGCATAATTTAAGAATAGTAAGAATCTTTGTGCATTACTAATCTCTAACATTCTTCAACCATCTATGCATGAAAGATTACTCATTAATTTAGGGTTTTATTTCATGAAAGATGTTATTTTGACTACTCATTCATTGAGATTTATTCTCTAATAGATATATATCAAAACAACATATAAAACTCCAACATACATCCTAATTGATCATTCATTATATTCTAGATCTTATAGCAAAGCAAGAGACAAGAAGTACCATTAGGATTGGCATTCGGGTCGAACGGGCCGGGCCGGGCCGAACCCGCCCGGGTTGGACCTTGACTTGGGCGGGCTCGGGCCGGTTTGGCGAGTTAACCGGGCCAGGCCGAATGTTGTTTTAGGCGACCCGCCCAACCCGTGGGTCCAACCCGGGTCAGGTCGGGTCGACCCGAGGGTTGGCCCATTTAGATAGATAGGTTTTTTTTTTTAAAAATATTTTTAACTTAAAATAATAATAATAATAATAATAATAATAATAATAATAATAATAATAATAAAAAATATTAAAAGTCGTAATAATAATAAGATTGAAAGAGTGAAATTGGCAAAAAATATTGAAATATTATTCATATGAATTTAAGTTATACAATTTTCACAATTTCTAATGAAATGAAGAAATCAATTCAAAAATATGTTTTATACACTAACATATTTCTTATATACAATTTTAATTGACTTCAATTTTTCTAATTTAACATAACAAACAAAGATATAATACAATTTCTAACGTGTCGGTCGAGTTGCTATTACAAGCAAAGCTATTGTTGTTGTTGTTATTGTTGTTCTTCCAGCGAGTTGCTCCCACTTGTGGACGTTGATAGTGCTTTCCCATGTGTCCTATCTTCAGCCTTCAGCCAGTTTTCTGTGCAAACGAGCATCTCTAACATGTCGGGCTTCAAGCGATTCCTGTAATCAGTTAGAACTCTGCCACTTGAAGAAAATGCACTTTCAGAAGCAACTGTAGAGACAGGAGGAGTTAGTAAATCTTTAGCCATAATTGAAAAAATACTAAAAGTGTGTTCATGGTCTTTCCACCATTGTAAAATATCTAGTGGAGAAGAAGAAGGCTCAGAATCTTGTTGGTTATACCAATTTAATTCATTTGGTTGATTAGTCCTAGGTTTTTTTGATTGAATTTGTGCAAGTAAATTAAATATTCTATCATCAAATATACTCTTATCCTTACCTTTAGAAGTAGCAGAAGAAGAACTAACTACAGAAGTTGTACTACTAGAAGCAAAACATCTATCATAATAATCATACAAGTTATTTAATATAGATTCAAACTGAACTAAAAAAGCAGCACAATCAATTACTATTTCTACATTTTTCCCAAGTAATGCAAAAAATATTTCAATCAAACTCTTTGTACCTTCTAATTTGATACGAGAATCCATAATGGTAGCAACACAAATCAACATAGGAGGAGAAAAATAATACTTCAAAAATTTTTTGTATGCAGATTTTACAATCTCACCAACATAAGTATCATTTAACATTTCGTTAAATGTTTGCATCATGCTAACTAATGAAATAAAAATGTTACTAGAAGTAGATTCATATGTTTTTGAAAATTTTAAAGTTGCGGTTTTAAAAGGTTCTAAAAATTTTAACAAAGATTCGGCATAAAACCAATCGGTGGGAGTCTTTTCAAAATTTGGCATATTTTTTGCGATACAAAAATTATTTACAACTGCTTTATATTCGGTAACAACATGTAGTAAATCAAAAGTAGAATTCCATCGGTGTCTAACATCCTTTGGAAATCTTCTAAAGGGTACATTTGAAATTCGACACCAATTTTTCCATTCTTGAAATACGCTGGGACTTAATATAATGAAATGTACACAATTTTTAATTTTAACTATATATGGATCGACTATTTTTAATGCATCTTGAACACATAAATTTAAAATATGGCATGCACTTCTAACATGAAAAATATTGTCAGATGGAGGGTTTAATACGAATTTTAAAGTAGTAATTGCTATATTGTTGTTAAATGCATTATCAAAACTAATACACATAATTTTATCGCGAATATGAAAAACATCACAAATTTCTAAAATACGGTTTGCTATTTCAGAGCCACTATGGGGATACGGCAACGCCGCAAGTGATATGATTCTTTTTTGAAGAATCCATTCATTGTCGATCCAATGACATGTTATTCCCATCGTTGGAATATTGTTCACACCCGTCCAACAATCCGAAGTTAAACTAACTCTACAAGTCAAACTCCATAAAATTGCAATCAAAGCGTCCTTCATTTCATTGTACACTTTAAAACAATCCGATTTGCAAGTATTTCTCGGAATTCTTCTAAAATGAGGGTTTAAGGCCGTTTGATTAAAATTTTCCAAGTCCCTACTCTCGGGATAGGAAAATGGTAACTCTTCCTTTATGACTAATCGGGCCATTTTCCGACGAACAAGATCGGGATCATAAGGGTGGCTATCAACTAGACCGGTCCTAGGGTTGATTTTTTGTTGGCCTTTTAGGTCAGCAAGAAGGTCTTTATGGTTATTTTGGATGTGTCTATTAATTGTACCGGTGCCGTCACCCCTCTTGAATTTGTATGCCTTAGAATATGTTTTACAAACTTTCAAACCTATACCAGGAGTTTGTTCGTCCGGGATATAATCGTAAAACTTATTCGAATCATTACTTTCCCCTCTACTTTTCCTACTATTATGGGGTTGTGTGGTTTCGGTTGGTTGTTGTTGTTGTTCTTCTTCTTCTAATTGTATGTCACCTACAAACTCGTCGTGTGCACCCCATTGTTGGGTAGGAGGATCATGGTACTCTTCGGTGGGCTCACTAATTGGGACAATTGGTAGCCTACGAAAAGAGGAGGAGGAATCTTGCCCACTACGACCGCTACCGCGTGATCTAGACATAATATAGTAATGTATGTAAAAAAAAACTACACAATGTAGGAACGGTTAATTATAAAAAAAAATCTAAAAAACAAGAGGGTTGAATAGAGAAGATAAAAAAAACAACAATAATTATAACTACAACACAAAATTAAAATAACGAGAGAGGTATGAAACTTTGATACCATTCACCATGGATACGCGTATATAAAAAAAACTGTAAAAATAAGAATAGAAATAGAACTAAAAATAAGCGATTCCGGAATTGAAGAGTTGAGGAGAGCTTGAAGGAGAATTGACGACTTGATCACTTGGAGTTGGACGAGAGTTGAAGAGTTGACGTTGTTGAATTTTGATTTCGATACGATCGAAAATTGATCGTATATATGACTTAAAGACTTGCTTGTTGAATACTTCAATTGTTGAAAAATTTCTTAGAAATGAGTTATAATAGTAGAGAGAGTAAGAGAGTAAGGTGTGAAATTTTTTTGGAGATTTTGGGGGGTATTTATAGGATAAAAATGTAAAAAAAAATAAAAAAAAATACAAAAAAATACAAAAAAAAAACGGCTAGGAGTTGTACAGTAACCCCCCCAACGTTCCGCTGACCCGCGGGTCAACGGTCGACCCGTAACGGGTCGAACATTCGACCCATACGAATTCAACGGGTCGTAACCCGTGGGTCGACCCGCGGGTTGGCAGCGGATTGGGTATTTTTTAACGGGTTCGCGGGCCGGGTTAGACGGGTTGGATTCGTGTTTTCGACGACCCGGGTCGACCCGTTACTGTACACGGGTTCGACCCGAACCCGCCAAACCCTTTCATGGGCCGGGTTCAACGGGCTGGTCACAGGCGGGTCGGCGGTTGACCCGACCCACTTGCCATCCCTAAGTACCACCCACCTCAAAGAAGACCAATTGAAGAATAATCCTAATAAGAAAGAAAAGCTACTCCTCCTCGAGAAAATTGAAAGATCCAAGCCTCCAAAACTCCAAGAAATAATAAAGAAGATAATATTTTGTTCACAACAGAGGAGAGGCTGCTGCTAATCTATATAGGCCGGAGTTATGTTTTTAGGGTTTCTTGACGAATTTTACAAAAACCCTCTTCCAAGAAAACAAATATTTACAAATATATAGATATACCAAATTAAGTAGTTAACCAAATCAATGAAGGTAAGATTATATCCCCCCTAATCTCTCCTGATTTGGCCAGCTCTTATGTACAGCCAAGGGGTTTCAAATTTCAAATTTTGCTTCCAAGTGGTAATTTTACACAAAAGTCCTTTACTTTTAAATATTTACAAACATTTCATATATTATTCATAAAAATTCAGAAAATTTAGAATTATTATCTAATAATAAAGATTATATTTTTAAAATAATTATTCTGACTTTTTATTTTCTAAGAAAAGTATTTGTACGTGTTTTGCACATGCAAAAATGATAAATTTCAGAAAAATGCTTAATAAATCACAAAAATATAGAAAATATATGGGTAGCCATAAATCCTCTGTTCATGCTCTCTTTTATATAGCCAGGTTCGGAAAAATTAGAGTTTTAATCATAGTTTTGCAATAAAGTTCCCAACAATTTCAAAATTGCATAATTATATATTTAATCGATAAAATCAAATCAAATCAAATTAGAGAGATAAAATCCCACCCAATCTCTCCACTGCCAAATCGGCCTACCAAGGCAGCACAACAAATATTTGAATTCGAATTTTACCTCCAAACGAAATTTTGCACAGAAACTCTTTTCTTTCAAAGTATTTACAAAAAATATTTTCTTTATTTAGAAAAATTCTAAAATTTAAAATATACTAGATTATAAATAGTAGAATTTATTCACTAATTCAAAAGTGGAAACTTGTACCTCAAAAATATTTGCACGTATTTTGCATGTGTGAAAATGTCAATTTTACAAAAAATTAAAATAATTAAATAAATTGATTTAAAAATTATTCATTAATTCAAAATATGGAATTAAAAATTCTGGGGCATTACACTTCAATAGTTGGATGGTCACTAGTCCGATGATATTGCATATAAATGATGATACTTATGTGATTTGCTAGTCAAATATGATTGCATATATTTTACTTTTTATTGTTATATAGTTCATTGTTCACTAAGGCGTGTTGTAGACACGTGTCCACAGACAAACCTAGTCTACTTATAAATTTTAACTAAGTATTTAAAACTCTAGTTTATATATGCTATTTACATTTTTTGCCTTTCTTAATAATGTCAACCATTAACTTCAAGTACTGTTCACATAAATCTTAACTGCATACAATCCACATATTTAGCCATTCACTTAAATCCCCCAGGCACAATAAAATTCTAATTTATATTCACCATTCACTTAAATAATTAAATCTAGAAAGGAAAATATAGTACGTCATTTAATTTAGAATATGCACATGCATTATAAGTGCTAAATACCTAGGTATATAGTCCTTGATAATATTTTTTTCTTTTAGCCACCCATCCTAGTGGTACGTACCCATCGGGTGCTTTAGAATTTTTTTTGCTATTTTTTCGTTTTCTTCTTTTAGTCAGAAAATAAGGTAAACTAAACTAAAATCGCTCAATGAGTCCAGCAAATTCTACATCATTATTAAATATATATAGGAAAAAAGAGGTATGAGTAACTTGCTCATTTAGTAAATAAGCAGTTGATGATATAACGTACATGTGATTGAAAAATTATTAAAAGGGTTAATTATCCAATGTATTACATGCATGCCACATAATCAATTGCTCATTTACTAAATGAGCAAGTTGCTCATATCCCTTTTATCCATATACATATATATATATATATATATATTGTCCAATGTATTACATGCATGCCACATAATCAATTGCTCATTTACTAAATAAGCAAGTTGCTCATATCCCTTTTATCCATATACATATATATATATATTGTCCAATGTATTACATGCATGCCACATAATCAATTGCTTATTTACTAAATAAGCAAGTTGCTCATATCCTTTTATCCATATATATATATATATATATATATATATATACACACACACACACACACTACTTGAACATTTCTCCCGCTTCGCAAATTGTTCAGCGTATAAATTTTACTCTCGAAAATATTATTTCACATAAAAAACCGTTATCTCGTGTACTAAACTAAGCACATTATTAGTCCTTAAAGATTGACTGAGGAGCAAAAGATGCAAGCAAAAAATATCCTATTTGACCGCGATCAATGGATTAGGCCCCCAAGGAAATGACCTGAATTTTGAAGTAAACAATTAATGAAAAAAAAACTACGTTGTATATAGTATTTAATGTAAGCATAAGAAAAATAAAGAAAAAGTATATACATATAGAGTGCATGGAAGTCCATCTGCCTTAGCTTAGCTCCCAGCTTTTCTTCAACGAGAGTCGAGAGAAAACAATGCGCGTCAGCTTTGTAAATTGAAATTTAATCAGCTGTAAATAACCTACAACACCTACTTAATTTGTTCCGCGTTCTAGAACGCCAACACTAGTAGTTGCATGGTGTGCATGGGTTGCTTTCTCGTGCCCAACGAGCGGACCGCCATCTCACCAACGCTTGACCAAAAACTATTAAAATTAGGTGCTTACACAAACAATTAGAAATCCTGATTATGTAACCCTACATCAAGTCGTTATCATAGGAATTAGAATAGTCAGCAGTCAGCTCAATTAGTTTTAAGTGTTTGGTTCCAGTCATCCAGACTCAGAGTCACAGGCACGCTGTCACCCAATTAAGGAGAAGAAACGGGGATAAGCCCAACAATAAAGATTTGAGAAAGAATTTGAGAGGGAAAGGGAGAGCTCTGTTGGAATGGAGTTTCTACAAACACACCGATAGCACAGCGGAACTAATTAGAATAATGAGAATGTCGAAGTAGAGAAGTCGAATCAATTGAACACCCAAGCAAATAGATTCACTAATTCAACACAAACACAATTATGATTTATCCCAGTTAGCTTTTGTTTAATCCAGAGAGAAATATAAGAAAATATAATATTCAACTAGAAGAGATTATAAGAAGTTAATGATTTACTTAATACAAGGAATTAAACTTACTCACCAAGAACTCTCTCTCTCAAGACTTTATTTGCAATGGAGAAAATATCAACGAAGTACTCTACCTTTCATATTGGAGGCTACAACAATATATAGAAGAAGAATAGAGATAACCCGAGGTTAATCTTGATTCTCAGTCGTCCGATATAATCTGTAGAAAAAGTAACTGAATATGAGGCTTACGATCTGATCTGAAGTTGAAGATTGTGCTGAAACGACCTAACAAATCGAGACTCAAAAATAACACAACGCTGCTACGGTCGACCGTTCAACAAGACCGGTCGACCGACCTCCTCTCAGCCAAAACCCTGTATAACTGCGATTGGGGGTGCGGTCGACCGTCTCTCTTCCTGACTGCTGATGTTATTATTTTCTCTTCTACTCTCTTTGATGCTTCGACCTCCATGCTTCATTGTACCTTCTTCATATCTGAACCACGAGTATTTAGGGTATATTCCTAACAACCTCCACCTTGGATTGCATACGAGTGCTATCAACATCATGTGATTACTCATCTCCAAACTTTACTAAACTCCATTTGCAAATCAAACTTCGAACAATAGTTTCTTCTACTAGTTCAACAAATCTCTACCCAATCTTACCGATTAGTATACCCCCTCAAGGGCACACCTCAGTAGGCGTTATTACGGAGTTGCCTACCTCCGCACGAACTTCACCTACATTGAGGCACTCTCCACCTTTCGACGATATTCGAACGTCTTAGTCTCGAACTGATGATGCTAGGTGTGGCAAACTAGATAAGCTTGCGGGAATAACGGAAAAAGTAGCAACAACACCTGCACAGGTATTTCGGATTCGCCAAAGCTTGTAGAGATTGTTTTGGCTTGGCTCAACCACTCTCATACCTGTAATTACCTTACGACAACTCTGAAAAACAGATATAACTCCACATCGAGTTGTGTACCTACAACATTGTGCTTCAAAGGTTCCCAAGAAAATCAGATTCTGTTTAAGCAGAGAAATATGCAAAATTTTCCTTAGAGTGAACATATTTAGACCTGACATCTACAACTCAACTATTCCTTCACATACTACTTCACAAATCTCCCTAGTTCTCATTCTCACACAACAGCCTGTAGTAGACTTATAAATAGAAGACAACTCCATCTCAAAGCAAATATGAGAAGAACTCCCTGAGTCAAGAAACAAACTAGAATTCACTTCTAAAGAATTTGAACAATAGGACACGAATCACCTGAATCACAAGAACTAACCACATAAGCGGTAGATTTTTCATCCTTCGCGCTCTTTTGATTATTCGATTTTCAGTAGTCTTTCTTGATATGTCATGGCCTCTTGCAATATAAGCAACAGATCGAATCATTTTGCATAACACTTTATCTTCCACCTGAAGGACCTTCCACTGCTAGATAAATTGGAGTTAACGATGATTTCTAAGTCTCATTCTTAAGTTAATTTTCTTTCAATACTTTGATTACACCATCCACTGTAATACTCTCGTTGACAGATTTACCGTATATCATGGTAGTGATCAAATGCTCGTACGAATCTGGCAGTAAATATATCAAATTGAAAGCTTTATCTTTCTTATTCACATCCACGTTGATCACTTTAAGTTCAGATAATACCTTGTTGAACTCAGTGATGTGGTCTTGGAGATCAGTACCTTCCATCATAGAGAAATGAAATAACTTAATCTTGTAATGCATCTGATATAATAACGACGAACTAGAGTAGTCAGTTATAAATATTTCCCACAAACTCGGCGCACTAGTTTCTTCAACAAACTCACTCCAACCCTCGCCAACAACCATCTACGCTATCATCGATAACACGCACTCCAGCCGAGGCCACATCCAGTCGAGCCAAGCTCCGTCATCCATCCCCTCCCCTGCGCAACCACCACACCCATCCCCACTCTTAACACCCTCAACCTCTCACATCACCCCCAACCCCTCCAATCCACTGGCAGCAGCCTCAATGCTGACAACCAATTCTAGCCACGATAGCCACTCCTTCAGCTGTGCATCTTCCCTCTCTCATGGCAGCGCCACTCTCGCCCTTGAAGCCAGCCTTCATGACGTCGATCTTCCTCGCCACGCCGAACTAACACCATCGACTCCAAAAATACATATAGTCATCTAGTCGGTGAAACTCCGATGAATACCCAACTGAACAAACACCCACTAGAGGCACGGCGGTGGTGGTGGTAGTGGTTAGGGGGTCCATTATAGGTAGGAATATTGCAATAGATCGATATAAACATTTTTTTAATTTGCTAGAAAATCTATATTGATATAACATATAAAAGATTGTTATATCGATCTATTGCGATATTCCTACCTATTTTCCCTAAAACCACGTTTAGATACATTATGTTTATACTTTATCTATTTGATATTACTTCTAAAGAGACGAAATAACTTTCAATTCGTTTTGCTAAATTACCTGAAGCACTCATTTAAGAATGTATTTTTTAAATATATATATTATTTTTCTATGCTTAGGGTACAGAAGTACAATTGCGAGTAGGGCTGCAAACGAATCGAGCTATTCGCGAGCTATTCGGCTCAAGCTTGGTCAAAGCTCGGCTCGAACCGAGCGTGAGCCGAGCTCGAGCTCAAAACCGAGCTCGTTTTGTAAATGAGCCGATCTCGAGCTTGATTTTTTTTTTTAGGCTAAGCTCGGGAGCTATTCGGCTCGAATATGGTCAAAGCTCGGTCAAAGCTCGGTCGAACCGAGCTCGAGCCGAGCTCCAGCTCAAAATTGTGCTCGTTTCGTAAACGAGCCGAGCTTGATCCTGAAGGTATTCGGCTCGGCTCGGCTCGATTGCATCCCTAATTGCGAGGCTACGAGTTATTTGTAGAAACTAAAGGCCGTCAAGTATCTCTACTATTTTAATGAGAGAATTGAAATTTGTAACAAACAAATCTTAACTTTGTAACTATATAAACACGTATAATACACGTCCAAACTATATCCAACAAATATAAATGTGCACCGCACGTGTAGCCCAAATCAAAACATTCAAATATAAACTATTTTTTTTCTTATTCGATATATATTCATTTAATTTGATGACTTTACTTTTTGTAGACATACATCGCACGTACATTGTACTAGTATCTATATAATAAAACACAAAGAAAGCTATCAAGTGTCTCTTATTCAATATGGTTGAAATCAACGGTCCAGATCTAACCTCACAAAACATATTTTCCAGCCCAAAAGTTCTCTCCAAAACTCAAATTCAAATTCCAAAACAACTCCTTTATTTATGTATTTATCTCTCTATCTCTCTCTCTCTGTTTACTCGGAAATTTATATTTTCAGATTTCAGGTTTGTAAATTTTTGGATTTTTTATGCATTTTTTATTGCTCATATTACATTCAAAATAGCAAATATCTTATCAACAGTTAAATTTCATTATTTTCCACACTCAAAGTTCTAAGAAGTTGGATTTTACACCCTCATTTATAATTATTTTTCAACATATACTAATGAAAACATGAATTTTTATTTACAACTAATTATTGTTTTACTATTCAAACTTGAGCTACATAATTATTGTTTTACTGTTTACAAGAATTTCATATGTTGTATCGTTCCAAAGACGTGCCGTACGCACGTGCCCACGAGCAAATCTAGTATATATATACATGACAATCGATCAACAAATCAAGTATATACATCAAATACAGTCAAAGGGTCCAACATAATTAACTTCCCTGCGGAATGCGGGGTCCTTAAAATAGTTTCCCTTTGGACCTGTTTGTTTGACTGTAGTGCTACCGTAGGAAAAAAATTCAGAGGGAAAGCACTGTTCACGTATTTGGATAGTTGGATTTGGCTTGGATTTGGATTTCCACTGTTGTGCTACTATAGCGCAAAAATAAAAAAAACATGAAACTCAGTGGAAAGCTACTGCGTTACTATAGCAGTTTTAAATGATTTATCTCTCATCTCATTTTACACTATCAAATCAAGAATTTCAGCTAATTCTCTACATTAAATTTCTTTCTTCCCTTTCTATTCTATACAACAATAAAACTATATCTAAATAGATCACTTTTTTAGAACTCATTTCTACGTATATTTTTTTTCCCTCCACAGTAGGTTGAAAATATTTTACAACTATCCAAACATCCCAGAACTGGTGGACAAATGGTGTGATGCCCATACACTTAAGGACACCTTCTCAGAATTGTATGAGAAAACGAATCGACCAAATATATCGGTGGCCGAGACTTGGAAGAGGGGCAATTGGAGGCCGCCGTTCCGAGGAACTCTTATCCCACAATTACATCAGCAACTGCTTGAACTACAAGCACACATCATACAGACCGATGCGAGGTGTGCTCAAGGCCCAGATCAGATGCGCTGGCGACTCGAGATCATGGAAGCTTTCACGGTTAGATCTCTGTATCATCGAATTCACTATCGAGGATGCAGACCCAGCTGGGCACAGGTGTTATGGAAGGAAAAACCCCCCCTTAAAGTCAGGGTCTTCCTCTGGCTAGTGCTCAATAATGCAATCCTCACCAGAGAGAATCTTGCCAAAAGACAGCCCCAGATAGCGTCTAACTGTGGATTCTGCAACATGCATGTGGAGAATTTGAATCACCTTTTTATTTACTGCCCAAGGAGTAAGGCAACTATGGTAGAGGTATTACGAGTCTTAGGAATAACTGACTATCTCAGCGAATATGAGGATTTGTGGGTTGACCCCAAATTTGCCTTGATCTGCCACGAAATGAAGGATGCGTGGTACATTGCCATTGCGGCAACTACATGCGTGTTATGGCTAGACAGAAATAATTTTTATTTTCGTACTTCATGTAATAGTATTTCTGGTAACCTTACTCATATCATGCATCTTATCTCTTTTTTGGCTACAGCTGCTGCCACAGGAGCGAGAGAGATGATTGCCAGAGTCTTCCAGGTGGAGGAATTTGATGATGAGGAGGTTGAGTTTGGGCCGACAATGGACAGAGGGGTTGGCGCCCTCCATACTCATCAGAGTTTTAGCCGCAGTCTCCGCTACTTGGTAGTTTGTATCGACCTACTGCTTTTTTGGTTGTATGATGTATGAATGATTAGACCCACCCCCAAGATTTTATTGAGGAATTATGTTTTATTTCCTGCACTGTACTTTTGTATTCTCCCGATACAACGGTATTGTTTTATTAACTTCTTATTAATGAAACAGGGTGCCTTTTACCTTAAAAAAAAACAAAAAAAAAAACTATCCAAACATCCTTTTTTGAACACACCAAGTATTCAAATGCTGATATCAGCTGACCTCATCATCTCCCCTTCTATCTCTCTCTATATATGCCACTCCAGCTCCCGAGCTGAAGTAGAAAATATTCATCAGAATTCACAATACATTCACTATCTTCTTCATAAGTCACAACTCTCTCTAGTCTCATCAACCATTTCTCCTTTACAGTTTTTAATATGGATACAATCACTACATGTTTCAACCACAGCTACTCCCCTTCTACTTCTTCTCCAACCATCACCACTACCACCTCCCCCTCCCCTCCTCTTACTGTTGCCAGCCCGTGCGCCGCCTGTAAAATTCTTCGTCGTCGCTGTGTTGACAAATGCATGCTCGCTCCCTACTTCCCCCCAACAGAGCCCATCAAGTTCACGATCGCGCACAGGGTCTTTGGTGCCAGCAACATCATCAAGTTCTTGCAGGTTACTACCATTCCTAACAAACATTCTTTCTGTACTACAGTAGTACTAGTATGTGAGATGACATCTTAAAACTTCGCAAACAATTCATTTGATTACTGATCATTAGATGAGTAAGATAAACATCAAGATTTAAAATAGTACGATTAGTGACCTCCTCGGAGTTCTATAGTTTAAAATATATTGCTAGTGTTTAAATTTAATTTGCGTCTATTTGATATGCAGGAGTTGCCAGAGAGCCAGAGAGATGATGCAGTGAGTAGCATGGTATATGAGGCGAATGCACGGATAAAAGACCCCATATACGGGTGTGCAGGAGTCATATGCCAGCTCCAAAACCAGGTAGGGGAGCTACAAGCCGAGCTGGCAAGGGCGCAGGCGGAGATGATCAACATGCAGACCCAACATGCGAATCTTGTTGCACTAATTTGCATGGAGATGGCAACTTCGCAGCAACAATGTGCTCCTCAACTCATGAATCATGCTGATAATTACCCTCAATATGGCTTCTGCGAAACAGAGTGTCTCCTTGTCAACGACACTAACCAATTATCAATGTTGGAGGAGCCTCTTTGGACATGAGGAAAGAAATGTCGAAATTCACAAAAGAAATTAAAAATAATTAATCATAACTCAGATGATATATATTGAGAGAGTGAAAAGGGTTAAATAATCAAGAAAAAAGATATTTATATATAAAATTAGTTTGGTTTTGCCGACAAGGTTGACACGCTTATTTGTTTCCCCATATGTAGTCTTTTTCATTATTCTTGTACCCTTTTAAGTGAAATGAAATAAAGGATTTGAGGTGACATGTACATGTTGGAGCTGTTTTGTTTGAATTGATCTCCAGTTCCAAAGACATCTTAAGCTTATTAATTGTCGATCACTTTCTCATTGTCTTTCTTATTTTACGTTTTTTTTTATATAAAAATTTCAAAGTCTTTTGTTTTCCTAAAAATGTTACTTAGTGTTAGGCAACTAATTATGTGATTTAAGATAAGATGCGTGCCAATTCATGACCATGTATATGTATACGAATGTCTTCTATGTTTTTTCTTGGTCTTTAATTTGAGGAACCACAACTACAATCTAAACTTAAATACATGTGAACTTAAGAGTTTAGTCTATATATGAAGTCTTACTTCTGTATATATATATATGAAGAGAAGGGGAAGCTCTGTACGTATGAAGAAAAGGGGAAGCTCCTCTGTATAATACTGAAAAATGACTAAACCAAAGAAAACAAAGAGAAAAAAATAAAATAAAACCAAAACAAAACAAGACCCATCCCTAACCAACTCATTGAATATCACTGTATTGTTGGAATAATTTTATTCCACTGTCATTATGTGACCCATGTAACTGTAAGTTTGGTAACAATTAAATGTTAAATTCACATTATTGTATATTAATGTATTTTAATAATAAGGTTTTAACATCATGTAACTCCCACTTGTGATGGTTGAGTGACTGAAAAAGAAGTTCAAACTGAAAGAAAATTTGAGGAGATAACCACTCCCTATAAATACTCCTTCCTCTGCTTATAAGATACACAGAAAGAAGAAGGTCTCCTAACCATCAAAGAAACCGCAAGGAAAAAAGCAAGAAAAAGAAAATTCATTCTGCATGCGTTAACATGGATCCAGGTAAGTATTCGTTAATATCCTCCTTTGTGTGTGAATCATGTAAATATCAGATTGTAGGGCATTAAAGATTAAACTGAAATATGTTAAAACATTAATTATGTTTTAAGTTTAAATTCAGGAACTTAGGTTTTAGTTTTAGTTGAAAGAACTAACTGATGGAATTTTATATACACTTAAGAATATGCATAAAACATTAATAACAACCTAAAATATGTTTCCATGAATATAGATCTTAATCATGTTGCAAAAGTGCTTTAATATAAAATCATAAATCATGAAACTATAGATCTTTGCTAAATTAAAAAAAGAAGAATATTAAAAGCGGAAGCACTAACCTGAAGCCATTGATGGAGATTGCGCAGAGGGTTTGAATCTTCCTATATGATACGCACTTCTATGAGAGGTCGTCTCTCTATTCTTCTGTTGATGGGGATGACAGATAGAATAAGAAGATACGTATATACAGGGGACCATAACCCTAATTGATAATTATTGATTACCAATTTTGCCCATCACAAAATAAAAAATTTACTTTGCGGTCTTTACTCGTGTTATATCACACTTTAAATTATATGCTTTTAATCCATTACTTAATCTTGATTAGATCACTTTAATTTGGGTTGGACTTTAGAATAGCAATTATACATTTAGTCACATCTGTGAGCCCACATAGATTATTTTCCAACAATCTCCCACTTCGGTCACATATGTTACTCCTTATAAATGTACATACTTTATGAGCTCAAAATTTTGCTATCATAACCAAAAGTATAGCCAAACAATCTCATCCATTAATCATGTAAATATAGGATCAAAGCAATTTTCGTTACATTTATCGTAATTAAATTCATCAATGATCATATATATCAACATAATCAAACAACATAGATTAAGTGTGAATGTGTAGCATGAAAATTTCATGCAATGTGATCTATACACATGCCTATTTCCAACTGGTCATCTTTAAAACTTAAGTGAGGTCCGAATCAAAACATGACAAATGAGTGAGAAAACTGAATTCTTTATTTCTGATCAGAAAATAATCAAATGTATAAATGTCTTGCACAAACATAATGCAAATAAAATACAAACTCCCACTAAATCATGTGTGCTCATGAAAGACCTTGGGTGGTAATCCCTTTGTAAGCGGATCCGCTATCATGGAGTTTGTCCCAATGTGCTCTATGGATATCTGTCCACTCTACACTCTTTCTTTCACAACTAGAAACTTTATGTCAATATGCTTTGACTTTGTCGAACTCCTGTTGTTGTTGGAATACATCACTGCCGACTTATTGTCACAAAATAACTTGAGTGGTCTTTCTATATTCTCCAAAATGCGCAGCCCAGTACAAAAATTCCGCAGCCATATTCCATGATTCGATGCCTCATAGCATGCTATATACTCTGCTGCCATAGTGGAAGAAGCTATAAGTGTCTGTTTGACACTTTTCTAGGATATAGCTCATCCAGCTAACAGGTAAATATAGCCTGATGTAGACTTTCTGCTATCTTGGTACCCAGCGAAATCAGAATCAGAATATCCTACGACCTCCAAATGATCTGATTTCCTATATGTGAGCATGTAATCTTTTGTTCTCTGAAGATACCTTATAACTCTCTTGGCTACTATCCAATGGTCCATACCAGGTTTGCTTAAATATCTACCTAATATCAACAATGTATGCAATATTCGGACACATACATACTTGAGCATACACTACAAGGAATTTGCCATATACCAACGGACACCTATAGTGACGGATCTCTAAAACTGTGGGTATAGGCATCATATACCTACAGACATGTTGTAAACTGTGGGTATAGGTATCCTATAGATTTAGAGCGTTTAAACACTATGGGTATAGTCCATAATTTATTTTTCCCCAATTTTTTTCATTTTCCTCCCCCCTCCAAAAAATATATATTTCATTTATACCTCTAAAACTTCTAAATCCCTCTCTCCTTAAACCCAATCTCTAAATCCTCCTCTTCCCGCTGCCGTCGCCCCCCTCTTCCTGTTGCCGTCGCAGACCCCTCTTCCCGCTGTCATCGACCCCTCTTCCCACTTTCGTCGCCCCCCTCTTATCGCTGCCGTCGCCCCATCTTCCTCACTTAAAGGAAGAAGACGAGATCTCCCCCGCATCCTCCTCTTCTTCCTCAGCGTCGATCTCGATGAGATCTCCCCCGCATCCGCCGCATCCTCCGCCGCTGGCTCTGGCATTGAGGATTGCCGATTTTGAATATGTACATATTTTATTTTGAATAATTAGGGTTTCGATTGGGATAATTAGGGTTTCTGAATAATTAGGGTTTCGATTGGGGTAACTATAAGCTGTGTGAAACTGTATAATTAGGGTTCATGATTTATATGATTAAGGTTCTAGTTATTGATGTTACAAATTATCATACGTTGGCTTTTCAATTTGAATTCTTCTATAATGTAGTAGACATTTGCTTTATTTTTAAGATCAGTTTGTATCGTGCATAAGGATGATTATAGTGATCTGATTATGTTTTGGACATTTTATTTGTGGAAAGTCGGGCTTTGATTTCTATGACATGATACTGGGTATACAATGTTAACTAAGGGCAATAAAAAATTTATAATGTAATCTATATCCTTTTATATTGTTGAATTTTGCATTGGACTTGTTTTTGGGTTGTACTAGGATTACACATGAAAATGTTAATTGAGAAAAAATATATATTTTTTGTTTGTGAAAGAAAACTCCCATTGAATTTCATGTTTAAGTCTTTGTGGTTTGCACCTTTTGGAGGCATTTTATGGTTGCCCTTTCAAATTGTGCAAACAAGGTGCACAGTTTCCAGCACACAACCAAAATCAAACTGACTCACTAGTCAAAATGCTTACTAGGCATTTGGCAGGAGATTTGTTTATGTCAAGAATAGTGTTAGTCTTGGCATGGAAAAATGTAATCTAAGACTGTAATACCCCGATTTTTCTTAATACTTAAAGATTATTTATTTATTTTCATATGGTGTGCTTGTGTAGCTTGTTGTCTATTATTTTCTCTACATGATGAATAAAGTGTATTATTTTCTATAGAGCATTCTTCTTGAAGCCCAATGTTGATTTGTTCATTTTCTCTTTTTAAAATATTTATTTTTGGCCCAAATGAATTTAAGCCCATTTTGTGTAACACTTTTTATACATTATATTTTTGTACAATTTTATTAGTGTGGGTGTGCATGCACGTGCATTTCGCATACACGTGCATTGAGCACCTTTTCTTTTGGCCGGATTGTGGGTAGAGTAGTGGCATCCATCATGGGCGGTTGTGTGTGAGTGTGGGTAGTTTCTCAAACTCCCGATTGCATCCTATCCCTTGATCTGCAACTCCCCTATTAATCTTAGCCATCTATTCTATCTATTTCCTAGTATAAATACCCCTCCTATTTCCCTATCTCTTTTACACTAAGATTTTCTAAGATTATTTTAAGAGAGTTATTTGTGAGTTTGTGTGTGTGGGAGCTTTTCTGTGGAGACGAGCAGCACTTCTGAGGAGCTCGGTGTGGAACAAAGGAGCAAGGAGTGCAGTACCGTATTGAAGAGTTTTGCGGGATTTCGATTGTTTCTTCATATAAGGTGGGTGTTTCTCAGGACTTCTAATGTAGGAATGATACTATAATTGTTATGATTGATACCATGTTACAAAAAGTGAATTGAATGCAGTAGAAATTGCTTGAACATGCTATTTATAATGAGAACGAGACTGTCGGTACAGTCGACTGCCATGTGAGCCAGCCGACTGGTACGAGACACTATTTTTCATAATGTGCTGATAAATATGTGTGCAATTAGACATGATGGTGTGATTATTATATGTATATTTCTCCCTATGACACATATGATGGAGGGAAGGTAAATGAATGAAAAGAACTAATGGTGATTAATAACTTAGAATTGTCGGAGCAGTCGACTGATGTTGTGTTAAGTCGACTGGTACTTCAATCTGACTGTGACTGTTTCGAAGTTCCATAAATTAAGATATTTCATTATGTAGACCCAGTTCAATGACTTGAGATTCATATCTTCATTGTCGTAAGAAAGTATGAGCAATGCGAACGCATGTTTAAAGTATTTTCTCTAAAGAAAAGAGCATATTCGTAACTTGAAAATTCATGTTGTAATGTTACTGAACGATAAGAGACTCTGTCTATGAAACATGAATTTATGTATACTGTTAATTGACATCATGATGCAAGTGCACGTAAGAACTGTAAATAATCTTTTAAATTAAAATGGATCTGTCCAGTCGACCGAATGCGTGTAGCAAGTCGACTGATCTGGACATAGAATTGTGCTATTGAAATCTCCAGGACAAACGACTGATGGATGAACAGTCGACTGTCATGAGGACAATATTGTGAACCTGAAAAATTGCGGGACAGGCGACTGGTTGTGTGCAACAGTCGACTATCCCGAGCATTATGATGATCCTGTACGTGACTGTATGAGTCGACTGGTGTTCTTCCAAGTCGACTGTACAGAGTGGACTTTGATATATTTGAATTCATGTTATTTACTGTTGGTAATGGTGAACTTTATGATTTAAGTCGATGGACTCTGTTTATGGCTGTATGAATTATGTGAAATGAATCGTAGATGAGAATTGAGAATTAATTGAAAATATGAAATGTGAAATCATGATAAGAAAGTCTGCGAGACTCTAAAATGAATGATGAGCTGATGATGCTCAATTGGATATTGTGAATTTGAAATTGAACGAAAGAGTAGCTAAGTCTCCCCGGCAGTGAAATGAAATGAAATTGAGAAATAGACCAAGGTTGGTCATGTGAAATGAAATGATAAGTCCGGTTTGATGGAGAGGCTAACTCTAGAGCTTGATTTTCATTCATGATTCTAATCAATTTAATACATAGTGTGGAGGTGATGAAGGTGAGAGAAAAACATGAGTATGAGAGCTAGGGTACGGTGCGGGTGTGTGAGCCGCAGAATGCATGCTTGATGAGTCAAGACATGGTGCGAGCACAACTCAGTAATGATCGGACTTTAGTCACGCTTATGGGATGTTTTGGTGACTGCAAGAGGATTGTGTTCAGGGAGGAGGCTGAATTGTCGCAGAATGCATGCTTGACGAGTCAAGACATGGCGCGAAATTCTACTCCAGGGGCCAGGATACATGCTTGTACTCATAGAATCATCTAGGATACTCACTGAAATTACAGAAGTAGAGTAAGTCATGGTGGGGGATCGAACCCTACAAAAATGAAGAACGATTAAGAGGCTTGCCCTCGAACCTATGTAGTATGGGATGCATAGAATTCGAACAAGTGCGCATTAGTGTCATGTTAATTAAATAAATTGCATTAAGGATTAAGTGCACAATCACGACACGACATCCTTAAAAGTTCCCTTTGATTTACATGCTTATTATGAACAAGTTGTGATTTTGTCAAGAAATGAGATTCATTATACTGTTTCTGGCATAGAGAGGATGGCCATGTATAATTATCGTCGGTTGAATAAACTGACGTACCCACAGTTTTGTATGCAGGATAAATTACATGTAAAGAGGAATGGATGCATAAAGATCTCATTATGTTGTTATTCATTTATGTAAATGTTGTACATTTTGCTTCCGCTGTGTAAATTTAAATGTAAGATGTTGTAACTCTGATGTAAAAAGAAAAGTTTGAATTTCCTTGTAAAATTGTACTCAAAGAAAGTGAAAAGATCCTGAAGAACATCTCGAATTCAATGATTTGGGATTCGGGGCGTTACAAAGACATTGCTACATTTAGACTATTTTGTTGATGTAGTAGCTGATATGCATCTTGTCTACCAACACACTCTGTATTTGGCTAGTAGACATAGTTTAAATTTATGTATAATCCTAATTAGCAACCTTGCTCTGTATGTTTTTGCTGTTTATGTTCATAACTCAAATAATGAGTAGATTGTAGCTTTTTTGTGAACATATTTAGCTTTGAATAGGTAGATGTTTACACTATTAGTAGTAAAAGATCCTCCCTAGACCAGTTCTCTGGATTAGTGTATTAAACAGATTATCTGATGCTTTATTTTCAGTTGGAAACTAAGTTTTTAGGGTCTTGGTTATGCTCTTATTTCCTCATCAATGATAGCTCAATAAGCGATGTGATTTAAAGTCTACTGCACGTTTTGATGGATGTTGATATCCCTTTGTTAATATTTGTAAAATATTAGTGGAATCAAGTTGATGTTTCTCAGTCTTGCTGCATTGAATAGCATAGCCTGTAATCTCGATCCGTGAGATTGCGTGAAACTGTATAATGGGTGAATTGGTAAAATATGTTGGTGTCTTATTCAGATCTTTCAATATGTTGGAGTAGTAATTATCGAGGTGTGTTCTCTTGTTCAATAAATTTCTTAAAGAGATTTTTATTATGAATTTTATAAACTATGTGATTTAATATAATGTATCATTCTATAAATGTCAAAGTGCCAAAACGACATGCGTAATACTGCTAATTATTTTATCAATTCACATATTTCTTTTCTCAGTTCAACTATTCTGCCTACTTTACATTCTGACATGATCAGTAGATTGAAAATTACATATACTTCTCACTGATGTCTTCATATAATTTCATCTAGGATTTGAAGTTGGAGGTCCTAACACTCCTTCAAACATTGATCCATGGTCTATAATTGGAAACGAATCATATATTACTGTATCAACAGACCGTACGTCCTGTTTTGATCGTAATGAGGTTGCACTTCGAATGGATGTATTATGTGATAATGATGGGCTAATATCTGTCCAAGTGGTGGTGTTGGCATATATAACCCTGGATACTGGGGCATGGTATGCACTTCTGAATTTGATCAATGGATTGATATCTTGATTTATCATCTCTATGCTTCTAACTTATTTGAGTCTATCAGTTTTTTTGAGTACGTAGTCCATTGATTTAGTTTATTCCCGTATTCGGTAACTTAGGAGAGGTGTCTACTTTACTATATTGGGTCTTAATCTCTTTTCTTGTTCTCCAACTCTAACAACTAACTGACTAAGATGTTATAGAGTACAAACAGGAAACCTAGAATATATTCCACAAGAAAAATTAAATTTTAAAAAAATGAATCTGTAATATAATCTAGTGCAAAATCTAGTGCAACAGAAGCTCATTTATCACTTCTTTCAACTCTTTGAGGCAAATAGTCTCTTCAATCATTTGGCATGTAACATGACAAAAGTTAAAATATAATGCTCGCTCATGTTCATGATAAGTAATGCAAATTTAGAAATTTCCGCATGATCAAATACTTTCTTCTAACTATTACAGGAATCTTTTATGCCCTATGAACTGGATATAAGTTAGATTGAATCTCCTGATACACCTCAGTTGGCCGTCTGATCTAATTTCTTACATTATTTCCTAATATTTCTCGTCAAGTTTTTGAGGTATTTAAATAATTTATATTCCTTAAATTGTTGTGATCCCAGAATATTGAGTAGGGAAAGATCTATAAAGTGATCCTATATATTAGGTCACTGCATTTGGTGAACATAATAGCTTCACTGACAAGCTCAGATGGTTTACAAATCCTTGCTTCTTCTAATATCATGTAAGGCTTTCGATGATTTATTCATTTGGATTTTTTTTATATATAATCACTGATAAATGATTGTCTAAATGTATTGTTCCTTAAAGCTGATGCGTCTGCTATGTCAAACTGGCAAAAGATCGAGCTCCAGCTAATATCTAAAATAAGAGCAAACAGTAACTCAAGGTTTCAGTTGACAACTACTAAACGGGGTTTATTTTGGTTTGATCAAGTATCTGTTATGCCCTTGGACACTTACAAGGTATATATATTGTTGTAGAATATAACAAATTCACAATCCTTACTCTGACTCTAACCTTACAATGAGGCAAGGAACCAGTTGCATCTTTGCATAACATGAATCTCTGCAATGTGATTTTTACAATACCGACTGAAATAGGACTTATTGAAATCTTATTAGTTGAAGTATCAATTAAGAGCTTGGTAATATGATTCTTTATCTTTATTAGGAGGGAAACTAATTTTGTGTAGATTCATGGCATAACAAGCACCTTTTCATTTGTACAAGTGCCTTGTATAATAATAGCTATTACCTTTTCTTTTGTAATAATATAAATTGTCTGAAGGGAGATGCCAGAGGTTTGCCTTTGTCTAATTTGTACAATGATGCATAAATTAATCAATTTGTTTTCTTCTATTGCTGGGACATGGTTTCAGGAATGATCTTTTTTCAATGCTAGCAAATCTGAAACCTCGATTTATCAGATTTCCAGGTATGCAGTAAACTTGTTTTATACTTATATAACTCTCGAGTGTATGTTGTCTAATCATTTTACTATTTAAATACGATCCTAGTGCTACCAGATTCATGTTAAGTACAACTTTTGAGTACTATTTGATACTTTTGATTACTACTCCAACTTTGCTCGGTTGATTAATTAAACTTGATTTAGCAAAGTTTGATGGATGACAAACTATGGTCATGTTCGCATGGCAGTAAGGACTTACTTTTCAGTAGGTTCTTCCAGCACACATATTTTTAGTAAGTTTTCTTGATTAGTAATCTTGATTAGTAATGTGATGTCTTTAATTTGCAGGACAATGAACAGTGATAATCAAGGATGCACTACTCTGCTTTGAGATTAGAGTCTGATTGATTCATTTTTTGTGTGTATGGCTAAATACACTACTGTCCTGATAGGAAGGGACGAGAAGATGTAATAAGCTGTAAATTTGGCATTCTTTGTTTGTGTCAAAGTTTTAGTTGATCGATCAGTATCAGAATGTAACAAGCTGTAAATTTGATTACCTGTATGAAACAATATCCCAATATTTTCAATTCTGAGTTGATTACTGTAATGGTTATGAATCTGTAATTAACATGATCGATGTTGATCTCTTGTAATGATTATATCTGATGATGAAGAACTAAACAAACACAATAATGAGGCTGGAACATCTCAATCAGCCTAAAGTACACAAAAAGAACTATACCAATGGAATAAACACGGTGGGTATATATTCAAATAATTGGATGCAAAAACCATCACTAAAACATATAGTAATGGAGTTTCAACTGTGGGTATAGGAAAGCAAAAGGTGTCTTTAAAACCTATACCAACGGATACGAAACAGTGGGTATAACACCGAGGTTTTGTCCAACGGGTGAAAAAACCGTCGCTATAGGCTATAGTGACGACATTTTGCCGTGGGTATAGCTAATTAAAAACGACAAAAAAATATGTCCATTGGTATAGGTTTTACGGGCTATACCTACGGTTTTTCACCTTTTACCCACGGATTTTTGCTGTCACTATATGTCAAAATCATTGTAGTGATACATTAGACTCCCAATAGCTGATGCATAGGGGATCTTTTGCATTTTCTGAATTTCAAGGTTACTTTTAGGACACTGATTGAGACTAAATTTGTCTCCTTTAGCAACAGGGGTATCCCCTGGTCTACAATCTTGCATGCCAAATCTTTTGAGCACTTTATCGATGTATCCCTTTTGTGATAACCCTAGAATACCTCGAGAACGATCTCGGTGTATCTGAATTCCTAATACAAAAGAGGCATCCCCAAGATCCTTCATCTAAAAATGCTTGGACAGAAACCTTTTAGTTTCGTGCAATAAATCTATATCATTAGTGGCAAGCAATATGTCATCGACATATAAAACTAGGAATATATGCTTACTCCCACTGAACTTGTGATACACACAATCATCAACTATATTCATCTCAAAACCAAATGAGATAATTACTTGATGAAACTTGTGGTACCATTGACGAGAAGCTTGCTTGAGTCCATGATAGATTTTGTCAATTTGCAAACCATATTCTTTGGATCTCCCGACACAAAGTTTTTTGGTTGCACCATATAAATTGTCTCGTCAATGTCGCCATTGAGAAATGTCGTCTTGACATCCATCTGATGTAGCTCAAGATCAAGATGAGCAACAATTGCCATAATTATCCTAAACGAGTCTTTCGATGAAATTGGAGAGAAAGTCTCTGTAAAATCAATGCCTTCTTTCTGAGTATAGCCTTTAGCTACAAGACGTGCCTTATACCTCTCCACATTACCATTTGCATCCCTCTTGGTCTTAAATATACATTTACAACCAATTGGTTTTGCACCTTCTGGTAATAGGACAAGTTCCCAAACTTTGTTGTCTTGCATAGACTTATACTCCTCATTCATGGAATTAATCCACTTTTGAGAGTTACAACCTTTCATGGCCTGATGAAACGTGATTGGATCATCTTCCATCATTCCATTGTCATCCTCATATTCTTGGAGAAATGCAATATAATCATCCGGAATAGCATTCCTCCTTTCTCTCGTGGATCTCCTTAATGGCACTGGTTCTTGAGGTTGTTGAGTTTGTTCTTCTAGAACAATTACCTCATTTTGAATGGGGGGGTTGTTCAACATTGTCTTGTTGAGGTTCCGGATTCACTTCTTGGTCAATAATAGGTGTGGGAACTTGAATATTGTCAAAAGTGATAGTAGGAATTGGGTTTGTAATTGAATCCAATTCCTCCTTAAAAGCAATGTCCCTAACTTTATTTCTCCCCCCAAACTCAACTTCCTAAAAAAAATATTGGAGTTTCCGTCTCAAAAATATTTCTAAGTGTGGGATCATAAAACTTATAGTCCCTAGATCTATCAGAATAACCAATAAAGTAGCTGCTCACCGTTTTGGAGTCCAATTTCTTTTCATATGGCCTGTAAGGCCTTGCCTCAGCTGGACATCCCCAAATGTGAAAGTGCTTTAGACTGGACTTTCGACCTGTCCAAAGCTCATAAGGTGTTTTTGCAGCTGCTTTAGTTGGTACTCTATTAAGAATGTAAGCTATTGTCTTTAATGCTTCTCCCCAGAGGGACTCAGGTAAGGTGGAATGAGCAATCATACTCCTTACCATATCCTTAAGCGTCCTATTTCGTCTCTCAGCAACACCTTTCATGCTAGGTGATCCTGGCATGGTGTACTGTGGTACAATACCGCATTCCTCTAGGAATTTAGCAAACGGTCCTGGACGTTGTTCACCTAAGCCATCATATCTGCCGTAGTACTCACCACCACAACCAGATCTGACAATTTTAATCTTTTTGTTGAGTAGATTCTCAACTCCAACTTTATAAGCTTTGAACACGTCCATAGACTGTGATTTTTCATGAATGAGATATAGGTACCCATAACGTGAGTAATCGTCTATGAATGATATAAAATATTGTTTACCATTCCAAAATCTCGTAGGGAATGACCCACAAATATCTGTATGAATCAAATCTAAGACACCTGAAGATCTATTGGCACCTAATCTCTTAGTTTTGGTCTGTTTTTTCTTTATGCAGTCTACACAGATTTCAAAGTCTGTGAAGTCCAGGGACTCCAAAATGCCATCAGACACAAGACGCCCAACTCTACCTTTTGAGATATGACATAAGCGCTTATGCCATAATGACGCTGAATTTTCTTTATTTAATTTATGTTTAGTACCATGTGACTCTATATGCAAGGTTTCATTATAAGATGCAATTGTTTCTAGCAAATAAAGGTTGTCATAAGCATTCAAGTAACCAGTTCCAACAACATTCGAATTTAAAGATAAATTAAACTGATTGTTTCCAAATGAACAATAATAACCAGATTTGTCCAACAAGGAAACAGAAATTAAATTTCATCTAAAAGACGGAATAACAAAAGTGTCTTTCAAATCCAAATAAAAACTAATTCCTAATAACAACCTAAAATGCCCAACTGTTTCCACTTCTACTGATTTTCCATCGCTTACAAAGATGTGTCTTTCACCATCATTTGGCTTTCGGCAGCTCAGACAACCATGCATAGGAACACTTATGTGAGTAGTAGCACCAGAATTTATCCACCAAGTGTTTCTAGGTACTGAAGATAAATTAACTTCAGGACAGACCAAAGTCATCTCGACCTTATTGTTTTTTGTAACACCCCACCTATATTTTTTTAATTTAAAATGCATTTTTCAATTTTCTGCACGTATGGTGCACGTGCAAATTTTTATTCTCATTTTGCTACTCTCATTTTACTATTTTTGGCATGCATTGGTTTTATTTAGCCTTTCTTTTGATCCATGGACTTAAAGTTAAATTCTAGCCCAATAGACTAATTAAAAAGAGAGCCCACTAGAATAATTAATTTAGTTAAATAAAATGAAGGCCCATGTTTCAAGCCCACTAATTATAACCTAGATTAAGTTGAACATAAACTAATACAAGACAAGTCACATTTTTTTTTGTACACGTTTAGAATTATAACAAGTGTATTTAATACCTATATGTGCTTGTACATTTGTACACCGGTTTTGATCTTGGAGAGGGCCGGTTTTGATGAAGAGAGAAAGAGAGAGAAATTGAATGAGAGGAATTAAAGTTTAGAGAGTGGGGAGGTGGAGAGTTGTAGGTTTTAGGAGTTTAGAATTGGAAGGGTTGTAAGAATTAATTAGGAGAGTTATTAGGGGTGAATATATGCAAAATAAACCCTCCCATAACCCTATAAATAGAGCCCTACTTTCTTTTCTCATTTCACCAAAAACACTATAGAAAGAAGAAAAGAAATAAGTGTAAGAGAAAGAAAAGAGGGAAAGGAAAAAAAAAGAAAGAGAGTAAGAAAAGAAGTGTTCTCTTGCTTGGAGCTTTTGCTAGGAGGAGAAGAGGACTAGGAGGTGCTTGTGAAGCTAGGAGCAAGAAGGAACCATTCCCTTGTAGTTTTCAACCTTCAAACAAAAGGTGGGTTCTCATGCTTTCTAATTTAGAACTATGCATGCTAGTGATAAGATATGAGCACTTTGTTTTGATATGTAGCTAAAATTTCATGTTAGTGTTACATGCTATGAATGAGAACAATATTGTTATGATTAAACAAATAATAGGAATTTTTGACTAAAGAGCTAATACCATAGATCATGTTAGAATGCTTGTAAAATGTTATGCATGTTAAAAGTGTATTTTTTTTGTATGGGAAATTTGTTGGAAAATGTTGTTTAGTTTATGCTCTAGAGTCATGTTGATTAATGAATAAGAAAGAAAGAATAACAAAATAAGTTATTGTCATGAATCATACTATGATATTTGTTATTTTGTACATTTTGTAAGAAAATTTGTGAAAATCTCTCTTATAGTTTAAAGAATGTATTTGTTTTATCATATGGTTGGTGCACAAAAGATTTATTTTTAAATTGATTCCAATAATCAAAATGGATAGATGCAAATATTGTTCTCTAATAAGGAGAAATATTGAAAGTTAAATCAATCATCAAAAATATGGATTAGAAAAATATGAGTGACTGTCCGAGATTAATCTCAGTTCTTATAAGTCTATTTCAGTCTAATAAGAAGAGTTAGATCAATGGGGAATCGAATATACTTATTTTTTTTTTTTATGGAAATGGAATAACGGAAAACCCTAACAAAAACCTAGACAGACTATTTGTATCGTGGGGCGCGCTCGGCCTAGCAGTCTGGCGTGCGCTGGCCTTCTTATGTGTCTCGGGTTCGACTCCTGTCAAGCCCAAAACATTTTTTCTGTTTTGTTTTAAATAAAACCCAACCCGAGAAGCTTATATATAAGTATTTCTAGTAGAGTTATGACACCAAAGTCCACTTGGACTCTTGGCTTGCGGTGTATGCGGTAGGCACTGACTGTTGGGTCACGGGATCAAATCCCTTGTTGCCCACTTATATATTTTGACATTTTAAAGTAATTTTGATGAGATTTTTTAATGCAAATAAAATGGGGAAAAATTCTAGAACTCTTATAAAATGAAATAGAATATAGTGAAAATAGTTGTAGAATTCTTCAAGTATATTTAAGAAGTAAAAGAGATATTTGAAGATAAAATGAAATTTTGCCCTTAAGTTAATTATTTTAAGAATATGAATTTTTTTTAAGGCTTTGATGTGAAAATTAGTTTCTCTTGTTGAGATTATGTAATTATGTTGAATGTGAAATTTTAGATTTCTTTGTGTACTCAAATTGTTAATGAGTTTAAATTATATGAATACGTGAATAGAATTTTTGTTGGAAAGAATTGAGAATAAGTGAATCATGAATAGAACATTGATTAAGTTGTGAGTTATTTCTCTTGAAGAGATTATAGTTGATTAATTGGAGAGACTTCATGAGTTTAAAATTTGCAAATGAAATTGTTATCGTTGATTCATGAATGAACTATAAGAGAATTATGATTGATGCCAAATAAGACATAGATCAAATTGTGGATAAGCTAGAGACATGAAAATATGTAAGTCAAGACATGATTATGAAAGGGTATGTGTACCCATGTTCCCGGTACATGAAAGATTATGATTAAGAATTAGTAAGACTTCGGTTACCAGTAATTTCGAAAGAAAGAATTGACGTGATTTTGAGATAATGCCGTCGGGCGATCTCGTATTTTGTGAATAAATCCGGTATGAGGTAAAACTGATTCTAGGGTGATAGTACATTCATGTCTTGAACTTAAGAAAATAATTAGGCACCTAGGTGAAGATGTAATAGATATGTGCAAACGTAAATGGGTGCTTCTATATAGTCGGCGGTGGATCTTCGTGGCTATAGACCCAGTTGGTGGACTGTGGTTGCCCCATAGGAGATGGACTGTATTTTATCCGGGACTTAGGGTAGTCGACGGATGTTTACCATACTCCAAAGAATATGTATATACCGGGGCTAGAGGGGCATTTACAGGATTATTCTCACGATATAATAGCCAGGGAGGCTGGGATCTGTTATTATAGCCAGGAAGGCTAGCCAGAGAGGCTGAGATCCGTATCTGTGAAATAACTCTAAAACTTGTTTTATTACTGGGTAGTCTCATGGCGAGGGATCGAACCCTTCAATATGGAGTACGTAGGCACTTGTCCTCAGACCTATGTAGAATGGGATGCATAGAATCTGAACAAGTGTGCATTAGTGTCATCCTAGTGTAGAATTGTGTGCATTAGGCATTAAGGCATGACATACACTTATATTTAGAATAATCACTTTTGACACTTTACTTGTTCATTCAATCTTTTTTTTGTGATTTGTTAAAGTATGAGATTGTTATACTATTCCCGGCATAGAGATGATAGCCGTGTATAACATTTCGTCAGTTGTAAGTAACTGACAAGGCCACAGATTAACATGCAGGTAAAGGACCATTCATGAAGCTATGAAGTGGATATGCTGATGCTATTTTTATTTTAAAGATGTTGTAAATGTTTTATTGTAAATTTCATTACTCCGCTGTGTAAAATTAAGTTGTAATTGAACTCTGATGTACTATTGAAAAAAAAAGTTTTAAATTTTCCTTGTAAAATTGTACGAAGTGAAGTAAAGATCCTGTGAAATCTCGAATTTATCCTTATTTAAAATTCGGGGTGTTACATTTTTAGCAAAACGTTTCACAATTTGATCTAGAAAATCTTTGGCCTTAGTAATCCCATCGGATTCTGTGCCCCTAAAGGCCTCTAGAATGCTGTGTTTCATAATCATTAGACTCATGCGATTTGAACGATCCCATCTCTCAAAATCTCTTTTATCATCAGGGGTGCTTTTCGCAATGAGAGGTGGAGGTTGTTCTTCCCTTAATGCATGGTCTAATTCTATACAGCAAAGAGTTTTCAGTAAGGTCTCTTTCCATTCCTTGAAATTTGTCCCATTAAGCATGGGAATAGAATTGATGTTAGTAGTTATTGAGGCAGTAGAAGATACACTAGCTGAATATAGAACAAAAATAAACAAAATAAGCTCACATGAGAATCCATATAAAACAATAAATTCAAATAATGGTTAATCTCATCTCAAGATACCAGGCACCACATTAATATCAAGTCTTTGGAAGTAACATTAACTGTAAGCGGTACTCTTGTTGTAGCAATCAAATATTGACAATAAATCCTGTCAGATAACAAGTCATTCTTTGGACTGACTTATTTTTCACATGGAATACCTTATAATTGTCACATATTTATTATCACAGATGTGTATGAAATTCGGCCAAATATTAACTTACCTTTGGGTCAGTTAATAAACGCATGAATTACAAACACACAATTATCTTGATATTTTAAATAAATTAATCTACACAAAAGAGGTCACTTTGGCAACATTTTGTTTCAATTGATCTATTCAAAATATTAGACATTCATAAGAAAAACCAAAACCATAATTTGAATTTAATTGTTTCCCAAAATTTTATCTTTTCCTTAATTTTTTTGTAATTTAACTTTGTTTGAGATGGATAATAACAAGATAATATCTAATTGAATTTTATTTATCCAAATATAGGATAAATATCTTTATTAACAGAAAATTGATTTTCATTAACAAAAAATCGAATGATGATGATAACGGAAAACCCCTTCTCATTAACCAAAAATTAATTAAATGATGATAACAAGAAATTAATGATCTTTACTGATAAATATGGATTCAGTAAATTAACTATCATCTTTCAATTATTCATATTAGATCAATTTCTTCAAACGGGTCCCACCAACCACAATCATCATACAAACCACTATGGGGCTGACGGCAGCAATGAAAGCATGCTGCAGCTGTCTTGGGCCCCACTGACCAAAAATAAATCTTACACAACTAACAAACTCTATTAATTATCTTTAACAGAATGAAAACTTCATCAAAACCATATCTTAATTTTTAAAAAAAAATCAAAATCCAAAACCTTATTTTAAAACAGTACTCACAGTTTCGACTTTTCTTTTTTTTGTTTTTTTTCCTTCTTCCTTCTTCCTTCTTCTAGATCTAAACGAAATTAACTCAATTACTTCAACAATTAAAATCATTAATTGAATTTCTTAAACAAGAAGATCCAATACCAAAAAAAATAAGATCAAAAGAAACCCTAAATTTCTTAAATTTCTTAAACAAGAAACCCTAAATTTCTTTAAACAAGAAACCCTAACTTTCTTCAATTAATGCAGCAAAGATGGCTCTGATACCAATTGATGGAATTTTATATACACTTAAGAACATGTATAAAACATTAATAACAACCTAAAACATGTTTCTATGAATCTAGATCTTAATCATGTTGCAAAAGTGCTTTAATATAAAATTTTAAATCATGAAACTATAGATCTTTGCTAAATCAAAAGAAGAAGAACATTAAAAGCGGAAGCACTAACCTGAAGCCATTGATGGAGATTGCGCAGAGGGTTTGGATCTTCCTATATGATACACACTTCTATGAGAGGCCGTCTCTCTATTCCTCTGTTGATGGGGATGACAGATGGAATAAGAAGATACGTATATATAGGGAATCATAACCCTAATTGATAATTATTGATTTCCGATTTTGCTCATCACAAAATAAGAAATTTACTTTACGGTCTCTACATGTGTTATATCACATTTTAAATTATATGCTTTTAACCTATTAGTTAATCTTGATTAAATTACTTTAATTTGAGTTAGACTTTAGAATAACAATTATACATTTAGTCACATATATGAGCCCATATAGATTATTTTTCCACATTAACATATACTTCAAGTATTCCAAGTCACTAAAAATATACTATTAAGTTGGAGTCATCCTTGAAAAGCATGTGACTTGATGTTTATCTTTGTTGAAGTACATTCAAGGTTTGAAAAATATCATAGTAAAAATATATTAAGCAAATTGCATTTTTTTATTTTGCAAGTTCTTAATGGAAGTGATAGTCTTGGAAAAGTTTGACAGAATGAAATACTTCCAAAAGGTTAGACAGAAACATTCATACATATCTCTATTGCATAGTTAACCGTGATGGCATTGGCTGCATATATAGTTGGTTAATTAATTGACCACGAAAATAAAATTGTCACCTGAACCTGCAATCATGGGTTTGCATTTCCTTAAATGTTAGTGCAGAATTAGAGCATAGACCAAAAATAATATCAAAACCTTTTGTCTGCAGCTCTTGGCAAGAAATTTTTTGCCGTACTGACCCACTTTTTGAAAATATTTGGCACTCCGACTCACTTTCAAAAACATTAGCGATGTGCCTCTATTTAAGACACGTCAGTATAAATCGTTATTGAAAATAACGGCATGATTTACATGCCGTTATTTTCAATAACGGCATTTATTTTACATTTTTTTTCTATGCCGTTATTTAAAATAATGACATTTTTTGCCGTACTGACCCACTTTTTGAAAATATTTGGCGCTCCGACCCACTTCCAAAAACAATTAGCGATGTGCCTCTATTTAAGACACGTCAGTATAAATCGTTATTGAAAATAACAGCATAGATTATTTACATGCCGTTATTTTCAATAACGGCATCTATTTTACATTTTTTTTCCATGCCGTTATTTAAAATAATGGCATCAGTATATTTCTCTTACAAGTGTGAATCTTCTAACTTTAAAAAATTTTAAGTGTGAAAAAAACTTATAAATAATACCGTTATCTCCAATAACGGCATTCGAATGACTGATGCCGTTATTGGAGATAACGGCATCAGTTATATATAAATCAACTCTTGTCGTTGTTTGGAAACAAAGAGAATGAATAATAAGTTAATTTTTTTATAAAAAAATTTATAACTGATGTCGTTACTTGGAATAACGGCATCAGTTATAATTTTTTTTTTTAATTAACTTATTCGTCAGAGAGGATGAATAATAAGTTACTTAAAAAAAAATCAGTATTGAGAATGCCGTTATTTCAATTAACGGCATCTGTTATAAGGTTTTCACATTTGCAATTTTTTTCTAAATGGAGACAACAAGTTGTCGAAAAACAAAATAACCAATGGCGTTACTCCAAATAACGGCATGACACTTTTTTTAAATATAGATGTCGTTATTTTGATGCCGTTATTAAAAATAACGGCACGTAAATAACCTATGACGCTATTTATAATAACGATTTATACTGACGTGTCCTAAACAGGAATAAATCGCTAACTGATTTCGGAGGTGGGTCGCCAAGCAAAATTTTCCTTGGCAAGTGGCCCCCTTCATTGTCAAACTCAAGAGAGTCTAACATGTTGGTATTTGATTGGACTGGGAGTTAGGCAGTGTAGTTAGATCCTCGATCTCTTCAAACCCAGTTCGGTCAAATGGTTGAGCCTATAATTCTATTTTTCTTTTTTTAAGAAAGAGCCCATAAATCTATTAAACTTCTTATTCCCCAGTATGTTTAATTGAATTTCTTTTATATCTAAACTTATATATATATATATATATATATATATATATATATATATATATATATATATATATATATAGAGTCTTCTTCCGTTGCAAACGGGTCGGAAGCGGATCTGTTCGCACAGGCCCGTGAACTTTGATCTGGAAACTTTGATCTGGAGCATATATATATATATATATATATAATAAAAGTGACCTACCGGTTACCTATTCAATTAATAAAGAGTTAATAAAACAAAATGTACAAAATATTACAACCCAAAATTAGTTCACTCTAAAACACATGCTCTAGCACAAAATACATCCAAATGTAAAAACATAAAAAGCATAAAAACATAATGCATAAAGCAGGCATCCACCCTATCCACATAGTAGAACACTTCAACGACGTAGAGTGAGATTGCCAACCCCTCGTACTACTACTCCTTGATGCCTGTGCGCAGCCTCTTCCTGACCGCTGTCTTAGCTCCACATGCTGACGAGGGTTCCTTAGAATTGGCAGCTGATCTGATTAGATCCTCCTCCCTTGATCCGCTCAACCCCAATCTGTCTGTTTGCCTCTTGCTTTTCCTCATCGTTTCATCTAGCACTGCCTCCTTCGACAAAACACCCCGCTTCTCCTCCCGTCTCCCTACTAAGTTGTTGACTTTTCTTGCAAAATCTTCTTCCTCACTATCGGACACACTATCTTCCTCCCCCCTCCTTGTAATGCACTGATCATCGCATCGTCTCTTTCTTCTTCTGTAATCTTCTTCTGTGCTATATCATGTTCATATCCTCCCTATTCACTGTCAGTCCCCGAGCCTCTTTGATTAATAACAGGGATTTCATCTACTCCTATGCCCACTCGAACTATTTTGCAAGATATTTACCAAAGAAAATTTAATAGCCGCACAGAAGATCACACTGAACAGGATATATATAACAATTTTAATTTACTTGGGAAAGCACATTTGTATATGTTAAATATTATATTAGCTATTATATTAGGGTAAAAAGGATATGAGAAACTTGCTCATTTAGTAAATGAGCAATTGATTATGTGGCATGCATGTGATACATTGGACAATTAACTCTTTTAAGGATTTTCCAATCACATATATCCCACATCATCAATTGCTTATATACTAAATGAGCAAATTGCTCATACCCCTTTTCCCCATTATATTATGAGAAATTAGTTTAGTCTCATATCGAATAATGTGTTGTTTAATTTTCTCTTCTCTCCTCTATATAGGAGACATAACTGTACTTAGTTTATTAAAAATCAATAATCAATCAATAAAGTATTTTTTCTTATCCCTAATTCTAACATGGTATCAGAGCTTGTATTCCTATAAGACCTATCCTAATTGGCCTTATCCTAATTTGATCCTCGTTATCGGGGTAGAGTGATTCTCGTCTTCATCAGAATCACTCCACCTCCCGACATCTACTCCTAATCAAACCCTAATCTCCATACCCTAATCGTCAACAGCAAGAGCCCTAATCGTCAACAGCAAGAGCATGGCTACCGACGACACCCTCTTCATCTTCTCCAAACATCAACCCGCAACCAACTTCGGCAACACCCACCACTGCAACTCCGGCGACACCACTCACCACCACCGTCGATAGCACACCTCCAAACACCCGACATCAAAAACATCTACCTCGATGCCTCCCCAAACCCCCAAACGGCCGAACCCCACTTTCGACGCCCAAACCCACCAAATCCACCATCCTCTACCACCAAATCCATCATCCATGTTGACCAATCCCAAAATCAACATAATCCCGGAGTCGACACCAGTCAGATCCCGAAGACCACCTCCTATGTTGTCTTCATCATCATAAACCTCTCCCCCTTTCCACAACCACCCCCAAAAACCCTAACTCTCAACTCTAGCGTGAATCAACTCCTAAAGAACTCCCTTCCCGAAATCCTACCCCGCCGCCACATTCCCCAAACACCACACCCGTAGCCCTAGCCGCCTCCAATTTTCTAATCTACAAGAATGAAATGTTTGCCTAATTAGTTTATTAAAAATCAATAATCAATTAATAAAGTATTTCTTCCTATCCCTAATTCTAACAGTATAATTTATATAAGGATACTAAATTCATGCAGAGTGCAATGTGCATGTAGTTCAGTTAGGGATTTGACAATAGTTAGCATCCATAAATAATACTCCAAAAATTTTATTTTCTCCAAAAATAATACTCCAAAAATTCATGTCGAGTGCAATGTGCATGTAGTTTCAACTTTTTAGATTTTATTTTCCCAAAAATTTGATGCCAACTCACCATCTATGTTGCCGCTGAATTCGGGTGTGGGGGCAGTAGATGAGATTTGTAGGTTCGTGAGGAACTCACAAAGATTGACCCCTTCTTCTCCTTGCAAACCGGTGGCTCCTTGGTGCTCCCTTGCGACTTGCACAAATGTTCGAGACACCGGGATGGATCCCGGCGACGAACCCTCCGACGATCAAGTCAATACACAGAAAAAGAGAAGGAAAAAAGCTCAGGTGTGCAAAGTGTGATCACTTTTAACAGTAGGGGGTTTTATAGCCGCGATGGGGATCCTTTTCGGGATGAGAGCAGATCCCTATTTTCCAGTGCGGGAGGATAAGGGTGGTTGTAACCACCTCCTCCAAATCAGGGGGAGCCAGGATTTCCTCCACTCATGTTGAACTGGCCCCTAACGGGTTGAGACCCGTTCTCAACTGGTCAGATCTGTTAATGGGTTAGCGAGTCCAGGAGGAGAGACCCGGTTCCCAATTCGGACCCATCTGTAGGCGAGATTACCATCTTGCCCCTGGGACTTTGAGATTCGTGCCCGTTATGAATGGTTCCGATTTAACCCCATTTTAGCCATATCAATCTACTACTAGCAACTCTATATATTTTTGCAAATGATGTAAAAAAAATGTCTTGAAATCAGAATTTGTATTGAGAAAATATTAATTACAATTTCTTGACATCAGAATCTGTATTGAAAAAAGAATTAGTAATTAAATCATGGAGACTTATTAATAAGGATATAGAGGGAAACAAATGTTTATCTCACCCTTCCTTAATCTGTGTGCAAAACTCCTGATCACTTAAAGTGAAATGGAGGGAGTAGTAATACTCGCAGTATTCTTTAACAACTGGGCATGATGCTTAATTTCATCGACAGAAAATTAAGGACCGCAATATCTACATTCTACTATTTATTAGAGGTTTTAGCGTGTGAACATGCATGTGGAGTCAAAAACATTCAGCTTAATTAATCTGATGTTTTGATTAATCTAAAGACCAAGGTCTCTAATTAATTAATATGAACAGTACCAATTGAGAAAGCACTACTAAATTTATTCTCTTGTGAGATGCATGCATGGGTAGTAATTCACCAATTTCAATTAGCATAGAATTATCTCCTGCTAAATTTATTCTTATTAGCGACACACATGTTGTATTTAACAAATTTAAAATAGCATAGAAATAGTATACAGAACTGATTATCGTTCATTTTTTAAGTATTACTAGATATAGAGATAGAATGACTAATATCAATCAATGGGCCCTCTCTTTATTAAAGATTAAGAAGCAAGTAGCATCTAACTTTGTCCACTAACCCTAATATAACCTACTTTAAAATAAAATAGTATAAAACACTAAACAAGTTAGCTAAAAGAAGTAAGTTTATTCAAGTTTGCTCAATAAAACTGATGCGGTTTGTTTTTGGAGAACGTGTGGATGCACCAGGCATGAGTTCTTACTCAATTTGTATTGAAGGAGGAGACACCTATGCAGGCGATCCTTGGCTGGACGTGCGGTACTGAGGTAGGCGGTATTGATGTGGAGGCTGATTCTCGGCTCGGATCTTTGAGGCTCGGATCCAAGGGTCTCGTGTACCTGCAGACGGTCTCGGAACACCGGGGTTGGTCCCGGTGGCTGACCCTCCGACGATCTAGTCAGTCACTAAGAGAGTAATAGTAACTAGGGTTTCAGTGGGAAAAATTGATTACCTGGTGAAGGAGTAGGGGTCTGGTATTTATAGAAGATGCCAACCGGGTCTGGACCCGTTTGGGGCCGGGTCTGGACCCGGTTGCCCACGTGGCTGAAGCGGTGGAAACCCGAGCGGTTTAGGGCTGACGTGGCAGATGCCCGGGCGGTTCCCCGGGCTGACATGACAGTAGTCCGAGCAGTTTTCTGACGCTGACGTGGAGGATCTGGAGGATCAGGAGGTGCGCGCATCCTGAGGGGATCCTGTGGCCCAGGATGGGCCACGTCGTTCCTAACCCATATCACAAGTCCCACACTCCTGTAGAGCCGGGTGAACCAGCCCTGTAGGAGTGATTCTTCGCCTCTGTAGGAAGAGCAGGGTGGATGTTGGGGTGAGAAAGTAGGATCTGCTATCTTCTGAAGAGGTCAGGGGGTAGGAAGAATGGATCCCTCATTGGAGTTTGCGCGGGAGGCTGTGTAGAGGAGAAGGAGAGCCAGAGCGATGCTTGCCGAGGCTTGGGGGTCAGCAAAACGAGCCCATGGGGTCGACAGATGAGCCCTAAGGGTCGGCAAACGAGCCCATAGGGTCGGCAGACGAGCCCTAAGGGTTGGCAGACGGTCCCCTCGCTAGTTGGAAGAGCGAGGGGATGCTGAGGCCGACTTTGTAGGAGATTGGCTTTTTAAAGTGCTTGGGGTCGGCGGACGAGCTCGAAGGTTCGATAGACGAGCTCCAAGGGTTGGTAGACGATCTCCTCGCTAGTTGGAAGAGCGAGGGGAGGCGAGGTCTTCTTCTGGGGCTCGGTCTGTCGAGAACTAGGGGTCGGCTGACGAGTCCCTCGCGACAAAAGGAGGGCTCATGGGGCTAACGGTGCTATCCGAGCTCCGAGCCCTTCTGAACAAGGAGGATGTTTTGGGGCTCGTGGTGATACCCGAGCGCCGAGCCCATCCGAAGTAAAAAGGGAGGCAGTTGGGGCTCGCGGTTCTATCTGAGCGCCGAGCCCCTGCGAAATAGAGGGGGCTAGTAGGGGCTCGTTGTGCTATCCGAGCGCCGAGCCCCTCCGAAGTAAAAAGGGAGGCAGTTGGGGCTCGCGGTTCTATCCGAGCGCTGAGCCCCTGCGAAATAGAGGGGGCTAGTAGGGGCTCGCTGTGCTATCCGAGCGTCGAGCCCCTCCGAAGTAAAAAGGGAGGCAGTTGGGGCTCGCGGTTCTATTCGAGCGCCGAGCCCCTGCGAAAATAGAGGGGGCTAGTAGGGGCTCGATGTGCTATCCGAGCACCGAGCCCCTCCGAAGTAAAAAGGGAGGCAGTTGGGGCTCGTGGTTCTATCCGAGCGCCGAGCCCCTGCGAAATAGAGGGGGCTAGTGGGGCTCGTTGTGCTATCCGAGCGCCGAGCCCCTCCGAAGTAAAAAGGGAGGCAGTTGGTGCTCGTGGTTCTATCCGAGCGTCGACCCTTCTGTGAGAATAGAAGGGGAATCATTGGCTCGCGATTCTGTCCGAGCGTCGACCCTCCTTTGATAATAGAAGGGAAATTATTGGCTCGCGATTCGATCCGAGCGTCGACCCTACTGTGATAATAGAAGGGGAATTATTGGCTCGCGCTTCTATCCAAGCGTCGATCCTCCTGTGAGAATAGAAGGGGAATTATTGGCTCGCGCTTTTATCTGAGCATCGACCCTCCTGTGATTATAGAAGGGGAATTTTCGGCTCGCGCTTCTATCCGAGCGTCGACCCTCCTGTGATAATAGAAGGGGAATTGTTGGCTCGCGATTCTGTTCGAGCGTCGACCCTCCAGTGAGAATAGAAGGGGAATTATTGGCTCGCGATTCTATCCGAGCGTCGACCCTACTGTGATAATAGAAGGGGAATTATTGGCTCGCGCTTCTATCCGAGCGTCGACCCTACTGTGAGAATAAAAGGGGAATTATTGGCTCGCGCTTCTATCCGAGCATCGACCCTTCTGTGATTATAAAAGGGGAATTATTGGCTCGCGCTTCTATCCGAGCGTCGACCCTCCTGTGATAATAGAAGGAGAATTATTGGCTCGCGATTCTGTCCGAGCTTCGACCCTCCTATAAGAATAGAAGGGGAATTATTGGCTCGCGCTTCTATCCGAGCGTCGACCCTCCTGTGATTATAGAAGGGGAATTATTGGCTCGCTCTTCTATCCGAGCGTCGACCGTCCTGTCTTTGTCGAAAAAATCCTTTTTTGAGAGAAAAAGGTGGAGGGGTAGTGGGGGTAATTTCATGCCTATTGCTGACGTCATGGGCGCAAAGATCAAAGCGCTTCCAGATCTGGGTAGCCGTTGGATCTTGTCAGTTAAGATCCAACGGCCAGATCTTGTTTTGCAAAAATCGAGGAGTCGTTTTCCTCTTTAAAACCCCATCCCCCTCCCTCATTTCTCCATCTTCACCTTATTACTCACTTTCCAATTTTTAACAAGAGCGGGAATCTTACTTGCCGTCGGTAGATTTTCCGCTGACCGTAACTTTCTACGCTCCAGGTTAGTATTTTTCTTTTTAGTAATGTTGCGAACTCAGTCCGGATCCGAGGCTAGCTCGTCAGGTAGTTCTGCGGAGGAATCGGAGCAGGAAACGTCCTCGTCCTTGAGCAAGTACAAGGTGAAGGAGGAGGTTCTTACCGACCCCGGGTCAGACGGTGACGATGTTGTCTTTGTGGTGTCCCCGTTGAGGTCCAGGAGACCAGGGAAGGAGCCCATGGATGAGGGTGACGAGGAGGAAGATTCGCAGGGGGACGGCGAGGACGAGGACGAGGAGGAACTGGATCAGGAGTGGGATGATGATGAAGAGGAGGGGGACGAAGATGAGCAGGTCGTCGAGGGTGCTGAGGGTGACGAGGAAAACGAGGAGGAGGAGGTCGACGAACAGGAGGCCGGCCAAAGCACGGCTGGAGGGCCGACAGGGGTCGGGGAAGATTTTCCACCACTTCCCCCTTTGTCGACGCCATCCCCCGAGCATAAGGCTCGCCCTCGTCGGAAGAAAAAAGCCATGACCATTCCCCACAGTCCTTCCTCGCCCGATGAGTACGCGCCGAGATCGGGTCTCGAGTTTCCCCCAGTCACCTTCAGGAATCCAGGGTCGATTCGTATGTATCCTGACGACATTAAGGATATCGAACCGATCCCTCCCGTGCCGGGCGAAGACACTCGGGTGAAGATCCGCACAGATAGCATCCACAGCATTCTGAAGGCGGAGTACCTCAACATTATCAGGGCTGCCTACTATATTTCGCGGGAGTTCGAGATCTTCCTTCTGAGCCCGGGTATTCGGCCCACCACGGCTCTGGCGCTAGGGTATTGTATGTTTCCTGAGGACGCCTTCCTCTCGGGGTTGAGGCTGCCCCTCCATCCTTTCGTGAAGAGGGTTTTGAACTGGGCGAAGCTGTGTCCCATGCAGTACGGTCCGAACTCCTGGAAACATTTAGTCTGCTACATGCTGAAGTGTCAAGAGAAAAGAGTGAAGCCGAGGCTGACGTATTTCCGAGCTATTTTTGGGATTGGTTTGCTCGGAGATCAGGAGGGGATATTTTACTTTTCGCCGAGGCCGCATAAGAAGGTTATGCACGGTCACCCGGACTCTATAAAGGCGTGGAAAGAAAAATATTTTGTAGTTCGGACTGAGGGGTCTTGGGGAATCCCAACCAGCTGGAACTTCGTCAAGCCGAAGCACAAGCCTCCAAGGAAGAGCGACTTGACTGCCAAGGAATGGAAAAGGGTGGAAAAGATCACTGGGGGGCACAGTATAGCGTGGCCTCGAGTGACCGAGATACACCTCGCCCGGGCCAGACTGAGTCCTGCCGACCCCAGTATGTCTCTTTCCGAATATGTTCATTTCCTACCTTCGTGTTAACGTTAGCTTTTCTTCTGTGTTTTTGTAGGGATGACAACCCAACAGGCGGACGCGAAGAAGTTGTTGCTCGTTGTCGCCGAGAAGGCGAGGGTAGAGAAGAGGAAGAAGGCCGAGCAGGAGAGGATAGCGGCCGAGAAGCGGAAGCTTGCCGCGCAGACCGGCGCGTCCTCCCAAGTGCAGGCATCGGTGGCCGAGGAGCCTTCCCCGGCGAAGAGGGATAACAGGCCACACTCCCAGTCCTCCCATTTGTCGAGGGGGGCTCGGGACGTGGCTGGCGGTTCGGGCAAGGCCGTGGATGTCCCGGAAAAAGGGCTCTCCCCTCTCTGGCCGACCGCCGAGGAGATGGTGAGTAAGCATGGTACGCTGCCATTTGCCCTTAATTGGTCTATCGTGCGGGGCGATTCTCTGCTCGACGGGCCTGTGGCGGTCGAGTTCGTCTCGAAGTGCGCCACCGAGCGCGATCGGATGGCCCTGGCGGTGCAAACGGCGGACCAGGCCTACATGCGGTGGTATCAGGAGACCTTCTCGGTAAGTTGGCTTGGCTCTGTTTTACTTAATGACTTGAGTTTTTCTGATTTCTCTCTCTTCGGACAGGCGATGCTCCATGGCCAGCACTTCCACAAATGCTTGGAAAAGGAGATACTCATCGAGAGGCGGAATGCGGAGAAGTACCTCCGTGAGCTGAACAAGGCCACGGATGAGCTGAAAGAGGCCCGGGCGATGGTGGCCGTCCACGAGGCCCAGATAGAGTCGCTCTGCAAGATCCACAAGCAGGACCGGGAGGATCTTGAGGCGAAGATCGCGGCCGAGGCGGCGAGGGGGAAGAAGGCAATGCAGAAGATGGAGTCGGCCTTGGGAGATACCATCATAGTGGCGCAGGACGAGGCGTACGAACAAGCCAAGTCCCATTTTAAACAGATATACCCCGAGCAGCACGTGGACCATCTCTACTATGGGTGGACGCCGAACCTTCCTCTCACCCCGGGGGGCGATGATACGGGGGGCAATCAGGTCGATGAAGAGGTGCCACCCCCCCCTCAAGAATAGATCTTTTTTTTCTTTTTCTTTTCTTGTTTTGATGTAAATGCCTTGGGCGGACTGGCCACCGCGGCTTTTGTATCAAACTTTTTGAAAGCAATGAAATTTATTTTTTGGGCCGATCCTTTCAGACTTGTGTTTTTTGTGATGTTTGTTCTCGTCTTTTGATAGATGCACGGGACCAGTGTCGCCCTCCCCATTTTTGTCGAGGTACCCCTAGATCGAACGGGGTGGAGGCCACGGAGGCAGTTTTGCTTCGTCAACAGAAGCACGCTCGGGACCGAGCCGCCGCCTTTAACTATTTTCTGAACAAGTCCAGGGAGCTCGGCTTAGAGTTGGCACGCCTGAAGAAGGCTGTAGCTGACCGGGACTGGTGGGTTATTCAGACAGGCTGTTCCCTCTCGGATGTTTCGAGCGCGAGGTCGGCTTCGGAGTCATTTCTTCGTGAGGCTGTAGTCGAGAAGGAGCTGGAGATCCGCAGACTGAAGCTGGTGTTGGGCGCTGGTTTGATAGAAGGGGCCAGCAATGCGACCCCGGGGCGGTCTCCGATATTTCTACCAGATGGGGTGCAGCCCGAAGATGCGGGAAGCTCGGTGGCAGGCGTGTCTTCCCGGGTCGGTCCGGCCGAGCGTGATGGAAGTCCCGAATTCGAGTTCACGGCCGAGTGAGTGAGTTGTGAGCTTTTTCATTGTATTTCTACCGACGTTCAATGAGTTGTAAGCAATGAGTAATGAATAAGAACCTTTGATTTTCCACGCTCTGATCACCTTGGTTGTTAGGGACGGTTGCCGGGCTAGTTGCGCAGGGGTCGGCTCCAAGGTGGCCTATTGCAACGGGCACAACAGTGGCGGCGGTTAGCTTTTCGATAAGCAATAACTATCGACGTTTCGCATTCCCATGAGCATTTTTGGCAACGTTTTGCCTTCTGTCGTTTCGCATTCCCAGACGCAATAAATGAGGGCCTCGGGGGGCTATATAATCCCCTACTCCCCTCGTTGGTTGTCAGGCAGTGAGCCGTCTGATTCGGGTGCCTCCCAAAGGTGGCCGCCCAGAGAATATAATGTTTCTGAGTACTCCGGATCGGAGGCACACCGATCACCCTCGGACATTTCGGGGTCCAGGCCGTTAAGGCTATGAGACCCCGGGTTGTTCGTTGGTGAGCGGTGGGCCGATCGATCGGTTCGGGGGGTCGGGGGGAGCTGAAGCGTGGTGGCTCTTCTGTCGTCCGGGAACAATTCGGGGTTTTGGGCTCGTAAAAGCCGTAAACCCCGAGTTGTTCGGGGGCGAGAGGAGGGTCAGCTGAACAGCTCGAAGGCTCGGAGCGTTTGTTCCGGGACGGAGAGAGCAGCGGGTCGATGGCACCCCTGCCATCCTCGAGCAATTCGGGGTTTAGGCTGGTCAAGGCCGTAAAACCCCGAGTTGTTCGCGGGTGAGAGGGTGGTCAATAATTCGACACGAGGCTCGGGGCGTCTGCCGAAGGTGGACGCTCTAAACCTTAATAAAATTTTGTCAACACTGGGTCGGGACCGAGCGTGGTGCTTCGGTTCGTCGAGCCCCCATATTTGTGAGAACCATTTGCAAGAGTGTCGAGGTCTCTGCCGAGCGTCAAGGTCGCGGTACCTTGAATAAGGCACCCGCCTTTCTCTGGGTCGACGCCGAGCTCCAGCACATGTTCTCAGGGAGAGACGGTGCAGGCGTGGCTGGCGGATGTCGCCTCGTACATAGGTTGATGAGCTTGAAGAAGCCCAAACCGAGCGAGGGACGGATGCCGAACCCCCATACCGGTGAGAAAGCAACTGCAGGCGTAGCAGAGAGTCGCCGCCGAGCGTCAAGGTCGCGGTGCCTTGGAGAAGGCACCCACCTTGCTCGGGGTCGACGCCGAGCTCCTACACATGTTCTCAGGAAGAGACGGTGCGGGCGTGGCTAGCGGATGTCGCCTCGTACATAGGTTGATGAGCTTGAAGAAGCCCAAACCGAGCGAGGGACGGATGCCGAGCCCCCATACCGGTGAGAAAGGCAACTGCAGGCATAGCAGAGGGTCGCCGCCGAGCGTCAAGGTCACGGTGCCTTGGAGAAGGCACCCGCCTTGCTCGGGGTCGACGTCGAGCTCCTACACATGTTCTCAGGGAGAGACGGTGCGGGCGTGGCTGGAAGATGTCGCCTCGTACATAGGTTGATGGGCATCAAGAAGCCCAAACCGAGCGAGGGACGGATGCCGAGCCCCCATACCGGTGAGAAAGGCAACTGCAGGCGTAGCAGAGGGTCACCGCCGAGCGTCAAGGTCGCGGTGCCTTGGAGAAGGCACCCACCTTGTTCGGGGTCGATGCCGAGCTCCTGCACATGTTCTCAGGAAGAGACGGTGCGGGCATGGCTGGCGGATGTCGCCTCGTACATAGGTTGATGAGCTTGAAGAAGCCCAAACCGAGCGAGGGACGAATGTCGAGCCCCCATACCGGTGAGAAAGGCAACTGCAGGCGTAGCAGAGGGTCGCCGCCGAGCGTCAAGGTCGCGGTGCCTTGGAGAAGGCACCCGCCTTGCTCGAGGTCGATGCCGAGCTCCTGCACATGTTCTCAGGGAGAGACGGTGCAGGCGTGGCTGGCAGATGTCGCCTCGTACATAGCTTGATGAGCTTGAAGAAGCCCAAATCGAGCGAGGGACGGATGCTGAGCCCCCATACCGGTGAGAAAGGCAACTGCAGGCGTAGCAGAGGGTCACCGCCGAGCGTCAAGGTCGCGGTGCCTTGGAGAAGGCACCCGTCTTGTTCGGGGTCGATGCCGAGCTCCTGCACATGTTCTCAGGGAGAGACGGTGCGGGCGTGGCTGGCGGATGTTGCCTCGTACATAGGTTGATGGGCTTCAAGGAGCCCAAACCGAGCGAGGGACGGATGCCGAGCCCCCATACCAGTGAGAAAGGCAACTGCAGGCGTAGAAGTGGGTCGCCGCCGAGCGTCAAGGTTGCGGTGCCTTGGAGAAGGCACCCTCCTTGCTTGGGGTCAACGCCGAGCTCCTGCACATGTTCTCAGGGAGAGACGGTGAGGGCATGGTTGAAACAGAGTTGTTTGATTGGATGCACGTTATCAAAAAACCAACCAGGCCGAGCCGCTCGAGCACCGAACCCTAAGCTTGTAAGGGAAACTTTTTGGGCTCGCGCTGTTATCCGAGCGCCGAACCTTAAGCTTGTAAGGGAAGCTTTTTGGGCTCGCACTGTTATCCGAGCGCCGAACCCTAAGCTTGTAAGGGAAGCTTTTTGGGCTCGCGCTGTTATCCGAGCGCCAATCTCGAGATATGTTCTTTATTTGTTACAAAACACGAAGCCGTGGGCTTGTTTTAAGAAAGCTGGCATATTTACAATATATTTAAACCTTACAAAAGACTAGGCACGACGTGCTGACTACAATCATGATATTTTACATGGAGGCTACTCTCCTCCCAAGAACTTAATTAAGTGCTCCGCGTTCCAGGGCCTCTTGATGGGCTTTCCTTCGGCACTGGTCAGTCCGTACGTGCCGGGGCGCATGACTTCAGATACTTTATACGGGCCCTCCCAATTTGGTGCCAACTTTCTCTTCTGGCCGGGATTTGATACTGCCAGCTTTTGGAGGACAAGATCTCCGAGTTTGATGTCAGTTGGGCGCACCTTCTTGTTGTAGAACTTCTCTATTCTTTGTTGGTAGATGCTTCTTCTAAGGGCGGACTTTTCCCTGACCTCGTCTATGAGGTCCAGGTCGGCCCGCAGCTGTTGGGAGTTGGCGGCCTCGTCGAAAGCCATGATTCGGGGTGAAAGGATCCCGATCTCCAAGGGAATGATGGCCTCAGTGCCGTATGTTAAATTGAAAGAGGATTCTCTCGTGGGGATTCTCTTTGTCGTTCGGTGGGCCCAGAAAACGCTCGGTAATTCGTCGACCCATAACCCCTTGGAAGAGTTATCGAGTCGTTTCTTGAGACCGTCGAGGATTTGGCAGTTCGCGTTCTCGGCCTGGCCGTTAGACTAGGGATGGCATACTGAAGAGAAGCGCTGCTGGATCCAGAGATCTTCGCAGAACTTGCAGAAATTCTTACCCGTGAATTGAGTCCCATTATCCGTGATGTGAACCTGCGAAATCCCGAACCGACAGACGATGTGTTTCCAGAAGAACTGCTGGGTCTGTCGTTCGGTGATCGTTGCTAATGACTCGGCCTCGATCCACTTGGTGAAATAGTCGATCGCCACAATGAGGAACTTTCGCTGGCCCGTTGCTTTCGGAAATGGGCCTACTAGATCCATCCCCACATTGCAAAAGGGGTCGGACTGGCCATGGACCGGAGGTTCGCCTGAGGGGCCCTTTTCACTGGGGAGAATTGTTGGCAGGGGCCACACTTCTTCACTAGGGCGAGGGCGTCTTGCAGTATAGTAGGCCAGTAGTACCTGTGATTTAGTGCCTTCCGTGCTAGTGAACGGCTTCCCATGTGACATCCGCCGATCCCCTCATGCAGCTCCTTGAGGGCGTACTTGGCTTCATCCGGGCTTAGGCAACGGAGGTAGGGTCTGCTGTCTGTTGTTGTATAGGATCTTTTGAAGAGGGTGACATTGATGACAGCGAACCTTTCAGATCGGACCCTGATCCGCCTTGCTTCAGCTCGGTCTTTGGGGAGCTCTCCCTGGACTAGAAATTTTTTGATAAGAGTGGTCCAGTCGTCTGGAGGAGCTCCGTCTTCGACGCACAGAACCTCTGGGGTGTCTGTACTTGACTTTAACAGGACTTCAATCAGAACCGTACGGTCGAGGCCTTCAAAGGATGATGAACCCAATTTCGAGAGGGCGTCGGCCTGGGCGTTCAGCTCCCGGGGGATCCTTATGACAGCTGATTCGTTGAAGGACGATAATAGGCGTTAGACGATGGCCCGGTACCTGATCATCCAATCGTCACGGGCCTCGTAGTCCCCGGTGATCTGGCTGACCACCAGCTGAGAGTCGCTGAAGGCCTGGATCTGTTTGGCACCGGCTTGATGAGCTAGGTTTAGCCCGGCGATCATCGCCTCGTATTCAGCCTCGTTGTTAGAGGCCGGGAAGTTGAGGCGGAGACAATACTGGAGGAGGAAACCATCCGGACCTCGAAGAATGATGCCCGCACCACTCCCCGTTTCGCAAGAGGAGCCGTCGAAGTATACGTCTCACGTCTAGTGGGCTTCCTTGTTCGCCGATTGCTCGGAGATGGTGCATTCGGTAATGAATTCGGCGAGGGCCTGCCCTTTGATGGATGTTCTTGGTTGATAGCCGATGTCGTACTGGCTGAGTTCGATTGACCATTTAACTAGTCGACCAGAGTTCTCGGGTTTATAGAGCACGGCCTTCAGGGGTTGATCTGTGAGTACCTTGATCGAATGCGCCTGGAAGTAAGGACGAAGCTTCCGTGTGGCTATTACCAAGGCGTACGCCACTTTCTCCATTTTGGAATACCGGGTCTCGGCATCGAGCAGGACCTTGCTCACATAGTAGAGTGGCTTTTGAACCCCTTCCTCTTCTCGGATGAGGACGGCGCTGAGCACGTTCTCCGAAGCGGATAGGTAGAGCCAGAGTGGCTCTCCTGGTTCGGGCTTGCTGAGGAGAGGAGGGTTGGTGAGGTACTCCTTCAACTGTGCGAAAGCCTCTTGCTGCTGAGTACCCCACTCGAACCTTCCAGTGCCGTGCAGTGCTTTGAAGAACGGGAGTGACTTCTCTCTGGATTTGGAGAAGAAACGGCCGATGGCCGCCAGTCGCCCCGTAAGTCTCTGGACTTCTTTGACATTGCTGGGAGGGGCCATGTCTATTATGGCCTGAATTTTTTCGGGGTTCGCCTCGATGCCGCGCTGGCTGACGATGAATCCTAAGAACTTCCCCGAGGAGACGCCGAAGGTGCACTTCGCTGGATTGGGCCTCATGTTGTGGATTCGAAGGACCCCAAAGGCTTCTTCCAGATCGGCGACGTGGTGCTGTCCTTGTTGACTCTTGACGAGCATGTCATCGACGTACACCTCCATGTTATGCCCGATTTGATCTTTAAAGACTCGGTTGACGAGCCTCTGGTAGGTGGCGCTGGCATTCTTTAGCCCGAAGGGCATGACCCGGTAGCAGTACAGTCCCTAGTCTGTGACGAAGGACGTCTTGGCGATGTCTGGAGGGAACATCTGGATTTGGTTATAGCCTGAGAAGACATCCATGAAGGAGAGAAGCTCGTGACCCGAGGTAGCGTTGATCAGGGCGTCAATGTTGGGGAGAGGAAACGGATCCTTGGGGCATGCCTTGTTGAGGTCCGTAAAATCTATGCCGATCCTCCAACTCCCGCTCGCCTTCTTCACCATGACGACGTTCGCCAGCCATTCGAGGTAGCTGACCTCTTGTACAAAATGCGAGGATAAGAGTTTGTCCACCTCTGCGTTTACCGCCTGTTGTCGCTCAGGAGCGAACTTGCGCCACTTTTGGATGACTGGCTTCGACCCGGGGATCACGTTGAGTTTGTGCATGATGAGATCTTCGGAGATACCGAGCATATCGGAGGGCTTCCAGGCAAAGAGGTCGACATTGCGCCGAATGCAGGCGATTAAGGCGGACTTGAGGTTGGGGGCGAGGGAACAGCTTACACGAAAGTGCTTTGACGCATCCCCTGTCTCGAACGAGACATCTTGCAGCTCGTCTGCCGGCTCTGGCTCTGGCTGGGTCCTTTTGGGCTCCAGCTCGACGGCGTCGAGGGGAAACACACTGCTTTCGATTGCCGTCATGTAGCACGAACTTGCTGCTTCCTGATTCCCGCGGACAACTCCGACGCTAGTATTGGTAGGGAATTTTATCTTCTGATGGTAGGCCGAGGGAACCGCCTGGAGGGAGCAGAGCCCCGGGCGGCCGAGGATGGCGTTGTAGGCTGCCTTGACATTCACAACCATGAAGTCCATAGACTTGGTCCTTCTGTTGGTCTTTGTGCCCGCCGTGACGTCTAGGGTGACGATCCCTTCTATAGTCATGGGGACGCCGGAGAATCCGTGTAGGGTATACCCGGCTAGCTTGAGTTTCTCGCGGGAGAGCTTCAGGTTCTCGAATGCTTCGAGGAACAGAATATTTACCGAGCTCGTTGTCTACGAGGATTCTCCGGGTATCGAAGTTCGCCATGCTGAGGTTGATGACGAGGGCGTCACAATGAGGGAGCCGAACCACCTCCAGATCCTCTCCTGAGAAGGAGACAGGGAGTTGCTGGACCGGGGAGGAGAGAGGGCCCTGGACGGTATTGACGTCCCGGATGAAGGCCTTGCGGGAAGTGTTGGATTCGCCTCCCATAGGCCCTCTGTGGACGCAATGCAGGATTGCTCAATCCTCTGGCTCCTTGGGATCCGAGTCCCGCTCGGGACGCTGTCGGTGCCCTCGGGGAGGAGGGGAATCCCTCCTGCTTCTGTTGTCCTGCGGTTCCCGGGCGCCTTTTCGTCTGAACTCTCGGAGGTACCCTTGTTGGATGAGGGCCTCAATTTCGTCCTTCAGGGCGCGGCAGTGGTTTGTGTCATGCCCGTTGTCCCGGTGAAAACGGCATTAGAACCGCTGATCCCTCTTCTTGCTGGTGTTGTTGGATGGTCAAGGGGGGTACTAAACAAGGTCGCTATCTTCAATCGCTAAGAGGATTGTCGACACGTTCTGCGTCAGTGGGGTGTACCTCTCGAAGCGGGGGATCGGTGGAACCTTCTTTGCGGAGCCCCCGTCTCTTGGAGCTTTTTTCGCCGGCTCAATCTCCTCGGCCTTGCGCTTCCCCTTCCCGGGAGCTTCCTTCTGGTCCTCGGGATTGAGGGCCTCCTTGGCTCGGATATATTTTTCGACCCGGTTGAGGAGGTCGGGGAAGTCTATCGGCGGCTTTTTCGCCAGGGAGGCCTTTAGCTGTCCATGTCGGACGTTGTGGTGGAAAGCTGCCGAGGCAATGCCGGGGTCGAGGGATGAGACTGACCGCGCCTCGGCGGTGAACCTTCGGACGAACACCCGGAGTGGCTCCCCCTCTTTTTGCCGGAGTCCGAGTAGTGATGCACTCGTTCTTTCGGCCTTTCGGCTGGTTACGAAGTGGGCGAGGAAGCTGCCCTCTAACTGGTCGAAAGAATAGATGGAGCCGGGGGTGAGCTTGGAGAACCATTCCTGAGCCGGACCCCGGAGTGTTGCGGGGAAGGCTCGGCACAGGAGGGGATCCGATGCGCTGTGAATCATCATGAGGGTTTTGAAGCCCTCCATGTGATCAGCAGGATCGCCCTCGCCGTCGTATGTCTCGAACTGAGGCGGACGGAAAATTGCGGGGTATCTCCGCCTGCAGGATGAGAGCGGAGAAAGGAGGACGAACCGGCCGGTACCCCTGAGCTGCTTTTTGGTCGCCGTTACCAACGTGGTCGATGCGCTCCTCCATTTCTTGGAGGCACTTCAAAATGTCGCCATCATACTCTGGGGGGATTGTCGACTGGCGAGACACGGTACCCTCGGCCTGAGACCGAGTGTGGGAACGGCGAGCATCCTCGTTGACTGGGACTCCTCGGAGGGCACCCAAAATTTTCCTTCGGAAGTCCTGGAATTCCTGGTGGGTAACTGGGGCCCCTTCAGCCTGGTTCAGTTGGGTAGACTGTTGCCGGCCGACTCAGCTGAGCGCAGGCTCCAGCCCCTGGGACGGGGGTCTGGGATGGTTCGGAGCCCCTTGGGATGGGGGTCTGGGATGGTTCGGAGCCGAATTGGAAGCGGCTCCTCCCCTGCCTCGGCTGGCCTGGCGGTTCGAGATTACCCCCCGCAGGTCGCTCTGGACCCTTTTGTTGTTCGGTCCCTGAGGGTTGGCATCGATGCCTTGCGGAGGCACGTCGTGTCGGCGTGCGGAGGTAACAGCTTTTGCGGCTTTGGGCGCCATGTGAGCTCGGGTCGACGAGAACGCCGATAGGGGCGGAGCTCAGGTCGGCGTCTACTAGGGTACCGTTGGAAGTGAGGCTCGGATTGGCGTCTACGATAGGCAGTTTTTCACGGACGGCGCCATCCTGATGCGGTTTGTTTTTGGAGAACGTTTGGATGCACCAGGCGTGAGTTCTTACTCAATTTGTATTGAAGTAGGAGACACCTATGCAGACGATCCTTGGCTGGACGTGCGGTACTGAGGTAGGCGGTATTGATGTGGAGGCTGATTCTCGGCTCGGATCCAAGGGTCTCGTGTACCTGCAGACGGTCTCGGAACACCGGGGTTGGTCCCGGTGGCAGACCCTCCGACGATCTAGTCAGTCACTAAGAGAGTAACAGTAACTAGGGTTTGAGTGGGAAAAATTGATTACCTGGTGAAGGAGTAGGGGTCTGGTATTTATAGAAGATGCCAACCGGGTCTGGACCCGTTTGGGGCCGGGTCTGGACCCGGTTGCCCGCGTGGCTGAAGCGGTGGAAACCCGAGCGGTTTAGGGCTGACGTGGCAGATGGCCGGGCGGTTTCCCGGGCTGACGTGGCAGTAATCCGGGCGGTTTTCTGATGCTGACGTGGAGGATCTGGAGGATCAGGAGGTGCGCGCATCCTGAGGAGATCCTGTGGTTCAGGATGGGCCACGTCGTTCCTAACCCATATAAAAAACCATTCCCTACAAAGATAGAAAAAGATGGCTATCCTGTGGTTCAGGATGGGCCACGTTGTTCCTAACCCATATAAAAAACCATTCCCTACAAAGATAGAAAAAGATGGCATAAACTTGGAAATGAATTTTGGAACTAAACTACTTCTATCATCTAAGACATAGATTTTGTGTAGCATTTTTTTCCCTCTCTCTTTCTCCAACCTTTTTCTTTAGTTAATTAAGTCCTGAATCCAATTTTGCATTCTTTAAAAAGTTTACTTACTTAAATTTTTTAACTGAACTCGATCACCACGATCCACAGGTCCAATAGAAAGCTAAACAACAATTTTACTCAAAAACATTGAATTCATTTAGAGATTATGGGGTTAATTTGTTTGAAGAAAAAAGAAAAAATGGATATATATATATATGATTCCCCTTCCGATGTGCATTCGGCCTTTCCGCCTTTGTATTGACGATCCGAACCGTTAACATTGATCTACACAATGGGCCGGTCCTGACAATTTGAAGGTCCAGGACGAACAAAGATTATGAGGCCCTTCTTTTAATAATTGAAATACATTAATATATAAAAAATATTTTACATATTCAAAATAACCACAGAAAAATAGTCATATGTAAATACTTAAATGATAAGAAAGCTTGCAAATAGTTCAAAGATTTAAAAAAAATCATGGCAGAAGTAAACCCATTCTCTCTATAATCTGAAAATTGCCGTTTAAAATAGGCAGAGACCTAGAATGGAAAAGAAAGTAATTCATTAAGAGTCGTGATTATATATAATACGAAGTCAAAAAGACAAAGGCTAAATACAAGTGACAATGAATAGATTCAAAGACACAGTCTAAATATTGACCTTGTTCAACTATTGCCAACTTGAGTTTCTTTTTTATATCACCCGGCCCAAAAATATTTAATTAATTTAGCACACTTTATGTTTTGATATATCTCCCAAGAAGGTGAAGTTTTATCAAACTAAAACTAAGATTGATGAATATACATTTTTTTCATAGCTATACGTTGGGAATAAGTATTTTTGTTCCTTTCATTGGATTAATCATATAACTTAGTTTCATGAGGATCAAAATATTAAGTTTTTTGAATTTAGATAAGAAAGTAAAGTTTGTGAAAGTGATATACAAGAACATGCAAATTTAATTCAAGGCCTGTTCAAGTCAGATTTAAAATGAATATTTTTTTTTTTGAAAAGAATGTTGAAAATTCAAAAATAACTCAAGAATGAAGAAGGCAAAAACCATAATTATCAAATACCAAATACCAAATTACAACCTGTCATTATGTCAACCCATTGGAGTCTCTACTCATTTTCTTTTTAATAACTTGGAACTTTTTTTTTTGAAAAGGTATACAAAAACGGGCCCCAAATTTTTGGGGGCCAGGGCGGCCGCCTTCTGGGCCCTGCCCTAGGGCCGGGCCTGTCTACACATCTAAATTATTCTAAATATGTAAAATCAAATAATTTGAAATTCATTTGCCCATCCAGTGAAGTGTTACAAAATTGTATGACTGCAAATCGTTGTTTTTTATAGTCACATGGTGGATGGGCAAATAAATTTTAAATAATTTGATTTTGCATATTTAGACTAATTTAGATGTGTAGATCAATATGAACGGTTTGGATCGTCAATACGAAGGCGGGAAGGCCGAGTGCACAGAAGTGCATACGGCGATCTAGTGCACAACGGAAGGGGACTCTCTCTCTCTCTCTCTCTCTCTCTCTCTCTCTCTCTCTCTCTCTCTCTCTCTCTATATATATATATATATATATATATATATATATATATATAATAAAACACAAAGAATGCTATCAAGTGGCTCACCTTCAATCCCCCAAAAATCAAAGGCCAAGATCTAACCTCACAAGACACATTTTCCAACCTAAAATTTCAAACCCCAAAATCAATTTTCCCCTCAAAACTAAAAAACTCATTAATTTAAAAAAACAACAAACTCACTCAGGAGCTACTAAGTCCAGCCTAGTTGATCCCACGATAAGAACCCGGGAGTGAGAGTGAAAAGAAAAAAAATATATTATTCAATCAAAGGTCCAACTGATACTTTCGTTTTTCTTTTGTTATTTGTTAATAAAACGAAAACGAATGTGGTGGAAAAATATGGGTGCGCATATTCCCCGACAAACCTGTTACGGTAAGACCTGCAGAAACACGTATGGGTTCAGGGAAGGGATCTCCCGAATATTGGGAAGGAGCGCGAAAGCCGTTGCGCGTGAGCATATATTTCTCTCTTTCTCTCTCTCCCTATCTCTCTCTCCCAACCTTTATTTATTTATTTAGAAATTTAGATTTAAGATTTCAGGTTTGTAAATTTTTAGAATTTTCATGTTTTTTTATTACACATGTTATATTAAAAATAATAAATATCTCTTCAACAGTTAAATTTCATCATTTTCCACACTTAAAGTTCTAAGAAGTTAGATTTTACACCCTCATTTATAATTATTTTTCAACATATACTAATGAAAACATGGACTTTTATTTACAACTAATTATTATCATACTATTCAAACTTGAGCTACATAATTGTTGTTTTACTGTTTACAGGGCTTTTCGTATTTTGTATCGTTCCGAAGACGTGCCGTAGGCACGTGCCCACGGGCAAATCTAGTATATATATACATATATAGGCAAAATTTAAAAAAACGTCACAATAGTTTGGCGCTGTTTAAAAAAAGGTCACAAAACTTTGACTTTTTAAAAAAACCGCACAATGTTTAACTTTCAACTCACGGAGTTATCCAACCGTTAACAGGGATAATAGTTATGTGATGTTTTTTTAAACAAATGGGAACTTTTGTGATGTTTTTTTAAACAGAATAATAGTTCTGTGTTGTTTTTTTATACAAAACAATAGTTTTGTGATGTTTTTTTAAACATTACGTATAACCCAGTTAACGGTTGGATAACTCCGTGAGTTGAAAGTTAAACATTGTGCGGTTTTTTTAAAAAGTCAAAGTTTTGTGACCTTTTTTTTAAACAGCGCCAAACTATTGTGACGTTTTTTTAAATTTAGCCTATATATATATATATATATATATATATATATATATATATATATATATATATATATATATATTTCAAAGAAAGCTATCAAGTGGCTCACAATCAATCCCCACCAAAATCAAAGGCCCATATCAAATCTCACAAAACACATTTTTCCTCCAAAATTTCAAACCCAAAAACTAAAATTTTACCCCTAAAAAACTTATTACTTTATTACTATCTCTCTCTTATCTCTTTATTTTTTCATATTTCTCTCCCTCTCCCTCTCTCTCTCTCTATCTCTCTATTCCATTCTTTATTTACTTACTTAGAAATTTAGATTTTAAGATTTCGGTTTCGTAAATTTTCAGAATTTTTAATAGCTAATATATCTTCAACAATTAAATTTCATTATTTTTCACACTTTAAGTTCTAAGAAGTTAGATTTTATACCCCCATTTATAATTATTTCTCAACATATACTAATGGAAACATAGACTTTTATTTATAACTAATTATTGTCATACTATTCAAACTTGAGCTACATAATTATTGTTTTACTGTTTACTTGGCTTTTCGTGTTTTATATCGTTCCAAAGATGTACCGTAGGCACGTGCCCACGGGCAAATCTAGTATATATATAACTCACTTTGAAATCGAGTGAGTATTGAATTTTTTGCTTTCTTTGAATGAATACAAAAGCCCCTACGGTATATGGATAATGGTGATCATTCTAGCAAAGTTGGCAAATGGCAAGGTGGACTGCTTCATTCGGAATATTGAGTACTGTAATTTGACTCCAAATGCTTTCGTGTCAAACATTTGACTCCTCTGTAACCCAACCATCTCACTATGACTTAATTCAAGATAGAATGATGTATATGTTACTGTAAATCCTAGTACTTGTAGCTACATATATAGCCCCTAGGTCAGATGTGTCATGCGTTAACTACGATTTCTTTCTTCTTTCTTTTAACCCCTTTTTCTCTTACTTCTCTAGTACTGGCCTACTTGTTATTTTATCAAATCACTCTTATTATTAACAGTTTGGGTCCCTCAAACTCAATATAGGAAAAAGTAAGAGTACTACTCTACTAGTACAAGAGAAATGAAACATCAACGAAAACAAGTCGATTAACTAACTACTAATTGAAGGCAGTCTTGTTAAGGATGTTGGTATTATATTAGGTATTATATTGGTTTAGTTACAGATTAAAATATGTATTAGTTTACTCTTTGTATCTTTCAAATATATAGAAGAAATTGTACTCAGCTATAATCAATCTAATAATCTTATCTCAATCTCTCTGTTAACCTTATCATGGTATCAGAGCACTAATCACTATTCCTAATTCCTTATTTTTCTTTTCATCCCTAATCCCTAACCCTAATTACCCAATACCCTCCATCTCCAAGAGAAAGTGTAATAACAACAACAACAAGAGCGGTAACTACAACAACAGTTAGTAATCAATGTTGGAATTAATTTTTTGCAGTTTTTCGGGCCGGATTCCGGCAGGCTCCGGCCACCGACGGTACCGGAAAATGAGTGGATTGCGATCCTCTCGACGAGTACTATTCCATAGTGTACTCACTTGCCAAAAACGAATTCCGTATGAATGAGAAATGTTGGTCCAAAGTTGGGTACTTGAAATGTACTAACTTGACAACTTGGAGAAAATGAATAGTCCCATATCGGAAATTGGAAAAGATTTTTTCTAGTATATATACTAGAAAACTGGACTAAAGGGCGTGGCCCGGGGGTTACCACTAACGTGTAGTGGAGAGAGGACTTAGCCAAAATGACAAACACACATGCGCGCGCGCGCGCCCGGCCCGGCTCCGACCTCGGCTGGGTCTGGCTTAAATTTTTTTTTGTTTTGCCCAGACAGAAAACTTTTTCTTTACTAAACTGATAAGGATTTTCAGATTCAATAACTGGTGCCCATTACTTTGTAACAGCAGAGTAATGGCTCACCAGTTATGAATCTGAAGGGTCTCCATTACTCTGCTGTTACAGAGTAATAGCATCTGAAGAGTCTCCAGTCTCCAATTTTCCGTTATAAATCCAAACAGAGTCTGTTATACAGATAGGGTTTTTTCATCATTATTCCCCTTCTTCTCCTCTGTGTCAGTGTCAACTGAAAGTACATTCCAGATAATAGTTTGCTGAATCTCTGAAGCAAGGGTGCTGCTCTTCAGAGAAGGTACAGTTGTATCCTGGGAAGCAATTCGCCGGTCACCGTCACACTATGGCGAATTCTGCTTTAAGGAGAGAGATTATCAGTCTCGACTCAGTGCAAAGTCTTTAATTTACCGTTTCATTTCCTGTATTTCATTTCTTTGCAATTTCTGTTGTGATTTTCTCTTATTTATAAATTCGAGTTCTAACAATCAAATCTCAAACCCTAATTCTTAATCCTAATTATCCTCATCATCGTCCCCTTCACTGCTCCCAACCGAAACCCAAACTCAACTCCAACTCCAACTCCAACTTCATTACCCTTAACTTCATCACCTCCATTACCCCAAACCCAACCCAACTCCAACAACAACTCCCCCTCTCTATCTCAGATACAAACCCCAATCTCCTATTGTTGCCGCTGAATCTAGTGTGGGGGCAAACAGATAGTATTTGTGGATTCTTGGAAAACTTTGAATAGCAAACCTGTTACCTGTTCCGCCGGAGTTTGACCGTTGACTCCCGCCGTTCACCTGCAAAAAGTGCGAGACACTGGGGTTGATCCCGGCGACGCATCCTCCGACGCTCAAGTCAGTAATCAGAAGTGATTATGAAAGAGCGTAAAACTGGCAAAAGATTGATTACCTCTTAATGGAGATGGATGGGGAGTATTTATAGGTGCCGCTGGGATCAGATTAGGAATATAATCCCCGTGGTTAGATAAGGAATGTAATCCCTAATCCCCAGTGAAAGGATAGATATGAATCAGGGCCGTTGATTAGGATTAATCAGAAACCCTAATTCTATCCTTTCTGGACCGGGTTTGCTGCGGGTTGAAACCCGCACCCAGTTGAGGTGGATCCATTCACAGGTTAGTGGGTCTTCGAGGAAGAGAACCAGTACCCGCTTCAGACCCATTGGTAGGTGAAATTACGGTTTTACCCCTGGGCTTCAAGATTCGTGCCCGATTTGGACGGTTCCGATTTAACCCCATTTTTAGCCATATCACGAGCCCCCCACTCCCGAAGACTGAGTTTGATCAGCCTTTGAGGATTAGTTTTACTGTTTTAATGGCTGGCGGAGTTGTATCGTAGTCCAAATGAAAGGTTCTGAATCTTTGAAGGAGGTAGCATGGTGATTTTTCAAGTTGGTTGCACTCTAAGTTGTTCTTGAGCTTTTCTGGATGTTTGGTGATTTTTATCTATTTTTTCGGATTATTTATTTAATTTTGCGAACTGTTAACCGGTTGATCGGGGGTCGTAACAACACGTTCTAAGCAATAATTGTTCGTTCAGGGGCTCAAAAATATACCCCCGAATTTATAATTATTTCCTAGAATTTTTAGTTAATTTTCCCGAATTTTAGTAATTTTTTCGCAAATTTTAAATAAATAAAACGATTAAAATAAATAAAAACTAATTTTTAATACCGATTTATGGCGTGTCGCGATCTGGACCCTCCATCAGCATCGAGCGTGGTTTTCTGGGCGATCGGACGATCTATGTTCCTCGGTAGATAGTTTCTTCGTATGAGAGGGTCGGCAGCTCGGCTCCTCGGCTTGGAATCTGCCGAGCTACGTGGCACGATCCTGAGCATCCATCTCAGCGCGGATCCCAAAAAATGCTATCTTGTCGTTTAGTGAACGTGGCAAGATCCGGGCTGTCCATCACGTTGAGCATGTTTTTTGACAAGATCCAACGGCTGAGGAGGGTCGGCCTCTTTTTTCTCCATATGTGGAGGTCGGTTCCTCGTCCACTCAGCTCGGCAGTTCGGCGTTGTAGGCCGAATAAGTGCTCCGACAGGACGTTCGGTTCGAAGTAGCTCGAAGGCTCGACCAAGCTGTTCGTTAGCTCGGCTAAGCGCTCCGGTGGCTCAATTCCTTGTCTAATGTATTAGGGGCTCGGCAGTCCAGCCCAGCTGTTCGGTAGCTCGACTTGGTGCATCGGGATCTTTCGAGCTACATGGCACGATCCTGAGCGTCCATCTCCGCACGGATCCCCAAAAAATGCTATCTAATCGTGGCAAGATCTGAGCCGTCCATCATGTCGAGCACGTTTTTTGACAAGATCCAAAGGCTGAGGAGGGTCGGCAGAATTTTTCTCCATATGTAGGGGTTGGTTCCTCGGCACCTCGGTTCGGTTAGAACGGCGGTTCGGTGGCACGTCGAGGCGTTAATTGCCGAGGGGTGGTGTTGTGTTTTGACGAATTCTTGTCTTGAACCGTCGCCATCCTCCGACCCAGTAGCTCGGTTACTTAGCCAAGCTGTTCGGTAGCTCGGCCATGCACACCGGTGGCTGGCAGCTCGGAAGGTACGCGTGGCTAGATCTGGAGCGTCCATCACGGCGTGAATCACGAGGACGGGGTTCAGATCACGAGAAAACGTTATCTTGTCGTTTTGTGAGTGTGGCGCTATCTGAACCGTCCATCAAATTTTGACATGAATTTTGGAATGATCCGACGGTGATTCGGCATCGGCAGAATTTTTCTCCATATGTGGAGGTCGGTACCTCGGCACCTTGGTTCGGTTAGAACGGTTGTTTGCTGGCACGTCGAGGTGTTCATTGCCGAGGGATGGAGTTGTGTTTTGACGAATTCTTGTCTTGAACCGTCGCCATCCTCTGACCCAGTAGCTCGGTTGCTTAGCCAAGCTGTTCGGTAGCTCGGCCATGCACACCGGTGGCTGGCAGCTCGGAAGGTACGCGTGGCTAGATATGGAGCGTCCATCACGGCGTGAATCATGAGGACGGAGTTCAGATCACGAGAAAACGTTATCTTGTCATTTTGTGAGCGTGGCGCTATATGAACCGTCCATCAAATTTTGACACGAATTTTGGAACGATCCGACGGTGATTCGGCCTCGGCAGAATTTTTCTCCATATGTGGAGGTCAGTACCTCGACACCTCGGTTAGGTTAGAACGGTTGTTTGCTGGCACGTCGAGGTGTTCATTACCGAGGGATGGAGTTGTGTTTTGACTTATTCTTGTCTTGAAGCGTCGCCATCCTCCGACCCAGTAGCTCGGTTGCTTAGCCAAGTTGTTCGGTAGCTCGGCCATGCACACCGGTGGTTGGCAGCTCGGAAGGTACGCGTGGCTAGATCTGGAGCGTCCATCACGGCGTGAATCATGAGGACGGAGTTCAGATCACGAGAAAATGTTATCTTGTCGTTTTGTGAGCGTGGCGCTATATGAACCGTCCATCAAATTTTGACACGAATTTTGGAACGATCCGACGGTGATTTGGCCTCGGCAGAATTTTTCTCCATATGTGGAGGTTGGTACCTCGGCACCTCGGTTCGGTTAGAACGGTTGTCTGCTGGCATGTCGAGGTGTTCATTGCCGAGGGATGGAGTTGGGTGCTTTGAAGAGTCCTGGTTCTGAACCGTCGCCATCCTCCGACCTAGTAGCTCGGTTGCTTAGCCAAGCTGTTTGGTAGCTCGGCTAGGCACACCGGTGGCCGAGTCATGGACTTAAGTGATTTGAAGAGTTTTTGTTTTGAAACATCGCAACTCTTCGTTTTGGTGCTTTGCCTTCCCTTAATGGGCTTTTAAATGCCCAAGGAAGCCCAAACGTCGCTTTGAGGTTATAAATTCTCACTCCCCCACCCCAGAGCTCATTTCTCACTTTTCACTCCAAGTTTTCACTTTTACTCTCTGTGTGCTCTGCTAGCGGCGATTTTAGCTCCAAGGCGGTTGCGTTAGCTATCGCGTGGGACAGGCAATTTCCGGCAAACTAATTCCGACCGTGAACGTCACTTCAAGGCCACGTCCCATCAAGGTCAATTTATTTGCCTTAGCTTTTTTTAGAGATGTCAAGGGTAGACTCGGGGAGCGAGGCCTCGTCCTTGGGCGATAGTGGCTTCGAGGAGAGGAGGCGAATGGAGATCTGAAGAAAGGGGAAGGAGGTGGCCGGGCCGTCCGCAGCCGAGGTGAAGAAGAAGAAGAAGAAGGCAGTGGCCCGATCTCCTGTAGTCGAGGAGATCGTGGAGACTGAGAGGCGAGCCCCTGAGTCGGGCCGGTACCCTTGTGTACTGTCCGGCCATGCCGGAGTCAGGCAATACGAGGGTGAACTTCTGGAGAAGGCGATCGTAGGTCGGTCAGCAGTGTACGAGGAGAACAACCAGGTCCAGACTATCGAGGTGGACGAGATTGCGTCGGTATTATCCGAGAAGGACCTGCTCCGGATCAGAAAAGGAATCGCCATCCCTCCGGAGTACAAGCTGATCCTCCCCGGCCCTGGGATGCGAGCGAACTCCAATCTGTCGTCAGATATGTGCATGTTCGACTACGACTCGCTGAACGCCGGATTGCATTTTCCTCTGCACCCCTTTGTGTTAAAGGTCCTCCAGTGGTACTGTCTGGCGCCGATGCAGTTTATGCCGAACACCTGGCGCCACGTGAATGCCTTCGTGCTGCAGTGCTGCAACGCCGAGGTCGAACCAGACATGGTGATACTTCAGAGCATGTATCGGATTCACCGGATGCACAAGACCGAGCATCGCTACTACCATTACCCCGGAAAGGCGTTAGGCTCATAGAGAATCCGGACTCGATAAAAGGTTGGAAGGAGAAGTTCTTTTGTTGAGGGAGCCCTCGATGCTGAACATTCCGACTCGGTGGAAAGAAGAGGTGCCGAAGTTTGCAAGGGTCGACCCAGTACTGACAGTGGCCGTGGTGGAAGTGGCGGAGAAGATCATTGCTCTCCCAATGTTGAGCTGGAGGGAAATGACCGAGGAGGTGCTACACGGGTCGGGCCTTAGTCCGATCGACCCGAGTACGCTCCTGACTTCTTGTAGTATTATTTTTTTTCTAAGTTTCTTGCTCGTTTCTCTAACTTGCTGTTTATTTTGTTGTTTGGAATAGAAGCGCCGAAGATGGACTTTCTGGGCATGATGAAAGAGCGAGACAAGTTTGCCAACGGAAGGAAGAGGAAGAGGCCGAGCACAACGGCTTCGTCCGGCCGGCCCTCTAAGGCTCCTTCGGCAGTTTCTCCGCCTACTACCGTTCCTGAGGCCCCCTCGCCAGCAGTGGTTGTCTCCGCCGACCCCTCGGCTCCTGCCGCATCTACCACGGCCGGTGAGGCCTTCAACGTTTCGGCGGTGCTGTCGATCGAGGCTCCGCCCCTGACCACTCACGCCGAGGAGATCCTGACCGAACAGCATAAGAAGCTGTTCGTCCCGGACTGGCGAGTCAAGAACCATGACGGCTTCCTCGGGGACTCGCAGATGTGCATGCAAGCCATCAAGCATTTAGCGACCCCAAAGGATCGAGCCGCACTGAAGCCGGGGACGACTGGCGATGACACCTACGAAGTTGCTCGGTCACTTGTGTCGGTAAGCTTTGCATTCATTCTTTTTGAGAATTTCTTAAGTCTGTCGTTCGGCTTTTACTTTGTTCTTATTCTCTTTTTCCTTCGGCAGGCCACTTGTCACTTCGGCCACCTCATCCAAGAGTTCGCCGAACAGGAGAGGGAGTTGAAGGCCGCCAGTGACAAGGACAGGGCAGAGAAGGCAAGGGCGGTTCGGCAGCTCGAGGCAGAGCAGAGACGCTCGGATGGCTTGGTGGTCCAGGTTGCCGACCTCGAGGCGGACCTGGAGCGAGCTAAGGGGCGGCTCGCCGACGAGGTTGCCAAAGTCGCTAAGGCTGCCGAGGAGTTGGCGGCATCTGCGAAGGCACTGGAGGAGGCGAAGGCGGAGAAGGATGCCGTGGCGGCGAAGATAAGGGCGGAGGTTGAAGCCGAGGCGAAGGCGCACATGGCTTCTAACATGGAGAAGTCCTACGAAAGGGCACTCGACCATGTCCAGGAGCGCGTCCCCGACTTCCAGAGAATTGGATATAGGCTGTGGCCCGGGGCCACGGTAGAGGGCGAAGAAGAGGAGGGCGAAGAGGAGGAAGGCGACGAGGAGGACGAGGAAGCGCCTGTGGTCCCTGAGACTGTGGTGACCGACCCCCAAGCCGGGGCAACGGGGGGCGATGGGCCGTCTGGCGAGGCGCCTGTGGTCGAGCCGCCGCGGCAGGTGGACCCTTGATCTTCTCGTCTTCTTGTATTTTTGTTTTTCTCTACTTTGAATGTAATGCCTTTTCACGGACTGGCCACCACTTCTGTTATGAATGAAAAAAAAATTGGTTTCGGTCTTGTCTAAGTGTTTTGTTCGGATTTTTAGTCTTTCAATGTGATGCCCTCGTCTTTCAGATCGTCAAACTTGACTCGGACACCATTGCATCTCGGCACCGTGCAGAGCTGTTCAAGCGGTCTCGTGAAGCTCGTCTCGAGGGCAAGATTGACCTGATCCGAAGAGTGTTGTTCAATGTGGAGAAGAAGAATAGAAAATTACTGGCCGAGGTGCATCACCTGCGGATAGTCGAGGAAGAACTCTACGCTAAAGAGGAAGATTTGGCCTCGGCGCTAGCCGGGCGAGACGAGCTTGCGATGAAGGTCGAGCAGCTGCAGAGGGTTATAGTTGACAAAAGCATCGAGGTGACCCATTTGCGTCGGATCATATCCGATAGTGCTGACTACCCGGGTTCGGCAAAACTCCCTCGGCTAAAGATATCGGTGAAGGACGACACCTTGAAAGATAGGATCGTCGAGCTCGAGGAGGAGGTCACTCGTCTAAGGCCTCAGCCCGCGAGGGCCAACGTCTGCAGCACCTCGTGTACGCGCGAGGAGTGCGAACGAAGTAATTCCCTCTACAAGCTCGCGACTCGTCCTCCCGCCACAGGTCGAACTGTGGCCTATGCCTAGAGTGGCGTAGCTGTTAGCTCGAGTGGAGCCTCGGTCGGAGCCACTGTTAGGGTTAGTGGCGAAGAGGCGTCCCAGTTCGTCGGCCTAGAGACGAGCTCGGAGTTGAAGAGACGAAAACCTCGAGTGTCTCTGAATCGGAATGTCCCCATTTCGAGGAGGTGCTGAACAAGTTGTACTGGGCTTTTGATTTCTTGCATCGTCTTTTTTTGTTGTAACTTCTTGCCTTGTAAATTTATCAAGTTGTTTTAATGAAATCGAAGTTTGTCTGCTCATTGTTGTGCCGTAGTTGCCTTACTCTTGAAATGAACCATAAGAACCAATAGTTAGCTTCGTTCTAGCCATAGAACTCTTGCCTTAGCTGTAGAACTTTAGCTCTTGCTCGGGGTATACCGAGGCAACTTTGCATTTAGGTAGTGTGGTAGCTTGGATTTCAGACCCAAGCCACGTGGCTCAATCTGGACGGCCGATCACGATCATGGCACGAATCACGAGGTGGGAGGCTCGAGTTTCGAGAAAATGCTATCTTGTCATTTTGTGGATACGTGGCACGATCTGATCCGTTCATCATGTTCTAGTACGCGTTTTGAGACGATCCAACGGTGAAATTGGTTCGGCAGAATTTTTCTCCATATGTGGAGGTCAGTTCCTCGTTCGCTCGGTTCGGGATACTGGGAGAGTGCAGTCAAGCCGAGCGTTGGACTCCGAACTCGCCGTTAGAGTTGTTCAACGGTTGTGGGAGCAGTTCCGAATGGCAAACTACTTCTAGCTCGCTTAAGAGTGAGCTTACGAAGTAGAATCGAGCCAAGTGTTGGACTCCGAACCATCGTTAGAGTTGTTCAGCGGTTGTTGGAGCAGTTCCGAATGGCGAACTACTTCTAGCTCGCTTAAGAGCGAGCTTGCGAAGTAGAATCGAGCCAAGTTTTGGACTCCGAACCATCGTTAGAGTTATTCAACGGTTGTGGGAGCAATTCCGAATGGCGAACTACTTCTAGCCTGCTTAAGAGCGAGCTTGCGAAGTAGAATCGAGCCAAGTGTTGGACTCTGAACCATCGTTAGAGTTGTTCAACGGTTTTTGGAGCAATTCCGAATGGCGACCTACTTCTAACCTGCTTAAGAGCGAGCTTGCGAAGTAGAATCGAGCCAAGTGTTGGACTCCGAACCATCGTTAGAGTTGTTCAACGGTTGTTGGAGCAGTTCCGAATGGCGAACTACTTCTAGCTCGCTTAAGAGCGAGCTTGCGAAGTAGAATCGAGCCAAGTGTTGGACTCCGAACCATCGTTCGAGTTGTTCAACGGTTGTTGGAGCAATTCCGAATGGCGAACTACTTCTAGCTCGCTTAAGAGCGAGCTTGCGAAGTAGAATCGAGCCAAGTGTTGGACTCCGAACCATCGTTAGAGTGAAGAGTAAAAGCAGAGAGATGCAAACAATTTTACAAGTAAAATATGAAAAACTTCCTTTATTGATAACTAATGGCTAGCTGTTTCTAAGTTGCGAGCCGTTATTACATGAGAGAACTAAAGGAAAAGAAATACAAGTAAAAAGGAAAGGAACGGTTTGACATCCCAGAATACTTAGAGAGGCGTTAATGCTCTCTTTTGGTATTTCAAAAGATGGTCGGCATTCCAAGTCCTGGGGATCTCCCTGCCTTCGAGGTCTTCTAGTCTGTATGTCCCGGACAGAACTACTTTGGCGATCTTGTAGGGTCCCTCCCAATTTGGAGCTAGTTTGCTCTTCTGACCAGGAAAAGAGATGACTAACTTTCTGAGGACCAAGTCCCCTTCTTTGAGGTCAGTAGGACGGACTCTCTTATTGTATGCCCGCTCGATCCTTCTCCGGTAGCATTGTTGATGAATGGCAGCTCTTTCACGAATCTCATCAATCAAGTCTAGATTTGCTCGGAGCTCTCTGGCATTTTGTTCTTCTTCGTAAGCCAATAGACGAGGAGAGGGTATACCAACTTCTAGGGGATCATAGCTTCGGACCCATAGGTGAGATTGAATAGGAACTCTCCTGTGGGGGTCCGTTTTGTGGTGCGGTAGTTCCACTGCACGTTGGGGAGCTGATTAACCCATAAGCCTTTTGAGCATTTATCCAACCTCTTCTTAATACCAGAGAGGATCTGTCGGTTAGCATTCTCCACTTGGCCATTCGACTGTGGATGGGAGACAAAGGAGAAACATTGTTGGATGACGAGGTCTTCACATAGAGCTCGGAAGGCAGCCCCGGTGAACTGGGTTCTGTTGTCTGTTATGAGGACCCGAGGGACACCGAATCGGCAAATTATGTTCTTCCAGAAAAACTGAAGTATTTTGTTCTCGGTGATCGTGGCCAAGGGCTCGGCCTCTATCCACTTCGAGAAATAGTCGATGGCCACGACTAAGAATTTGAACTGGCCGGGAGCTGGTGGGAAAGGCCCTAGTAAATCCATCCCCCACATTGCGAAATGAATTGGACTTGATAGGGAAGTGAGTGGAGCTTGTGGGAGGCAGCGGATGTTGGAGTACTTCTGACAAGAGCTGCATTGCCGAACGTGTCGTTCGGCATCTTGTAGGAGAGTGGGCCAGAAATATCCGTAATTCAACACTTTGCGGGCTAGGTATCTGGACCCCGAATGTGCCCCGCCGATGCCTTCGTGAATTTCTTGCAGGGCATAGTTGGCTTGTTCCGGGGAGAGGCATCTCAAATAAGGCTTGCCGTCTACTTGTGTGAAGGAGCACTTGTATAGGATGCCCTCGATAAGTGTGTATCGCTCTGCTCGGGTTCTCACTCGGCGAGCTTCCTTCGGATCTTCGGGGAGGAGCCCATCCTTCAGGAACTCAACGAGGGGTTTCATCCAGTTATCTTGAAGCAAGACAGGTAGAGACTCTGTAGAATCGGAAGTTTCGTCTTCTATACTTGGCTTCAGGAGTACCTCAATCAAGACGATCTGCTCGAGACCTTGGAGGGAGGAGGAGGCTAGCTTGGAGAGGGCATCGGCCTGGGAATTCTCTTCTTGTGGGATTCGCTGGATGAGGGCTTCTTTAAATAGGGCCATGAGATTCCTGACCTTGGCTAGGTACTTAACCATTCGGTCATCGCGTGCCTCATACTCGCCTAGGACCTGATTTACGACCAGCTGAGAGTCGCTAAAGATCCGAAGGCACTGCGCCCCTACATTGCGAGCCATTCCGAGGCCGGCTATGAGTGCTTCGTATTCTGCTTCATTGTTCGAGGCCTTGAAGTTGATACGGAGGGAGTATTGGAGGATGAAATCATCTGTGCCGGCCAGAATGACCCCGGCTCCACTTCCCTCGTTACAAGAGGACCCATCCACATAAACCGACCAGACAGGTGGTCCCTTCATTGCTTGACTAAACTCGGGGATGGTACTTTCAACTATGAACTCTGCTAGGGCCTGAGCCTTGATCGTGGTCCGAGGCTGATATGTTATATCATGCTGGCTCAGCTCGATAGACCACTTCATAAGGCAACCAGAGGTTTTTGGCTTGTGGAGAACTTGCTTCAGCAGTTGTTCAGTAAGAACGACCACCAAATGGGACTGAAAATATGGGCAAAGCTTTCTTGCGGCCATCACTAGGACATATGCCATCTTCTCTATCCTGGGGTAGCGGAGCTCGGCATCCCGAAGTACCTTGCTTACGTAATAGATGGGCTTTTGGGTCTTATCTTCTTCCCTCACAAGAATGGCGCTGAGGGTCTGCTCGGAGGCTGCTAGGTAGAGGTAGGGGGGTTCACCAGAAATTGGTTTGCTGAGGAGAGGAGGATTGACAAGGTAAGCCTTGAGCTGGTCGAATGAATCTTGTTGCTGCTGACCCCACTCGAAGCCTTTAGCCCCCCTGAGAGCCTTGAAGAAGGGGAGGCACTTCTCCCCTGACTTGGAAAGGAAACGCCCTATGGCTGCCAGGCGACCCGTTAGCTTCTGAACCTCTTTGACATTCTTCGGGGGAGCCATGTCCAATATGGCCTTGATCTTCTCGGGGTTCGCTTCGATTCCTCTTTGGCTGACCATAAAGCCTAGGAATTTCCCCGACGAGACTCCGAACGCACATTTGTTCGGATTGAGCCTCATATTGTGTTTCCTGAGTACGTCGAATGCCTCCTGCAGATCGACCACATGATCGGCCCCATGGATGCTCTTTACAAGCATATCGTCAACATATACCTCCATATTCCGACCGATTTGTGCTTGAAAAACTTTGTTGACGAGGCATTGATAGGTGGCGCCTGCATTCTTTAGACCGAAGGGCATTACCCTGTAGCAGTAGAGGCCCTGATCGGTTATGAAGGAGGTCTTCGGGATATCTTGGGGAAACATTCGAATCTGATTGTAGCCTGAGAAGGCATCCATGAAGCTGAGGAGTTCATGGCCTGAAGTGGCGTCAATTAAAGTATCGATGCTTGGAAGAGGGAAAGGGTCTTTGGGGCATGCCTTGTTGAGGTCGGTAAAGTCGATACAAATCCTCCAGATCCCATTGGACTTCTTCACCATCACTACATTCGACAGCCATTCGGGATAGTTTACCTCCTGTATGAACCGGGCCATCAAGAGCTTGTCTACCTCCTCTTTTATAGCTAGCTGGCGCTCGGGGGCGAACTTGTGCCTCTTCTGTTGGACCGGTTTGGACCCCAGAGCAACGCTGAGGTGGTGGACCAAGAGCTCTTCGAAAATTCCGGGCATGTCTGCAGCTGACCAAGCAAAGAGGTCTTGGTTCCTTCGGATGCACTGGACTATGTCGGAGCATAGGGCGGATGGGAGGGTCTTGCTAGCAAAGAACGTTCGGCTTGGATCCTGCTCAGAGAAGAGCACTTCCTCCAACTCATCCACCAGCTCGGACATTGGTCGGACAACATCTTGGGGGATTTCTAGAGTTTCGAGGGAGAGGACTGGACCGAGGGTAGAGGTCATGTAGCACTTGCGGGCCATTTCGTGATTGCCCCTTACTTCCCCTACTCCTGCCCGGGTGGGAAATTTCAACTTGAGGTGATAGGCGGAAGGGACGGCTTCAAGGGCAGCTAGGCCGGGGCGACCCAAAATGACATTGTAAGTTGCAGGGACATCCACGACCATAAAGTTCATCGACTCCGTTCGGGTAGTAGGAGTTTTGCCAGCGGTTACGTCGAGGGTGATCACCCCTTTAATAGTTACTGGCACTCCCATGAACCCATGGAGTGTATAGCCGGTAGACTTGAGTTTGCCTCGGGATAGTTTGAGGCCCTTGAAAGCGGCGAGGAAGAGGATGTTAACGGAGCTGCCATTGTCCACTAGGATCCATTCCACTTTGAAGTTCACCATGTGGATGCTGATGACGAGTGCGTCACAATAGGGCGTTCGGACACCGTCAAGGTCTTCATCTGAAAATGAAACGGGCACTCCGAGGCCTTTTAGAGGTGTGGTGCGGACCGAATTAACTTCCCTAATAAACGCCTTTTGAGAGGAGTTGGAGGAGCCCCCCATTGGGCCCCCATGAATGAGGTGTAGGACACGCTCCTCTTCGAAGTCGGGCATTTCATCGCGTTCAGGACACTTGTTAGCCCCCCGAGGCGGGGGAGGAAGATCGGCTCGGTCCTTCCTTACGAACCTGGTCAGCTGCCCCCTCTGGATGAGGGTCTCTATCTCATTCTTCAGGGCCCGAAAATCATTGGTATCGTGGCCATGGTCCCGGTGATAACGGCACCACTTCTCTTTATCCCACTTCTTGCTAGGGATGTTCATTTTAGGTGTAGGTGGTATCACCCCCTCCTTCTCAACTTCCATGAGAATTGTGGAGATGTTGGAGTTAAGGGGAGTAAATTTTTCAAATCTGGGAGGAGGTCGGCGCTGGCCGCCATTATCCTTCTGGAGCTTCTTGGCCCCTTCCTCTTCTGTTCCCTTTCTCTTAGACCCGGAGGAAGACCCCTCCAAGTTGGGGCGGTGTTCAGCTTCTTCGGCCCGAATATACTTTTCGTTCCGGAGGAGGAGGTCAGAGAAGTTCTGTGGGGGCTTCTTGGTGAGGGAGGAGCAGAGGCTGGAGTTGAGGACATTGGACTGAAATGCTACTGTTGCGACCGACTGGTCGAGGGAAGCTATGGACCTGGCTTCTGCTGTGAACCTCTTCACATAGTCTCTCAGCTTCTCACCCTTCTTCTGGTTGAGGTAGAGTAGCGAAATGCTGGTCTTCTCAGTTCGGCGGCTACTCACGAAGTGGGTGACAAAGAGGGTCTCAAATTGCTCGAAGGAGAATATTAAGGATGGGGCAAGGCGAGAGTACCATTCTCGAGCCGGACCCTTGAGAGTTACGGGGAAGGTCTTACAGAGCAGAGCATCGGAAGCTTGGTGGATGAGCATGAGGGTCTTGAAGCTTTCGATGTGATCGACGGGGTCAGTCTCCCAGGAATAAGTCTCGAATTGAGGAGGCTTAAAGCCGATTGGTACGGGCGCCTCCATTATGGTTCGGGAGAAAGGAGGTCGGCTAGGACGAAGGGTTCTTCCTCTAAGCTCTTCTTCTCGGTCTAACTAACTCAAGCGCCTCTCCATTTCGTGGAGATGGCGGTAGACAGCGTCATCCCTTCGATGGTAATCAACCGAGCCTCTAGACTCATCTTCGTACGAGGGAGAGCGAGGGCTACGACGACGGTAGCTCCTGGAGCGGTAAGGACTAGTAATGTGCCGGGGGTTACTAGGAGCTGGGGGAGGAGTTAGGGACCGTCGGCGAGGACTTCGGACTGGAGGAGGAGTGGGAATCCTTGGAGCATTGGTGTTGTTGGGACGGAGATTGAGAGCTTGTAGGATGGTTGCTTGGAACTGCTGGAACTCGGCACGGGTGATGGGTGCCTCATCGTTCCTTGGATGTTGCCGACCGGCAGGGAAATGGGGTCTTCTCCTGTGATGCTCGGGGGACTCTCTCTGCCCCCTTCTGGTAGGGGGCCTTCTGTAGTCTCGGCGGTGAGGAAATCGCTCATCCAGACGTTATTGGCGGGAGGCTCCCTCTCGGGCCCGCTTTTCATCCAGACGACGACAAAGATCCTCATCCTTCTGCCGATTGAGGATGGTGTTGCGAAGTTCGGAAGCTCGGGGATTATGGGAGGCCATGGAATCCGAAGAGGCGTTGTGGATGGAGACGTGGTCCTGATGGAGAGGTTGTTTCTGCGGGTTGGGACGCGAGACCCCTGCACCGGCATTTTGGGGACCGCGGGGACCCTTAGGAGGTTGTTGATTTTGAAGAGGGGGCTGGTCCTGTTGGAGAGGGTCCTCTGCTTGAGGAGGAAGTTGCCCCTGCTGCTGAGCGGGTTGGATGGGAACTTGCTGTTGCTGATCGGGGTTGGGTCCGCGGTTGGACCCTCTTGATCTTACTTTCCTAGGAGGCATGGCTGGAGAAGATCTGACCAACGGGAAGAGGGGAGGCAGCTATTCGTTTGTTTCCCACAGACGGAGCCAATCTGTTGCTGCTGAATCTGGTGTGGGGGCAAACAGATAGTATTTGTGGATTCCTGGAAAACTTTGAATAGCAAACCTGTTACCTGTTCCGCCGGAGTTTGACCGTTGACTCCCGCCGTTCACCTGCAAAAAGTGCGAGACACCGGGGTTGATCCCGGCAACGCACTCTCCGACGCTCAATTCAGTAATCAAAAGTGATTATGAAAGAGCGTAAAATTGGCAAAAGATTGATTACCTCTTAATGGAGATGGATGGGGGGGTATTTATAGGCGCCGCTGGGGTCAGATTAGGAATGTAATCCCTGTGGTTAGATAAGGAATGTAATCCCTAATCTCCAGTGAAAGGATAGATATGAATCAGGGCCGTTGATTAGGATTAATTAGAAACCCTAATTTTATCCTTTCTGGACCGGGTTTGCTGCGGGTTGAAACCCGCACCCAGTTGAGGTGGATCCGTTCGCGGGTTAGTGGGTCTTCGAGGAGGAGAACCAGTACCCGCTTCAGACCCATTGGTAGGTAAAATTACGGTTTTACTCCTGGGCTTCAAGATTCGTGCCCGATTTGGACGGTTCCGATTTAACCCCATTTTTAGCCATATCACCTATATAAAGAAATAATAATAAATTTAAATTAAAAAAGAAACCTGAACTCGACTCCAACCATTTCCTATTGCCTATTTCCAGAAAAAAATCCAAACCCAATCCAATTTCAACCACAATCCATACCCACAAGCCCTAACCCAAAACTCATTCCACTCCCAAACTCAAAACCCACAACCGAAAACCTCACTTCTCTCTCCTCTAGCTCGACCGCCGATTGTCATTGCAACCCCTGTCAGCTTCAAAAAATCAAAAAAATCAAAAAATCAAAAAAAAAAAAGAAAAAAAAATTGAAGAAAAAAATGCAGGTACTAGTGCTCCTACATGAACCCCCAGTTTCATCAATATCCGTCCATCTCCACCAACTTCCCAACTGCCACCTCCTCCCGCTGGCTTCGCAGCAGCCCCATGCCTCTTCCTCCTGACCATTGAACTTCTTTCCTTTCACTCATCCCTTCTCCTGGCATCAGCAACATCATCATCACCTCAATTCCTGCCTTCTCCCTCCTCCCGATGCCAACGGTAGTAGCAAAATCTCGATCCCAACAACAACACCATCGCTGTCATTATTTCAGTCCATGTCACAGCAACACCAGTTTCATTCCTCCTCGGCATACTCCTTCATATACATCTTATATCATTACCGTTCCTCCAGATTTTCCATCTCCTGCTACTTGGGCCAATCTTCAGCATTGCCTCATTCAGCTGGAACTCAAGCCTTTGGGTCAGTCTGCTAATGCTGGCTCCTCTGTCCCTACATTCTCTATTACTTTCAATATGAATTATTCTTGAATTTTAGATTCTATTGCATTACATCATCTTACTAGTAATTATACACTGCTCATCACCAGCACTGCACTTACCTCTTACTCTCCATCACTTCACACAGCTGATAGCTCACTACTTCTCACTACACACTCAGGATCTATTAGCTCTCTCACTCTCATATTGCCTTATGTTTTTTATACTCCTCATTTATCTATGAACCTTATTTCCATTAGTGCTCTATGCGATAGTGGCCTTGGCGTTATCTTCGATTTTTTATGTTGTTCTATTAAGGATCTACACACTGGATAGGAGTTTGGGCGTGCTATTCGATATGGTCGTTTTTATCATCTAGATTTTCTATATGCACATAGATTTCATCCTAGTTTTGCTAGTTTTGTGTTCTCCAATGCCGATCTGTGGCACATACGTTTAGGTCATATTAGTCAATCTTGCTTAAAGAGTTTAGTGTTGGTGTAGGCCCTAGAGGCCAGTTGTATATTGACATTACTAGTTTATATTGTATCATGATATTTATTTCATATATGAGACATTTTATTTATTGTGTTGTTTATTGTGATTAAATGAACATAATAAAGTCCTTAGAATAGAAGGTTTAATACCATGGGATATCAAGTGCATGACTTGATTGTGAGATCCTATTGGTTGTAATCAGAACACTATTCTTAAATGTCCATAGTCAAATATTATTGTAATTAGGACAATAATAATATATAGAAACTAGTATGTGCGTAGACTGATGACCATATCTCACGGATCATGGATATGAATATCAAGTCTTCACATTGGTACATATTAGAGTAATAATGTACTGGACTGATCCACCATGAGAACGTTGTATGGATCGTTACGTGAGTGTCATAAGCGGTTCTCACAGTGACCACGGTGTATGTAGTCATTTGACTTGAAGTCACTATGGTTGCCTACATGAGAAGTTATATATTTTAAAGTCGTCAAATGTTGCCTGTAATAAGGTGATTATAAAGTCGATTATTGGATATACTAAAAATCTTTTGCCAAGAGAGCAGTTATCAATATCTGATATCTACATTTTTTTTCTTTTGGTTTCAGATCCTTCCTCCTTCTAAGGGGGCAAAGGTAGATCTTTCTGCTTTTACAGTTACTTGCAAATCTTTCATCCCTACTGCCAACAGTGGAATGGCCAATGGTGCTTCTTACTCGGATGCTAATGCTGCTGCTCATAATGTTGTTACTATTGTTATTGATGATGATGGTCAGGCTAATCTTGAGGATGTTTCTCATGGTAATATACCTGGGCTTGGGGACAACGATCTGGAAGGCTTTGAAGATGATCCTATCTCGACTACCACTTCCTCTATATCGAATATGACTACCCACCGGCAAGAGTACATTACTAGGGTTCTGCTTGTACAATCCATGCAGGCTGCATATGAGGCTAACCAGATAAATGTTGATGGCGAAGATATTGTGATCTTAGATCCTTAGTTTTTTGCTCTTTCAATCTATGACTTGGTCGTTATGCTAAACTTGTGTTTTGTTCCTCTTCTATAGAGGATACAGGATGGGATGTATGTAACCCTGTTGTTCTGACTTTGGCCTTGTAACCAACTACTTCTCTATTTACTGTAAAACTTTTTGGTTTTATATATTTTGGCTAGTCTTACTGACTATTTTTTTTTTCAATAAATAGGATAGAGTCAAATGACTCCAGCCCGCTAAAACCAATACATAAATAATAAGTATAAAGTCGCATACAGAGATACAAGATACAATCTATACGCTGTAAAAATGCAGAAACAGAATTAGAGCGAATAAGAAATTTATTACCGATCCACTGACTCTATCCTCATTATAAAAAAAACCAATTTACTGACTCTATCCTTATTATAAAAAAAATCTTTACAATTCAATACAATTTATAGGAAATTAATTATGAAATTATTTTAATAAGTTAGAGCATCTATAGTCGTTGAGAGACATTTAGAAATAGGAAATTTGGGTATAAGTTGCATAGTTGTTGAGAGACATTTAGAAATAGGAAATTTGGGTATGAGTTGCAGTCGTTTTAATCCAAAATTTGGGTTTTGATTTTTAAAAATAGACGGACGGTACATGAAGTCTCGTCTCACAAATTATAAATCTTTTTTTTTAAAAAAAATCCTCAGACTACGAATAATTTTCCGTCCGATGGATTATTTAAAAAAAACAAGGGACGGAAATCATTTCCCGTGTAAGCATTTTTTTAAAAAAATTCATTACGGACGGGGAATCATTTCCCATCCGAACAAAAAAAAATCCTTTAAATTGACGGACGGAAAATCATTTTCCGTCAAATCAAATTTTTGATTTCCCGTCCGATAGATTTTTTTTTTTAAAGGAGATGAAAGATCATCTTTTGTTTGATAGCAATTTTTTTTGAATGGACAAAAGTCGAATGATGATTTTTCGTTAACTATATTTTGTAAATTCTCATTTATCCTCCCAAATATAATTAATTATTGTTCATTTCCAAACTAAAATTTGGATATTTGGCTAACCGACAGCGAGATTATTTTACAAAATTTTACAAAATTTGGAAAAATCGCCAACGCCTACAGATGCTCTTATCAATTACATTGAGTAGTTTTTTTTTTTTTTTTTGAGGAAAAGGTGGAATAATGCCACCCTGTTTCATTAATAAGTGATTAATAAACAACCCCGAAGTCCCGGGAAAATAAAAATGCAATGCAGGAAATAAAACATAACCCCCAACAAAACCCTGGGGGGTGGGTTACATCATCCAGCCTAAAGGCAACCAAAATACAAATACAAAATACAAGGCCTGATACAAAAAATGTAAACGTGGGGCGAGAGTCCACTCATCAGTCTAGAGTTGGCCCGATCTCTATCTCCTCGTCATCAAACTCATCCACCTGAAATACCCTTGCAATCCTCCCTCTTGCTCCTGAAGCAGCAGCTGTAGCCCAAAAGGAAATTAGATGCATGATATGAGTAAGATTACTAGAAATAGAATTACATGAAGCATGGAAATAAAAATTGTTCCTATCTAGCCATAACACCCATGTGGTTGCCGCAATGGCAATAAACCATGCATCTTTCATATCGTGACGGACTGACGCAAATCTGGGACCAACCCACAGTTCCTCATAGTCTCTTGGGTAGTCACTTGTTCCTAGAGCTCTCAACACCTCTATCAGGATGGCCTTGCTTCTAGTGCAGTGAAGAAACAGATGATTCAGACTTTCCACGTGTACGTTGCAGAACCCGCAATTGGTCGCAATGTGAGGTTGCCTCTTGGCTAGGTTCTCTCTAGTGAGAATGGCATTATTTAGCACAAGCCAGAGGAAGACTCTAATTTTCAGAGGCATTTTTGTCTTCCAAAGTACCGCTGCCCAGCTGGGCCTGCATCCTCGGTAGTGAATCCGGTGGTAAAGTGATCTAACCGAGAACCCTCCCTTGTTCTCGGGTCCCCAACGCATGTGATCTGGGCCTTGGGCACATATCACCCCAGACTGGACTATGTGCGTTTGTAATTCATGCAGTTGCTGTAGCAAACTTGGAGAAAGAGTTCCTTGGAACGACGGTCTCCAAGTCCCCCTTTTCCATGTTTCCACCACCGAAATATTCGGTCGATTCGTTTTAGCAAACAGCTCTGGGAAACCTTCCTTAAGAGAATGAGGCCCGCACCATTTGTCCCACCAAAATCTGGTGGTTCGACCATTGCCGATCAAAGATGAAATTGCTGAGTTGAAAGGTCCGCTGGCTTTAGCAACTCCTTTCCAGAAACGGGAGACTTTGGATCCTACTCGAAAGCCTAGACTTCTTGTCCCTTTCCCTCGAAGGTAAGGTTGGATAAAGTCCTGCCATCCTTCCCCGCAGTGATGGAACACTTTCCACCACCACTTTCCCAGGAGTGCCAGATTCATATCTCTGAGGTCAATGATGCCTAGCCCTCCATGCCTCTTTTTCATGCATGCGATATTCCATTTAATAAGGTGGTAGCCTCCCTTATTTGAATCTGCACCTTTCCAGAGGAATCTTTTCCTGATACGATCGATCCTTTGGATCACCCACTTAGGAAGTTCAAAAAAGGACATGTAGTATATGGGCAGATTGGATAGCACAGAGTTGAGGAGTACCACTCTGCCCCCAAGAGAAAGTGATTTGCCTTTCCATCCGGACAGTCTGTCCTCCACCCTGTCTATAATAGGCAACCAGTCAGCCTTAGTGAGCCTCCCTGGATGGAGCGGAAGCCCTAGGTATTTGATTGGGAATTCTTCTATCACGCAGTTGAGAATGGTGGCATGCTCCCGAATTTCAGCTTCTGAGAGTGAAATAGGAACTAGCGCGCTCTTGTGGAAATTAATTCTCAGGCCTGACCAGGCTTCAAAGCAGTAAAGGACCCCTTTAAAGCAAATTGTTTCCGCTCTAGTCCCATTACCAAAGATTAAGGTGTCGTCAGCATATTGAAGGATAGTGCATCCCTGATTAGCATTGCTGCTGGCCACAGGCGATATCCACCCTTTTCTTTGACAATTATCAAGCATTCCTCTGAGCACATCCGCTACAATAGTGAATAGAAGTGGGGACAGTGGGCCCCCCTGACGGAGTCCCTTCTTGCACGGGAACGAGGGACCAAGTCTCCCATTCACTGAAATTGCCGTTTTGCTAGAATGTAAGCATTGTTTAATCCATCTTGTCCATTTGTCCCCAAAACCTCTCCCCCTGAGAGCCTCTAGCAAACATTCCCAGTCCACAGAGTCGTATGCTTTCTCAAAATCCAGTTTGAGGAGGAAGTTCTTGGAATTACTCTTGTGGCAGTGGTGGATAACTTGTTCAGCAGTAGCCACGCAGTCTAGGATACATCTGCCCTTAATGAATCCCGTCTGTGTTCTGCTGATAAGACTGCCCATGATGTCTCCCAAGCGGATGGCTAGGACCTTAGTGATGATCTTAGCCGAGCAGTTTATCAGGCTAATTAGCCTAAAATCCCCAACGCACTTAGAATCCTCCCGTTTGGGGATCAACACAACTTCTGCAAAGTTAAACATACCCAGCCTCAGGTTATTGTGAAAAAATTCCACCATTACATCCATAAATTCTCCTTTAATTTCTTCCCAGAACACCTGGAAGAACAACATAAGAAAGCCATCTGGTCCAGGTGACTTGTCAGCTCCCATCTGGTCAATGGCAGTTTTGACTTCTGACTCCGTGAAAGGTTCCTCCAAGGAGGAAAAGTTATGACCTGGAGCAATCTGATACTCCTGCCAGAAGTCGTCCCCCATTGGACTCCTAAAGTCATTCTTCTTCCCGAAAAGACCCTTATAGAATGACTGGAAGGTAGTGGAAATCACCTTTTCATCCTGCGATGTACCTGTAGCTGTCTGAATTGAAAGGATCAGATTGGATCTCCTTCTTACACTTGCAACCCGATGAAAGTAGGTCGTATTCGCGTCTTCCTCTTTGAGCCACGAGATCTTGGATCTCTGTTGCCATTTGATCTCTTCTAGTCTATACAGATGGGCAATGTTATTACGAAGCTCTAAGAGCCTGTTTCGCTCTTCCTGCGAAAGGACTCTAGTTTCTTCCACCCTCTCAAGCTCATCAATACCTTCCAGATAGGACTCTTTATCATGCCAGATGGTCGCGAATCTAGATCGATTCCATCTACCGAGCCTCTTTCTCAGTCTTCGGATTTTTTCACACCACCGAGACGCCGCATCCCTGCCGGCCATTGGGAGTGCCCAGTTCTCCATAACCATATGATGGAATCCCTGAATTTCCATCCATGCCTTTTCAAATCTGAATCTCCTAGGCTTGCGGGTTCCCCGATTCCCTACATCGAGGAGGATCGGGGTGTGATCTGAAGTTGGTCTGGGGATCGTTCTGGCCGATGCGAGAGGATATAAAGCTTCCCAATCCATAGAGACTAGAATCCTGTCCAACTTGGCCATAACCGGATCCGCTTGCAAATTAGACCAAGTAAAAAGTCTGTCATTGATTGGGATATCAATCAGTTCAAGTTCCGTGATAACTCTATTGAATTCCTCTCGGTGCCTGTCGCTAGCGCCTCTTCCCTTGTGCTCAAAAGCAAATCTAGTAATGTTGAAATCCCCACCCACAATCCAAGGTCCCGACCAGCGCTGACGGATGTCGGCCAGTTCTTGCCAGAAGGCCTCTCTGTCTGTGGCCACATTCGGCCCGTAGACAACAGTCACCGTCTGCATCCAATCATCTGAACGTCTCTTAAATCGGGCAGTCAAGGAGAACGTACCACAATGTTCCTCTTCGCAGGAAAGAAGATCCGAATTAAACCCTATAGTAATTCCCCCTGAGGCACCGACAGAGGGGCGTAGCAACCACTCCTTAATTCTATTACCCCCAACTCTTTTGAGTTTGAGCCCGTGCTGGAGTTTGGTCTCCTGCAGTCCAACAATCTCCGCCTTGGAGTTGTTAATGACTTCCCTTACCATATCTCTCTTCCCTTTAACCCCCAGTTCCTGAACATTTCAGAAGAGTGTATTCATTGGGGGACACTGTCATGAGAGATCGTTGGTGAAGGTGTGGGGCCGGATACATCCTCGAGGATGGTAGTTGGCCCTGTGCCATCGCGAAGGGCATAACTCGAACTAGAGTTAACCCTATCCGATTCCCAACCCCTAATTTTGTTGAGGAGTAGCGCGTTGCGTTCTAAATCCCATACTTCTAACCCACATGTTTCAGCAAGTAAAAAAACCTCATTGTCTGACATGAAATTTAAAATGGAAGCTAAAAAATTAGTCGTACCTCCATTATCGAACTTAGCAGCTTTGGCAGCCGCAGCCACCTCAAGATAGTCATCCAGGGACTCCCCATGAGCCCTCTTGGGCGAGCGATGCACTCTGAATCCAACTTTCCTCTGAGGTACTCCAGAGCTGTTCCCGGGTGCTGTTTCTGGTATTGTGGATAGTACCACCTCAGGGGAGACATCTCTCTGAGTGTTTGCAATGAATTCAAGATCTTCTGAGTCCTCCTCTGAAAATGAGAATTCTTCATCCAGATTGAGCCGCCCTTCTCGTTCATCCTCACTATCAGTGTGGAGACTAACCTGTTGAAGTGAGGAAAGCCCCCTCCCCACGGACCCCTCTGTGGGCCTGCAGATTGTCGAGTCACTAACAATAATAGAGTTTTCTGCAATGGTCCCCTCATTGGGCCCATTCTTAAAATTACAAGTAGTCTGTAAGTTAAAATGCTCCTTGGGCCCCTCAGTGGGCCCAACATCATCTATAAAAGGCTCATTAACCAAGCCGTGAGTAGACCCTTCCACCAGATAAGGCTTCGTTCCTCCGCGGAGCATCTTATCCCCGATCTCGATATCCACCCCACTCATTGCGCTATCCAAGGCGGTATGTTTACCGCCAAGGACAGCTGGCAACACCTGATAGGTGGGTCTGACGGTTGGTTTCTCGAGCGTCGTGTTCACTGAGCTTGGCATGATATACGAGCTATTTCCATCTCCACGTGGCCGCTCCTCATAGGGGGTGCATCGGTGGGTGTGTCAGACTCCTGGTTCAAAAAATGTGGCGCAGTATCCGTTGGCTCTTCACCTCCTCCTTTACCGCAAACAGACGCCTCCTCTTCTAAACCATCGTCTTCCTCTTTATCATCTATACCATTTTTGTCTCTCCTCAAAAGAGTGAGCTTTGACCCCCTCCCTTCATCACCGATAGCGTAAACCCCCGTACGCTTTTCGCTCTGGGTTCTCCTACCTACCCCCGTCGTATTCCCTAAGATGGCCTCTGTCTCTTTCCCTAAACAGACCGCTGTCTTTAGCCCCCCTAGCTCCTCAGAAGCACCCGTCGCTTTTTCAGCTGGGAACCAACTTTTGGTTACCCACTCTTTGGTAGACATGGGACGTTCGCTTGTCTTCTTCCCCAGAGTGACCAAATCTCCCACCAACCCTTCTCTTGAAGCCTGCATGTTGTTACCAAAAGAAGCTTTGCCATGAAGAGGGTGTACCATCCCCGTACCACCCTTCTGCGCCCCAGTGCACTTCGCCTTTGTGCTTTGCAGGGCTTGACCCTCTTTTTGTGCCCCTCTTTTGTCACTACGCTTGTGCTCGATCGCTGTGCTTTCCAAATCAGGGTGAGTGTGAAGGATCACCGTTGGATCTACTGAGTTGAGAGCTCTATGTGGTTTTTGACCGTTAGATCCTTCGGGACGAGCCTTGCCTCTACCAGCCTTGCTCGGAGAAGCTAGCGTTCCAGCCGCCTGTGCCGCCCTGATGATATCCCTGTGCGCTCTCTCTATTTCGTGGGCCCCGTCGATAGTGAGTTCCTTCCTCGGCGACACCACCTGACTGTAAGACCTTTCGTCCCTAAGAGCTGAGGGTGTGGGGTTTGTTTTGGTCGGCGGCAGTACCTTTGGTTCCTCTACTTTCTTGTCTAGGATGAACCTGACGAGATAGGATTCATCGAACGAGTAGATCTTGGCGAATCTTGGCATCAGAGTGATATCACTGCATCTGATCAATAGCCTTGCCGAAACTAGTTCTGATCGCCGAACTGTCTTCTCGTCGATCTCCACCACCGAGCCAAAATCCGATACAATTTCTTGGAGGGCTTCTTTCTTCCAGAAATGAAGAGGAACGTTGTGGATCCAAATCCAAAACTTCTCACCTTATGGGAGTTCCGCTCCAAATGTCGGAGACCACGCCGTGAATTCGAGTACAAAGTGACCAAACTCCACGTTCCCCATTCTGATCACTTCCGCCAGCTTCTCCTGTGACGGGAATGAAATGAGGAATTGCAGGTGACAAAGCTTTTTGGCGACCCAGTCACCGTGGGCACTCATGGGCCACCTCTCTGTGAACGCCTGCATCACATGGCTCTCCGACGGCCTCCCTTTCTTGACTCTTGCAATGGCACATCATTTTCTCAGCCAACTACCCAAAAAATCAGGTTAATTTTCGATCAGGAAACAGGGTAATCAGCATCTATGCCACCCCCAGGTCCCACCACTAGGGTGGACAGACAGAGACCTCAATTCCTATCATGCACCCCCAGGTCCCACCCCTTTTGTTTGTTACAAAAAAGAAAGAAAGAAAGAAACTGACAGGAGAGGAGGATTTTTTTTTCTTTCGTTTTTTAGCACTCAACACACGCAATCCAAGCTGGTTGTTTTTCTGGTCACTTAGTTTGTTTCGTGTAGGTCTCAGATTTGAGTAACAAAAGGTCGGTGTCACTCTTCTTTCTTCTCCTCATTTCCAATCCTTTCATATCAGCTTTTAATCCATCGATTTGACGCACGTGCATTCCCCATATTTATTCTCATCAACTAACTGAAGTTACAAATTCCATATACATGTTATGATGTTATGAGCATCCACGTGGTTTTTTTATAAATGGCAAATTACCATTTTTTTTATAAATGACAAATTATCATTTTATAAAAAACGGATCGCTATAATGGTTTTTTATTTTTCTATTTTATAACAAATTTTCTATACTGGTTTCTCATATATGAGAAACGAAATACCAATTCTCAAATTATAAAGGACGGGATATCATATCTCGTCGCTCCGATTTTATGATTTTTTAATCGAGTGAGACGGAAAAAGATATACCGTCTAAATAATTTTTTTTTTAAAAAAAATGGTCGGACGGGAAAACATATCCCGTCCGGGATATGATACCCCGTCCTCCCCTTTTAATTTTTTTTTTTAATATCTCCTCAGACGGGGAAACATACCCCGTCCGGGATATGTTTTCCCGTCTATGGAGATTTAATTTTGTTTTTGTTTTTTTTTTGGTTTTTTTTTCCCAAATTGCCCTTCAACGTTTCTCCACCGCTCTCTTCAACGTCACTTTTTTCAAATCTCAACGGCTATAATTTGACAACATCCATAAAAAAATCAGTATAAATAAGACACATTCCTAATACAATAGGGTGTAAAAAATTCACAGCAAAAATCATAAACAAGCAAACTAGTCTTCCTACTCCACCGAAAGCTAATCCTGAGAAAAATTTTCTTACAACAATGGCAGCTCCAACCAGGGGATCAAGAGGGAGAGCCTATACAACAAGTGAAGATGTTATTCTTTCACAGAGTTGGATAGCAACTAGTCAAGATCCAACAGTTTGTGTGGACCAATCGGGTAGCCAATTTTGGGATCGTATATTCAACACCTTCAAAGCAATTTTAGGCAGTTCGACGGATCGAACGTCGGCATCGCTTAGTAGTAGATTTCACATTATTTCTAAAGATGTGTCTCTATTTGTTGCTAAATTGGCGAGTGTTACAAACAGAGCAGCGAGCGGAACCACGGAGGCTGACAAGGTATATTTATTTGAATCTTATAATTATTGTTTTCTGAATGCATTGTTAGAGTTTTTAATGAGTGTTGATTTTTTTTTCCTTTTTTCTAGATACGGGAAGCAAGAACGGAATACATGCAATCTACTGGAAAAGCTTTCCGATTTGAAGAATGTTATCAATTACTAAAAGATTTACCCAAATTTTCTCTACGTACGACTACTGTCTTCGAGTATGGCATTGGAATACAATCATCTGATGTTGGTAGCAGTCAACGTACGCATCTAAATGTTGACTCTCCCAACTCCGACGTAGCGGCGGGAGGTGAATCCTCTACACCACTGTCCCGGCCACCCGAGCGCAAAGCAGAAAAAAAGAAAGCGAAAAATAAAGCTCATGGTACTGACAAGGCTATGCTTGAAGAGACGAGAAGATTTAACTCCTGCTATATTGAGACACAAGGACGTAGATTAGAAGCGACGCAATTGAAACTTGCTTTGAAAAAAAAGACCAGGATATAAAAGAGCAAGTCGAGGAAGATCGAATAATGGGGTTGGATCTGACAAAATATCCTGACGAGCAACTTTATTATTTTATTTGTAGACAACGTCAAATCATGAAAAAAAGAGATTTCATTAGGGATTAAAATGTAAGGCTATTTATTTCTGTAAGAGTTTGAAGAAGTAAACAAATTGTATCGTCAATTTTACATTAAAACCTGCTTCATAATTTACTTTCGATGTATTAAGTTTTAATTTTAATGTATTAAATAGGTAGTTTCATGTATACACATCAATCATAACAATTTTACCAGCATGCAATTCAAAACAGTATGAAATATAACCTTTCCATCATGCAAAGTACGAAATATATAATTTCAATGGACATTCAAGTTACTACGATATTGGAGAAAAAATAAAAAGGGACCACTCATAATAAGGAAAATTACAAATCTAAATAAACAATTCAGAAAGTATAACATTTTATCAATCGGCTTCCCCAAATTCGTTCCAAATATGGTCAACCAAATCTTGTCGAAGCGTATGATGCCGCTGTCGATCATGTAAAACAACGCTCCGTGCTAAACGAGCTGTCTGTTCTGTTGGAGAAGTTGTATTAGGTGTTACGAATGTAGTTGATGAATTGTGTTTGTAGTCATAATCATGTATACCTTCGTCTCTTTCATCATCCACAAGCATATTATGTAAAATAATACAAGTCTTCATTATATTGGAGAGACTATCTGCATCCCACATTCGAGCTGGCCCATTTATGATCGCAAACCTAGCCTGTTCGCGGGTTAGTGGGTCTTCGAGGAGGAGAACCAGTACCCACTTCAGATCCATTGGTAGGTGAAATTACCGTTTTACCCCTGAGCTTCAAGATTCGTGCCCGATTTGGACGGTTCCGATTTAACCCATTTTTAGCCATATCACGAGCCCCCCACTCCCGAAGACTGAGTTTGATCAGCCTTTGAGGAGTAGTTTTACTATTTTAATGGCTAGTGGAGTTGTATCGGGGTCCAAATGGAGGGTTTTGAATCTCTGAAGGAGGTAGTGTGGTGATTTTTCACGTTGTTCATACTCTAAGCTGTCCTTGAGCTTCTCGGGATGTTTGGTGATTTTTATCTATTTTTTTGGATTATTTATTTAATTTTGCGATGTGTTAACCAGTTGTTCGGGGGTCTTAACAACACGTTCTAGGCAATAATTGTTCGTTCAGGGGCTCAAAAATATACTCCCGAATTTATAATTATTTCCTAGAATTTTTAGTTAATTTTCCCAAATTTTTAGTATTTTTTCACAATTTTTAAATAAATAAAACGATTAAAATAAATAAAAACTAATTTTTAATACTGATTTATGGCGTGGCGCGATCTGGGCCCTCCATCAGCGCTGAGCGCAATTTTCTGGGTGATCGGACGATCCAAGTTCCTCGGCAGATAGTTTCTTCGTATGTGAGGGTCGGTTCCTCGTCCCCTCGGCTCGGCAGCTCGGCACTTAGCTCGGAATCTGCCGAACTACGTGGCGAGATCCTCAGCGTCCATCTCAGTGCAGATCCCCAAAAAATGCTATCTTGTCGTTTAGTGAACGTGGCAAGATCTGAGCCGTTCATCACGTCGAGCACGTTTTTTGACAAGATCCAATGGCTGAGGAGGGTCAGCGGAATTTTTCTCCATACGGTTCCTCGTCCCCTTGGCTCGGTAATTCGGCACTGTGGGTCGAACAAGTGCTCCGCCAGGACGTTCGGTTTGACCTAGTAGCTCGAAGGCTCGACCAAGCAGTTCGTTAGCTCGGCTAAGTGCTCCGGTGGCTCAATTCCCTGTCTGCTGTATTAGGGGCTTGGTGGTCCAGACTAGCTGTTCGGTAGCTCATCATTTAGCTCGGAATCTGCCAAACTACGTGGCAAGATCCTGAGCATCCATCTCAGCGTGGATCCCCAAAAAATGCTATCTTGTCGTTTAGTGAACGTGGCAAGATCTGAGCCATCCATCACGTCGAGCACGTTTTTTGACAAGATCCAACGGCTGAGGAGGGTCGGAGGAATTTTTCTCCATATGTGGGGGTCGGTTCCTCGTCCCCTCGGTTCGGAAGCTCGGCGTTGTCAGCCGAGGGATGGAGTAAGGCATTTTGAAGAATTCTGGCTTTGAAGCGTTGCCACCCTCCGACTCAGTAGCTCGGTTGCTTAGCCAAGCTATTCGGTAGCTCAGCTAGGCACACCGGTGGCCGGAAGCTCGGAAGGTACACGTGGCCAGATCTAGAGCGTCCATCACTGCGTGAATCACGAGGACGGGGTTCAGATAACGAGAAACGTTATTTTGTCGTTTTGTGAGCATGGTGCCATCTGAACCGTCCATCACGTTTTGACACGAAATTTGGAACGATCTGACGGTGATTCAGCCTCGGCAGAATTTTTCTCCCTATGTGGGGGTCGGTTCATCGTCCCCTCAGTTCGGAAGCTCGGTGTTGTCAGCCGAGGGATGGAGTTAAGTGCTCTGAAGGGTTCTGGCTTTGAAGTGTCGCCACCCTCCGACTCAGTAGCTCGGTTGCTTAGCCATGCTGTTCGGTAGCTTGGCTAGGCACACTGGTGGCCGGAAGCTCGGAAGGTACCCGTGGCCAGATCTGGAGCGTCCGTCACTGCGTGAATCACAAGGACGGGGTTCAGATCACGAGAAAATGTTATTTTGTCATTTTGTGAGCGTGGCGCCATCTGAACCGTCCATCACGTTTTGACACGAAATTTGGAACGATCTGACGGTGATTCTGCCTCGGCAGAATTTTTCTCCATATGTGGGGGTCGGCTCATCGTCCCCTCGATTCGGAAGCTCGGTGGCAGATCGAGGTATGGTTTGCCGAGGAATGGTGTTAAGTGCTCTGAAGGGTTCTGGCTTTGAGCCGTCGCCACCCTCCGACTCAGTAGCTCGGTTGCTTAACCAAGCTATTCGGTAGCTTGGCTAGGCACACCGGTGGCCGAGTCATGGACTTAAGCAGTTTAAGGAGTCTTTGTTTTGAAACGTCGCAACCTTCCGTTTTGGCGCTTTGGCTTCTCTTAGTGGGCTTTTAAATTCCCAAGGAAGGCCAAACGTCGCATCGTGGTTATAAGTTCTCCCTCCCCCACCCCAGAGTTCATGTCTCACTTTTCACTCCAAGTTTTCACTTTTACTCTCTACGTGCTCTGCTAGCGGCGATTTTAGCTCCAAGGCGGTTACGTTAGCTGTCGCATGGGCCAGGCGATTTCCGGCGAACTAATTCCGACCGTGAACGTCACTTCAAGGACACGTCACATCAAGGTCAGTTTATTTGCTTTAGCTTTTTTTTAGAGATGTCAAGGGTAGACTCGGGGAGTGAGGCCTCGTCCTCGAGCGATAGTGGTGCCGAGGAGAGGAGGCGAATGGAGATCCGAAGAAAGGGGAAGCAGGTGGCCGAGCCGTCCGAGGCGAAGAAGAAGAAGAAGGAGGTAGTGGCCTGATCTCCTGTAGTCGAGGAGATCGTGGAGACCCGAGTCGGGCCGGTACCCTTGTGTACTGTTCGGCCATACCGGGGTCAGGCAATACGAGGGCGACCTTATAAAGAAGGCAATCATAGGTCGGTCGGAAGTCTACGAGGAGAACAACCCGGTTCTGACCACCGAGGTGGACGAGATTGCATCGGTGTTATCCGAGAAGGACCTGCTCCGGATCAGAAAAGGGTTCGCCATCCCTCTGGAGTACAAGCTGATTCTCCCCGGCCCTGGGATGCGAGCGAACTCCAAACTGTCGTCGTCGGATATGTGTATGTTCGACTACGACTCGCTGAATGCTGGATTGTGCTTTCCTCTGCATCCCTTCGTTCTTCAGGTCTTCGGGTGGTACTGCCGTGCGCCGACCCAGTTCATGCCGAACACCTGGTGCCATGTGAACGCCTTCTTGCTGCAGTGCCGCTACGCCGAGGTCGAGCCAGACCTGACGATCTTCCGGAGCATGTATCGAGTTCACCGGATGCACAAGACCAAGCAGCGCTACTACCTGGTGCCGAGGAAAGGCGTTCAGATTATAGTGAACCCGGACTCGATCAAAGGTTGGAAGGATAAGTTCTTTTTGTTGAGGGAGCCCTCGATGCTGAAGATTTCGACTCAGTGGAAAGCAGAGGTGCCAAAGTTTGCGAGCGCCGACCCGGTACTGACTGCGGCCGAAGAGGAAGTGGTGGGGAAGATCATGGCCCTCCCGATGTTGAGCTGGAGGGAGATGACCGAGGAGGTGCTACACGGGTCAGGCCTTAGTCCGATCGACCCGAGTACGCTCCTGACATCTCGTAATATACATTTTTATTTTTTAAGTTTTTAGCTCGTTTTGCTAACTTGCTGTTTGCTTGTTATTTGGAACAGAAGCACCGAAGATGGACTTTCTAGGGATAATGAACGAGAGAGGCAAAGTCGCCAACGGAAGGAAGAGGAAGAGGCCGAGCACGACGGCTTCGTCCGGTCGGCCCCCTAAGGTCGCTTCGGCAGTTGCTCCGCCTCCCCCCGTTGCTGAGGTCCCCTCGCTGGCTGTAGTCGTTGTCACCGACCCCTCGGCTCCTGCTGCATCTGCCATGGCTGGTGAGGCCTTCGACATTTCGACGGTGCTGTCGCTCTAGGCTCCGCCCCTGACCCCTCAGACCAAGGTGATCCTGACCGAGCAGCACAAGAAGGTATTCGTCCCGGACTGGCGAGTCAAGAACCACGACGGCTTCCTCGGGGACTCGCAGATGTGCATGCAAGCCGTCAAGCACTTGGCGACCCCGAAGGATCGAGCCGCTCTGAAGGCGATGACGGTTGGCGACGACACCTATGAAGTTGCTCGGTCGCTCGTGTCGGTAAGTTTTGCACACTCTTTTCTTGAGAATGTCTTAAGTCTGCCGTTCGGCTTTAACTTTGTTCTTATTCTCTTCTTTCTTCGGCAGGCCACATGTCACTTCGGCCACCTCCTTCAGGCGTTCGCCGAGCAGGAGAAGGAGTTGAAGTCCACCAGCGATAAGGACAGGGCAGACAAGGTGAGGGCGGTTCGGTAGCTCGAGGCAGAGCAGAGGCGCTCGGAGGGCTTGGAGGTCCGGTCGCCGACCTTGAGGCGGACCTGGAGTGAGCTAAGGGGCGGCTCGCCGAGTTGCCAAGGTCGCTAAGGCTGCCGAGGAGTTGGCGGCATCGGCGAAGGCCCTGGCGGAGGCGAAGGCGGAGAAGGACGCCGTGGCGGTAGTGATCCGGGCCGAAGTCGAGGCGGAGGCGAAGGCGCACATGGCCTCGAACATGGAGAAGTCTTACGAGAGGGTGCTCGACCACGTCCAGGACCGCGTCCCCGGCTTTCAGCGGGTCGGGTACAGGCTGTGGCCCAGAGCTGCGGCAGATGGCGAAGAAGAGGAAGGCGAGGAGGAGGAAGGCGACGAGGAAGAAGGCGAAGAGGAGGAAGAGGTGGTCCCTCAGGCCGGGGCAACGGGGAATGAGGGGCCGTCTGACGAGGCGCCTGTGGTCGAGGCGACGACACAGGTGGACCCCTAATCTCCTCGTCTTTTGTAATTTAGTTTTTTTTCTTTTTCAAAAATGTAACGCCTTTTTGCAGACTGGCCACCGCCTCTTCTTTATGAATGAAATTCTTACTTCAAATTTGTCTAAGTGTTTGGCTCGGACTTTTAGTCTTTGAATGTGATGTGCTCGTCTTTCAGATCCTCGTTCATGCTCCAGACACCGCAGCAGCTTGGCGTCGTGCTGAACTGTTTAAGCAGTCTCGCGAGGCTCGTCTCGAGGGTGAGATCGAGCTGATCAGGAGAGTGTCGCTTAATGTGGAGAAGAAGAACAGCGAGCTGCTGGCCGAGGTGCACCACTTACGGATAGTCGAGGAGGAGCTCTCGACAAAGGAGGAAGAGCTGACCTCGGTGCTGGCCGAGCGAGACGAGCTCGCGAAGAAGGTCGAGCAGCTGCAGAGGGTTATAGTTGACAAAAGCATCGAGGTGACCCATCTGCGTCGCATCATCTCCGATAGTGCTGAATACCCGGGTTCGGCAAAGCTTCCTCGGCTAAAGATATCGGTGAAGGATGACACCTTGAAAGATAGGATCGTCGAGCTCGAGGAGGAGGTCGCTCGTCTCAGGCCTCAGCCAGCGAGGGCCAACGTCCGCAGCACCTCATGTACGCGCGAGGAGTGCGAACGAGTCATTTCCTTCTACGAGCTCGCGACTCGTCCTCTCGCCACAGGTCGGACCACGGTCGATGCGCAAAGCGGTGTAGCAATTAGCTCGAGCGGAGCCTCGGTCGGAGCCACTGTTAGGGTTAGTGGCGAAGAGGCGTCCCGGTTCGTCGGCCTAGAGACGAGCTCGGAGATGAAGAGACGAAAACCCCGAGTGTCTCTGAATCGGAATGTCCCAATTCCGAAGAGGCGCTGAACAAGTTGTATCGAGCTTTTAATTTCTTGCATCATCCGTTGTATTTTTTATTTTTGTTGTAACCTCTTGCCTTGTAAATTTACCAAGTGTTTTAATGAAATCGAAGTTCGTATGCCCAATGCTGTGTCGTAGTTGTCTCTTTTGAAACGAACCACAAGAACCAGTAGTTAGTTTACTCGGGCGTTCTAGCCGTAGAACTCTTGCCTTAGCTGTAGAACTTTAGCTCTTGTTCGGAGTATACTGAGGCAACTTTGCACTTCAGTGGTGTGGTAGCTCGGATTTCAGACCCGAACCACGTGGCTCAATCTGGATGGTCGATCACGATCCTGGCATGCATCACGAGACAAGAGGCACGAGTCTCAAGAAAACACTATCTTGTCGTTTTGTGGATACGTGGCACGATCTGATCCGTTCATCACGTTCTAGTACGCATTTTGAGATGATCTAACAGTGAAATTGGTTCGGCAGAATTTTTCATCATATGTGGAGGTCGGTTCCTTGTCTGCTCGGTTTGGGGTACTGAGTGAGCGCAGTTGAGCCGAGTGTTGGATTCTGAACCATCGTTAGAGTGGTTCAACGGTTGTGGGAGCAGTTCCGAATGGCAACCTACTTCTAGCTCGCTTAAGGGCTAACTTTGCGAAGCAGAATCGAGCCAAGTGTTGGACTCCGAACCATTGTTAGAGTTATTCAACGGTTGTGGAAGCAATTCCAAATGACGACCTACTTCTAGCTCGCTTAAGAGCGAACTTGCGAAGTAAAATCGAGCCAAGTGTTGGACTCCGAACCATCGGTAGAGTTGTTCAACGGTTGTGGGAGCAGTTTCGAATGGCGACCTACTTCTAGCTCGCTTAAGAGCGAACTTGCGAAGTAGAATCAAGCCAAGTGTTGGACTCCGAACCATTGTTAGAGTTATTCAACGATTGTGGGAGTAATTTCAAATGGCGACCTACTTCTAGCTCGCTAAAGAGCGAACCTGCAAAGTAGAATCGAGCCAAGTGTTGGACTCCAAACCATCGGTAGAGTGAAGAGTAAAGGCAGAGAGATGTAAACAATTTTTACAAGTAAAATATGAAAAAGCTTTCTTTATTAATGACTAATGGTCGGCTGCTTCTAAAGTTGCAAGCCGTTATTACAAGAGAGAAATAATGGAAAAAATACAAGTAAGAGGAGAGGAACAGTTCGACGTCCCAGAATACTTAGAGAGGCATTAGTGCTCTCTCTTGGTATTTTAAGAGATGGTCGGCATTCCAAGTCCTGGGGATCTCCCTACCTTCGAGGTCTTCTAGTCTGTATGTCCCTGGCCGAACTACTTTGGCGATCTTATAGGGTCCCTCCCAATTTGGAGCCAGTTTGCTCTTCTGACCGGAGAAAGAGATGGCTAACTTTCTGAGGACCAAGTCCCATTCTTTGAGGTCGGTAGGACGGACTTTCTTATTGTATGCCAACTCGATCCTTCTTCGGTAGCTTTGTTGACGAATGGCGGCCCTTTCTCGGATCTCATCAATCAGGTCTAGATTTGCTCGAAGCTCTCTGGCGTTTTGTTCTTCTTCATAAGCCATTAGACGAGGAGAGGTTATACCGACTTCTAGGGGGATTATAGCCTCGGACCCATTGGTGAGATTGAATGGAGACTCTCCTGTGGGGGTCCATTTTGTTGTGCGGTAGTTCCACAGCACGTTTGGGAGCTGATCGACCCATAGGCCTTTAGAGCATTTATCCAACCTCTTCTTAATACCGGAGAGGATCTGTCTGTTAGCATTCTCCACTTGGCCATTCGACTGTGGATGGGAAACAGAGGAGAATCGGTGTTGGATGGCGAGGTCTTCACATAGTGCTCGGAAGGCAGCCCCGGTGAACTGGGTTCCGTTGTCTGTTATGAGGACCCGAGGCACACCGAACCGGCAGATTACGTTCTTCGAAAGGAACTGGAGTACCTTGTTCTCGGTGATCGTGGCTAAGGGCTCGGCCTCTATCCACTTCGAGAAGTAGTCGATGGCCACGACTAAGAATTTGAACTGGCCGGGAGCTGGTGGAAATGGCCCTAGTAAATCTATCTCCCACATTGCGAAAGGGATTGGGCTTGATAGGGAAGTGAGTGGAGCTTGCGGGAGGCAATGAATGTTGGAGTACTTCTGACATGAGCTGCATTGCCGAATGTGTCGTTCGGCATCTTGTAGGAGAATGGGCCAGAAATATCCATAATTCAACACTTAGCGGGCTAAGGATCTGAACCCTGAATGTGCCCCGCCGATGCCCTCGTGAAGATCTTACAGGGCGTAGTCGGCCTGTTCGGGGGAGAGGCATCTCAAATAAGGCCTGCCATCTACCTGTGTGAAGGAGCGCTTATATAGGATGTCTCCAATCAGTGTGTATCGCTCTGCTCGGGTTCTCACTCTTCGAGCTTCCTTAGGGTTTTCTGGGAGGAGCCCATCCCTCAGGAACTCAACGAGGGGTTTCATCCAGTCATCTTGTAGCAGGACAGGCAGAGACTCCATAGAATCGGAAGTTTCATCCTCTATACTTGGCTTCAGTAGGACCTCTATCAAGACGGTCTGCTCAAGACCTTAGAGGGAAGAAGAGGCTAGCTTGGAGAGGGCATCGGCCTGGACATTTTCTTCCCAGGGGATTCGTTGGATGAGGGCTTCTTCAAATAGTGCCATGAGGCCCCTGACCTTGGCTAAGTACTTAATCATCCGGTCATCACGTGCTTCATACTCGCCTAGGATCTGACGCCTAGGATCTGATTTACGACCAGCTGAGAGTCGCTAAAGATCCGGAGGCATTGCGCCCCCTGCATTGCGGGCCATTCCCAGGCCGACTATGAGTGCCTCGTACTCTGCTTCGTTGTTAGAGGCCCTGAAGTTGATACGGATGGAGTATTGGAGGATGAAGTCATCTGGGCCTGCCAGAATGACCCTCGGCCCCGCTTCCCTCGTTACAAGAGGAGCCATCCACATAAACCGACCAGACAGGTAGTCCCTTCATTGCTTGGCTGAACTCGGGGATGGTACTTTCAACTATGAATTCTACTAAGGCCTGAGCCTTGATCGCGGTCCGAGGCTGATAAGTTATATCATGCTGGCTCAGCTCGATAGACCACTTCATAAGACGACCGGAGGTCTCCAGCTTGTGGAGCACTTGCTTCAGCGGTTGGTCGGTAAGAACGACCACCGAATGGGACTGAAAATATGGGTGAAGCTTTCTCGCGGCCATCACCAGGGCATAAGCCATCTTTTCTATCCTCGGGTAGCGGAGTTCGGCATCCCGAAGTACTTTGCTCACAAAGTAGATGGGATTTTGAGCCCGGTCTTCTTCCCTTACTAAAACGGTGCCGAGGGTCTGCTCGGAGGCTGCCAGGTAGAGGTAGAGGGGTTCACCAGGAATGGGTTTGCTGAGGAGAGGAGGGTTGACGAGGTAAGCCTTGAGCTGGTCAAACGACTCCTGTTGTTGCCGACCCCATTCGAAACCTTTAGCCCCCCTGAGGGCCTTAAAGAAGGGGAGGCATTTCTCCCCGGACTTCGAGAGAAAACGCCCTATGGCGGCTAGGCGGCCTGTTAGCCTCTGAACTTCCTTAACATTCTTGGAAGGGGTCATGTCTAATATGGCCTTGATTTTCTCAGGATTTGCCTCAATTCCTCGTTGGCTGACCATGAAGCCGAGGAACTTTCCTGACGAGAATCCGAATGCATACTTGTTCGGGTTGAGTCTCATGTTGTGCTTTCTCAGAACATCGAACGCCTCTTGTAGGTCGGTCACATGGTCGGCCCCTCGGATGCTTTTTACAAGCATGTCGTCAACATACACCTCCATATTCCGGCTGATCTGAGCTTGGAAAAGCTTGTTGACGAGGCGTTGATATGTGGCGCTTGCATTCTTCAAACCGAAGGGCATAACCCTGTAGCAGTAGAGGCCCTGGTCGGTCACAAATGAGGTCTTCGGGATATCTGGGGGAACATCCGGATCTGGTTGTAGCCTGAGAAAGCGTCCATGAAACTGAGGAGTTCATGATCCGAAGTGGCGTCAATCAAAGTGTCAATACTTGGAAGAGGGAAGGGATCCTTGGGGCAAGCCTTGTTGAGGTCAGTAAAATCGATACAAATCCTCCAAGTCCCATTGGACTTCTTCACCATTACTACATTCGACAACCACTCGGGATAGTTCACCTCTTGTATGAACCGGGCCTTCAAGAGCTTGTCCACCTCCTCTTTTATAGCTAGCTGGCGCTCGGGGGCGAACTTATGCCTCTTCTGTTGAACCGGTTTGGACCCGGAGCAACGCTGACCAAGCAAAGAAGTCTTGATTCCTTCGGATGCACTGCACTATGTCTGAGCATAGGGCGGATGGGAGGGTCTTGCTAACAAAGAACTTTCGGGTTGGATCCTGCTCAGAGAAGAGCACTTCCTCCAATTCATCTACCGGTTCGGACGTTGGTCGGGCAGCATCTTGGGGGATTTTCAGAGTTTCTAGGGAGAGGACTGGAATAGCACTTGCGAACCGTTTCCTGATTGCCTTTTACTTCCCCTACTCCGGCCCGAGTGGAAAACTTCATCTTGAGGTGATAGGCGGAGGGGACGGCTTCAAGGGCAGCGAGGCCGGGCCGACCCAAAATGATGTTGTAAGCTGCAGGAACATCTACGACCATGAAGTCTATTGACTCCGTTCCGGTAGTAGGAGTTTTGCCAGTGGTTACATCGAGGATGATCACCCCTTCAATAGTCACTGGTACTCCCGTGAACCCATGGAGCGTGTAGCCGGTGGGCTTGAGTCTGTCTCGGGAGAGTTTGAGGCCTTTAAAAGCGGTGAGGAAGAGGATGTTAACGGAGCTGCCATTGTCCACTAGGATCCTCTCCACTTTGAAGTTTGCCATATGGAGATTGATGACGAGTGCGTCACAATAGGGGGTGTGGATACCTTTAAGATCTTCGTCTGAGAATGTGACGGGCACTCCGAGGCCTTTAGGAGGAGGGGTGGCGCGTACCGAATTGACTTCCCTAAGGAACGCATTTCGAGAGGAGTTGGAGGAGCCCCCCCATTGGGCCCCTATGAATGAGGTACAGGACACGCTCCTCTTCGAAGTCGGGCGTTTCATCGCGTTCAGGATGCTTGTTAGCCCCCCGAGGTGGGGGAGGAAGGTCGGCTCGGTCATTTCTCACGAACCTGGTCAGCTGCCCCCTCTGGATGAGGGCTTCTATCTCATTCTTCAAGGCCCGACAATCATTAGTGTCGTGGCCATGGTCCCGGTGATAACGGTACCACTTCACTTTATCCCTCTTCTTGGCGAGGGTGTTCATCCTCGGAGCAGGAGGTATGACCCCCTCCTTCTCAACTTCCATTAGAATGGTGGAGACATTGGTGGTGAGAGGAGTAAATTTCTCGAATCTGGGGGGAGGTCGGCGTTGGCTGCCATTATCCTTCTGGAGCTTCTTGGCTCCTTCCTCTTCTGTTCCCTTTCTCTTAGACCCGGAGGAAGACCCCTCCAAGTTGGGGCGGTGCTTAGCTTCTTCGGTCCGAATATACTTTTCGCTCCGGAGGAGGAGGTCAGAGAAGTTCTGTAGGCGCTTCTTGGCGAGGGAGGAGCGGATGCTGGAGTTGAGGACATTGGATTGAAATGCTGCTGCAGCGACCGACTGGTCGAGGGATGCTATGGACGTGGCTTCAGCTGTGAACCTTTTCACATAGTCTCTCAGCTTCTCACCCTTCTTCTGGTGGAGATAGAGTAGCGAAATGCTGGTTTTCTCAGTTCTGCGGCTACTCACGAAGTGGGTGACAAAGAGTGTCTCAAATTGCTCGAAGGAGAATATTGAGGAAGGGGCAAGGCGAAAGTACCATTCTCGAGCTGGGCCCTTGAGAGTTGCGGGGAAGGTTTTGCAGAGCAGAGCATCGGAAGCTTGATGGATGAGCATGAGGGTCTTGAAGCTTTCGATGTGATCGACGGGGTCAGTCTCCCCGGAATAAGTCTCGAATTGAGGAGGCTTGAAGCCGATTGGTACGGGTGCATCCATTATGGTTCGGAAAAAATGAGGTCAACTAGGGCGAAGGGTCCTTCCTCTAAGTTCTTCTTCTCGGTCTAACTGACCCAAGTGCCTCTCCATTTCGTGGAGGCGGCGGTAGACAGCGTCATCCCTTCGACGGTAATCAGCCGAACCTCTAGACTCATCTTCGTACGAGGGAGAGCGGGGGCTACGACGACGGTAGCTCCTGGAGCGGCGAGGACTTGGCATGTGCCGGGAGTTGCTAGGAGCTGGAGGAGGAGTTGGGGACCGTCGGCGAGGACTTTGGACCGGAGGAGGAGAGGGGATCTTTGGAGCATTGGTGTTGGGACGGAGATTGAGAGCTTGTAGGACGGTTGCTTGAAACTGCTGGAACTCGGCACGGGTGATGGGTGCCTCATCGTTCCTATGATGTTGCCGACCGGCAGAGGAATGTGGTCTTCTCCTGTGATGCTCGGGGGACTCTCTCCGCCCCCTTCGGATAGGGGACCTTCTGTTGTCTCGGCGGTGAGGAGATGCTCATCCGGACGGTGTTGTCGGGAGTCTCCCTCTTGGGCCCACTTTTCATCTAGATGGCGGCGAAGATCCTCATCCTTCTGCCGATTGAGGACGGTGTTGCGGAGGTCGGAAGCTCAGGGGATTGTGGGAGGCCATCGAATCCGAAGAGGCATTGTGGATGGAGACGTGGTCCGGATGGAGAGGTTGTTTTTGCGGGTTGGGACCCTTAGGAGGTTTTTGATTCTGAGGAGGAGGCAGGTCCTGTTGGAGAGGATCCTCGGCTTGAGGCGGAAGTTGCCCCTGCTGTTGAGCGGGTTGAGGAGGGACTTCCTGTTGCTGATCGGGGTTGGGTCCTCGGTTGGACCCTCTGGATCTGGCTTTCCTAGGAGGCATGGCTGGAGAAGATCTGACCAACGAGAAGAGGGGAGGCTGCTATTCGTTGTTTCCCACAGACGGCACCAATCTGTTGCCGTTGAATCTGGTGTGGGGGCAAACAGATAGTATTTGTGGATTCTTGGGAAACTTTGAATAACAAACCTATTACCTGTTCTGTCGAAGTTTGACCGTTGCTCCCGCCGTTCACCTGCAAGAAGTGCGAGACACCGGGGTTGTTCCCGGCGACGCACCCTCCGACGCTCAAGTCAGTAACCAGAAGTGATTATGAAAGAGCGTAAAACTGGCAAAAGATTGATTACCTTTTAATGGAGATGGATGGGGGGTATTTATAGGTGCCGCTGGGGTCAGATTAGGAATGTAATCCCTATGGTTAGATAAGGAATGTAATCCCTAATCCCCAGTAAAAGGATAGATATGAATCAGGGCCGTTGATTAGGATTTAATCAGAAACCCTAATTCTATCCTTTCTGGACCGGGTTTGCTGCGGGTTGAAACCCGCACCCAGTTGAGGTGGATCCGTTCGCAGGTTAGTGGGTCTTCGAGGAGGAGAACCAGTACCCTCTTCAGATCCATTGGTAGGTGAAATTACCGTTTTACCCCTGGGCTTCAAGATTCGTGCCCGATTTGGACGGTTCTGATTTAACCCCATTTTTAGCCATATCACCAACGCATGCTTCAAGTATCCTCATGAAAAGAAGCCGACGCATTCGAAATTGCCGACGGAAAATAGAATCGGGATAAATAGAGTTGTCGCAAAAATAATCCCGCATCAACCGGTTATGGCCTTCAACTCTCTCACGGCGAATATAACGGCGATGCAAATCTCGTTGTGAAGCGAGATTATCCAAAGCTCTTTGTGCATGCACCTGTTGAACATGATTGCCGAATCGTCTTCTTCATCCCATTCATCGGAGGAGTCAGTGGACGTTGAAGAAGAAGAGAATTGAGACATTTTTTTGATAATAAGAATATGTTGAAGGAGTAGAGTTGTAGGGAAGGATGGTTACCGTAGTTCAGAGGTTGGAGCTTGTTAAATAGAGAAGAAAGTGGAATACTCTTCACATGAATTTTAAGTACTCTTCACGTGAAAAAATACCAATATATCTTGAAGTTTGGAAGACTCTTCACGTGAAAGGGTTATTACTTGAAAATTGGAATGGAATCTATAGTCTAGGTTGGTGTGCATTGACCATTTTTCTCTAATTCTTAAGATTAATTAATCCTTGAATTACCAAATTAATTTTAGGAGAACATGTAGTTTCCAAAAGACCCATACAACAAAATTGAAGGCAAATTTAACACAAACTAATAATATTCCTAATCATATTGGGTGTTTGGCACAAATGAAGGGGTTCGCGTGGAATCCTCCAAACCATCTGTCTGTCGCGATGTGGAAGGGCGATGCCTCGATATCGATCGCCTTTCTGATGTTGCTATCGACGAAACTGATTCTCGTAGCACCATTTTTTCAATAATAAATTTTCGCAGTAGACAATTATTTCTTGATAGTTCCTAGCATTATCTGTACAGCTCCTCCTACAAATAAAGTAGAAATATATAAATAAACAAAATCACTATAAACCAGCTGCAGATTTTACAAATTGACTCATATTCTTACGTATGATTGATCGCCGCACAGTTGAAACTCAAAAGTATCCTGACTAAGATTTTCTGTTATTGTACCGTCCGTGAATATGAGTGCTTCAATTAAGGGCTGACCAAAAAAGGTTGGTCTCTGAAGCACCGGTGGTGCTATATATTGTGTGGGCATATAATAAGGAGGTGCTGGATATGGCAAATGGGTTGATGGATCGCTGCAACCAGCTGCTCCTATGAAATCAACGTTAGCACCATGCGACAGATTAGGCATAATAGGACCAATTGAAACCTTCACCCAATACTGATCATATACCCTTTGTGGAACAAGAGAGACCAGTCTAGAAGCATCAATCGGCGCACAGAACTCATGTGCTTTCATTCTAGACATGGTCTTAGGAGGATTTGATGGGATAGCAATAACCCCATTTACTTGCCGGTAACATCGGTCACCGAGGTACCAGACACCCTGCATTTAAACTATAATTAGCGCTAAAAAAAATAAGTTAAGTAAGTATTAATTGAATAACTGTATATATTATTACCTGACTACCATATTGGAAGATACAGCGGTGGCGGGATAAGATCATCGCACATTGAACATCATACTCGTTTTCATATTTGGTTCCATCATAGGGTTGCCATATAATAGATGCTGATGATCTCATCTCTAGCTGACTCCGGGCCATGGATATATTGTAACGTATCAGATCACAACTTGTTTCATCCAAATTACTGCGATTCCAACGTGATATTTTTGGTCGGATATCCGCATTTTGCAAATGGACTGCAAAGTTTACGGTTCGCTTACACATTGGTGTACAAATGCTTGCGTATTCATATGTCCAGTACTGAAACAAACACATATAATAATATGTGACAGATTAAAAATTGGAACATTATTATTTTCAATTTTAAATATTGTAACAAAATAAAGAACATTATTTATTAAGATTACCTCTCGTACTTGCCACGGGTCATTAAATACTTTCAATTTAAGTCGGCTACAAGCATCCAAAGATATATATAGCAATGCCAAAGATGGAATACCCCAATCATACGTACCAACAACATTCAAATCTTCAAATGCAGTAAGGAAATCATATCTCACTACACCGGACGCATTGGGTAGAAGAAACTCACCCACAAAATACATGAAGAAAGCACTGCCAACTTTCATTGCCACTACAGGATCGGCTATAGCTGCATTTATCCAATCTTTCACAAAATACTTCTTTAGGAAAGAGATACGTATACCGTGAGATTTCCAATCTTCCGGTGTAATTTCTGGAAAGAAACTATACTAGACAACCTCAAAAGGATATGCATCGTCGTTACATGGCGGCAACTCACCGATTCCAATAGATAAACCCGTTAGCATTGCCCAGTCTAAAGGGATAAATCCCAACTCACCGCCAGGAAGGTGAAAAGTGTGGGTCGTGTCCCACCATCTCTTAACCAAGGCCTAAACAAGACGCGCAGACGACTTCTCTGTATCAATAGTAAAAAAAGGGGACCAACACGCATTGTCGATGAGCTGCTTTATTCTAGGAACATTACAAGGTACCTTGTAGGCTTTAATCGGTCCCTTCCAATTTCCTCTGAAATTAACAAATCCACCTATAGGTTCATCCGTAATCAGTTTGCAAATGTGCCGTCCATCATCGAAAACTTTTACCCACTGTGATGGATCGCTGGCATTGATAGGCGCAATTGTTTCTTCTTCGTTTCTGTTTTGTGACGGTGCAGACTGTGATGATGCGGACTCCGACCAACGCCTTGATTTAATATTAACAATAAATCGCTTGATTGAAGAAGACATTCCAAATTTTATGTATCTTGATTACAATAAGAGTTAAGAAATTTGAAGAGGGAAAGAGAATAGCCGAGAGCAAATAAAATTTTTTTGGCCAGAAGAATGCCGAGAGCAGAGTGTCTTCAATTCAACTTCTGGTATCCGATTTTATAGTGTTCTTCTTATTTCAAAGGAGGGGTAATATGGTCTTTTAATATCAAAAAGGAGGGGAGCAAAATGATTTCTTCTTTGCCAAAACAACTCCACGCCAACAAATTAATGGGAAACTTTAGTATAAAGTGAGCCGGATTTTTAGGACGGGATATGATATCCCGTCTATCGATTTCAACTTTTTTTTATTATTATTTTTTTTTTTGTGGGACGGGGAATGTTTCCCCGTCTCTCCCTTAAATTTTTGCCACGCACGCATATGAGAAAAATTTAACAAACGACCGCTGTACGATCGTTCTCCATTTGCTATTAGTATAGCTGCCATATAATAGAATATCAGAAAAACCACTGTGGATGCTCTTAAATCCCCCAGGCACACTAAAATTCTAATTTATATTCACAATTCACTTAAATAATTAAATCTAGAAAGGAAAATATAGTACGTCATTTAATTTAGAATATGCACATCCATTATAAGTGCTAAATACCTAGGTATATAGTCCTTTTTTTTTATGAGAAAGGATAGAGTCTTTCGACTCCAGCCACATCAAAACGAATATATTATAATCAATAACTGTACAGAGACAAAGCTTTACAAGAGGTAAAACCCATAAGTCAACCATAGATACAAAGCCGATATAAACCAAAAAATATACAGGTAGCCAAATCATAAATAAACAAACGTCAAGGATCAGGACACAGGAAATGTAGCCGCGAAGTGAACTCTGTCGCCTTCAATCGGTCTGAGATTGAATAAGCAGCCAAAGTGATGAGGCGAGAACACTGCAGCCGCGATCCTGCTGCCCATCAGCCGACTGATCTAAAAAATGAGAGGGCACTGAAACTAATCAGCCGAGCAAACTAGCGAAGAGCACCCACGGCAACACAAACAACACCAGGGAACACTAGCAGGGCTCACTCAAGGAAGCAATAAGACCAAGTCCTACCTGTACTCAAAAAATGGCTTAAAACAGATACTAAAAAGCCACACAGATTTAGAATAAGAGGTAGAGGATAAAGTTAGAAATGATCCAATAGTAATTTGTTATGATGGTGATGATAGTAGGCTAAGAACACAAACCCAAAGGGGGGTGAAAATTGAGTGAACTGGAGTGAGGTATACACCCACCCAGCACTCAAAGGAGAAGAACGCTCAACGATCAATCTGGCCAAAGCTGGCCAACAATAATAGCCAACAGGGCTTATACGGTGGCTATAATAGAAGCGCCCACCTAAACCCAGCGCCACCCAACATCAACATCACACAAACAATTAAATAAGAAAGCGGGGCATTTAAGGAAATCCAAATTAAAGCTAACATTGATCGAAACCCTTAATAAGCATGAGACAGTTAAAACATCCAGTAGATTAAGTTTAAACTGAAAAGGAGAAATAAAGCTACCCCACTCAAAAACCAAAAAAGAGCAGCATACAAAAGTAGCAAGTGAGACAGCTGTAGCATACAAAAGAAGCTAGTCTATCTGCCACTAGGAGAAGGAGGGGAGCTGCAAAAAACTACCCGTACTACGCATAACATAGGTTACTGCGGATCAGTGCTGGTAGCCGACTCTAGAACAGTAACTTTATCCTGCAATTAATAAGGTAGGAGAAAGAGTTATGTTAGAAACAGAAATAAGAGCCAACTCAAATAAATTAAAGAGCGTGAAGAGTGATAAGGCATTGGTGAGCTCTTTCTAAAACGGAAGAAAAACGAGTAGTTAAATTCTTGGAGTCTAAAACCGAAGACCAAAGTGAGAAAAGGAATAGAAACTCATCAATAAGCGCTGAAGTAGAAGATTTGCGCTGCCGGAACACTCTACCATTCCTCTCTTTCCAAATAATCCAAATAATGATATGAACCGATAATGTCCAAACGGGTGTGAACAAAGGGTTGGAATGCTTAGTGGACCAAACCGAAGTCAACTGAAGGGGAAAAGAAACTGTGCCCCAAGCCAGGGTGCAAATCTTCCATAAGGAAATAATAGAAGGACATTGCATGAATAGGTGATTAACGTCTTCCTCGTGCTGGTCGCACAAAACGCAGAGCTGACCCCAGGCCAGATTACGTTTGTTTAACACATCGACCGTAAGAAGCTTGTTATAAAAAGCAAGCCAAGTGGTAATCTTAACTTTCAGAGGAGCGGGCGCTTCCCAGAAGAATTTGGCGACCGACGATTTCACTCCCCTCGAGTTAAGGAAACAATAAAACGATTTAACAGAAGAAACCCCCGTTGCTGTCCAGCGCCAACCAATACCCTCGGACAGCCTCCATTCATAGCTGTTAAGGTAATGAATGAGGCTAACATAGTCCTCTGACAATGGGGGGGAAAGTAATTTCCGAAACAAGGTGTGCACCCGCTATTTTGGGGATGAGCACAATGTGAGCGTAATTAATACGATCAAATGCAAAATTACCTTGGTGAAGGTCTTGAAACATCTTGAGAATGTCTGCCTTAAGCAGATCCCAGAATTTTTGGAAGAAAAAAGCAGGAAAACCGTCTGGCCCAGGGGCCGAATCGCTTTTTAAAGCGAAAACAGCCAACTTGATCTCTTCAAGAGAAAAGGGAGCCTCCAGAGCAGAAAGGTCATGATTTTGGACGCCATAAAGGAGATTCCAATCAAGCTCGATCGATCGATGTTTCTTCGAGCCAATAAGATTTTTGTAAAAGGCTAAGAATTCCCGATGAATGGAATCATCAGAGGAGAACTCCACTCCTTGGGCAGAGATGGAAGAAATGTGGTTGGAACGTCGTCTATGCGAGCCAAAATTATGAAAGAACGCAGTATTCGCATCTCCCTCCTTCAGCCACTTGACCCGGGCTCTTTGGGCTCATTTGATGTGGTCTAGATGGAGGATATCAGCGTATTCCTGCTTGCAAGTCCTACGTTCCGAGCGGTAAGCTTCAGATAAAGGACCCAATTCCTCCATCTTGTCGATGGAGTGAATGGTTTGTAAAAGGAAGTCTTTAAGAAAGTTAGTGTTACTTTGCCTCTCGAATCTCCAGATTTTGCATCCATGTTTGATGGCGTGCATCTTAAGCAGTAAATTGCCTAGCCCGGAAGAACCGGAGACTGAGGCTAGGCATTCAGAAATAAGGTTAATGAAGAGTTGATCTTGAAGCCAGAATTTTTCAAATCGAAATTTGTGCTTGCGATTGAAACGAAAATTGGAATGAAGCATAAGCGGGACATGATCGGAAGATGGATTCGGAAGAGCCTGGACGAACGATTGATGAAATCGAGTCATCCAGTTTAGCGAAACCAGAAAGCGATCAAGCTTGGCAAAAGATGGGATATCATGTTGGTTCGACCAAGTGAAAGATCTGCCAGAAATCGGGAGGTCCGATAGTTGAAGCGCACGAATGCAATCGTTAAAAAAAAGTGATTGAGTGGAAGAGAATCCTGGGTTAGATCTTTCAGAATTAAAGCGAGTTACATTGAAGTCCCCACAAAGAATGCAGAGGTCGGTGGAGAATTGCTGCAAGGATAGGAATTCATCCCAGAATAACTGGCGCCTCTCAGAGGTAGAGGGACCGTAAACTGAGATAAAGGTGAGTGGACAATTGAGGAGAGTCCAGTGGAGTTGGACAACTAAAAAAAAATTCAAGCGTTGAACTGAAATCAGAGTGAAAAGAGCCTCCTTGAAACCAAAGATGATCCCTCCTCTATATAGTTCTTGATAATATTTTTTTCTTTAGTCACCCATCCTAGTGGTACGTACCCATCGGGTGCTTTAGAATTTTTTTTGCTTTTTTTTCGTTTTCTTCTTTTAGTCAGAAAATAAGGTAAATTAAACTAAAATCACTCAATGAGTCCAGCTAATTCTACATCATTATTAAATATATATAGGGAAAAAGAGGTATGAGTAACTTGCTCATTTAATAAATAAGCAATTAATGATGTGACATACATGTGATTGGAAAAGCTTTAAAAGAATTAATTGTTTAATGTATTACCTGCATGCCACATAATCAATTGCTCATTTACTAAATGAGCAAATTGCTCATATCCCTTATATATATATATATATATATATATATATATATATATATATATATATATATATATATATATAAGGGATATGAGCAATTTGCTCATTTAGTAAATGAGCAATTGATTATGTGGCATGCAGGTAATACATTAAACAATTAATTCTTTTAATAATTTTCCAATCACATGTATGTCACATCATTAATTGCTTATTTACTAAATGAGCAAGTTGCTCATACCCTTTTTCCCATATATATATATATATATATATATATATATATATATATATATATACACACACACACACTACTTGAACATTTCTCACGCTTCGCAAATTGTTCAGCGTATAAATTTTACTCTCGAAAATATTATTTCACATAAAAAACCGTCATCTCGTTTACTAAACTAAGCACATTATTAGTCCTTAAAGATTGACTGAGGAGCAAAAGATGCAAGCAAAAAATATCCTATTTGACCGCGATCAATGGATTAGGCCCCCAAGGAAATGACCTGAAATTTGAAGTAAACAAATTAATGAAAAAGAAACTACGTTGTATATAGTATTTAATGTAAGCATAAGAAAAATAAAGAAAAAGTATATACATATAGAGTGCATGGAAGTCCATCTGCCTTAGCTTAGCTCCCAGCTTTTCTTCAACGAGAGTCGAGAGAAAACAATGCGCGTCAGCTTTGTAAATTGAAATTTAATCAGCTGTAAATAACCTACAACACCTACTTAATTTGTTCTGCGTTCTAGAACGTACGCCAACACTAGTAGTTGCATGGTGTGCATGGGTTGCTTTCTCGTGCCCAACGAGCGGACCGCCATCTCACCAACGCTTGACCAAAAACTATTACAATTAGGTGCTTACACAAACAATTAGAAATCCTGATTATGTAACCCTACATCAAGTCGTTATCATAGGAATTAGAATAGTCAGCAGACAGCTCAATTAGTTTGAAGTGTTTGGTTCCAGTCTTCCAGACTCACAGAGTCACAAGCACACTGTCACCCAATTAAGGAGAAGAAACGGGGATAAGCTCAACAACAAGATTTGAGAAAGAATTTGAGAGAGAAAGGGAGAGCTCTGTTGGGATGGAGTGTCTACAAACACACTGATAGCACAGCGGAACTAATTAGAATAATGAGAATGTCGAATTAGAGAAGACGAATCAATTGAACACCCAAGCAAATAGATCCACTAATTCAACACAAACAGAATTATGATTTATCCCAGTTAGCTTTTGCTTAATCCGGAGGGAAATATAAGAAAATATAATATTCAACTAGAAGAGATTATAAGAAGTTAATGATTTACTTAATACAAGGAATTAAACTTACTCACCAAGAACTCTCTCTCTCTCAAGACTTTATTTGCAATGGAGAAAATATCAATGAAGTACTCTACCTTTCATATTGGAGGCTACAACAATATATAGAAGAAGAATAGAGATAACCCGAGGTTAATCTTGATTCTCAGTCGTCCGCTATAACCTGTAGAAAAAGTAACTGAATATGAGGCTTACGATCTAACCTGAAGTTGAAGATTGTGCTGAAACAACCTAACAAATCGAGACCCACAAATAACACAGCGCTGCATACGGTCGACCATTCAACAAGACCGGTCGACCGACCTCCTCTTAGCCAAAACCCTGTATAACTGCGATCGGGGGTGCGGTCGACCGTCTCTCTTCCTGACTGCTGATGTTATTTTCTTTTCTACTCTCTTTGATGCTTCGACCTCCATACTTCATTGTACCTTCTTCATATCTGAACCACGAGTATTTAGGGTATATTCCTAACAACCTCCACCTTGGATTGCATACGAGTGCTATCAACATCATGTGATTACTCATCTCCAAGCTCTACTAAACTCCATTTGCAAATCAAACTTCGAACAATAGTTTCTTCTACTAGTTCTACAAATCTCTACCCAATCTTACCGATTAGTATACCCCCTCAAGGGCACACCTCAGTAGGCGTTATCACGGAGTTGCCTACCTCCGCACGAACTTCACCTACATTGAGGCACTCTCCACCTTTCGACGATATTCGAACGTCTTAGTCTCGAACTGATGATGCTAGGTGTGGCAAACTAGATAAGCTTGCGGGAATAATGGAAAAAGAAGCAACAACACCTGCCAGGTATTTCGGATTCGCCAAAGCTTGTAGAGATTGTTTTGGCTTAGCCCAACCACTCTCATACCTGTAATTACCTTACGACAACTCTGAAAAACAGACATAACTCCACATCGAGTTGTGTACCTACAACATTGTGCTTCAAAGGTTCCCAAGAAATCAGATTCTGTTTAAGCAGAGGAATATGCAAAATTTTCCTCAGAGTGAACATCTTTAGACCTGACATCTACAACTCAACTATTCCTTCACATACTACTTCACAAATCTCCCTAGTTCTCGTTCTCACACAACAGCCTGTAGTAGACTTATAAATAGAAGACAACTCCATCTTGAAGCAAATATGAGAAGAACTCCCTGAGTCAAGAAACAAACTAGAATTCACTTCTAAAGAATTTGAACAATAAGACACGAATCACCTAAATCACAAGAACTAACCACATAAGCGGTAGATTTTTCATCCTTCGCGCTCTTCTGATTATTCGATTTCCAGTAGTCTTTCTTGATATGCCATGGCCTATTCCAATATAAGCAACAGATCGAATCATTTTGCATAACAATTTATCTTCCACCTGACGGACCTTCCACTGCTAGATAAATTGGAGTTAACGATGATTTCTAAGTCTCATTCTTAAGTTAATTTTCTTTCAATACTTTGATTACACCATCCACTGTAATACTCTCCTTGACAGATTTACCGTATATCATGGTAGTGATCAAATGCTCGTACGAATTTGGCAGTGAATATATCAAGTTGAAAGCTTTATCTTTCTTATTCACATCCACGTTGATCACTTTAAGTTCAGATAATACCTTTTTGAACTCAGTGATGTGGTCTTGGAGATCAGTACCTTCCATCATAGAGAAATGAAATAACTTCATCTTCTAATGCATCTGATATAATAACGACGAACTAGAGTCGTCAGTTATAAATGTTTTCCACAAACTCGGCACACCAGTTTCTTCAACAAACTCACTGCAACCCTTGCCAACAACCATCTACGCTGTCATCGATAACACGCACTCCAGCCGAGCCCGCATCCAGCCGAGCCAACCTCCGTCATCCATCCCCTCCCCCGCGCAACCACCACACCCATCCCCCACTCTTAACGCCCTCAACCTCTCACATCACCCCCAACCCCTCCAATCCACTGGCAGCAACCTCAATGCTGACAACTAATTCTAGCCACGACAGCCACTCCTTCAGCTGTGCATCTTCCCTCTCTCACGGCAGCGCCACTCTCGCCCTTGAAGCCAGCCTTCATGACGTCGATCTTCCTCGCCACGCCGAACTAACACCATCGACTCCAAAAACACATATAGTCATCTAGTCGGTGAAACTCCGATGAATACCCAACCGAACAAACACCCACCAGAGGCACGGTGGTGGTGGTGGTAGTGGTTAGGGGGTCCATTATAGGTATATCGCAATAGATCGATATAAACATTTTTTTAATTTGCTAGAAAATCTATATTGATATAACATATAAAAGATTGTTATATCGATCTATTGCGATATTCCTACCTATTTTCCCTAAAACCACGTTTAGATACATTATGATTATACTCTAGCTATTTGATATTACTTCTAAAGAGACGAAATAACTTTCAGTTCATTTTGCTAAATTACCTGAGGCACTCATTTAAGAATGTATTTTTTAAATATATATATTATTTTTCTATGCTTGGGGTACAGAAGTACAATTGCGAGTAGGGCTGCAAACGAATCGAGCTATTCGCGAGCTATTCGGCTCAAGCTCGGCTCGAACCAAGCGTGAGTCGAGCTCGAGCTCAAAATCGAGCTCGTTTCGTAAATGAGCCGATCTCGAGCTTGATTTTTTTTTAGGCTAAGCTCGGGAGCTATTCAGCTTGAATATGGTCAAAGCTCGGTCAAAGCTCGGCTCGAACCGAGCTCGAGCTCAAAATTGAGCTCGTTTCGTAAACGAGCCGAGCTTGAGCCTGAAGGTATTCGGCTCGGCTCGGCTTGATTGTAGCCCTAATTGCGAGGCTACTAGTTATTTGTAGAAACTAAAGGCCTGTCAAGTATCTCTACTATTTTAATGAGAGAATTGAAATTTGTAACAAACAAATCTTAACTTTGTAACTATATAAACACGTATAATACACGTCCAAACTATATCCAACAAATATAAATGTGCACCGCACGTGTAGCCCAAATCAAAACATTCAAATATAAACTATTTTTTTTTCTTATTCGATATATATTCATTTAATTTGATGACTTTACTTTTTGTAGACGTACATCGCACGTACATTGTACTAGTATCTATATAATAAAACACAAAGAAAGCTATCAAGTATCTCTTATTCAATATGGTTGAAATCAACGGTCCAGATCTAACCTCACAAAACATATTTTTCAGCCCAAAAGTTCTCTCCAAAACTCAAATTCAAATTCCAAAACAACTCCTTTATTTATTTATTTATCTCTCTATCTCTCTCTCTCTCTGTTTACTCGGAAATTTATATTTTCAAATTTCAGGTTTGTAAATTTTTGGATTTTTTATGCATTTTTTATTGCTCATGTTACATTCAAAATAGCAAATATCTTATCAACAGTTAAATTTCATTATTTTCCACACCCAAAGTTCTAAGAAGTTGGATTTTACACCCTCATTTATAATTATTTTTCAACATATACTAATGAAAACATGGATTTTTATTTCAACTAATTATTGTTTTACTATTCAAACTTGAGCTACATAATTATTGTTTTACTGTTTACAAGACTTTCATATGTTGTATCGTTCCAAAGACGTGCCGTACGCACGTGCCCACGAGCAAATCTAGTATATATAGACATGACAATCGATCAACAAATCAAGTATATACATCAAATACAATCAAAGGGTCCAACATAATTAACTTCCCTGCGGAATGCGGGGTCCTTAAAATAGTTTCCCTTTGGACCTGTTTGTTTGACTGTAGTGCTACCGTAGGAAAAAAATTCAGGGGGAAAGCACTGTTCACGTATTTGGATAGTCGGATTTGGCTTGGATTTGGATTTCCACTGTTGTGCTACTATAGAGCAAAAATAAAAAAAACATGAAACTCAGTGGAAAGCTACTGCGCTACTATAGCAGTTTTAAATGATTTATCTCTCATCTCATTTTACACTATCAAATCAAGAATTTCAGCTAATTCTCTACATTAAATTTCTTTCTTCCCTTTCTATTCTATACAACAATAAAACTATATCTAAATAGATCACTTTTTTATAACTCATTTCTACGTATATTTTTTTCCCCTCCACAGTAGGTTGTGGGTTGACCCCAAATTTGCCTTGATCCGCCACGAAATGAAGGATGCGTGGTACATTGCCATTGCGGCAACTACATGCGTGTTATGGCTAGACAGAAATAATTTTTATTTTCGTGCTTCATGTAATAGTATTTCTGGTAACCTTACTCATATCATGCATCTTATCTCTTTTTTGGCTACAGCTGCTGCCACAGGAGCGAGAGAGAGGATTGCCAGAGTCTTCCAGGTGGAGGAATTTGATGATGAGGAGGTTGAGTTTGGGCTGACACTGGACAGAGGGGTCGGCGCCCTCCATACTCATCAGAGTTTTAGCCGCAGTCTCCGCTACTTGGTAGTTTGTATAGACCTACTGCTTTTTTGGTTGTATGATGTATGGATGATTAGACCCACCCCCAGATTTTATTGAGAGATTATGTTTTATTTCCTGCACTGTACTTTTGTATTCTTCCGATATACCGGTGTTGTTTTATTAACTTCTTATTAATGAAACAGGGTGCCGTTTTACCTTAAAAAAAATATAAAAAAAAACTATCCAAACATCCTTTTTTGAACACACCAAGTATTCAAATGCTGATATCAGCTGACCTCATCATCTCCCCTTCTATCTCTCCCTATATATGCCACTCCAGCTCCCCGAGCTGAAGTAGAAAATATTCATCCGAATTCACAATACATTCACTATCTTCTTCATAAGTCACAACTCTCTCTAGTCTCATCAACCATTTCTCCTTTACAGCTCTTAATATGGATACAATCACTACATGTTTCAACCACAGCTACTCCCCTTCTACTTCTTCTCCAACCATCACCACTACCACCTCCCCCTCCCCTCCTCTTACTGTTGCCAGCCCGTGCGCCGCCTGTAAAATTCTTCGTCGTCGCTGTGTTGACAAATGCATGCTCGCTCCCTACTTCCCCCCAACAGAGCCCATCAAGTTCACGATCGCGCACAGGGTCTTTGGTGCCAGCAACATCATCAAGTTCTTGCAGGTTACTACCATTCCTAACAAACATTCTTTCTGTACTACAGTAGTACTAGTATGTGAGATGACATCTTAAAACTTCGCAAACAATTCATTTGATTACTGATCATTAGATGAGTAAGATAAACATCAAGATTTAAAATAGTACGATTAGTGACCTCCTAGGAGTTCTATATATAGTTTAAAATATATTGCTAGTGTTTAAATTTAATTTGCGTCTATTTGATATGCAGGAGTTGCCAGAGAGCCAGAGAGATGATGCAGTGAGTAGCATGGTATATGAGGCGAATGCACGGATAAAAGACCCCATATACGGGTGTGCAGGAGTCATATGCCAGCTCCAAAACCAGGTAGGGGAGCTACAAGCCGAGCTGGCACGGGCGCAGGCGGAGATGATCAACATGCAGACCCAACATGCGAATCTTGTTGCACTAATTTGCATGGAGATGACAACTTCTCAGCAACAATGTGCTCCTCAACTCATGAATCATGCTGATAATTACCCTCAATATGGCTTCTGCGAAACAGAGTGTCTCCTTGTCAACGACACTAACCAATTATCAATGTTGGAGGAGCCTCTTTGGACATGAGGAAAGAAATGTCGAAATTCACAAAAGAAATTAAAAATAATTAATCATAACTCAGATGATATATATTGAGAGAGTGAAAAAGACTAAATAATCAAGAAAAAAGATAATATATATATATATATATATATATATATATATATATATATATATATATATATATATATAATTAGTTTGGTTTTGCCGACAAGGTTGACACGCTTATTTGTTTCCCCATATGTAGTCTTTTTCATTATTCTTGTACCTTTTTAAGTGAAATGAAATAAAGGATTTGAGGTGACATGTACATGTTGGAGCTGTGTTTGTTTGAATTGATCTCCAGTTCGAAAGACATCTTAAGCTTATTGTCGATCACTTTCTCATAGTCTTTCTTATATTACTTTTTTTTTAATATAAAAATTTCAAAGTCTTTTGTTTTCCTAAAAATGTTACTTAGTGTTAGGCAACTAATTATGTGATTTAAGATAAGGTGTGTGCCAATTCATGACCATGTATATGTATACGAATGTCTTCTATGTTTTTCCTTGGTCTTTAATTTGAGGAACCACAACTACAATCTAAACTTAAATACATGTGAACTTAAGAGTTTAGTCTATGAAGTCTTACTTTTGTATATCTATACTATTATTAAGCAAAACCTTATTTTGGAGGCTTTTTACTATCATGCACTTATAAACATAAAAAGCTAAAAAATAATGTAGGGTTAATTCTGTTAAATTTTACTCCTGATCCCTACACAATCAGAGGGCACAAGCATAATTTTCACTTCACATTTACTTCCATCTCTTTCACTCAACCCGTCCATTCCTCTCCCTCTCTCTCAAAATCCCCACCGCCTCAACCCCCCGCGCGACCCCCCCCCCTCCCTCCCGCTCGCTCCGCTCTCGAACCCTCCTCCCTCGCGCCGCACGACCAACGCGACCTCCCTCTGTTGATCGATCGTTGCTTGAAAATCTCATCGCTCTCATCGCGATCTCACTCCCTCTACCACACAAAATGGAGAACGCCCCCGTCGAAAAGACTGCCTCCGAAAACCCTAATGGTTCTTCCGATGAACCCACTTTGGAGCCGGCGAATTAGAACCCGAACCCGAGCCCTAACCCGAATCCAACATCGAGGGCGTCGTTCACTAGCCTTGGATAGGTCGACGCCGACCTTGCCCTCGCCCGCGCCCTCCAAGAGCAGGTGAATTAAGGGTAGGGTTAGGGTTAGGATCAGAGTTCAGTTCACAAAATTATGATTTGGGATTGTATTTTCAATTGGTTTTGGTTGCAGGAGAGGGCGTACATGATGCTGAGAATGGACGGCGTAGATGGGGGAGGGTATGGTAGCTCCGATTCCGGAAGCTATGTGTATGAGGACGAATTGGACGGCAATGATAATGATGATGGTGATCAGGAAAATGAGAACCATCAAGATGATGGCGATGATAAAGGTCATCTTGGTAAGGATCATGATGCTGAGAATGGACGGCGTAGACGGCGATGATGACGGCAATTTTTAATAAGTGCACATTGTAGTCTTCTGTTTACATAAAAAAGAAAAAAATATTAGGGCATGCATTGCACGTGTGCAAATAGCTAGTATGAAGAGAAGGGGAAGCTCTGTACATATGAAGAAAAGGGGAAGCTCCGCTGTATAATACTGAAAAATGACTAAAACAAAGAAAACAAAGAGAGAAAAAAAAACCAAACAAAACCAGACCCTCTACTCTTATTCATCCCTAACCAACTCATTGAATATCACTGTATTGTTGGAGTAATTTTATTCCAATGTAATTATGTAACCCATGTAACTGTAAGTTTGGTAACAATTAAATGTTAAATTCACATTATTGTATATTAATGTATTTTAATAATAAGGGTTTTAACATCATGTAACTGTTACAAAAAATTATTTATAAAATTTGTTTTACAATCAAAAGATAGAGAGGCACAGAAAACATAGAAGATAACAGGAGAGAAAGTAAACCGAAACAAAAAGAAAGAAAAAATTTAAATAAGCAACTCACAATAACAAATGAAGATTACAGCTTGAGAAGTCGAGGCCTATGTATCACACAGTGTCCTTAAAACAGATTTCGCCTCTTCCGGTTGCTAGAATGAACGAAGGCGTCTGTCTCCTAGGATGCAACGACTTGGAGCGATCACGTAGGCACCATGTAGCACTCCCGAACTGAGTAGAAGCGCTTGAACCCTATCACCGACTTACCAATAAAACCAGAACCGAAGGACAGTACAGAACAAAACTTAGAGAAGGAGAGAAAGAAGATCTGTTTTTGTGCAGGGAAGAAAGTAAAGGGGAGGCATCTATTTATAGAGCCTGGGTTAAAACCGTAACGGCAGACAAGACTGTTAATGCCTTCATTGTAACGGCAGACAATGAATTAAATGCCGACACTGTAACGGCAGACATCATTTACTGTATTCAGTGTAACGGTAGACAAAACGTTAAATACAGCACTGAAATGGCAGACAGAACCGTTTCTGCATTCATTCCTGCCGTTACAAAAAGAAAACTGTAGCAAAAATTGGCTCTGCACGGGGTGGGGTCAAGTCGGTCCGGCATTCGTGTCCGCAGGTCGTGCGGGCGCACACAAGTCGCATGTAATCCGGTCCGTGATTTGCACCCCCCCTGCGCGCGCGAGAGAGAGCCTCTCTTCTAGCCATCTTATAATACTTAGAAGGAGATTACTATATATCCTCTTCTATTTTCTTTGATTTTTCCGATGTGGGACTATGTTCCCTTAACCCATTTCAAGAATGAAAACGTCTCACTTTGAGAGACAATTTCTCATTCACCCCTTAATCGTTTTTAGCAAACCAATATATGATTTTGATCTACTCACGAAGGAGAACACAAATCAATCAAGATCTCTCAATAATTCATTGAGGATCTTACTCAAAAAATTGCTCAAAAATCAGGTTCGTAAATGGTGTCTAAAACACTCATTTTCTAGCAGTCCCCACATGAATGAAAATTGACGACCACAGACAGGACAGAATGACATGACAAACTGACACGACAGACTTGGTGATAGAATTCAACGATTGATTCCTGCATAGGATAGGTAGGTGTTACCCTTTGAACCTTCCCTTATGAAAATATGTTTACTTTACTAACTAAACAGTGGACGCGATGTCTTTGAACTGTTCTGTCATTTGTTTAAACGATGACATATCTCACACAGAAATCTTTCTAACGCATTTTCAGTTCTCACTGTTATGTTCGTTTTGGCCATGAACATACGCCTGGTTCTGCAAGAGTTTAACAGGAATATTGCCCTTTATTATTCCCTTGGAAGCGGCCCTTCTTCCCTCTTACATAGGTGATTTCTTACCTAAGAGTAACCCGCATTACTCTGCTCGGATATCCGACGCATAAGAATCATTAAAAGTCTAGCTTAACCTGTTACCTTGCGGGCATCACTGTTTCATCATGGGAATGGACATGGGAAAATTCCCACAGTGATCCAACTTGGTTTTTACAATTTAGTTGTCCCTTTGAACCTAGATCTTGGGATCTCCAGTCAGCTAGGTTGGGTTTCCATTGTATCGACTTATTCTTTCTTGGGCTTTAGTCTTATTTCCCTCGATGATTTATCAACTAACTCTCTGTTTAACCCTTTGGTTAGTGGATCCGCAATGTTATCTTTTGACTTTACATAGTCCACAGAGATAACCCCAGTAGAGAGTAGTTGTCTAATGGTATTATGTCTTCGACGAATATGTCTAGATTTATCATTATACATATTGCTCTGTGCTCTACAAATTGCAGATTGACTATCTGAATGTATGCAGATTGGAGGCACAGGCTTCGTCCACCTTGGAATATCTTCAAGGAAGTGGCGTAACCATTCAACCTCTTCCCTACATTTGTCCAATGCGATAAATTCTGATTCCATCGTGGATTTAACGATCACTGTTTGTTTCGAGGATTTCCAAGAAACTGCTGCACTACCTTGTGTAAACACATAGTCACTAGTGAATTTTGAGTTATCACTCGATATCCAGTTCGCATCACTGTATCCTTCAAGTACAACCGGGTATCTCGTATAGTGTAGCCTGTAGTTACGAGTAAAACGCAAGTACTTCAGTACTCTTATAATTACTTGCCAATGCTCCCTTCAAGGATTACTAGTGTATCTACTTAGTTTACTTACTGTATAGGCTATGTCTGGTCTTGTACAACTCATTAAGTACATTAGACTGCCTATGATTCTAGAGTATTCTACTTGAGAAATATTCTCCCCTTTATTCTTGGATAAATGTAAAGTTAGATCTATTGGAGTTCTGGCAATTCCAGAATTATCTTTATCAAATTTTTCAAAAATATTGTCAACATAATGTGACTGGCTTAAAATAAGCTCGTCTGATGTTCTTGTGATTTTAATTCCCAATATAACATCAGCTAGTCCCATGTCTTTCATGTCAAACCCGAGTTTAACATGTTTTTAACAGATTTAATTATCTGATCATTGCTTCCAATAATAAGCATGTCATCTACATACAAACATATAATGACATATCCATCTTCTGTGTCTTTGACATATACACATTTGTCACATTCATTGATCTTGAAGCCATTTGTCATCATGACATTGTCAAATTTTTCATGTCACTGCTTTGGAGCTTGTTTCAAACCATATAATGACTTCATCAGTTTACACACTTTCTTTTCATGTCCTGGAGCTGAAAAACCCTCAGGCTGTTCCATGTAGATTTATTCATCTAAATCTCCATTAAGAAAAGCTGTTTTTACATCCATTTGATGTACTTCAAGATTACGTAGAGCTGCTACTGCAAGTACCATCCTAATGGAATTTATTCTCGTTACAGGAGAATATGTATCAAAGTAATCAAGACCTTCCTTTTGTTTATATCTTTTAATTACAAGTCTTGTCTTGTATTTATCAATTGATCCATCAGGTTTTATTTTTCTTTTGAAGATCCACTTGGAACCTAAAGGTTTACTACCCGGTGGAAGATCCACTAGTTCCCAAGTATGATTTTGCAAGATAGAATAAATTTCACTCTTGATGGCTTCTTTCCATTGAGGACCATCACTAGAGTTCACCGCTTCCTTGAAGGTTTGGGGTTCTCCTTTAAGCATAAAAGTCAAGAAATCCGGACCAAAAAATTTTTCCGTTCTTGTTCTTTTACTGCGTCGAGGTTCCTCCTCAACTTCTTCATCTTGGTCTTCACTATCTTCACTGATAGTCTCATGTGTTCGTTTGGAGGAACTTGGTTCCTCCTTTGACTTACATGGAAATACATCTTCAAAGAACGATGCATTTCTAGATTTCATTATCGTGTTCTTTGATATCTCAGTGACATCGGATTTGTACACCAAGAACCGATAGGCACTACTGTTAAGTGCATGGCCAATGAAAATACAATCAACTGTTTTTGGTCCTATTTTCACTTTCTTAGGTGGAGGTACTGCCATCTTGGTAAGACATCCCCACAATCGCAAGTAATTGTAGGATGACTTTCTTCCTTTTCATAATTCATATGAAGTTTTCTCTTCTTTCTTTTTGGGCACCTTATTCAAAAGGTAGTTAGCTGAAAAAATAGCTTCTCCCCACAAGTTTGGTGGCAAACCAGAACTTATTAACATTGCATTCATCATTTCTTTCAATGTACAATTCTTTCTCTCAGCAACACCGTTGGACTGAGGAGAATAAGGCGCTGTGGTTTCATGTATAATCCCATGCTTAGCACATGTGTCAGCAAATGGCAATTCATACTCTCCACCTCGGTCGCTTCTTAGCGCCTTAATTTTCTTATTGAGTTGATTTTCAACCTCATTTTTATAGAGAACAAATTTCTCTATAGCTTCATCCTTGCTTTTAAGCAAGTATACATAGCAATATTTTGTGTTATCATCAATGAAGGTAATAAAATATTTATTACCACATCTTGTTTGTATCATTTTCAAATCACAAATATCAGTGTGAATTAAATCAAGTGGTTCGGTGTTTCTTTCAACACTTTTAAACGATGATCTTGTTAGTTTTGCCTCAACACAAGTTTCACATTTGTGTTTGGAATCAATTTTGAATGTTGGTATGTGATTCAAGTTAATTAGTCTTCGCAAAGTATCATAATTAATATGTCCTAGTCTACCATACCATAAATTGAAAGACTCAAGCAAATAAGTAGAAGAGCTAGCTTTATTCATATTCTTGACCATGGTCATTACATTGAGTTTGAACATTCCACCACTCATATATCCTCTACCAACATACATTCTACTTTTTGACAAAACAAATTTGTTCGACTCGAACACTAAACAAAAACCGTGGTTATTAAGCAACGAACCAGATATCAGGTTCTTACGGATTTCAGGAACATATGCAACATTGTTCAGAGTCAGTTCCTTTACAGAAGTCATCTTCAAGATCACATTGCCTTGGCCTTTTATTTCTGAAGTAGCCGAGTTCCCCATAAACATTTTCTCCCCATTCTCTAATGGTTCGAAAGTGGAAAACATACTTCTATTGGTGTACACATGTCGAGTAGCTCCAGTGTTAATCCACCATTCCTTCGGGTTTGAACCTAACATATTCACCTCTGATATCACAGCTGAGAGGTTGATATCGGAACCATCTTGAGCAATCCCTTGAATCAAGTTTGCTTCTCTGTTCCTGTTCTTTTTGGGAAGTCTGCATTCAGTAGACTTGTGACCCATTTTGTCATAATTGAAGCACTTGCCTTGAAAATTCGGCTTCTTGGAGATTTCTCCCTTAGGCCCCAACTTGGGACCCTTGTTGTTGTGCTTGTTGGAACGTTGTTTATGTTCCATTACATTTGCCTTAGCTGCATGACTGATGAGTCCAATTTTTTTAGATCCACTATTGTCTTCTTCAATACGAAGCCTGACAATGAGATCTTCAATGCCCATTTCTTTTCGCTTATGCTTTAGGTAATTCTTAAAGTTTTTCCAACCTTGTGGTAATTTTTCAATTATACATGCAACTTGGAAACTTTCACTTAAGTTCATACCTTCAGCATGAATCTCATGCAAGATTAGTTGTAGTTCTTGAACTTGACTGATCACTGTTTTAGAATCTACCATTTTATAGTCTAGGAAGCGGCCCACAATGAATTTCTTGGCACCGGCATCCTCAGTTTTATACTTATGGTCTAGTGATTCCCAAAGTTCTTTAGCTGTTCTTTTGTCAATGTATACATTATACAAAGAATCGGCTAATCCATTCATTATGTAATTTCTACACAAGTAATCAGCATTTTTCCAAGCATCCACATCGGCAATGACTTGGTTATCTTGCTCATCTTTCTTAAAATTTGGAGCATCTTCGTTCAAGAATCTTGCAAGATTCAGTATGGTCAGATAGAACATCATCTTCTGTTGCCACCTTTTAAAGTTTTGTCCGTTGAACTTCTCAGGTTTCTCTCTATGGGAGACTGAGACAGGTACAACGGTGGGCATTGGCACTCGTGCCGCAGCAGCATTTGGTTCTTGTGTCGTATCAGCAATCGGCACGTAGACTGTTTCAGACACAGCAGCATTGTCCGATGCAGTAGTCATTTTGATTCTGAAATTTACACAACATGAGTGTAAATTTTCCAGATTAAAGAAATAAAAAGAAAAAACCGTGCCTCAAAATCGGAAATCAAAGAAATCCAAAATCTGTTTTAAGTTTGTTAAAAAAAATTATTTATAAAATTTGTTTTACAATCAAAAGATAGAGAGGCACAGAAAACATAGAAGAGAACAGGAGAGAAAGTAAACCGAAACAAAAAGAAAGAAAAAATTTAAATAAGCAACTCACAATAACAAATGAAGATTACAACTTGAGAAGTCGAGGCCTGTGTATCACACAGTGTCCTTAAAACAGATATCGCCTCTTTCGGTTGCTGGAATGAACGAAGGCGTCTGTCTCCCAGGATGCAACGACTTGGAGCGATCACGTAGGCACCACGTAGCACTTCCGAACTGAGTAGAAGCGCTTGAACCCTATCACCGACTTACCAATACAACCAGAACCGAAGAACAGTACAGAACAAAACTTAGAGAAGGAGAGAAAGAAGATCTGTTTTTGTGCATGGAAGAAAGTAGAGGGGAGGCCTGGGTTAAAACCGTAATGGCAGACAAGGCTGTTAATGCCTTCATTGTAACGGTAGACAACGAATTGAATGCCGACACTGTAACGGCAGACATCATTTACTACATTCAGTATAACGGCAGACAAAACGTTAAATACAGCACTGAAACGGCAGACAGAACCATTTCTGCATGCCTGAACATCCTCTCCATCCCTAATGTGGTACTCGAGAAGGAGCATTGCTATGCCCATTTATGGAAGTGCAAGGCCTACGATCGATTGAAGCTTCACTTGGGCAAAGAATTCTGCGCACTTCCTCACATGCAACATGAAGCATCAGCCCCCACCTGCATTCCTAAAGACAAATTTGTTCGATACTTGGATGAGTACGTCCAAAAATTCAATGTCTCCCCAGTTTGTAACACTCTGGTGGAATCAGCTGTGTACGACGACAACAAAAAGAGTTGGAATATAAAGACGACGCAGAATACAGAGACGAGGGAGAGCATTGAGTACATGGCACGATTTTTGGTGGTGGCCACGGGAGAGAAAGCGGAGGGGTTCATACCTGTTGCTGGACTAAAGAGTTTCAACGGGGAGGTGATCCACTCTTCGGAGTACAAAACAAGCAAGTCCTATGAAGGGAAGAATGTGTTGGTTGTCGGTTGTGGAAATTCCGGCATGGAGATTGCCTATGATCTTGCTAATTTTGGTGCCAAAACCTCCATTGTTATCCGAAGTCCGGTATGTTAGTGATTACTTGTTATCATGTTTCTGTTACACAATTATTTATAAAATTTATTTTACAATCAAAAGATAGAGAGGCACAGAAAACATAGAAGAGAACAGGAGAGAAAGTAAACCGAAACAAAAAAGAAAGAAAAAATTTAAATAAGCAACTCACAATAACAAATGAAGATTACAACTTGAGAAGTCGAGGCCTGTGTATCACACAGTGTCCTTAAAACAGATTTCACCTCTTCCGGTTGCTGGAATGAACGAAGGCGTCTGTCTCCCAGGATGCAACGACTTGGAGCGATCACGTAGGCACCACGTAGCACTCCCGAACTAAGTAGAAGTGCTTGAACCCTATCACCGACTTACCAATAAAACCAGAACCGAAGGACAGTACAGAACAAAACTTAGAGAATGAGAGAAAGAAGATCTGTTTTTGTGCAGGGAAGAAAGTAGAGGGGAGGCATCTATTTATAGAGTTTGGGTTAAAACCGTAACGGCAGACAAGGCTGTTAATGCCTTCATTGTAACGGCAGACAACGAATTGAATGCCGACATTGTAACGGCAGACATTATTTACTGCCTTCAATGTAACGGTAGACAAAACGTTAAATACAGCACTGAAACGGCAGACAGAACCGTTTCTGCATTCATTTCAGCTGTTACAAAAAGAAAACTGTAGCAAAAAGTGGCTTTGCACGGGGTGGGGTCAAGTAGGTCCGGCATTCGTGTGGGCGCACACAAGCGCATGTAACCCGGTCCGTGATTTGCACCCCCCTACGCACGCAAGAAAGAGCCTCTCTTCTAGCCATCTTACAATGCTTAGAAAGAGATTACTATATATCCTCTTCTATTTTCTTTGATTTTTCCGATGTGGGACTATGTTCCCTTAACCCATTTCAAGAATGAAAACGTCTCACTTTGAGAGACAATTTCTCATTCACCCCTTAACTGTTTTTAGCAAACCAATATATGATTTTGATCTACTCACGAAGGAGAACACAAATCAATCAAGATCTTTCAATAATTCATTGAGGATCTTACTCAAAAAATTGCTCAAAAATCGGTTCGTAAATGGTGTCTAAAACACTCATTTTCTAACAGTAACTCCCGCTTGTGATGTTTGAGCGACTCAAAAAGAAGTTGAAACTGAAAGAAAATTTGAGGAGATAACCACTCCCTATAAAAACTCCTTCTTCCTCTGCTTATAAGATACACAGAAAGAATAAGATCTCCTAACCATCAAGGAAACCACAATGAAAAAAGCAAGAAAAAGAAAATTCATTCAGATGAACAACATGGATCCAGGTAAGTATCCGTTAATATCCTCCTTTGTGTGTGAATCATGTAAATATCAGATTGTAGGGCATTAAAGATTAAACTAAAATATGTTAAAACATTAATTATGTTTTAAGTTTAAATTCAGGAGCTTAGGTTTTAGTTTTAGTTGAAAGAACTAACATATACCTTACCTCAAGTATTCCAAGTCACTAAAAATATACTATTAAGTTGGAGTCATCCTTGAAAAGCATGTGACTTGATGTTTATCTTTGTTGAAGTACATTCAAGGTTGAAAAATATTATAGTAAAAAAATATTAAGCAAATTGCATTTTTTTATTTTGCAAGTTCTTAATGGAAGTGATAGTCTTGGAAAAGTTTGACAGAATGAAATACTTCCAAAAGGTTAGACAGAAACATTCATATATATCTATATTGCATAGTTAACTGTGATGGCTGCATATATAGTTGGTTAATTAATTGACCAAGAAAATTAAATTGTCACCTAATCCTGCAATCATGGGTTTGCATTTCCTTAAATGTTAGTGCAGAATTAGAACATAGACCTAAAAATAATATCAAAACCTTTTGTCTGCAGCTCTTGTGGCCCCCTTAATTGTCAAATTCAAGAGAGTCAAACATGTTGGTATTTGATTGGACTGGGAGTTAGGTTGTGTAGTTAGATCCTCGATCTCTTCAAACCCAGTTCGGTCAAATGGTTGAGCCTATAAATCTATTTTTCGTTTTTTAAGAAAGAGCCCATAAATCTATTGAACTTCTTATTCCCCAGTATGTTTAATTGAATTTCTTTTATATCTAAACTCACAAATTTTGCAAGGTATTTACCAAAGAAAATTTAATAGCTGCACAGAAGATCACACTGAACAGTGAACAGGATATATATAACAATTTTAATTTACTTGGAAAAGCACATTTGTATAAGTTAAATATTATATTAGCTATTATATTATGAGAAATTAGTTTACTCCCATATCAAATAATATATTGGTTTAATTTCTCTTCTCTCCTATATAGAAGACATAACTGTACTCAGTTTATTAAAAATCAATAATCAATCAATAAAGTATTTTTTCTTATTCCTAATTCTAACATGGTATAGAGCATGTATTCCCATAAGGCCTATCCTAATTAGCCTTATTCTAATTTGATCCTCGTTATCGAGGTGAAGTGATTCTCGTCTTCGTCAGAATCACTCCACCTCCTGACATCTACTCCTAATCAAACCCTAATCTCCATACCCTAATCGTCAACAGCAAGAGCATGGCTGCCGACGACACCCTCTTCATCTTCTCCAAACATCAACCCGCAACGAACTCCGGCAACACCCACCACTGCAACTCCGGCAACACCACTCACCACCATCGTCGATAGCACACCTCCAAACACCCAACATCCAAAACATCTACCTCGACGCCTCCCCAAACCCCCGAACGGCCGAACCCCACTTCCGACGACCCAAACCCACCAAATCCACCATCCTCTACCACCAAATCCATCGTCCATGTTGACCCATCCCAAAATCAACATCATCCCGGAGTCGACACCATTCATATCCCGAAGACCACCTCCTCTGTTGTCTTCATCATCATCAACCTCTCCCCCTTTCCACAACCACCCCAAAAAAAAACCTAACCCTCAACTCCGGCGTGAATCAACTCCTAACGGACTCTCTTCCCGAAATCCTACCCTGCCGCCACATTCCCCAAACACCACACCCGTAGCCCTAGCCGCTTCAAATTTTCTAATCTACAAGAATGAAATGTTTTGCCTAATTAGTTTATTAAAAATCAATAACCAATCAATAAAGTATTTCTTCCTATCCCTAATTCTAACAGTATAATTTATATAAGGATACTAAATTCATGCAGAGTGCAATGTGCAAGCAGTTTGGTTAGGGATTTGACAATAGTTAGCATCCATAAATAATAGTATTACTAAGGCTGGCAATTGACTCGAACCCGACCCGAGCCCGATTAGGTCCGACCCGATTTTAGCAGAATACGGGCCTAAATTTGTTGAAAATTTTCGGACCCGGGCTCAACAATTGAGCCCGTATTAATTTTCGGGCCGGGTTCGGGCTTGTATAGGTCCGATCCGAACCCGACCCGGATTTACCGTTAGTGTATGAGCCGGGTGATATTCAAGCACATAATCCAAGGAACCTAGGCATCATAAATGAGTTTTTTATGCAATTAATTTCCTTCTATCCCCTGGTCCTTCTTTTAAGCTTATATGCCTGCTCAGAATTTTAGTCCGACTATTTTATGGGTTGATTTCTTTTTTCTTCAGTCCATACATGTCCTCCAAATCACTATTATTATTAATCTTATATTCTCATATAAATTTGTGATTAGAAGACATTGCTTATGCTTTAGTTGGATGTTGCGCTCTCCTCTATCCTTTTAACTTCCTTCATTTTTTAAAATCTTATATGTTTGAGCACAAAAAGTCATAGTGTTCTAAGTCCATGTTCTTTATTTATTTATTTTTTGCAGGTATGGTGATAAGGGAATTCATACAAAATTCCATACTTCAGTTTCTTCCGAAATATGTATCAAAACTAGAGATCTTGCTGATAAGTATCGCTCCCCATCTAGCAGTCATGCCACTGATATTGCGAAGATCACTCTCATATCACATAGAGATAACAACTTGTCTTCTCATCAGGGTATTGAAGATGGAGGTGCAAGTACAATGTTCTTCCACTACAAATCGGGCCGAGCTTGGGCTTTTTTGGTTAATTCGGGCTCGGGCTTGGGCCTGTATTTTGCAGCCCGATGCAAAATCAGGCCGGGCTTGGACCCAAAAAATAAATTCGGGCTCGGGCTCGGGCTTATATAAGTCCGACCCAAATCCGACCCGTTGCCACCCCTAAGTAATACTCGCAGTATTCTTTAACAACTGGGCATGATGCTTAATTTCACTGACAGAAAATTAAGGACCGCATTATCTACATTCTACTATTTATTAGAGGTTTTAGTGTGTGAACATGCATGTGGAGTCAAAAGCATTCAGCTTAATTAATCTGATGTTTTGATTGAGAGTAATGCTACATCAACTACCAATTTCACTATCATTTTATTCACTATCTTAGATGACACACTTCAATAAGTAGAAAAAGATAGAATAGATAGGAGAACTCTCCAATAGAAATATACCACCTAAGAGAGTGAACAAAATAATAGTGAAATTGGTAGTGGACGAAAACATTACTCTTTGATTAATCTAAAGACCAAGGTCTCTAATTAATTAATGTGAACAGTACCAATTGAGAAAGCACTACTAAATTTATTCTCACGTGAGATGCATGGGTAGTAATTCACCAATTTCAATTACCATAGAATTATCTCCTGCTAAATTTATTCTTATTAGCGACACACATGCTGTATTTAACCAATTTAAAATAGCATAGAAATAGTATACAGAAGTGATTATCGTTCATTTTTTAAGTATTACTAGATATAGAGATAGAATGACTAAAATCAATCAATGGGCCCTCCCTTTATTAAAGATTAAGAAGCAAGTAGAATCTAACTTTGTCCACTAACCCTAATATAACCTACTTAAAAATAGTAAAAAACACTAAATAAGTTAGCTAAAAGAAGTAAGTTAATTCAAGTTTGGTCAATAAAACCATTCCCTACAAACATAGAAAAGGATGGCATAAACTTGGAAATGAATTTTGGAACTAAACTACTTCTGTAAGTTCTATTTTCAGATTTTATTGTATTTTGTATTCTTCTGATTATTGAATTTGAACTCATTTATTATGGTGTATTTTTGTCTTTCTTAGGTTCTTTTGTTCTCTTTGGATCAATCTGTGTTCTTTTGATTAGATTCTGTTTTTTATGGATTTGACTCTTTTCTATTTTGAATTCGATTTGTTCTCCTTTGTGTTCGTCTCATCTCATTGCTTTGGTTTGTCTCTTTTTTGAGCCAAAACTGATACTCAGAACCCAATATATTGACCCAAAATCCTAAATTTCCTGATCCCTATAAATACCCCCCTATTAATTAACCCTAATTAATATCTTCTCTCTCTCTCTCTCTTTCCGCCGCATTTTCTCTCCCCATACCCTCTCTCTCTCTCTTCTCTGTTTCTAAACACTCCAAACCCATCACCGTAACCCCCCGACCCCCGTTCATCCTTCGACCTCCGTTCACCGCCATCATCACCACTGGCACCGTCTCCATCCCCTGTCTTCGTCATCGCCGTCGCTCACCCCCATCCTCGCCATTACCCCTCGAACCCAACCACCGAAGTTTTTCCCATCGCCATAACTCATCGTCGTCACCCTACTTCTCGTCGTGCACCTCACCGTTGCATCCGTCGTTCCTCGCCACTCCACCGAGACCCCCTAGCGCCGTCGTCAAGTCCCCGATCGTCGTGTGTCGCCGTCCCCTGTTTTCAACCGAGAAAATAGAGCCCTTCGCCGAAGTTGTTGTCGCTGCCGTCGCTTCCTGACCTTGGTAATGGCGCCGCTCCGCCACTGCAGTCATCGCCGTCGCAGTCGTCGCGCCGCCAGTCTGCCGCTCTCTCTCTCTCTCTCTCTCTCTCTCTCTCTCTCTCTCTCTCTCTCTGATCCACTGTCGAGAGGTAGGAGACGCGACGCGAGTGGGTTGTTTCGCTGTTCGCTGTTTTGCCGCACTCGATCCCAAGTCGCTGTCCCCTGTTCGGTTGGATCCGGTGTGTGGTCGCGATCCTATTGGCTGGCTTTTGTTGTTTCGTGTTCTGCCGCGCCCGATCCGATCTTTGCTGTCCGCTATTTTGGCTAGATCCGGTGTGAGGCAGTGGATACGATTGGGTCGTTTTGGTGTTCTGTGTTCTGTGTGTGTCAGATCCGAGCTTGGTGTTCTGCGTTCTGTCCCGATCTGGTGTGTGGGAATTGCTCTAGGATCTTGCTGTTGCTGTTGATTCTTCGTACATTTTTGGGAGATTTTCGCCCGGGATTCTGATCCCGTTATTCTATTTTATTAATATCTGCAATAACAGACAAGTTTCTTCTTGAACCCTTCTTTTGATTTGTGTTCAAGATTTCTTTTGATCTCCTGCAAGTAGATCCTGTCCTTTTATTCATCAAAACTGCTTGACAATTCTGTTAAGATTATCGAGGGTTTACACGAGCTAACCCGACATACTCTTAACATCGTGTTTTCTCTTCGATCTAAACCTAGTCCCCAATGTTTCATGTATTTGCACATTAAACAACTAGAATCATGCATACTATTTGATAGATTGGACATTGAAATTGATCATGCTAGAATTGAATTTAATTGATGAACAGACACCATAACCATGATAAATGTATCTTAACCCTTAGAAATTGTATGTTGACACCTAGGATTGCTTTGATTGCCAATTTGCATGCTATATGTGACCTGTGTGAATTATTTGTTGTCTTTTTTTATATTAATTTGATTTTTGGACTGCTATAAGTTTCACTTTAAATCAGATTTTTAGCCATGTTAATGATCTAATTTGAAAGAACTTATTAAATATAAAATTTAGCCCTCGATGTGTAGATAATTTTTCCCTACTCTAGATTTAAATTCCAATTCGTCATCTGTTAGATATCATCACTTTTCTGCAACTGTGTTAGCAATTTCAGACCCATAATTTCATGCGTATCTTGCTGTTGTTTATTTTATTCGACCCTATTATCAGTAAAAGAAAATTCTGAAATAAATCATGCTGGACCTAGACATGTATAGCTACTTCCCTGAATTTTTGTAGATTTTAATAATGATTTTTCTGATCCGAATTAATTAATGGAACATAACCTACTGCATGCTGACTGAACATAAAACCTGATTTGATTAGAACTTTCACCCTAGTCCCTATATCTTTCATATGCCTTAATTATAATTGCTGGAACTGTATGGAAGTCTACTTTTTAGATCTTCCGGCGGGTTTAGTTTTGCTATGTTTAGTGACCATGATCTATGTTTTGGTACAGCAAGATCATGCTGTCCTGATTTTGCGAAATGTGTTAAATGATGTGTTTTGCTTCATGTTTTGTCTGTAGCGCTTAGAATTAGTCACACATAGTAATATACGACATTGACACCCTCTTGCATGCTCACATAGGATGAAAATAAACTATTAACAAGCCGAGGTTATTATGGATAGATTTGGTAGTGAACAATCGAGAAATGTACTCGGTAAGACCTCATCGTTATATTGTAATATCTTGGAAGGAGGTATATTGATTGCAATGATTTATTAATGATTCTTGATTGTAAATTATTGTTATCAATGCCGAGTACACGAACCGTGAATTCACCATCGGTCTAAAACGATCACTGTGCTTGCATGGAACCTGTAGTATGGGATGCAGTAGTACGTGCACTAGATAGGTTAATAAAATACTTAACAACCTGCATACTTGATCTTGTATTGACATTGACTTGACATCACGCATTTCATGTGTGATTATTGTAAGCTTTTGATATTGCCTACTCTTTGTTTTGTTCTTTGTCTTTGACCATGTTCCTTTCCTTTGATATTCGTGTTTTCCTATTATCCTTTGTTTTCTTTACTTGCCGCCCACGACTTGCTCTAGGGGAACTATTTTATTTCTTTTTAGACCAGGAATTTACAGGTACTGAAGGATCTGTTCCCGAAGGAATTGGTGAGCAACGTTTCTATTGATGGATCTAGTTTCCGCTGCGTAGTTTATTAATTGTTGCTAGATTTATTTTCTGAACACTGTTATCTCTTGTACTTTGTTTTGGGCTCTATGACCCGTAGTTTTGTTTTGATCCCGGATGTTGGATATTTATACCGTTGCTTTATTTCATTATTATTGGAACTTTATCATTGATTCATGTGGTTATATTTCTTGCGTGGTTGTATATTTGTTGATCTTATTGCTGAGTTAGTCTGGTACAACTTATGGATGGTATTTACATCATTCGCTGGCCTACGTTACGTACTCGTGTTCCGTATTTTGGGAAGCGGGGCGTGACAACTTCAATCATCTAAGGCATCGATTTCGTGTAGCATTTTTTTTCCCTCTCTCTTTCTCCAACCTTTTTTTTAGAAACATGATGGAGTGTAACACTCCAGCCTAGAAAATACATAATAAACCAAAAGAAATGTATAGGAAAACAGTTTACAAGGGGGCAAACTGAGTACAATACCGCACACAGACACACAGTAGCCAGAAAAAAATGAGTACACAAAAATAGCTAATAAGAGCTTAGCAAATTAACAACAGCAAAACAAAGACAACAACACCACAAATGCGGCAAAACAAGCCTAAAATGCACCAGTTACAAAGGCAAAAGCAAAGGCAGCTGCTACACCCAAGATTCACCAACGCACCGGATGCTGCAACAGCCGGGGAAGCTGCAACATACATCACTAGAAAGAGCGGCTCAGATAACACTGCCCACTTTCCAAACTCGGAGAAATTTGAAGCTCAGCCAAACTCGACGGACGCCCAAAATGAAATGCAAGCCACGACCGCAATGAATGAGAACATCACCCAAGCTGGAAGTCTAAACAACACCCCCAGGACACCATTGCAGTGGATGCAAAGTAGAAGCCATGCAGACCAAAGGATAGGAAACACTATCCAGCAGCCACAGCCTCCATCGGGGATTAACAACCCAAACAAAACAGGAGGAGAAAACAAACAAAATGCAGCACCATAAAAGAGGACCACAAAATAAGCCTAAACACAACCAAACGAGAACAAACAGGAATAGAACAATAGAAATAGTGGCCAATAACTTATAAAGATAAGGAGAAGGAAGTAACAACCGCACCGAGCGGGAGACCAAAATATATTAGACAATAAAATAAACAGTAAAAGAGAGAGGAAATAAAAACAGCGAGCTTGGAGCCCCAACACAACATTGCCCCCACACCGATTGAGGCCAATCAAAAGCTATCATCAGACAGCCACACCCAAAAAAGCCCCGGCACCAACAAACACCCTATCAGAAACCAACAGCCACCACCCACCTACACAAAAAGCAGAGGAGAACATGGCAAGGGGCAGCAGCAAAAAGACACTCAACTTAAGCTATGCAAACAAAGAAGATAGAAATCAAAGTAAACCAAATGAACAAAACATTACGAGGTAAAGAAAAAATAGGGAAAAACCACAGACACCTCCTCACACCCCGCTAAGGACCATAGACCACGCCCCAAACAAAACAAGAAGTAAAAGAATCAGTAATGAGGACTCAGAAAAGTAGCAGCCAAACAGTTAAGGCGGTAGGTAGGTATTTTTTAAGAAGAAAGCACCCACTACCTGAAGATTATAGAGTTGCAGATTAAGAATTTTTTTTGGAGAAAGAGTCGACGCCCAAAACTTGGTAAAGAAAAGAAGGTCCTCAACGAGATAACGAATGGATCGTGAGGTATTATTAAAAATGCGATTATTCCTTTCATCCCAAATAACCCAAGTCAATGCCATCATAGAAAGATCCCAAGAGTTGAGAACCGCACGGCAGACATTGGAACTCCTCTAAGATGTCCACTAAGAAGAGATACAATTAGGGCAGGAGGGGACATGCCAAGCGTTTAAACAAATTGTCCATAAAGGGGTTAAGTAAGAGCAAAGCAAGAAAAGGTGATTAGAGTCCTCATGGTGCAAATGGCAAAAAATACATTGCTGCCCAATAGCTAGATTCATCTTATTGAGCTTATCAACTGTCAAAAGCTTATCTTGTATGGTCAACCATACAAGAATCTTCACTTTAAGAGGAGCATTACCGTTCCAAATAAACTTAGCCGCAGGGGAAGAAACTCCTCCGTGGTTAAGGAAAGAGTAGAAGGAATTAACGGTAAAGAACCCCGAGGAATTCCATCTCCAGGAATTATCTTCGCGTTGGTTCCAAGCATTAGAATTCAAGTCCGACAGAAGAAGTACATAGTTCGAAAAAGAATAAGGAGGGAGAGTCCTTCTGAACGGGATAAACCATTCAATGTGATCGTGGGCTCCCTCAAAATAGTCTGCAACTGAGGCATTGGGGTTAACAGCCAGGCAGAACAAATCAGGAAAAATAGAAGCTATCTTATAGTTACCGATCCAAAGATCGTTCCAGAAGTTGGTTTTAGAGCCATCCGAACAAATTTTCAATAAACCAACACGGAATGGTTCAACTGCTTTCCACACCCCTTTCCAGAAGGGGGAAGCTGAAGGGGAGAGAAAAGAATCCAGTTCCCAGATCCTTTGCCTTGAGTGATATTTATGGATGATTAAACGAGCCCAGGAGGACGAATCGTCTTTCAGGATACGCCACAACCACTTTCCTAGAAGAGCCAAGTTTTGGTTCCTAAGATTAAGGACGCCAAGGCCACCATCTTTTTTAGATATACACACCGACGCCCAATTACAAAGATGTTTATCGGCTTTATAATTGGAGGTTCCTGACCAGAAAAAATTTCTTCTAATCCTGTCAATTCACTTAATTACCCAGGATGGTAAGTAAAAGAAAGACATCATATATAGGGGAAGAGCCGATAGGACTGAATTAATAAGGATAAGTCTACTACCACGCGATAAAAGACTCCCTGACCAAGAGTTGAGTTTGGTCTCAAATTTCTCAATCATAGGCATCCAATCAGCCATGTGAAGGTTGCCCCAACACAAGGGGATATCGAGATAATGAATACGAAAGGAAGAAGAGGCACAATTGGAAAAAAAGAGTAATCTCCGCCTGACGGTTAGTCGAACCACCTAACCAAAGAACAAAAGTCTTGTGAAAATTGATAGAAAGCCCTGAGGCCAATTCAAAGAGGTACAGAAGAAGCTTGAGGTTTCGAAGGTTAACCCCATTAGCTTTGGACAAGAGAATGGTATCATCAGCATGATGAAAGTTGAGAACACCTCTAAATCTATTGAATCCACCTAATCCTTTGATATAGTTGGCATTCCAAGCTTTCCGAAGAATCCGACTAAGAACATCGGCGACAAGAGAAAAAAGGAGAAGGGAAAATGGATCTCCCTGTCGGAGACCCCACTTGCACTTAAACTTCCTACATTCAAACCTAATGATAATGGAGGATGAACCAGAAAACAAGCTGGATTTAATCCACGTAATCCATTTGGGCCCAAAGCCACGGTGATGCAAAATCTCAAAGATGAATTCCCAGTTGACTTTGTTGTAAGCTTTTTCAACGTCTAGTTTTAAAAGGATACCCTTAGAACCAGAGTGTTTGCAACCAGCGATTATCTCCTGAGCTGAAGCCACACTATCAAGGATAAATCTATCTTTTATAAATCCAGATTGTGCCGGACCAATGAGAGATGAAATCACGAGGCTAAGGCGAGAGGAAAGAACTTTCATGATGATTTTGAAGATCCTATTAAGAAGGCTAATCGGACGGAAAGCAGTGACTTTGTTGGCACCAATAAACTTGGGAATCAGAACAATATGTGCATAGTTAATCTGATCAAAGGAAAAAACACCCTGGTGGAGTTCGGTGAACATATTGAAAATATCATCTTTTAGCATATCCCAAAATTTTTGGAAGAAAAAAGCGGGGAAACCATCCGGTCCAGGAGAGGAGTCGCTGTTCATCGCAAATACCGCTGATTTAATCTCTTCTAGGGTGAAAGGAGCTTCGAGACTGGATAGATCAAGATCTTCGTCACCATAGAGGTGATTCCAATCTAGATGAAAGGAACACATGCCCGGATTTCCCAGGAGGGACTTATAAAAGGAAAGGAAAGCCTCATGAAAGTCAGAATCGTTGTGAACCTCTACATCGTTGACAATAATAGAAGAGATACGATTGCATCGTCTATGATGAGAGGAAAAATAGTAGAAGAAAGCAGTATTAGAATCCCCATCCTTGAGCCAACGTGCCTTGGCTCGTTGAGCCTACTTAAGATGCTCGAGATGCAAAAGCGTAGCATATTCTTGACTGCAAACATTCCTGCGAAGCCTAAGGGAATTAGGGATGGGGCCGGATTCTTCAAGAGAATCAATGGAATTGATAGAAGAGAGGAGAAAGTTTTTGAGGGTGAGAAAATGGCCAAACCTGACTTTGTGCCAAATTCTACACCTATGTTTAAGCGCATGTAATTTGAGGAGTATCCGACCTAGGCCGTGGGATCCAACCACACTGGCAAGGCAATTGGATATAAGATTAACAAATATTTGGTCTTCTAACCAAAATTTTTCAAAACGGAATTTTTGAGGTTTAGGAAAGGAATAATTAGAGTATAAGATGATGGGAACGTGATCCAAACATGGACTAGGTAATGCTTGAGCGAAAGAGTTTTGGAAGGAAGTAGTCCAATGGTGGGACACCAGGAAATGATCAAAGCTTAGCTAAAGAAGGGACTAAACGCATATTAGACCATGTAAAGGACCTACCGTTAATAGGAATATCTACTAGGTCAAGACCACAAATACAGTCGTTGAAACGCAAAGAGCAGGATAAAGCAAAAGGGTTACCCGACCTTTCATGAACAAATCTAGTGACATTAAAGTCACCGCAGAAAATCCAATAATCCTGAATATTCCCGTTAAAGGAGTCGAATTCGTCCCAGAAAGACTGTCGACCCTCAGCTGAGCTAGGATCGTAAACAGAAACAAGGGTGAGGTCGCAATTGAATTCCAACCAATGAAGGCAATCCACCAGGAAAAATTGAAGACGGCGAATGGAGATAAGATAGAAAACTTCCTCTCTGAAGCCAAAGAGGATATCTCCCCGAGCATTAAGTGAGTCAAGCGAGATCAATTTGGATATCATCGAACCACCAATAGATCTAAAAGTGGAAGGGGGGATGGAGTGAAGTTTAGATTCCACTAATGTGATCATATCACAGTAGGAAGAAGCAATTAATTGATACACGGCATGTTGTTTCGGAGTGCTTCCAAGCCCCCGAATATTCCAAGCCACACTAATCATAAGCAAAATTAAAGTCTCGGGCATGCTTGATTTCTAAATTGCGAATACCATCCACATCCTGACTATTGGATGGGTCCAAACAAAAACCCATCTCCGAAACTAATGGACCAACTCCGAGTTTGATAATGAATCAAAATGAATATGATAAACCGATTCAAAAGACTTTAGGTTCTGGTTACTAGGATCAAAAGACAGAATTTCTAAATTACGCACTTGCGCTGCTAGAGAGGATTTTGAGGAGGCAGAAATGTGAGAAATGTTTTTGGCTCGGATACGAGCGCTCGTCCTAATAATAGGTAAAGAATTAAACTTATTTTTACTCGCAGGAGACTGAATACTAGGACTAAAAGAAACATGGGGAGAGCTGTCGGACGAAAGTACAACCCTATTCTGACCCGAAAGAAGGGGATCCGGTGGGTCCAAACTAGGAGAGGAGAAACTCGGACATGGAGTCTCCTGCAACCCAAGAGAGTGTTGAGTGAAGCCTAAAAGAGGGCTATCAGAGTGAAAATCGGATAGAGGAGAATTGAGAAGAGAAATCGGGGGAGAAGGGAGTGAAGCCTAAAAGAGGAGTCTCCTCCAACCTTTTTCTTTAGTAAATTAAGTCCTGAATCCAATTTTGCATTCTTTAAAAAGTTTACTTAAAATTTTTAACTGAACTCGACCACGATTAACAGGTCCAATAGAAAGCTAAACAACAATTTCATTCAAAAACATTGAATTCATTTAGAGATTATGGGGTTAATTGTTTGAAGAAAAAAGAAAAATGGATATATATATATATATATGAGTCCCCTTTCGTTGTGCATTCGGCCTTTCGGCCTTCGTATATATTGACGATCCGAACCATTCACATTGATCTACACATCTAAATTAGTCTAAATATGTAAAATCAAATCATTTGAAATTCATTTGCCCATCCACATTGTGACTATAAAAAACAACAATTTGCAGCCATACAATTTTGTAACAATTCAATGGATTGGCAAATGAATTTCAAATGATTTGATTTTATATATTTAGACTAATTTAGATGTGTATATCAATATGACGTCAATACGAAGACGGGAAGGCTGAGTGCACATAAGTGCATACGGCGACCTAGTGCACAACGGAAGGAGACACTCTCTCTCTCTCTCTCTCTCTCTCTCTCTCTCTCTCTCTCTCTATATATATATATATATACATATATATATATATATATATATATATATATTGTTAGAATACAAGTGCGATTCCCTTAACCCTTCAACAACTTGTGAAAGTCCCTGCCACTATGATAAAACTTCGAAGTTGTAGAAGGGTTAAGGGAATTGCACTTGTATTCTAACACGCCTCCTCAGGTCGAGGATCCATTTTTTTTTATGGGCCAAAGAAACAAGATAAATACCTCACAAATTGTGGGCCGAGACCTCGACAATACGCAGCTGTATTTTTTTTATAATCCGCATTTAAATTGCGTAGCCAATGGGATTCGAACCTGGGTTGCTCTGATACCATGTAAAAGTTCCTGTCACTATGCTAAAACTTCGAAATTGTTGAAGGGTTAAGGAAATTGCACTTCTATTCTAACATATATATATATATATATATATATATATATAACTTTGAAATCAAGTGAGTGTTGAATTTTTTGATCTCTTTGATTGAATACAAAAGCCCCTGCATATATGGATAAATGGATAATGGTGATCATTCTAGCAAAGTTGGCAAATGGCAAGGTGGACTGCTTCATTCGGAATATCGAGTACTGTAATTTGACTCCAAATGCTTTTGTCAAACATTTGACTCCACTGTAAGAGAGCATCTGTAGTAGTGTAGTTTGCCATTTACCCATTTTTGGAAAAAATGAAAAAAAAAATGCTCTAGTCGTTGGCCATTTACTCAATTATTCGATCTGACATGAACAATACTTGGCCAAATATAGAAGACGAAATGACTTTTGCCAAAATATAGCTAACGAGAGATAATCTTTCGTCCGTTTAATGCGACGAAAGATTATCTTTCGTAGAAGACGTCGGAAAAATGAAACACCGTCCCTACACAATTGAAGCTAAGCCATCGTCGGACGAAGGATAATATATCATCCCTTAATTTTTTTAATTTTTTAAACGGACATTTCCCGTCCGTTCCATCTATTAAAAAAAAAACCACAAACGGAACATTATCCCTCGTCCCTACATCAGGGAAGAAATTTGAATTTGTTTTTTTGTGTTCAAATGTCACTATCTGGCTATCAATTTCCATTTTTTAAGTTTTTTTTAAGGTTTTTTTTTATGATGGACGGAAAATAATTTACCGTTCGTCCTATTTGGATTTCGTAAAAGCCAAATTTTGACTAACAACGACTATAAAGCACAACTATTTTTTCTATTTGCTATTTGTCAAATATCCAAAATTTGCCTTTAACGACTACTACTGATGCTCTAACCCAACCATCTCACTATGACTTAATTCAAGATAGGATGATGTATATGTTACTGTAAATCCTAGTACTTGTAGCAACATAGCCCCTAGGTCAGATGTGTCTTGCGTTAACTACGATTTCTTTCTTCTTTCTTTTAACCCCTTTTTCTCTTACTTCTCTAGTACTGGCCTACTTGGTATTTTATCAAATCACTCTTATTATTAACAGTTTGGGTCCCTCAAACTCAATATAGGAAAAAGTAAGAGTACTACTCTACTAGTATAAGAGAAATGAAACATCAACGAATACAAGTCGATTAATTAACTACTGATTGAAGGCAGTCTTGTTAATGATGTTGGGTATTATATTAGGAATTATATTGGTTTAGTCGCATATTAAAATATGTATTAATTTACTCTTTGTTTCTCTCCAATATATAGAAGAAATTGTACTCAGTTATAATCAATCCAATAATCTTATCTTAATCTCTCTGTTAAGCTTATCATGGTATAAGAACACTAATCATTATTCCTAATCCCTTGTTTTTCTTCTCATCCCTAATCTCTAACCCTAATTACCCAATACCCACCATCTACAACAGCAAGTGCGGTAACAACAACAACAAGAGTGGCAACTACAACAACAGTTAGTAATCAAATCTCAAACCCTAATTCTTAATCATAATTATCTTCATCATCTTCCCCTTCAATGCTCAAAACCGAAACCCAAACTCAACTCCATCTCCAACTCCAACTTCATTACCCTTAACCTCGTCACCTCCATTACCCCAAAGGGCCCAAACCCAACTCCAACTCCAACTCCAATCAGGGGCGTATTTGAGTTTCAGGGGGGCCTAAGCAAGTTCTCAAATGGGGCTTTTTGCAAGTTGATAAAATAAAAATGACAATTATTTAAATGCAAACAAACTTGGAGCCTTGAAAGACATACTATTTAAATGAAAATAAATTTATATATATGTTTGCAAAAAAAAATTAATTGATAACGTACGTATTTTACATGAAATGTCTCGTGACAAAAAGAAGCTCGGACAAACTGTAAGGAAAAAGCGGCAGTGATTTTATTCTGAATTGCATGTTGTCTGAGAGAATGAAAATGATGAATGAGAGAATTAAAGAAGAATAGAACCAAAAAAAAATGTTCAAAACATAGAAGTAAATGCACGTTGAGTTTGTGTACATTAAGAGAAAAGATTGAGCTGACATGATTGAAGTATATCTATAATGCTATTTTGAATGCTTTCATGATACATTTTGGTTTTATCAAATGCCTATTCTATTTTTTTCTTCTTTTTGAAGACAACTCTAGTATTTCTTTCATTAACAGATACAAAATTTAGAAGAAATGGAAAATAAGCAAACAAAGCAAATATGTATATGCACTTAAAGATTACATTATCGCAAATAGGTAAGTATGATATATTAGATAACACAGTCAGAATGAAGTGATAATGAATATATGCATATGAGAATACTTATTGGAAGTTTAAATTATAGAATAATCATATGCATTTGAAGATTTGGTTAGAAATTTATTATAAACAGGTACATATGATATATCATAGAACATTGAAAAAATATCATAGAATTACATGCATGGGCTAAGTGAAAAATAATATTAAATTTATAAAATGGTAAAATAACATGTATGACTATGTGAAAAATAATTAGTTTAAAAAATTAAAAAATGATTGAAAAAGTAATTAGTCCATGAGGTTTCGAACCTGCGACCTTCATGTTATTAACACAACACTCTAACCAAATAAGTTAATAGGCCAATTATTGTTTCAAATTTTAGATAATACAATATAATCTTATCTGAAAACAATTATATATATTTTTTAAACATTGTAAATACTTAAAAAATATGGGGCCCTAAAAAATTGGGGGCCCAAAGCAGTTGCTTGTGCTGCTTGGGTCCAGATCAGCCCATGACTCCAACAACAACTCCCCCTCTCCATCTCAGATACAAACCCCAATCTCTTATATAAATAAATAATAATAAATTTAAATTAAAAAAGAAACACGAACTCGACTCCAACCATTTCCTATTGCTTGTTTCCCAAAAAATCCAAACCCAATCCAACTTCAACCACAATCCATACCCACAAGCCCTAACCCAAAACTCATTCCAAACCCAAACTCAAAACCCACAACCGAAAACCTCACTTCTCTCTCCTCCAGCTCGACTGCCGATTATCATTGCCACAGCCGTCAGCTCCAAAAAAACAAAAAAAATCAAAAAAACAAAAAAAAAACAAAAAAATTGAAGGAAAAAATGCAGGTACTAGTGCTCCTACATGGACCCTCAGTTTCATCAATATCCTTCCATCTCCACCAACTTCCCAGCTGCCACCTCCTCCCGCTGGCTTCGCAGCAGCCCCATGCCTCTTCCTCCTGACCATTGCACTTCTTTCATTTCACTCATCCCTTCTTCTGGCACCAGCAACATCATCATCACCTCAATTCCTGCCGTCTCCCTCCTCCCGATGCCAACGGTAGTAGCAAAATCTCGATCCCGACAACAACAACATCGTTGTCATCATTTCAGTGCATGTCACAGCAACACTAGTCTCATTCCTCCTCGACATACTCCTTCATATACATCTTCTGTCATTACCGTTCCTCCAGATTTTCCATCTCCTGCTACTTGGGCCAATCTTCAGCATTGCCTCATTCAGTTGGAACTAAAGCTATTGGGTCAGTCTGCCAATGTTGGCTCCTCTGCCCCTACATTCTCTGTTACTTTCAATATGAATTATTCTTGAATTTTAGATTCTAGTGCATTACATCATCTTACTAGTAATTATACACTGCTCATCACCAGCACTGCACTTACCTCTTACTCTCCATCACTTCACACAATCGATGGCTCACTACTTCTCACTACACACTCAGGATCTATTAGTTCTCTCACTCTCACATTGCCTTATATTTTTTATACTCCTCATTTATCCATGAACCTTATTTCCATTAGTGTTTTGTGCGATAGTGGCCTTGGCATTATCTTCGATTTTTTAGGTTGTTCTATTAAGGATCTACACACTGGACAGGTGTTTGGGCATGCTATTCGACATGGTCGTTTATATCATCTAAATTTTCTATATGCACATAGATCTCATCCTAGTTTTGCTAGTTTTTTGTTATTCAATGCTGATCTGTGGCACATACGTTTAGGTCATATTAGTCAATCTTGCTTAAAGAGTTTAGTGTTGGTGTATGCCCTAGCGGCTAGTTATGTATTGACATTACTAGTTTACATTGTATCATGATATTTATTTCATATATGAGATATTTCATTTATTATGTTATTTATTGTGATTAAATGAACATAATTAAGTCCTTAGAATAGTAGGTTCAATACCATGGGACATCAAGTGCATGACTTGATTGTGAGATCCTATTGGTTGTAATCAAAACACTATTTTTAAATGTCCATAATCAAGTATTATTGTGAATTAGGACAATAATAATATATAGAGACTAGTATGTGCGTAGACTGATGACTATATCTCATGGGTCATGGATATGAGATATCAAGTCTTCATATTGGTACATATTAGAGTAATAATGTACTGGACTGATCCACCATGAGAACGCTGCATGGATCGTTACGTAAGTATTATAAGCGGTTCTCACAGTGACCATGGTGTATATAGTCCTTTAACTTGAAGTCACTATGGTTCCCTACTTGAGAAGTTATATATTTTAATATCGTCAAACTTGCCTGTAATAAGGTGACTATAAAGTTGATTATTGGATATACTACAAATCATGCAGAAGGATGTGAGTGACTTAGATAGGATTTGTCCCTCTTACATAACATGAGTGATATCTGTGAGCCCCTTGATTGAGTGAGACTGCAAAATGCATGGCTATACTCAAATAAGTCAATATGAGATATTGAGCTCATTTGTTTTAGTAAGTCTACTCGGACATCAAGAAACCAAATATTGAACTATACAACAGCGACACGCTCTATGCCTTGTGGTCAATTAAGATATCTGGACAAAAGAACTAGACTACATGGTAACATTGGTCACAGATAGGTTATGTCTAATCACTGACATTCCCGTTACTTAAATAGCAGTGATATATTGCTAGATACCGCTCACTGTTTGTAATGCTAGAATATGATTTTAGTATTACTGTCAACGTAACGGGAACCTACAGGGTCACACACTTAGAATGGAACGAAATTGGAATTTAAATTCATAAGATGAATTTAATTGGAGATCCAAGTAAGACTCGGACTTCTGACATTGGTTGGACATTTAATTAGATAAATGGACTGACTAAAGTTCGAATGCCCACACACGAATCTGAACTATGTCAGATTGTGAGTCCAACAGCCTCATTACTCTCTTATGGTTGATTTTCTGTAGCTATATATATGATATGTATCTGTAGAAAAGTGTTACATGAGAAAACCCTAGCCGTCACAGAAATTGTGAGAGAGAGAGATCGTGAGGAACATCCTCTTCCCGCAGTGGTGCTAGCGTGAGGGAAAACTTGATTTGATCCGTTCATGTGGATATCGTAGAGGAACAACAATATTGCAGTGCTGTGATCGGCATTCATTGGAGACAACATATCCGTCTTCAAGGTATAACTTCCAAACACGATTTATGGTTTTTTGCATGGATCGATGGCTAGGTTTCGATATTTCTTTATAATTTTTCTGCTGTGTATTTATTCTGAGACTACCATCGAAACCTAACATTTAGCCCATAGTAATTCCCTTGGTCATCTTTCTTTTACACGTTATTTGTTTGTCAGAGATGTAAGTTAGCCAAACACATAGCACTTCATTTTCCTAAAAAAAGTGCTTCTCAGACCATTCATCATTTTCAGCTTGTTCATTCCGATATTTGGGGACTCTCTCCTGTACCTTCTAGTAAAGACTATCTCTATAATGTTATCTTCATAGATAACTTTACTCGATACACATGGGTTTTCCTTATACGCCACTGATATGAGATTCCTGAAATTTATCAGGTCTTTACGGCTATGATTCACACTCAGTTATGTGTGCGCATCAATATTTTTCGCTCAGACGGTACTCGTGAGTAACACTTCCTCTACTATGTGATCGATTCTTCAATCTCACAACACCATTTTCCAGCAGTCATGTCCTCACACACACGAACAGAATGATGTAGCTAAATGCAAGCATCGTCACATTCTTGAGATGACTCGTCCGCTTCTATTCTCTTCCTCTATTTCTCGTCTTTTCTTGGCTGAAGTTATCATGACTTCTGTCAGCATCATTAACATCAATCCCTCGCCTACCCCATTTGGTACAAAACCTCATGAGGCTCTTCATCACTCTACACCGGACTACAGTATGCTCCGTACCTTTTAGTGAACATGTTACGTTATCCCTTCCACTGAACACACGAGCTAACAACCCTGGGCGGCTAAGTGCATTCACCTACATATCAGTTCTAAGCACATGGGATATCGTTGTTTTGATCCCTCAGTGTGTCGTGTCCGTATCTCTCGTCATGTTTCCTTTGTTAAAGACTCTCCTTACTACATGTCCTCTCTTGAGGATATTCGTTTTCTTGATTCCCTGATTTCCTCGGCTACCTTACCGGACACCTCTTCACGAATTCCATCGATCAAACTCCTTTGGCTCTTCTCCCATCTTATATTGATCTTACGACTCATATCCCTCCTACAGAGGCCTCTCCCACACCACTTACATCCCCACAGCCACCTGCATTAACACCACCAACATCCCCACAGACACATGCACCCAAACCACCGACCTCACCTCCACACCCTGCACATCCACCAATGGTTCGTCAGTCTACCCGCTCCACTTCGGGTATCCGACCGACATGTTATACACCTGATGCTACTGGTCCTTCTGACCAGTTTGGCTTTGTCACCCTTAACTCATACTCACCATAGTTTCATGTATATCTCACCGCTATACACTCCACACGTGAGCCCAAAATTTATCACGAAGCTATTAAATATCTTGAGTGACGGAAAACTATTACGGAGGGGTTCCGTGCCTTTGATAAGACTGGCACTTGGGATATTGTTCCACTACCAGTGGGCATTGAGCCTGTTAGTTGCAAATGGGTCTTCAAGATCAAATATCGGACTGATGGCTCTATTGAGTGGCACAAGGCTTGTCTAGTTGCCCGAGTATTTACTCAGGAGCATGACATTGATTAGGATGAGATTTTTGCTCCAGTTGCATAGATGACTACAGTTTGCACTTTTCTTATCGTTGCCCTCATCCGTCGGTGGCCATTATACCATATGGACGTGAAGTATGCATTTCTTCTTGGTACCTTATTCGAGGTTGTTTACATATAGCCTCCTCTTGACCTTACCACACCTCCTCGTCATGTTTATCGTCCATACTGAGCTATATATGGTCGGATACAAGCTCTTCAAGCATAGTTTGAGAGTTTTTGCCGTGTCATTACACAGAAAAGCTTCAGTTGGAGTACACATGATCACTCTATGTTTATGCAGTCATCATCACTGGGAAGGTTACTTCTACTACTATATGCTGATGACATGATTATTACTGGGGATGACTTGCCAGACATTGCATCCACTCAGAGATACATTCACCAACAGTTTCATATGAAGGATCTTGGCAGATTACGTTATTTTCTGGGTTTAGAGATTGCTCATGGCTTTTGGGTGATACTCATTTGTTAGCCGAAATACACATCAGACTTTATTTTCGCTGTAGGTCACTCTGATAGTCGATCAACTGGTACTCCCTTAGAGCTTCACGTGAAGTTCGTCCCATAGATGGTGAGCTCCTCCCTGATCCCATTAGATACAAGCAGATTTTTGGACAGCTTGTCTATTTATGCATGACCATACCCGATATTGCTCATATACTCGGTATTGTCAGCTAGTTTGTTTCTGCTCCTCGATCAGTTCACTATAGTGCTCTTTTTCGAATTCTCAAATATCTTCGATGCACTATCACTCGCTCGTATTCGTTTCTTCTACATCTAGACTAGAGCTTAGTGCATATTCTGATTCAGATTAGGCAGGAGATCCTACTAGCAGACGGTCTACCACATGTTTCTGTCTTTTGGTGATTCGCTGATCTCATGGCGAAACAAGAAACATGCAGTTATTTTATGTTTTTCAACAGAAGCTGAGTACAGACCGATAACAGCTACTACTAGAGAGATTGTTCATATTCGGTGGCGTTTATCATATATGAGCGTCACGCTCACAGGAGTTACTCATTTTCACTGTGACAACCGGAGTGTCTTGCATGTTTCATGCAACCCGGTCCTTCATGAGCGGATGAAGCACATAGAGATTGATTGCCACTGTGTCCGTGAGCATTTTGAGGTAATGACCATTTCACTTCATTCTGTGACATCTTCACCACAGACAATAGACTTTTTCATGAAATCTCACACTGTCTAAAATTTCGATACTTAGTGGGCAAACTCACACTGGTGGATCCACCGTGAGTTTGAGAGATGGTGTCAGATATTATATTGGTTTAGTCCCATATCGAAATATGTATTAGTTTACTATTTGTTTCTCTCCTATATATGTGAGACATTGTACTCAATTATAATCAATCCAATAATTTTATCTCTCTCTCTGTTAACCTTGTCAGTATACATAATCATGATTAATCAACACATGCAATGCAAGTATCTTCTCTTGTTACTGTTAGAACCCGAATATATAAATAATAGAAAATCCCAACAGAAATTGCGAAAATGAAATACAGGGAAGAAAACAGTAAGTTAAAGAATTTGCACAGAGTCGAGACTGATAATCTCTGTCCTTAAAGCAGAATTCGCCCCGTAGTATGACGGTTACCGGCGAATTGCTTCCCAGGATACAAATGTACCTTCTCTGAAGAGCGCAGCACCCTTGCTTCAGAGATTCAGCGAACTGCTGTCTGTGGTGTACTCTCAGTTGACACTGACACTGAGGAGAAGAGGAAGAAGAAGAACAATGAAAAAATTCTCTACCTGTATAAAAGACTCTGTCTGGATTTATAGAGGAAAAATTAGAGACTGGAGACTGTTCAGATGCCATTACTCTGTAACAGCAGAGTAATGGGGACTCTTCAGATTCATAACTGGTGAGCCATTACTCTGCTGTTACAGAGTAATGGGTACCAGTTACTGAATCTGAAAAGCCTTTTCAGTTCAGTAGGGGAAGAGTTTTTGTCTCGGTAAAAAAAATTTAAGCCAGACCAGACCAGACCAAGACAAACTGAACTGAAGCTGAAGCCAAGGCCGAGGCCGGAGCCGGGCCGGGCGCGCGCGCGCGCGGGTGTGTGTTTGTCATTTTTGCTAAGTCCTCTCTCCACTACACGTTAGTAGTAACCCCCGGGTCACGCCCTTTAGTCCAGCTTTCTAGTATATATACTAGAAAAAATCTTTTCCAATTTCCAATATGGGACTATCCATTTTCTCCAAGTTGCCATGTTAGTACCTTTCAAGTACCCAACTTTGGACCAAAATTTCTCATTCATATGGAATTCGTTTTTGGCAAGTGAGTATACTACGGAATAGTACTCATCGAGAGGATCGCAATCCACTCATTTTTCGGCGCTGCCGGTGGCCGGAGCCTGCCGAAATTCAGCCCGAAAAACTGCAAAAATTAATTCCAACAATCCCCCACATGAATGGAAATTACCAGACCATGTAATCCAGACACGACAGAAAAAAAAACATGACAGAAAGACTCTGAGAGTACAATCGGAAAATCACTGCATCAGAAATGGTAGTAATTTTTCAACTTTGAACCACCCTTAGTAAATAGCTATCGGATTCACTTGACCAGGTAGTGATCATGATGTCTTGAACTACCCGGGTTTTGATGTGAACCTAGACAATAACTATCACACAGTTTCATCTCCTCATAGAACTAAGTTCTCTTGTTGTGTTCATTTTGGCCTTGAACATCCCTGGTTAATCGTGAGTGAACTTGGAGAATGTAGCCTCTCTTCATTCTCCTAGAAACGGCCCCATTTCACACTCACAAGGTGATTGCCCATAACGAGTATCCTACTATACCCCATTTTTATTTCAAAGCTATGGGAATCATTAAAAGCCAAGCTTTGCAGGCAGCACTATTTTATCATCCTAAGAGTGGGTATGAGATTTTAATCTCTCAGTGCTTCCATCGATTCAATAAGATTTAGTTGTCCCTTTGAACCTAGATTTTGGAATCTCCAATTCCTAGGTAGGGTTTCCATCAAGTATCCTCTTTCGTCATAGGCTTTAAACCCATTCCTCTTGATGATCTCACAACCTGCTCTCGCGAGAGACCTTTAGTAAATGGATTCGCTAGGTTGTCGGCCGATTTTATATATTCTATAGATATTACTCCATTTGAGAGCAGTTGTCTAATGGTTTTGTGTCGCCTTCTGATATGACGAGACTTACCATTATACATACAACTCAGTGCCCGTGCTATAGCCGATTGGCTGTCACAGTGTACACATAAGGCAGACACTGGTTTTTTCCACATAGGAATATCCTCTAAAAAGTTTCGAAGCCATTCTGCTTCCTCTGCCACTTTGTCTAAAGCAATAAACTCAGATTCCATGGTGGATCTGGCCAATAGCGTTTGTTTAGAGGATTTTCATGACACAGTAGCACCACCAAGTGTGAAGACATATCCACTTGTGGATTTTGAGTTCTTGGAGTCCGATATCCAGTTGGCATCACTGTAGCCTTCCAGTACTGCTGGATATCTGGCGTAATGCAGTGCATAACTCTGAGTATGTCGCAAGTAGTTCAATACTCTAGTTATTCCTTTCCAGTGACTTCGTCCTGGATTACTCGTGTATCGGCTCAGTACATTTACCGAATGTGCTAAGTCTGATCTTGTACAATTTGTTAGGTACATCAGACTACCGATTACACGTGCATATTCCAGTTGTGATATGCTTTCTCCTGTGTTTTTGAACAAGTGAAGACTTGGATCCACGGGACTTTTTGCTGTTCCATTGGAGTAATTCTTGAATCTTTCAAGTACTTTCTCAGCATAATGAGCTTGAGACAAAGTAATCCCCTCAGATGTCCTGGAAACTTTGATTTCTAGTATGACATCTGCAACTCCCAAATCTTTCATGTCAAACTTGCTACTAAGCATGCTCTTCGTTTGTTTGATAATGTCATTATTGCTTCCAATAATGAGCATGTCGTCTACGTACAGACAGACCAGAATGTATCCATTTGGAGTATCTTTGATGTAGATACACTTATTGCATTCATTTATTTTGAAACCATTTGACATCATAACATTGTCAAATTTTGCATGCCACTGCTTTGGAGCTTGTTTCAGGCTGTACAGTGATTTTACAAGCCTGCACACCTTGTTTTTCTGTCCAGGAACTACGTAACCCTCAGGTTGTTTCATGTATATTTCTTCTTCTAAGTCCCCATTTAAAAATGCAGTTTTAACATCCATTTGATGTATTTCCATGTTACGTAGAGCTGCAATAGCTATCAACATTCTTATGGATGTTATTCTTGTAACTGGGGAATATGTATCAAAGAAATCTAGGCCTTCCTTTTGCCTAAATCCTTGTACCACAAGTCTTGCCTTATGCTTCTCTATTGAACCATCTGGTTTTAATTTTTGTTTGAAAATCCATTTGCATCCTAGAGCTTTACATCCAAAAGGCAAGTCGACTAACTCTCATGTATGATTTTGCATAATGGAATCTATTTCACTTTTGATTGCTTCCTTCCACATAGGAGCATCAGGCATAGACATGGCTTCCTTGAAAGTTCTGGGCTCATTCTCTAACAGAAAGGTCGTCACAAAGTCATGACCAAATGATTTTGATGTTCTAGCCCGTTTACTTCGTCTAGGCTCATCAGTATCATATTCTGGTTCATCAACTGAAGTGCTTGTATTTCCTTGTTCACGTATACGTTTGGGGTACATAGTATCCTTGTACGGAAACACGTGTTCAAAGAAGGAAGCATTCCTTGATTCCATTATTGTATTCACATGGATATCCGGTATATCTGATTTGTATACCAAGAACCGATATGCACTACTGTTGTGTGCATATCCTATGAATATGCAATCAATCATCTTAGGTCCGATGGTGACCTGTTTCGGGTTAGGTACTGACACTTTTGCTAGACACCCCCATACTTTGAGGTATTTATACGAAGGTAAGTTACCTTTCCATAGTTCATATGGTGTCTTACCGATTTTCTTGTGAGGTATTTTATTAAGAATGCAGTTGGCAGTCAGCAACGCTTCCCCCCACATGTTTTGGGATAAGCCAGATTTCAACAACAAGGCATTCATCATCTCCTTTAGAGTTCGGTTCTTGCGCTCGGCAGTACCGTTTGATTCGGGTAAGTAAGGAGCAGTTGTTTGATGAACTATTCCATGTTCCGAGCAGAACATGTTACATGGTGCATCATATTCTCCTCCTCTATCACTTCTAACGATTTTAATCGTTTTGCCAAGTTGATTCTCAATCACAAGTTTATATTCTTTGAATTTATCCAAAGCCTCATTTTTGCTATGTAACAAATATACATAACAGAATTTTGTGCAATCGTCTTTGAAAGTCACAAAGTACTTTTTGCCTCCTCTGGTCTGCACATATTTTAAATCACACAGATCCGTGTGAATTAGACCTAGAGTTTCTGTGTTTCTTTCTACAGACCGTGATGGAGTTTTAGTGAGTTTGGCCTCCGTGCAAACTTCACATTTCTCTGAGTTATCTACCTTAAAAGCAAATTCATGTTAATTAATCTACGAATAGAATTGACATTAATATGGCCTAGTCTTCCATGCCAAACAGAGGAAGACTCAACAACATAGGCAATAGGAGTTATTTCATTAACTTTGGAAACAGCAGGAACCATAGTTTTAGGGATGACTGTCATTACATTAAACTTGAACAGTCCATCCTTTACATATCCTTTACCCAAGTATACCCCATTCTTAGACAATACAAAATTATCAGAAACAAGAACAACTTTAAATCCATTCTTGCTTAGCAAAGAACCTAATATCAAGTTCTTTCTAATGTCTGGAACATGCAGCACATTTGTGAGTGTTAGATCTTTGCCTGAAGTCATTTTCAGCACTATCTTCCATGTTCCTTCAATTTTGGAGGTGGAAGAGTTTCCCATGAACAGCTGTTCATCTTTGTTGCACTTTTTGTATGAGGTGAACATTTCCTTGTCCGAGTAGATATGCTTGGTGGCCCCAGTATCGTACCACCATTCACGAGGATTGATCCCCACAAGATTTACCTCTGATACTACAACACAGAGGTCCAGGTCAGAGAGACCAGTGGACAAGTTCTCAGCTATGTGTGCGTGGGATTTTTCATTCCCTTTTACATGTCCTGTTCCTGAACGATTACTGTCCTTGCTGCGGCACTCAGAAATTTTGTGCCCCAGCTTACCACACTTGTGTAATTTCCTAGCAAACCTCTTTGCAAGAGGTTTTTTGTTTGAGGTCTGTGGCAGAAACTTTCTTTTCTTGCCCTTTTGTTCGTGCTCCACCACGTTGGCATTTTCTATGGACTGATTTTCATAGGACCTGTCAGTCTTGCAATTCTCCTCTTCGATCTGCAACCTGACAATGAGGTCTTCAAGAGACATCTCCTTTCGCTTGTGTTTGAGGTAGTTCTTGAAGTCTTTCCACCCAGGTGGAAGTTTTTCAATGAACGCTGCAACCTGGAATGATTCGCACAGCGTCATATTCTCTGCAGCAATGTCGTGCATTATAACCTGCAGTTCTTGGACTTGACTCACGATAGTTTTGGAGTCAATCATCTTGTAGTCCAGAAATTTGCCGACAATAAATTTCTTGGACCCGGCGTCTTCTGTTTTGTACTTCTCTTCCAGGGATCCGCATAGGAGTTTGGACGTCTTGAAGACACAGTAGACATTGTACAGGGGGTCTACCAAGCCATTCAGGATGTAGTTCCTGCAGAGGTAGTCGCCCTGAGTCCACGCATCAACTGCAGCAACGGAGTGTGCATCCATTGGCGCCAGCATCGGGGCAGATTCAGTGAGGAATCTGTCCAGCTTCAATGTGGTCAGGTAGAACTGCATCTTTCCTTGCCACTTTTTGAATCCAGTTCCATTGAACTTGTCCGGCTTTTCTCCCACGGTTATGTGCGTGGACAGAACGACCGAATGTGCCGCAACCGATTGTGCAGTCACATTTTGGATCACCGGTGTTTCGGTACTGAGAAGCCCATTAGCAATGTCAGTTGGTGTGTTCTCCATGTTCTTATTTTCTCTGAAATTGTTTGAAACAGAAATTGTTAGTTTTTTTTTTTCCGAACAGCACCTGTAAATAGACTTCACAAAACTGTTAGAATCTGTGAGGAAAAAATTCTGCTTTAAGATTGTTAGAACCCGAATATATAAATAATAGAAAATCTCAACAGAAATTGCGAAGAAATGAAATACAAGGAAGAAAACAGTAAGTCAAAGAATTTGCACAGAGTCGAGACTGATAATCTCTGTCCTTAAAGCAGAATTCGCCCCGTAGTGTGACGGTTACCGGCGAATTGCTTCCCAGGATACAACTGTACCTTCTCTGAAGAGCGCTGCACCCTTGCTTCAGAGATTCAGCGAACTGCTGTCTGTGGTGTACTCTCAGTTGACACTAACACAGAGGAGAAGAGTAAGAAGAAGAACAATGAAAAAATTCTCTACCTGTATAAAAGACTCTGTCTGGATTTATAGAGGAAAAATTGGAGACTGGAGACTGTTCATATGCCATTACTCTGTAACAGCAGAGTAATGAGGACTCTTCAAATTCATAACTGGTGAGTCATTACTCTGCTGTTACAGAGTAATGGGTACCAGTTACTGAATCTGAAAAAACTTTTTCAGTTCAGTAGGGGAAGAGTTTTTGTCTGGGCAAAAAAAATTTAAGCCAGACTAGACCAAGCCAAACCGAGCCGAGGCCGGAGCCAGGCCGGGCCGGAGCTGGGCGGGCGCGCGCGTGTGTTTGTCATTTTGGCTAAGTCCTCTCTCCACTACACGTTAGTGGTATTTCCCGGGCCACGCCCTTTAGTCCAGTTTTCTAGTATATATACTAGAAAAAATCTTTTCCAATTTCCGATATGGGACTATCCATTTTCTCCAAGTTGCCAAGTTAGTACCTTTCAAGTACCCAACTTTGGACCAACATTTCTCATTCATATGGAATTCGTTTTTGGCAAGTGAGTATACTACAGAATAGTACTCGTCGAGAGGATCGCAATCCACTCATTTTCCGGCGCCGCCGATGGCCGAAGCCTGCCGGAATCCGGCCCGGAAAACTGCAAAAATTAATTCCAACAGTTACTGCCCTTGATGTTAATTAGGAGGATGTTTCAATGCTAAAGGTGAAGTAATCGTTTGGAAGAAAAAATGTTTATCTTGAAACCAAAATGTTTTTTTATTAATTAAAGAAACCGAAAAGTTGATTATTTAACTGGAAATTAAGAGCATAGGAAGGGGGCCGCCTTTCAGGAAAATGGGTCACCTAAAATGTTGTTTCTTACTTTTTTAAATATGTTTTTTTGTGATCTTTTAGTTTAATGATTTTTGTAAGATATAACTACAAACTAATACAAGAAAATAATACATCGATCAAATATATACAAGGGTTACTTAGAACTGGCATTGCCGTTTGTTATACCTTCAATTAGCACGGCATTTGACTTATAATTAACATTTGCGTAGATGCACAACTTTTAACAGCTTTATCCTTGGTTTTGAAATATATATAGACATACTAATTATCATTACATGAAACCATATGGTACTCTAAGATCGCATTCACATGCACGTAAATGAAAGTTTCTGTCGGCTGAGAGATTCGGTCAGTTGTGCCATTGTTCTTAAGAAGATGCGCACCTGGTCTGAACACTCTTTCAGTACTAGTAATTTGTCTGCAGCTCTGCTCCTTCGAATTTCTCATGTCTAATTATGAGAAAGCGAAGTACCAAATGAAAGGAAAGGCCAGATTCAATTAAAGGACAAGTAGGGTCTAAAAGAGAACCGTTTTATAGTAGAGGAAGACAAGACATGCATTGCATGCATGCTTGCTGAGTGTCTCGGTTATCAATTACAACAAGACATGAAATTAAGATATTGGTCGCTCATCACTTGGCATAAAGATACAGTACTATTGCTATTTAATTATAATTAAAAGCCAAGTCCAAACTCTTTTCCTTTACATTTTAGTTTGTTCGTTGTGATCACACCTTAAGTTAGCCTACCATGTTGGTGATTTCACATTTGAGTTTGCCACTAGTGTTATTAGTTTCGAAATGGCATAAACATATTCCCATGTTTCGGTATAAGATGATGATGATTAATTGTGCCTTAATTGTGCAGAAGCTATAACTCGTACGTGTTTGGTTCATGCCTAGCTAGCACTCCATAATTAATTAAGTTTGGTTGCGCTGCATTAGAAACGCAACTGCTACTAAGTTTCATATATTGGCTGTTAGGATTGTCTCCGTTTAATGGTGTTTAAGATTCATATTTTAAACAAAACAATCTAGTTTGATGTATTCTTTTGAACAGGCTGGTTCAACATGAACCTCATTGTTTCTGTTTTTTGGGATTTTCCGATTATAAGCCTAGTTAGGGTTGAACACGCCAGTCCAGTTAGTTTTAAAATATAAATATAATTATAACTTTGTAAAAATAAATTAAATCTATATAATAAAACACAAAGATAGCTATCAAGTGGCTCTCCTTCAATCCACCCAAAATCAAAGGCCCAGATCTAACCTCACAAAACACATCCCCCCCCCCCCCCCCCCCCCCCCCCCCCCCCCCCCCAAAGTTTCCCCCCAAAACTGAAATTCAAATCCCCCACCCAAAATAACTCCTTTATTTATTTAATTATCTCACTCTCTTTTCTATTCAAAAAATTAAGAAAACAACAATTTAAAAATAAAAAATTTAAAAATTTAAATACTTTAAAAAGTAATTCAAAAAAATCAAAATAAAAGTAAAAATTTTAAAAAGTAAATTTTTTTTAAAAAATTTTAAAATTTTAAAATTTGAAATTTGAAAATCTCAAAGCAAATCCAAATCCAATGTCAAACCTCAATCAAGTGGTCGTCATCGATATCTGATCCGCTGCTGATTCCGTATTGGCGATTCCCCTCAACCGAATGGAGAGCCTATATATGCAATGCGACTACCCTAATTTTATCTCATTAAACGAATTCTCATTCTAATTTTTAATTTTTTGTGTGCAGGGGATTACTCAGTTTTTTGCTCGCTCGAATTTTGTGTGTGCATGGGATTTAAGTTCAAAGAGGTATGATTGTTTTATTTTTGGGTTTAAAAAATTTTAATTTGGTGATTTATTTGAAATTTTTTTATTGATTTTGATTTAAGGTGTACGCAAGTGAGAGATGGATTATTTGGTGGCGTCAATTTGGACTTCCAAACCATAGCAGGACACGTAAGCTGACTAGTAACCTAAAATAACTTGGTAAATATGCAACATTAATTTCTTTACTATAAGAGAAAATACTATCGTGAAGTGTTTCCCTTCACTGGTTAATAAAAACCATGGATAACATAACATATAAGAACTTTTAGTGTATGTTTGGATATATAGGATTGGGGTGACTGGAGTTTACCAGTGAAGGGTGCAAACTCTCCACTCAACAAAGACAGCTAAACTAAATTTGTTATTTATCCATTTTGATTTCTTTTATAAAGGTGCAATGAGGAGACAAAATGGAGATAAAAGAAATGATTAGCTTAGATTAGAGTTTTGAGAACTTCATATATTTCATTTTGGTTGAAATAATAATAAGAGGTATTTCAATTGCAAACTGAGTTCAGACAAACAAATATTTAGATTATTGATATTGTAGAGATCTTCACACATGCACTTGCGTTACCATTGTATTTAGACATGCTCTTAGTGGTTATGTGATTAGAGTAAGCTCTATAAAACCTATATGATAATGTTCTTGTATAACTATTACAAGCATCTAAAAGTGATGCTGAAGTTTAAAAAAACTCTATGCAGTGTTTCTAACAAACTCTATGTAGTGTTTCCAGGTAAGTTCAAGCTAATGATCAAGAAGGCGATAGTTGTACTTAAAGGTAGATATGCTGCTTCCTCATATAATATGTTTTCTAATTAAATTAATTTGCTGGATCTCTAAAACAATTTTATATAATCAAATCAGGTGCACCATTCCGAAGACGTGTCGTAGGCACGTGTCAACAGGCAAACCTAGTACCCTAAGAAGCTCTTAACAAGCTTCCAGGGTCCCTGAAAGTCCTATATGACCACCCATTCTCGTAAACAGAACTACATACTCCCTAAAGGTCGTGACTCTCAAACTCTGGGAGTGAGGGGCTTATGATACAGGTAAAATTGGGAGCCACATGATCTCAGTGTGCATCACAAATTTTTTAAGGGCAATATAGTAATTTTACAACAACAATATGCCTACTAGAAGAATATATGTCGTCTTCGGGCCCATTAGCCCAACAAGATCCACAATTATGGCTTACTTGCAGCCCAAGAAGAAGGTGATTGTCAACCAATTACAGACGTCAGTCAAATCCCCAAAACAGGATTAGTTGCTAATCCTATCCCTCCAGTACGAAAATCACCAACCAAATCTTATAAGATACATTTAAAAAAACATTAAAATTTATCTTCTATAATTGATTCCTATCCTATAAATACCCTCCCCCCTCCATCAGTCAAAGGTAATCAATATTTTCTCTTCTAAAACCCTAACCTTTATTCTGGTAACTGACTTGAGCATCAAAGAGTTTTACGCTAGAACCACCGCCAGTGTGAGACTTTTGCAAGTTCTCAGACATTTCTGGTCATCTAGATCTAGTCCTGATCGACAGCCCAGATCAGTGCTTTCCCTCAATAGAAGAATTCATTATCCGATTGCTTCCACACCAAAATTAGCAGCAACACACGCGACTGCAACAAAATTTTCATAAATCCCACGTCATATTCACACCTTTATAACAGGTCGATGAACCCTTAGCGTTTTCAAGATTATATCACCACTTAATTCAATGTGTGTGTGTGTGTGTGTGTGTGTGTGTGTGTGTGTGTGTGTGTGTGTGAGAGAGAGCAGCAAGTGGTGGTGGTGATGGAAGGCCTGCTTCATGAAAAGATCGACTTTCATATTTGAAGAGTGATTGCTCAGGTAGTCAGGTTACATACTTGATGTGGCTAAAAATGGGGTTAAATCGGAACCGTCCAGATTGGGCACGAATCTTGAAGCTCGGGGGTAAAAAGGTAATTTCACATACAAATGGGTCCAAAACGGGTACTGGATCTCCTTCTCACAGTTCCAATAACCCACAAACGGATCCACTCCAATTGGGTACGGGTCCCGACCCGAGGTGAACCCAAACCAACAAGAGACAAATCAGGATCACTGATTTGGCCAAGTCAACGGGCCTGATTTGCTCTCACCGGGGATCAGGGATTATTTTCCTAAACAAACTGTGAGGATTTCACTCCTGACAGTTACACAGGGAATTAGGCCCCTAATCACTCCCGTGGCGACTATAAATACCCCCCTCCTACCACTGTGGCGAGGTAATCACTCTTTTTCCACCTTAAAGCTCTTTCTTAATCACCACTGATTACTGACAAGAGCGTCGGAGGGTGCGTCGCCGGAATCAACCCCGGTGTATCGCACTTCCTTGCAGGTAGCGGCGGGAAGAAGGCTTGGATCAGCTGTTCAGGCTTCATACGAACTCACAAATCTCATCTGTTTACCTCCACACCGAAATCAGCGGTAACAATACTCTTGAAGAAATTGTTACCAAGGAAGTGTTCATCGGAAAAGTTAGTTGGCAAAAACTTCTAGCCAGAAAATACATGTGCGTTGTGGGGAAAGATTCGTGGGTGAAAGGTACTCCTCTAGGTAGATTTCTCCGTAGGAACAAAAAAATATGATTTCGAATCTGTGGACAAGTCACTTCTCCGGTAGTCAGCTTGGATGGAACGTCGCAGAAGTGGTGTTAAAAAAGGTTATGATTGTCAAATCAGGTTGACACAACAACAATGGCTACGAGTTTTGTGTATAGATGGGTTATAGATCATATAATCTGAAATTTTGTTTTTGATTGATGTTGTTGATGAGGAATTGTTGAATACAGAGTTGAATTTAAGCATCTAAATTAGTGGTTGAACTTTCTGTTTCAAAGAATCTTTTTGAGAAAGTTAATATGGTATACCAAAATAGGAGGAAAATGGTCTCATTACACGAGTATTGTCATTTTCGATGAGACTGAGAAATTGGACGAGTTCGTAAGTCCAAATTCATACTTAGGTCCGATACAATGTAACTGTGCCTACTGTTAAATATTGTATTATATTTAGTCTCATATCTGTTTGTATATCAGTTTAGTATTTGGTTATCTCCTATGTAGGAAATATTATACTCAGTTATAATCAATCCAATACTATTTTTCAATCTCTCTGTTAACATTAACATGGTATCAGAGCAAGGTTATACAAATTATCTTTTCTTATTCTCTGCATAAAAACCCTAGATTTAAATAATAATAAAAAAAAAAAGATGTTCATCATCCCTTTCCTGCTAACCCTAATTAACCCAATCTCCCCACCGCCACGGCACCGATCATCACCGCCAACTCCCTCTCATGCGCGCGCGTCATCAACCTCTTCACTCTCCCTCACATCCCGATTCCCTCCAGATTCAGATATATGCAATGCCGCCATCATCTGAATTCCGGCCTCCTCCCAGCATCATCCCTAATTCTGCTCCACCTTGTCTTCTGCAAACGGTAGCACCATCCAGCTCCCTATCCCGGTCCCAACACTAGCAGCATTTTCGACCTCACTTCTATCCCTCCCACAATGACACCAGTCTCCTTCCTCCTCGCTGCACTTCTTCCCTTACATACTCGGTCATGACCGTTACTCCAACCTTGCCGACTCTTGCTGATTGGGCCAAACATCAGCATCGCCTCGCACAGCTGGAACTCCAGTTCTTGGGTCAGTCTGTCACTGCTGGCCTCTCTGCCCCTGCATTCTCTGTTACTCGCAGTATGGATTTACCTAGATTTTAGATTCTGGTGCATTACATCAGCTTACTAGTAATTATGCACTGCTCACCACCAGCGTTGTCCTTTCCTCTCACTCACCATCCTTACACACTACTGATGGCTCACAACTTCTCACTACACACTCAGGGTCTATTAGCTCTCCCACTCTCACATTATATTTGTTCTTTATGCTCCTCATTTATCCATGAATCTTATTTCCATTAGTGTGCTATGTGATAGTGGTCTCGTCGTTACATTTGATTCTTTAGGTTGTTTTATCACCGATTTATACACTGATCAGGAGTTTAGGCATGCTAGTCAACAGGATCGTCTATATCATCTAAATTTTTTTCATGCCCACAAATCTCATTCTCATTTTGCTGGTGCTGTGTTATCTGATGTTAATCTCTGGCACAGAAACTTATGACATATTAGTATGTAGCCCATAGTGGTACTCTTAGTACTCTTTCTTTTACTCATTGGTCTAATTGTCTGGGTTGTCATTTGGCCAAACACATAGCACTTTCTTTTAATCACTAAAATACTTCTCCAACCACTCATCTTTTTCAACTTATTCACTTTGACATATGGGGACCATTACCTACACCTTCTCACAAAGGTTATATCTATTATGTTAGTTTCATCGATGACTTTACTAGATTCATATGGGTGTTTCTTATGTGCCAATGCTCTGAGATACATGATATTTACTAGTTCTTTACACGGTTCACACTCAATTTGGTGTCCGTATCAAAGCCTTTCGATCAGATGGTGCTCGTGAGTACACTTCCGCTGCTATGAGATCGATACTCCAATCTCATGGTACACTCTTTCAGCAATCATGCCCTCACACGTATGAGCAGAATGATGTAGCTGAATGTAAGTATCGTCACATCCTTGAGACGGCTCGTACTATGAGATCGATACACTTCCGCTGCTATGAGATCGATACTCCAATCTCATGGTACACTCTTTCAGCAATCATGCCCTCACACGCATGAGCAGAATGATGTAGCTGAACGTAAGCATCGTCACATCCTTAAGACGGCTCGCGCTCTTCTACTCTTCTCTTCTGTTCCTCATTCTTTTTTAGCTGAAGCTGTCATGACGTCTGTCAGTCTCATTAACATCAATTTCTCACCGGCTCTATTTGGCACATCACCTTATGAGGCTCTTCGTCACTCACCACCTGACTATAGTATGCTCCGTATTTTTGGATGCACCTGTTATGTTCTTCTACCTCCTAGTGAGCGCACGAAGCTCACCACTCGAGCCACTAAGTTTGTTCACCTAGGTTTCAGTCCAGAACATAAAAGATATTGTTGTTTTGATCATGTGGTAGATCGTGTTCGTATTTTCCGACATGTCTCCTTCATGGAAGAGTATCCCTACTAGTTGACCTCTTCTGGGGATGCTAGTTTTCTCGATTTCCCAGTTGTTGGGCCTATCTCCCCGGCTATACTTTCACGCACTCCATATGATCCCACTCCTTTGGCTCCTTTCCCATCCCCTATTGATGTTCAACTTATTGTTTCTCTTACAGGAGATACCACCTGCATCCCTACCATATCTTGCACCTTCACCACCTGCATCCCAGAACTGCATTCACCCACTCCACTTATCTCACCCCACACACTGCCAATCCACCACTGGTCCGTCAGTCTACACGTTCTACCTCATGCATCCTACCGGAACATTACACACCTAATGCTACTGGTCCTTCTGACCAATTTGGCTTTTCCACCCTTGCCCCCTACTCACCACTATACACTCCACACGTGAGTTCAGAACCTATCAGAAAGCTATTCAATTTCCCGAGTGCCGGAAGCTATTGCAGAGGAGTTTCATGCATTTGATCAGACTGACACTTGGAATATTGTTCCACTGCCTGTGGGCGTTCAGCCTATTTGCTGCAAGTAGATCTTCAACGTCAAATATCGACGTGATGGCTCCATTGAGCGGCACAAGGCTCGTCTAGTTGCCCGAGGTTTTACTCAGGAGCAAGACATTGATTATGATGAGACTTTTGCCCTAGTTGCACAGATGACTATAGTTCTCACTCTCCTTATTGTTGCCTCCGTTCGTCAGTGGCCGTTATACTAGATGGACGTGAAGAATGCCTTTCTTCATGGTACCTTATCTAAGGCTGTTTACATGCATCCACCTTCTTGCCTTACCACTCCTCCTCGTCATGTTTGTCGTCTGCATCGAGCTATATATGGCCAGAAACAGGCCCCTCAAGCCTAGTTTGAGTGTTTTCGTCGTGTCATCACCCAGGCTGGTTTTCGTCAGAGTTCACAGGACCATTCTCTGTTTATGCGGACATCACCACATGGGTGGGTAATTCTACTATTATATATTGATGATATGATTATTACTGGGGATGACCACATAGGCATTGCATCCACCCAACACTACCTTCAATAGCAATTCCATATGAAAGATCTTGGTTGATTACACTAGTTTCTAGGTCTAGAGATTGTCCATAGATCTCGGGGCATACTCATTTCTCAACAGAAATACACATCAGATATTATCTCGGCTGCATGTCTCTCTGACAGTCAAACAGCCGGTACTCCCTTAGAGCTTCATGTGAATCTTCGCCCCACAGATGGTGAGCTCCTTCCTGATCCCACTACATACAGACAGATTGTTGAACAGTTTGCCTACTTATGCTTGACCAGATCCGATATTGCTCATGCAGTTAGTGTTGTTAGTCAGTTTGTCTCCGCACCTACATCAATTCACTACAGTGCACTCCTTCGAATTCTCAAATATCTTCGGGGCACTATCATTCGCTCATTATTCATGCCTTCTACATTCAAACTGGAACTCAGTGCATATTCTTCAGATTGGGCGAGTGATCCTACCACCAGACGGTCTACCACATGTTTCTGTCTATTTCTTGGTGATTCGTAGATCTCATGGCGAAGCAAGAAACAGGCAGTTGTTGTATATTCTTCCACCGAAGCTAAGTACAGAGCAATGGCAGATACTACTAAAGAGATGGTTCATGTTCGTTGGCCGTTATAAGATATGGGTATCACGCTTACAGAAGCTACTCATCTTCATTGTGACAACCGAAGTGCATTGCAAGCAACTCAGTCTTTCATGAGCAAACGAAGCACATAGGGATACTGAGATAGATTGTCACTATGTTCGTGAGCCCTTTGAAGCAGAGATCATTTCACTGCATTCTATTACCTCTTCACAGCAGACTTCTTCACCAAATCATATACTATTTAGAGATTTCGTTACTTGGTGGGCAAACTCACACTGTTTGACCAACCGTAAGTTTGAGAGGGGGTGTTGGATATTGTATTATATTTTGTCCCATATCAATTTGTATATCAGTTTAGTATTTGGTCCTCTCCTATATATATAGAAAACATTGTACTCAGTTATAATCAATTCAATAATATTTTCCAATCTCTTTATTAACGTTAACACCTACAGCTACCAGTGAGTGACAAGTACCCCTTGCGAGAAAGAATATAAGTCAAAATTGCAACCTCAAATTTCAGTTGCAACAAAACAGTCAGAATGAAATACTAGGAACTGGATGCTGCATTAGCACCGAGGATTTAAATTCACTGAGATAAGGTTCACAACCACATATGTACATATATTGTGCATATGTTACACACCTGCAATGTACTGTGTCCAATCGCAGTCAATGCTCAAAGCTGACGAATTTTATACAATGTTCGACCAGAGTGCTAACAAGACTTCAACTACGACCGTGACTGTTTATAACCCTCCCATATCTTAAACTGTGATAGACATTGGAAAACTAAAGACTTTACGACAACATTGGCAAAGTTGTGTATCAACTAATGTCTTATCCTTATTATTGAGCAACAAGTTCAGTACATAAGAGCTGGAAGTTGATCACTGAAGCTGAGCAGAAAACGAAAAAGAAGAAACTATTACTTGGTAGCATTTAGTATTCTATACCAACAAGGTCTTGAATCCCAGAATATCCCACCCCAAACAAACAAGAACAAATACAGAGATGAAACAAACCTCTTCCTCTTCTAGTTCCAAACAAATTAATACTGAGCAATAGAACAATGTAGAATACTCAGCATACTCAGCATATCAACCTCAATCTTCAATATGTACAATGTTTTGTCTTCGGAAAAAAAAAACCAATTCTAGAACTGAAACCTGCTAGGCCTGGACTTGGTCATCCTGCTCTCCCCATAGGGCTCGTCGTTGTCCATCCTCCGGTTGTTGCGGAAGGCAGCGCAGCCAACAACATAAACAATGACGAGGATGATGAGAACAACGATGTTGATGACGGAGACCTTCCGCCAGCTGTGCCGGATGCCTGCAAGAACCCCAGCCTTGCATGAGTCACACCCATAGCAAAGCTGCCGCTGGTCGTTGCTCCACCGCATGCAGTCGGCATCGTCCACCACCATCGCCGCTCCAGTCGGGTTCCACACAGTCTCATTGACATACGCATAGCCACATGATGTCGGCGGCTTGCAGCAACCCGACTGAACATGTCAATGCAAGAAAAACGAAAATGGTTAATGTTATAGTTGTGAAATATTCCGAATATATTTTAACTGACAAATTTGCTCACTAATGTGTATGGTTCACTAGTATAGCAGAATCAATTTGATATTGAGAAAGTTTTTGTGACACTTAGTTTGGACATAGTTGTAAACTAAACTTCATAGAAATTCCACTGTGGAGACATCCTATGATTTGAATAGTTCATCTAAATCGAGATCCCTAAACTGGTTAAGAAATCAAGTGTTTTGAGTCCACTGACCATGCATTAACATGTTTAAATTGTGTTTTTTCTGTAACCACTTGGTCTAATAATGTATGCTCAACTGCATTACAAACCACCTACATTCTCACTCACAAATTGTTTTAGGCATATATAGATCAAGAAGAATTGTCAAAATCAGTGATGAGATGGCCTCACCATAGAGTTCCTAGAAGCTTAGTTTAGGAACTGCCTAAACTAAACGCTTTCAGACAAAGTTGTAATTTGTAGTCGGTAAACAGAATTTAGCTCTTGACATCAGATTAGACAATCATAATATATATTTAGATACTCTTTTTAAGCAACACTATATGAGTCTCAAGTTTACTTAAATACCATATGCTGAAATTAAATTCTAATAAAATAATTACTATAAATAACAAATTCAAAACAATCAATTCTTGTTAGTCCTTTCATGCAGAAAGTATTTAGACCTAAAGGGGGGGCGGGAAAAAAAGGCAGAAGGTACCTAAAAACTAAACAATGCATTTGTTATGACAAAATAATATCATTTTGTAAGGGTGGTTTATACATCCTAATCAGACCTTGGCAATCTAAGATTCGAAGGAATGACCTTGAAATACCCATGCAAGAGAATAAACCAAAGAGCGTATAAATCAAGAAAGATTATATATGAAATTTAGATGGTTCAGAGAAAACCTACAAATTGAATAGAAACAACACCAATTAATGCATACAGGGAGAAAAAGAAAATGGGGGAAACGGCCAAACATTCTTTGGGAAGAGAGGTCAAGTCTTTCTCAAGAATTTGATAGCCCCTTTAAAGCTCAAGCTCACTATTTATCTAATTTGTAAAAATAACCCACAAAATGAAGCGAATACATTGAGAGCAACAGACTCATATAAATAGACAAAGCCTATGACAACTTACAATATAAACCCCTAACAATCTGAATATTACACTCATACATCATACACTCAACATATGTATGTACTTAGTAATGACCCGCAACATTAATTTTAAAGTTTCATCCTGGCAAAAGTGTGCCTCTCAATTCATTGCATACTTCTTGGAACTATATGAACCTATGATCAAAAGTCCTAATTCATTTTTGGGCTTAACACAAATCCATACATGCAAACGACTTAACAACATGTTTGAGCTAAGGCTTAGCCAACTTTGCCATGATAATAACAACAACGACAGTTGCTGCTGATTTTGGTGTTGGAGCAAACACATGAATTTGTGAATTCTTTTAGGAAACGAACAAGGCAAACAAGTTGACTTTCACCGGCGTTTGATTGATTTCTCGCCACTTCCGTTGACCTGCAAAAAAGTTCGATACACCGGGATGGATCCCAGCGACGAACCCTCCGACGCTCAAGTCAATAACCAGGAAGATTATGAAAGAGCGTTTATGTAGAAAAATATTGATTACCTCGTTATGGTGGGGGGAGAGGGGTTTTTATAATCGCCTTTAGAGACAGTTTAGAGATAATAATTTATCCTTATGTCCCAGTGTTTTCGGATAAGATGTAAAGTTTCAATCGTTTCATGATAAGAGATTACCATGAATTTGAAATACTCTTCAAATGACCTTGGCTGGTTTCGTGACGGGCTGCCATCCATACCCAATAGGACAGATCCGTTTATGGGTTATTGGGCTTTGAAGAAAGACACAGTCCCCATTTTAGACCCGTTTGTAGGTGAAATTACCGTTTTACCCCTGAAAGCTTTAAGATTTGTGCCCGATTTGAACGGTCCCGATTTGGTTCCATATCACATGCCCCCCACTCCTGGAGACTGAGTTTTTCAGTATTTGAGGAGTAGTTCACCCATTTTTAATGGCTTATAAAATTTATCGGAGTTCTCGGAGGAGTTTGGATCTTGCTCGAGGTGTAACGGTGTTATTCTGAGTTTGTAAAAATGCCCAAAATTATTCTCAAAAATTTTTGAATTTTTTGTGATTTTTCCACATTTTTCTAAATTTTTTCTAATTTTTAATTATTTTTTGATGCTTTTTTATTCAATTTCGAATTTAAATAATTAATTATCGAAAATTTAAATTAATTATTCTAATTTAATAATTATTATTTTCATAATTTAAAATTATTTTCCGAATTAATAACTATTTTAAGAATTTTTTAATTAATTTTTTTATTTTTAATTAAAAAAATTTCGAATTTTTTAAATAATTAATTCAAATAAATAAATAAATAAATAAATATTTACCTGTACACGTTATGCAATCCTGGGCATTGATCATGATCAAACGAGCGCGCATCGGGTGGAGGCGATTTTTTTCCTGTTTTAACGTCGGTGGCAAGAGCGCTCGGATCGCGGCTGCCGACGCCCTAGCTCGCGGACACGTGGCAATCAAGGATTTTTTTTTCTCTCTTCTTCTTCTCTCCTGGACTTCGGCTTCGACCCTGCCTTCAACCACGCCTTCAACTCCGACCACGTCTCCGTCTCTGACTTCCACTCGATCTCCGTCTCCGAGGGCGTCAATGGAGCTCGGCGAAGGGCAAGCTCGACGATGAAAAGAGCTCGACAGATCTTCGGGAAGGAGTTGCCCTGCAATGGGTTCGGAGCTCGCGAGCTTGGCGACGAAGAAGCTCAGCAATGGAGATGGAGCTCGACGGCGGAGGCGTGGAGCTCGGCAATGGGTTTGTTGATGAAGGAGGGGAGCACGACTGCTTGGAATCAGCTCGGCAAGGATGGGGGTGTTCGAAAATAGAAGTGAGGTCGACTGCGGAGGCAGGGAGCTCGACTGTGGAGTCGAGCTGGTGATGAGGAGCTCGGAGCATGGCAACAGTGGAAAGCATGGCGAGGAGGTCAGAGTTCGATGGAGGGGAACCTCTGGCAACGAAGGTGATTTGGGTTTCGACGAAGCTCCGAGCTTCGGTAGCTTGTGGAGTTCGACGAGGGGAGCTCGAGCTTCAACAGTGGAGGGGAGCTCGACTCAGTGAGGTCGACGACTGAGGAGGAGAGGAGAGGGTCGACGAGGCGTTGATGGAGGTGATGGGTTCGGAGCTCGACGAGGGAGCTCGGAGAGTTGGAGTCGAGGTCGGAGCTCGACAGTGATGAAGGTGGCGGAGCACAGCAAGAAAGCTCGACGGATCTTGGCGAGTAGGTGAGGGTAGAAGAAGCTCGAGCTCGGCATTGCAGGTCGATGGGTTCGTCGCTCGTTAGCTCGAGCTCGTAAAGGGGAGCTTGACGACAGAGCTTGCAGAGGAGAAACTCGACATCGTGAGGTCGAGCTGGGCAACGGTGGAGGTGGGCTCGGCACAGTGGAGGGGATGGAGCTCAGATGGGTTTTTCTTTTTTTGGTTTGGCGCCCGTTCCCGAAGAAGAAGAAGAGGGGGACGAAGGAGAGTTGCGGGTTTGCGGGTGTGAGACCCATACCCGCGAACCCGTTAAGTGTCTTAGCATTGGATTTTGCTTTCGGGTTTGGGTCATAAACCCGACCCGATCCGAACTCTTCCTCTTTCACGAACTGAGAGAGTATTTGCTTGGATTTTTTTTTGGCGAATCTGAGCCGTTGATCGTGATCGATCACGAATTTTGAGATGTCGTTTTTCTCTCATTTCAGGGTCGGTGGCAAGAATGCTCGGACTGAGTTTCCGAACCCAGGATAGGCTTCGGCTGCTTGACACGTGGCGGTCAATGGTTGACCGTTGACTTCTCTTTTTTTGCTTTAACCACAAACGTTGATCTTGATTTGAGCGCGGATCTGGAAATAGAGTTTTTCTCATTTCAGGGTCGGTGGCAAGAATGCTTGGAACCACTTGCCGAAGTTGAGAGACTTCGAGAGAGCGACACATGGCGAATTTGACTGTTGACCAATCAACGTTGTTTTCTCTCATTTCGGCGTTGGTGGCAAGAATGCTCGGAACCACTTGCCGAAGTCGAGAGACACTGTAAGAGGGCGACACGTGGCGAATTTGAACGTTGACCAATCAACACTGTTTTCTCTCATTTCGACGTCGGTGGCAAGAACGCTCGGCGAGAGCTACCGAGGGCCAGGGAGGCTTCGGCGCAGCTATGTTGTAACCGACGTTCAAGGTGCTACGGAGGTCGGATTTGGACGTGTAACCCCTCGTTTCGAAGCTGACTCGAAGATCTACAATCTCTTCAGAAGTCGGTTGAAGAATCACCCTTCTTCATGGTCAAAATAGTCCCGTAACATCTTCGCCTTCATGAAGTTGAGAAGAGTTTTGTCCGACTCTAGGGGAGATCCGTTCTTGGAAGCGAGTTTAGGGAGCGTTTCTAGACGAGTTAGGCTCCGAACCCTCTTGGAAGAAGGCCGCTCTGAAGGTGAGCGGGAGGAGGAGCATAGTCAGGCTCTAGGAGAGAGCCGTTTGGGAGACAAGTTTGAGGAGAACTCTAGGGAAGAGTTGAGCTCGGAACTCATTGAGAAGGAGGTTGCTCGGGAGGCGAACGGAGCGAAGAGTATCACTAGGCTCTGGGAGAGCCGTTTGGGAGACAAGTTTGAGGAGCAACTCTAGGGGGTGTTGAGCTTCGAACTTGCTTATTACAAAATTTAACCAGTAGTGGTAGTATGAATGTTCGTTTTGAGCCCCGAAACCGCATACTTGCATGCTGTGAGTGCAATTTCGAACCATGATTGTGAACTTCGAACTAGCTGTTACGAAGTTATCAACGAGTTGTAGGAGCACTACCGAATGGTGAGCTACTCCGCACTTGCTTATACGCAAGTGGCTAAAGCGGCATCGAAAAAAGTGGACTCCAAACTTGTTTTTTGAGGGGGTTCAACAAGTTGTAGGAGCAATTCCGAATGGTGAGCTACTCCTTGTTTGCTAGCGGCCAAAGCGGTGTCGAACCAAGTGTTGGCCTCCAAACTTGTTTGAGAATTTAACGAGTTGTAGGAGCAATTTCGAATGGTGAGATACTCCGCACTTGTTTGTTTACAAGTGGCTAAAGCGACGTCGAACCAAGTATTGGACTCCAAACTTACTTTTTGAGGGGGTTCAACGAGTTGTAGGAACAATTCCGAATGGAGAGCTGCTACGCACTTGCTTGTTTGCAAGCAGGCTGAAGCGGCGTCGAACCAAGTATTGAACTCCAAACTTGTTGTTTGAGGATTTAACGAGTTGTAGGAGCAATTCCGAATGGTGAGCTGCTCCGCACTTGTTTGTTTACAAGCGGCTAAAGCGGCGTCGATCCAAATGTGGGACTCCAAACTCGTCTTTTGAGCTTAGTAAGTTGTAGGAGCAGCCCTGTAGGACAAGCTGGACTCCGAACTTGCCGTTTAACGTGTCGTAGATGTGACTCAGAAAGATAGAAATGAGACAAATGCAATAATTTTCAATAGAAAAAAGCTAAGTTTTATTGAAACAAACTAAGTGGCCGCTTCAATGGGACGGGCCATTATTACATACTTTTGACCGTGTTACAAGCAACGGCCTTATTGAAAACTGAAAACCTACTTCTACGATAGGGTGAAGGCCTCTTAGGAGGAGCTTGGTTCTCCCCTCATTGGACCTCCATGGATAAGGTGGAGGATGGCCCCAGGTTCGGAGTCTTGGAACTCGTTGGGCCTCTCGGTTCGATTGTTGGCTCCTCGGGGTGGAGAATCGGCCCCGTCCTTTCTTACGAACTTGGCCAGCTGTCCCCGCTGTATGAGTTCTTCAATCTCCTCTTCGTGAGCCCCACAATCATCCGTGTTGTGGTCGTGGTCCCTATGAAAGCGACACCACTTATCCCTGTTCCTTTTTCTTGCCAGGGGTATTCATTCTAGGGGGACCGCAGAGTAGCCCTTCCTTATCTCCCTCCATAAAAACTGCTGATATACTAGCATTGAGGGGGTGAACTTCTCAAAACGAGGAGCTTGGCGGCGCTGACCATTATCATCTTTCTGAAATTTCTGGGGTCCTTCGCTTGTATCCTTCCGTTTGTTCCCAGAAGACAGTTCCTCTTAACAGCATGACTTAGATCATTTTGAGCTATGGCTTAGCCAACTTTGCCATGACAATAACAATAACAACAACATCTGTTGCTGCTGATTTTGGTGTGGGAGCAAACAGATGAATTTGTGGATTCTTTTAGGAAACGAATAAAGCAAACCTGTTGACTTTCACCGGCGTTTGACTGGTTTCTCGCTGCTGTCGTTGACCTGTAAAAAAGTTCGATACACCGGGATGGATCTCGGCCACGAACCCTCCGACGCTCAAGTCAGTAATCAGGAAGATTATAAAAGAGCGTTATATGGAAAAATATTGATTACCTCATTATGGTGGGGGGAGAGAGATTTTATAGTCACCTTTAGAGACAGTTTAGAGATAATCATTTACCCCTATGTCCCGGTGTTTTCAAATAAGATGTAGAGTTTAAATCGTTTCATGATAAGAGATTACCATGAATTTGAATTACTCTTCAAATGACCTGGGTTGGTTTTGTGACGAGCTGCCATCTATACCCAATAGGACAGATCCGTTTATGGGTTATTGGGCTTTGAAGAAAAACCCAGTTCCCATTTCAGACTCGTTTGTAGGTGAAATTACCGTTTTACCCCTGAGAACTTTAAGATTCGTGCCCGATTTGAACGGTCCAGATTTGGTTCTATTTTTAGCCATATCAACAACAAAGCCTTTTTCCCAACTAGTTGGGGTCGGCTACATGAATCCTGATTTTTTATTTTGTTCGGTTTAGCGCAATATCTTTTGTAAGGTCACAGGTTATCATATATTTTCTCACTGTTTCCACCCAAGTTAATTTAGGTCTTCCTCTATCCCTAACTGTACCTTCAATACTTATCAAATCACTCTTTCTAATGGGGATACTGCTAGATCTATGTGTGACATGTCCAAATCACCTAAGGCAATTCTCTCTTAACTTATCTTGGATTGGAGCTACCTTTAGCATATCTCGTATATAGAGCTGGTATCAGATCCTATCGGGTCGGGTCCTCCACTACTTGGACCCGGACCAGGTACCTCACGAGTCCAAAAATTAAACCCGAACCAAGACTTGCAAGAACAGGGTCTGGGTTTGGGTCTTAGTTTTAAAAAATTACCTGTCGGGTCCGGTAGTAGAGAATAAATATTTGCACTTAAGTACTTGCACCAGATACCCTACGATTCTAACAATTTTTGCACTTAAGAACATGAATTAATATTATATTTACATATCTATCTTCAACAATTACTTTTATATGTATATTCCTATAACCCTATTATTCAAATTCCATATGTTTGGAAGTATATTTTAACGGGTCGGTTCTATTTTGAGCGGACCCGGACCCGGACCCGGACCTAGACACGAAAGTGCATCGGGTCTTATTTTATGACCCGGACCCGGACCCAGACCTGTATAGATCGGGTCGGTTTCGATCCAATGCCGGGTCCTGGTCGGGTCCGGGTATCGGGTAAATGTGACAATGCTACCCGTATATGCTCGTTTCTAATTCTATCCTTCCTTGTTTTACCACACATCCATTTTAGCATCCTCATCTCCGCTACAATCATTTTTTGGACATATATCTTTGATGCCCAACACACTACTCCATACATTATTGCTTGTCTAACAGTCGTCCTATAAATTTTTTACTTCAACTTCAAAGGTGTACGTTTGTCACACAAAACATCACTGACATTTCTCCACTTAAGTCACCCTGCTTGGATCCTATGTATAACATCTTCACAAATTTTTCTGTCTCTTTGTATAATCGAGCCTAAATATTGGAAACAGTCTCTCTTAGGTATCTGCTGACCATCAAGCTTCACTACTTCCTCAGTTGTGTTCCGAATATCACTACAATTACACTCTATATAATCTGTTTTAGTTCTGCTTATCCTAAAGTCTCTAGCTTCCAAAGTTTCTTTCCACAATTCTAATTTAAAATTGACTCTTGCTTTAGTCACGACCACTAAAGACGACGTCATCGGCAAAAAGCATACACCAAGATACCTCATCTTGTATTTCTCGTGTCAATTCATCTATAATCAAAGTAAAGAGGTAGGGGCTTAAAGCCGAACCTTGGTGTAAACCTACTGTGATAGGAAAATCACTGGTATCTTCTGTGGTTGTTCTAATTATGGTTGTTGCCTTTCATACATATCCTTAATTACCTTATTATACCACATAGTTACTATTTTATTATTTAACATTCACCATACTATGTCACTAGGAACTTTATCATATGCTTTTTCTAAATCTATAAAAACCATATATAGATCTTTCTTATTCTCCCTATATATTTTCATAAGTCTTCTCGGTACATAAATTGCTTCCATTATTGACCTCGCAAGTACAAATCCAAACAACTTTGCCATGACAATGACATAGAAAATGAGTTCAAATTAACTGGAGGTTATTATTTACTAGTTGCCTGTATATTCACCAAATAGTACAGTCCATACACAACCATGGTAATTGTTGTCTTTCATCTTTTGCCAAGAGAGCAGTTATCAATATCTACAATATCTGATATCTACATTTTTTTCTTTTGGTTTCAGATCATTCCTCCTTCTAAGAGGGCAAAGGTAGATCTTTCTGCTTTTACAGTTGCAAATCTTTCGTCCCTACTGCCAACAGTGGAATGGCCAATGGTGCTTCTTACTCGGATGCTAATGCTGCTGCTCATAATGTTGTTACTATTGTTATTGATGATGATGGTCAGGCTAATCTTGAGGATGTTTCTCATGGTAATATACCTGGGCTTGGGGACAACGATCTGGAAGGCTTTGAAGATGATCCTATCTTGACTACCACTGCCTCTATATCGAATATGACTACCCACCAGCAAGAGTACATTACTAGGGTTCTGCTTGTACAATCCATGCAGGCTGCATATGAGGCTAACCAGATAAATGTTGATGGCGAAGATATTGTGATCTTAGATCCTTAGTTTTTTGCTCTTTCAATCTATGACTTGGTCGTTATGCTAAACTTGTGTTTTGTTCCTCTTCTATAGAGGATACAGGATGGGATGTATGTAACCCTGTTGTTCTGACTTTGGCCTTGTAGCCAACTACTTCTCTATTTACTGTAAAACTTTTTGGTTTTATATATTTTGGCTAGAGTCTTACTGGCTATTTTTTTTTTTCAATAAATAGGATAGAGTCAAATGACTCCAGCCCGCTAAAACCAATACATAAATAATAAGTATAAAGTCGCATACAGAGATACAAGATACAATCTCTACACTGTAAAAATGCAGAAACAGAATCAGAGCGAACAAGAAATTTATTACCGATTCACTGACTCTATCCTCATTATAAAAAAAAAAAACCAATTTACTGACTCTATCCTTATTATAAAAAAAATCTTTACAATTCAATACAATTTATAGGAAATTAATTATGAAATTATTTTAATAAGTTAGAGCATCTGTAGTCGTTGAGAGACATTTAGAAATAGGAAATTTGGGTATGAGTTGCAGTCGTTTTAATCCAAAATTTGGGTTTTGATTTTAAAAAATAGACGGACGATACACAAAGTCTCGTCTCACAAATTATCAATCTTTTTTTTAAAAAATCCTCGGACTACGAATAATTTTCCGTCCGATGGATTATTTTCAAAAAACAAGGGACGGAAATCATTTCCCGTGTAAGCATTTTTTTTAAAAAAATCATCACGGACGGGGAATCATTTCCCATCCGAACAAAAAAAAATCATTTAAATTGACGGACGGAAAATCATTTTCCGTCAAATCAAATTTTTGATTTCCTGTCCGATTGATTTTTTTTTTTTAAAGGAGATGAAAGATCATCTTTTGTTTGATAGCAATTTTTTTTGAATGCACAAAAGTCGAATGATGATTTTTCGTTAACTATATTTTGTAAATTCTCATTTATCCTCCCAAATATAATTAATTATTGTTCATCTCCAACCTAAATTTTGGATATTTGGCTAACCTGACCGCGAGATTATTTTACAAAATTTTACAAAATTTGGAAAAATCGCCAACTCCCTACAGATGCTCTTATCAATTACATTGAGTAGTTGGGGGGCACTTGGGCTCATTTAAGGCTAATGTGAAGGCCAGGAAAATAGTTACGGTTGCACCCAGAGCTTCTTCGCTTTTGGTTGGGAGCTCCCAAGTCCCATCCTTCCTTTAATGGGAAGGACCCCACTAAGCATGGGAAAGGATCAGTTTCTCGTCAAATCCATGTTCAGATCCACGTTCAGATCCAATAAGATATTTCTACGGTAAACAGGGGGATCTAAACGAGATTTTAAGGAGTCAAACCCAAAAAGTCAGGTTAATTTTCGACCAGGAAACCGGGTAATCAGCATCCATGCCACCCCCAGGTCCCACCACTAGGGTGGACAGACAGAGACCTCAATTCCTATCATGCAGCTGTGTGGTACCCCTTTTGTTTGTTACAAAAAAGAAAGAAAGAAAGAAACTGACAGGAGAGGAGGATTTTTTTTTCTTTTGTTTTTTAGCACTCACACACGCAATCCAAGCTGGTTGTTTTTCTGGTCACTTATTTGTTTCATGTAGGTATCAGATTTGAGTAACAAAAGGTCGGTGTCACTCTTCTTTCTTCTCCTCATTTCCAATCCTTTCATATCAGCTTTTAATCCATCGATTTGACGCACGTGCATTCCCAATATTTATTCTCATCAAATAACTGAAGTTACCAATGTTAATAAGAGCATCTGTAGACGTTGGCTGTATACTTAAATTTTAGATTTTAAGTGAACAATGATATGCTATATTTTGAAGCAGATATAGAAATTTGAAAAAAAATAGCCGACGAAAGATGATCTTTCGCCCGTTGAATCAGACGAATGATTATCTTTCGTCCTTGAATTTTTTATTAAAAAATATCGGACGGAGAATCATATCCCGTCCTTTTTTTAAAATTTATAAAATCGATCAGACGAGAAATTATTTTCTGTCCAATCGATAACTAACATTTAAAAAATGGGACGGAAAATGATTACGTATCCCACAAATTAAATTAAAAAAATTCAGGGACGAAAGATGATTACGCGTCCCACATAATTTTTTTTTAGAAAAAGAAACCTCAGATTTCTCGTCTGTTCGACAGACGGTTTTCCATTCGTTGATTTTTTTTATTGAAATTTTTTTGGGGGGAGACGGGAAATCATACATCGTCCGTTCAATTTCTAATTTTAAATTTTTTTTTTGGGAACGATACATAATCTTTCGTCTATCCATTTTAAACCCAAAATTTGGGTTAGAACGATTGCAGCTCAAATCCAAAATTTCCTTTCCTATATGTCAATTGCCCAAAATTTGAGATTTAACGACTACATATGCTCTAAGTAAGAAGTATACTCAATGGTAGACCCAAGAATTTTACCATGTCAATATCAATATATAAAAAGTAGAAGAAAGTGATAACATATAAAAAAATATATACTATACATGTATAAAAAAAAAATTTGATTCCATAATATATCAGCATTTTGTACATGTTACTATTTGTTATCATATTGATTTACTAAACAAAATTTAAATATGTGATGGGAGAGAGGATTGGGTGTCCTTTCCTTTGGATGGGCCCCAGTTCATGAGTAAAATGACCAAGAAAATAAATTGAGACTAATTACATAGAAATTTTACGAGAAAAGAGAGTACAATTTTTTTTTTTAAACATCTAAAGGCCGCGAAAAAAATCCCCTAGAAACGTTTAAATGTTTTCATTCAAAAGCATTTCAAAATGAAAATTTTATTTTTAATAAAAGTAGTACAAGAAAAGAATAATACAATAAGGATACCTTTATCTAAAAACATATTTTTACCAAATATTTATTAGTATACCCTCGTGTAATATTACACAAACTTATAGATAATATAGTATCCAGTATAACCTGTGCAATACTGCACATATTTTTTTAAAATAATAAAATAATAAAACAAATTTAAAAATTCATCTAATAACATCTATATATTTATCAAAAAAAAAAAAAATAACATCTATATAATAATACACAATTTTAGATATTTGATTAAGAGAGATGATTCTTATTAAAAATTTGGATGGAGAAAAAACAAATACTATCAATTTTATTACCTTTTCTTTTACTATCTTAAGTGGCACACTATTAGTAGAGATTATTGTAGAATATGTATAGAGTAGGTGGTAAGAATCTTCAATAGTAATATGTAGGTATAGCATTACTCAATTAAATTTCCCCTAAATTGTTTTTAGGTGCAAAATGTTGACCAGTGAAAGTTGTGGGGTCAAAGTTTCTATACAAACCCTTCAAAATATTAAAACCTAATACTAGTTTTGAAAGTTTTCTTCAAAATGGTGTGGGCTCAGCTAACCCCACAATCTTCTACCCAGGTTCGCCAATTAGTATACATGACAGTGTTTGCTAATTAATTTTGGGATATTTCTACAATGACACTCAAAAACCGCCTTGGGGGTACTTTGTGTTAATTTTTGAACGGAAATATGTTAAAATGACTATTTTCCCCAACTCATGTAGATATAGGGTTTGAAAGAAGATTTTCAATATGGGTAATTGTACCCAGTTACCCTAAAGGTAAGGGTGTGTTTTTTTACCCACAACTAGGGTAAGAATAAAATTTTTATACCCGTTTAAAAATAAGGTAGAGTAAGGGTACATGTCAATATATATACCTACCCTTCACCCGTTTAAAATATATGTTATACTCATTTACATACGACATGTAAAATGAGTAGAAGTGTGGATAAGATGATTATACGACTTTTTATGTGGTTAAGTTATATAATGATTCAATTACAAAGGAATAAAATTATTTTTATTTATAATTTTTGCTCTATAACTTGATTTTAATAAAAAAAGTTGTATTAATTGTTTCACCCGTTAGGGTAGGGTACGGTAATTTTCCAAATTATCTGTCAGGGTAAGGTAAGGATAAACCATGTACCTTTCCCTTATCCTAGCCTGCCCATTGTCATCCCTAATTTTCAAGGAGGAGAATAATAGGAAGTGAGTTCGGTGAAGAGGTGAGTACAAATTGAATGGATTTAAGTTTGAGTTTATTGAGAAAATGTAGAATAGTAAATAAGATTGAGATGAGAAGAAAAACATTTACGGTGCGTTTGGTACGTGGGAATATGTAAAAAAATTTATATTCTTTCTTAGATTACCTTATTTTGTATGTGGCAAACATAGCTTTAGAAGGAATGACGAATTTCCAACGGAACCAAAAATTTTTGTTATGAAGGATTTCCATCCCAAAAAAAAGGGAGATTTGAGGATTCCCATCTAATTGTTATAACACAAAAAAATAAACAAAAAAATAAGAATAAAAAATTAGATTAAAAAATATAATAATAAAGGATTTCCGAGAATGCAATGTACTATACCAAACGCGATAATGCAATATTCCCAGGAATCATCATTCGCACCCTCACATTCCCAGGAATCCTCTCATTCCTGGGAATCTTCCAATCCGTGGACCAAACACATATTTTTATCATTTCAGAAGCTTCTTATTAGGTTTAAACCCAATAAAAAAAACATTTTATGAATATTTCATAAACTTAACAGATCTAGTAAGGTCAGGTGGTTTTTTGGAACATATTATATACTTATCGTTGTTATTTTGAAATTTTAAAAACTACAAGAGCTATTTTGAAATTATCAAATCTTCTTATTACTATTATGAAAAAAATAGAAAAACTTAATTCTAAATAGGGCTGCAAACGAGCCGAGTCGAGCCGAATACCTTGAGCTTGAGCTCGGCTCGTTTATGTATCGAGCTCACTTTCAGGCTCGAGCTCGACTCGAGCTCGACACGAGCCGAACTTTGACCGAGCTTTGACCAAGTTCGAGCCGAATACTTGCGAGCTTCTGCATAAAGCCCACGTACCTTCAAGCTCGAGCTCGGCACGTTTACGTATCGAGCTCGCTTTCGAGCTCGAGCTCGGCTCGAGCTCAACACGAGCCGAGCTTTGACCGAGCTCGAGCCGAATAGCTAGCGAACAGCTTTGCAGCCCTAATTCAAAGTAAGGGAATAGAAAGGGAGGAGCAAAATGATGCAACGAATTCACAATACTAAAAATAAGTAATCTAATCATGGATTGAGAAATGCATGTGCTGCGAGCACATTAATGAAGTGTAGATGCATTAATGAAGTGTAGAGATGCAGTGTATTGCTTAGAAAAGAATGGTACACTTACAAGAGAACGGGTCAAGTGCAATTGATTCTTTTAGCAAGATTACTTATGAAGCACTTGACTTAACAAAGTAAATAAGACAGCCAAATAAATTAACATAAAGGAAGGAATCCGAATTCCAACCACAATAAAGCCCAAGAATTGACCGTCACCCATAAATCTAGCTCAATAAATATCCACCTCTTACCAATTTTATAAATTTTAGTCAAAATTTATTAAGCCCCTCATTTTCAGCCCTACTTTTTTTTAAAGGAAATTTTCAGCCCTACTTTCCTTGAAAAAGTTCTTCGAAATTTCTTTCACAATCAATGAACCCCCTCCCCCATTCTCTATCCAGCAAAAGAAATTATGTTTTCTTTTTTGAATAAAAAAATCCTATAAATATAGTACATAATTTTTTTTGAATGGAATATAAAACATGATTTTATAAAAATGTTTTAGAGTATTTTACTTCTGAAAAAAAAATTAGGCTGAAACATGTATTTGATATTTTTAATCAAAAATATTTTTATTAAAATTATTATTTTTAGCATATTCTACAAAATATCTCTAATATTATAATGGGAGAAGACATGCGTGCAACATACGTGGCAAACTATTAGTGTCATTTATAAATATATCAACCCGTGCAATGCATGTGCCTAACTATTACAAATGATGCCTTAAGTTCAAATCAAAACTACTTCTAAATTTATACTTTAAAAAAACTACATTTATTAAGACATGTGTCGCACTTGTAAATTACTAGTATAAAATAAAGCATTTAATTTCTCCAAAACTACTTTATTTACTAGAAAAGTTCTAAAATTAAACATAATTTTTTCTAACCATTAACAAACTTTTCATTCACATCAATAGCAAATAGATAAACTGTTTGTATAAAAAAAATTATCTATTTAAATAATTCGTTTTAATTTTAAAAAATTAATTATAATTACTGAATATATTTGTGGTAATTGAACAATTAAGAAAATTACTACTCCAACAAATAAAAGACAAAGGATTTATTTACAAAAAGTAAGCAGAAATTAAATTTTTCCTTGAAATAATTTCCACCCAGAATTCGATCATTTACTCACAGTTCAACAGTTAAAAAACAGAGGGAAAATTTGTCGATTCAAAAACCAAAAAATGGAAACGAAAACCATGGTGAAATTCCAAACAATCAAAAGGGTTTCCCCCAAATCGAAAACCCAGCAAATCAAAATCCAAACTTGATTTAAAAACAATAACCTGAATCGGCGACAACTGCCTCTGATAAAACATATCCGCCGTTTCCGGTACCAGCAGCCCCGTCGCTCGATCCCTCCCAAATTTCGCCATACCTTTACACGCATCCGCATCCCTCAAACAGCTCCGAATCTTTCTCCAATACCCCGGATCCGAAACCCGATCCTTCAACCACCCGTTGTAATCCTGCAGTTGGTACTCCATGAAGCCGCGGTTCATGATGACCTCTCCGTGGCCGCGGTCGGTGACGGCGAAGGCGAAGACGATGAAGGCGAGGAGGGCGGCGATGAGGAAGAACATGGCGAAGAGGTAGAGGTGGAGGAGAGCGGTCTGGCGGTAGCAGGCACCGGCGAAGCCCATGAGGGAGAGGAGCATGATGGACAGGGCGATGGCGATGAGCGGCCATTGGAGGAACTTGAGGCAGTCGGTGTTGTTGGCGCGGGTCGAGAGCCAGATGCCGCCGCCGAGGATCGGGATCGAGATCGCGAAGGTCGTGAAGTTGACAAACCCGATCACAGCGTTGCTGCCTCGAAGCATGCTTGGTTGCTTTAAGATTGGTGATTTTTTTGTTATTGGGTTTTGGTTTTGATTAGGGAGAGGGGAGTGTGGTGTATTAGTAGGAAAGATAAGAGAGAGGAAGGTGGGGACCAAATGGAATAAAGATGGTATGAGTAAGTTGGTATATTGGGGGAATGGGAGGGATCTCTAGTGCCTTCTTTATTCTTTATGATGTGCACCTTGTGTTTTTCTTTGGGTAATGCTATACCTACAATCTTTCCTTACAATCTTTTCTTTTACAATCTTAGGTGGCACAATTTCTTTTTTTTTTATGAATCGGATAGAGCCAAAAGGCTCCAGCCATCAAAAATATATATTAATCAATAAAACAGATAATAAGCAATACAAATAGTCAATGGCTTTACAAGATGTAAAACAGAACAAAATGAGCAAGTAGGACCTACAATAAGCGAGCAAAAAAGAATACAATAACAGACTCGAACATCAGTAAAGCAGAGGAAGGAATCACAGTAAGAGGCACCACGCCGTCATCCGAGAGTGAAGCTACCGGCCCTGAAAAGCGAGCACAGAAAGGGAGATGCAAGGCAGATCGTCGCGCTCGACAAAAACCAAGAATAACGACGCAGAAAGGCTGATGACGTTCTGCCGCTCCAGGAAGGAGGAGCTACACCCACACCGGCTAGCACCCACAGGACCCAACGAACCGCAAGCGCACAAGAAGCCAGAGCCACCAAGAAGTTAGATGATGGGATCGAAAAAAGAGGAAGACCGCCAAAAGGCAGGCCAAACAATCGGGAGATCTACCAGCCCCACACAACAAAGCAAGGCCCAAATTGCAAAGAAAACCGAATTGCCGTGTCCGAGGCGAAAGCAAATAGCCACAAACTCAGTTGCGCACAAGAGGAGGCATCGCTCCTGAAGATACTTTTTTAGCTAATAAACGCGCGCTAACGCGAGAAGGCAATTTAGAATAAAGTTTCTTCTTGTAAATTCTCTTAGCGGGGGGGAGGATGACTTCCACCGGAGGGAGCGAGGATCTGCCAAGAGCTGGCCCGGTAGCGTCAAGCTCGTAAAGGCTCTTAGAGGGGGAAAGGAGACTGGGCGAAACTGGCAAAATTAAAGGTCTGAAGTTAAATAGAAAAGAATGACGAGAAATGAGGGATACTCCACGAGTCGATTGGGGCACTAACCCAATCGAACTACGAAACCAAGAATGGCAAGCCCCAAAAGGAGTGCCCAAACCAGACTTCTTAACTCGATGCGAAATCATCGAAGGCTTCACAGCACTAACATGGGGTCGAAGCTGTAAGCTGCCCGATCGGGACTCCGAACGATCTAATAACAGGGTCGCAAAATTAGGGTACAGTCGAGACGCAGGAGAAGCCTCATGAGCAACTAGGGAAGGAGTGGGGTAAGGGGGGGATAATGCACTACTACAGAGGCGCCCAACTCTTTACTAGGCTCACGAATACTCTTCCTCGCGAGGCAAGAATAAAGCATGCTTTTAAATAGGGGACCAATAAGAAGGGATAGACATTCAGTCGGAAAAACTCTAGCCAGAACATGATCCTTATCCAGACTCTTAAACAGCGATGACTTCACAACTTTAGAAAGGGGACGAGACAGAAAAGAACCCAATCGATGGGAGGAGACAAGAATCGATTGAAGCTTTCGATCCTTAAATAGACTAGAAATATTGGGATGCTGAAGAGTGCCCAAGGATGCAACATAATCTGATAGAACATTGAAAGAATTAGTATCTGTATAAGGAGCATCCACTGCGGGAACAAAATTCTTTTTAGGCTCAAGACTAAAGTTCCTCTCCAATCTAGCATAAAGCTTGCATTTTAAGAGAGGGTAGTTAAGAAATAATAGAAGTTTGGCCGGTAATGGTTTGCCTCTGGGTAAACCAAGAAGTTTTTGAAGGGAGTAACATCACCTGCGAGAGTGCCCGAACTTGCCACAAAAGAAGCACTTCATGTTGTTCACGCACTCTCATTGGAAATGCCCAGGCAGAAGGCACCTGAAACAAACCAGTGGCGATGCGGACCAACAAGACGAGTGGTCCAACGGGAGAAGGGGAGAGCAAATAGAGCGACCCAGTTTAACGGGTCTAAATTTTATATTGTCTTCGACCCCAGTCAGGCTCAAAGAGACCATGGCTCAAAACCAGAGAGAGGCAGTGGATACTGATATAGAGAGGATCAGTAACTGCAAAGGAGGCTGAAGAAGCCAGAATAACGGATCACTTCAGATCCAGCACCAAAATACACAAGTATGAAACACAATCGAGCAAAAGAACAGCGAGCAATAGAGGATTGGAAAGATCCAAACCACAATGAAATAGAACTATTAGGAGATCACAGATAGAAGATAATAATCATCAGGGAAGAAAGTAAGAAACTAAATTGCTTAAGAATCTAACACCGAATATGAAATAGAGGATCGGCAGAAATAATAGAAATAAGCCTTTTGATAAGGGAATTAAGCACACCTGGCCCAAAGAGCAGGGCAGCTAAAACTGCTAAGAAAAGGGAAGAAAGAGAGCGACAAACAATTAAAAAAACCCCAACTCGCCAAGAAACCAAGATAGAGCTAAGTAGTGATACAATCACTCTACCACCACCGGAAAAAGGAAGGAGAAAGAAACGACTTACAGTGATCGGCAGCAGATGGAGTATACCTATGCTAGGGCGCCAGTAATTGGAATACAACTCCGCGGATGAAGCCAGGAACGAAAGTCGCTAGAAATGATGAGGGACGCTGTCGCCAAACGGAGCGCAACACCAAAAGGATGATGGATGCGGAAAAGGGCCTCACTACCGACCTCACGGGGCAGAGAGATCTCCGGCAAATCAAGAAAGGGCGCACCCAAAAAACCGACGAAGCGCTCGAGCGAAGCCAAGAGGGGGAGAAAAAACGGCTCACCAAAAAACTGGAAAGGAAGGGAAAACGAGGGATATGGGTTTGTAGAGGAGAAGGAGCTGAGCAGAAATAAAGAAGGGAGGTAGGGGAAAGGACGGGCGGAGCGGCCGGATCTGAGGGTTGAAGGAAGGGGGTGGATGAACAGTGTCGATCGCTTTTGAATTGCTATTTTGGAATCGCTAATATTAAATGGAGTCATGTCTAGGTGGCACAATCTCATTGGAATGTATTGTAGAGTAGGTTGTAGTGGGTTGTACACATCTCTAATGAGATTGTGCCACCTAAGATTGTAAGGTTGTAAAGGTTGTAGGTGTAGCATTACCCTTTTTTTCTTTAGGGTTTTTAACATGTATGTTCCTAACAAATCTGTGAATATCACATATATCCCTTACAAATGTGTATTTCATATTTATACCCAACAAAAATAATGTGTGTCCAACCTCTTAGTTACCCCTTAAGTTAAAATTGCATTAAAAACATAAAAATATATAAAATATACAATTTTATTTAATAGGTTTTATGTAAAATAACTAAAATACTCTTCCTCCACTAGTCAAGATTCTTCTTCTTACTTTTTAGAAACTCAATCGACTATTGATGCGGTTTATTTCTGGGAGACGTGTGGATGCACCAGGTGTGAGTTCGGACTCGATTTGTATTTGAAGGAGAATGCTGCTCGTCTGCCGACCCTTGACTGACCGGGTGGAATTCGTGGCGACCTCGGGGCGGTTCGGAGATCTGGGCTCGGATCAGAGGATTCGGATCCGAGGTCGTGTGTACCTGCAGACGGTCCTGAAACACCGGGATTTGTCCCGGTGGCGGACCCTCCGACGATCTAGTCAGACTCTGTGAGAGAGTAGCAATAACTAGGTGAATTTAAGTGGCAAAAGATTGATTACCTGAAAAGGTGGGTGAGGGTCTAGTATTTATAGAGAATCCCAACCGGGTTTGGATCCACTTGGGGGCCGGGTCTGATCCTGAAAGCCCATGGGCCTGTCGTGGCAGAAGGCCTAGGGGGTTTAGGGCTGACGTGGTGATACCAGGAGTGGTATAGGGCTGACGTGGCAAAACCCTAAGTGGTATAGAGCTGACATGGCTGATCGTGGGTCTTCTGTGCTTCTGGGAGAATCGGAGGGCCTAGGTTGCGCCAGGTCAATCCCCTGCTTCGCCAGATGGGACTGTCATGGGTCGGAGACCGAGGACAACTGAGGCTCGTCGAATACGAGGAGGCCGGCTCTGGGGGGGGGGGGGGTGCACTTGAGGCTCGGCGCCGAACCCGTAATGGTTCGAAGCCGAGCTAGATTGCTATTTTTACCTTTCTTGAGTGAGCGTTGTGTTGGGCCCTGGTTGGGCCGGCAGGCCATTTTTACCCTACCACACAAGCCCCCCACTCCTGCGGGGGTGCGAGAGCTAGCCGGGGAGGAGTGTTCATGGTCGTGGAAATGGGAAGTTGTTTCCTCCTGAGAAGAAGGCCCTGGTGCACGACCGAACCTCGAGATGACGAGGGTTTATGTGTCGGCAAGGGTGATGGCGAGCCGTTGTTTCTTCCTGAGAAGAGTACCCTGGTGCCAGACCGAACCTCGAGTTGAGGAGGGATTACGGGTAGGTAAGGGTGATGGCGAGCCGGTGGATCTTTCGAAGAAGAGTACCCAGGTGCCAGACCGGACCTCGAGTTGAGGAGGGATTACGGGTCGGTAAGGGTGATGGCGAGCCGTTGTTTCTTTCTGAGAATAGTACCCTGGTGCCAGACCGAACCTCGAGTTGAGGAGAGATTATGGGTCGGTAAGGATGATGGCGAGCCGGTGGATCTTCCGAAGAAGAGTACCCAGGTGCCAGACCGAACCTCGAGTTGAGGAGGGATTACGGGTCGGTAAGGGTGATGGTGAGCCGTTGTTTCTTCCTGAGAAGAGTACCCTGGTGCCAGACCGAACCTCGAGATGAGGAGGGATTACGGGTCGGTAAGGGTGATGGCGAGCCGGTGGATCTTCCGAAGAAGAGTACCCAGGTGCCAGACCGGACCTCGTGCTGGCGAGGGATTATGGGTCGGTAAGGGTGATGGCGAGCCGTTATTTCTTCCTGAGAAGAGTACCCTGGTGCCAGACCGAACCTTAAGTTGAGGAGGGATTACGGGTCGGTAAGGGTGATGGCGAGCCGTGGAGCCGTCCTGAGAAGACTATTCCGGTGCTAGGAACTGGTCTCGAGCTAGCGAGGGGTTTAGGGGCCGGTCAGATTGTGGGCGAACCGTTGTGTCATGGGAATGTTGAGCAGGGCGGTCTGCTGTCTTTGCGGAGCATTGGGGGCGCCTTGGGATCTGTGTGAGGTTCCAATTCCCCCGGTACTTTAATGGCGCCGCCTAATAAATGTAGGGCGCATGGTCTTCCGTCGTTTGGTTTCCCCTATGCCATAAAAGCTGGCCCCTGGGGGAGGCTATAAATACCCCCCCCCCCTTTTTCGTAGTGGGTCAGATCAAAGCAAGGGTGGCCTATTGGCCCTTAAAGGTGTCTGCTCTGGCGGACGCCTGTCTCTTGCCAATTTTTACCCTCGGTTGTGTCGGAGAGGTGGTTTCTCTACCGCCCCGATCTTCTCTTGGATCTGATGGCCCTGATACGGCGGCCAGATCCAGGGGGGATCAGGGCGAGAGTGGTAACGACCGAACTCCGAGGGGTGAGCTGTTTGCAACTGTGAAGGGTCTGTCCTTTCGGAAGAGATGAAGGGCATTCTGGGCCAGTTGTTTGCAACTGTGAAGGTTCCGTTGCCTTTGTAGGCCGAACCTTTGCAGTTGCATCAACTGGCTCGGAATGTTGCACTTCTCTCGATCTCTGAGTGTTGATCTGCTTTCAACCAGGATGCTCGCCGAGGGCAGCGTCTTAAGGCTTTGAGCCTCGGATGGATGAGTTGTTCTCCGATTGGAGGTTGACTACTCTGCATTCCGATAGGGATCCAGGTGATGGTGGTTTCTGTCTCACCCTTGAACAGTTTGGGTCTTCGGCCGACGAGTCTGTAAGCCCCGAGCTGTTCACGGGTGAAAGGGGAACCGACCTCGCCTCGGAGCCCGGGGCATCTGTCTAAGGACGGCGCCTTAAATCTTAAGTAAAAATGTTCCCTCCTCCGAATATTTCTTCCGAGCTAACCTCCTTGCCTGGCTGTCAGTCTGTCATTGGATGATGTCAGCAGCGCACGTTTCGAGGACGTGGCGCGAATTCCCAGGCGGCAGTTGCATGTCAAATAGATGAACAGTACTCGCGGAAATCGATGAGTCGCCTTTATCTCCTATAAATATCGTCCCCTCTCCCCCACCAGTCCACTCCTTTCTTGCTGCTTTCTTTTCTTTTCAAAAAATTTCTTAACCCTTCAGCGCTCATCTTTGCAGCTTGCTGTACTAGGATCGCCCTTCCAAAGTAATCCCAGGTGAGTTGGTAAGTCTGCTTAGTTTAGGCATAGATGGATAGGGCTCAGTCTGGCTCATCAGCGTCGACGTCTGGGGGGGGGATGAAGCCTGTCTCCGAATCGACGTCCTAGGAGGAGCCCATACTCGAGGGTGAGTCAGTACATGTCGACGAGTCTTCTGATACGGTTTCGTGGGAGGAACCAGTAGGTGAGGAGGAGGTATATGGTGCGAGGTTGTTGCGTTCTCGTCGTCCCTTCGTGGTGGAGAGCAGCGAGTCGGAGGAAGCGGATGATGGTTCGGACGGCATCCGTGTTTTGGAGTTGACTTCCGAGGGAGAGGGAGGCGAGGGTGGCACCGTACGGGGATCCACCGTTCAGGGTGCAGGTCCGAGTTCCATGCTGACTGGTCGGGGGCCCTTATCCATTCCCTCGCCGGAGCGAACCAAGAAGAGGAAGAAGGCTTCGAGGAAGGCAGGGTCGAGGACTGGTGGTTCGAGCCAGGGGTCTGTCTACCGCAACTTGTGGACAGGTTCGCCCGTGCAGCCGAAGCATTTCCGTCAATATCCTGACGACCTGTCCGACAAGGAGCTCTTTGGTGTGCAGGCCTCTTCACCGAGTCGGAAAAGGGTGTTGATGGACGCGATTCTGACCGTCTTGGATGGCGGGGACTTGGAGGTTTTGCAGCTAGCATACCACATAGGCCCCAGCTACGAATTGATGCTGCCGAGCTCTACTTTGCGCCCAACCGATCCCCTGTCTGCTTGGTATTGTGTCTTCCTAGTGGACGCGTTCATTTCTGGACTGAGGCTGCCAGTCCACCCTTTTGTTCGGGAGGTACTGAACTGGGCTTCCCTGGCTCCGATGCAGTATGGGCCGAACTCTTGGAAGCAGATAATCTGTTTTGTGTTGATGTGCGAGGAACAACAGGTACCCCTGCGGTTGAACGTGTTCCGAGCGATGCTGATGATTAGTTCGGCGGCTGAGGGTATTTACTATATCTCCCCTCGGAGTAGAAGGAAGGTCGTTCACAGCCACCCGGACTCCATCAAGGATTGGAAGAAAAAATATCTGGTGATCCGGAGTGAGGAGCCCTGGGACATTCCGACCCGATGGAACTACTCCAAGCCGAGCCATCCCGCGCCGGGGCCGGGGATCTAACGGCCGAGGAGTGGGGGTTCGTCGAGCGCCTTCGTTTGTCCCCTAGTATTGATTGGACGAAGGTGACGGAGGTCCACCTGGCGAGCGTCAGACTGAGCCCAGCTGTCCTGCGTATGTAGTTTGTTTCTTTTCTTTCGATCCTTTCGTACCTTCTTGCTCATTGCTCTTAATGGTTTTTTCTGTAGATATGGATGAGGCATCGATCAAAGCCAGGAGGCTCGCCATGAAGAAGGAGAATGCCGAGAAGAAGAAGGGGGAGGCGGCGAAGAGGCCGAGGGAGCTGCCCCTCGTTATCTCAGAAGTACCGCTCGAGCCGAGGGTTAAGAAGACTCGTTCGGAGACGAGCAAGGGGGCTGCCCCTTCGAGGGGTAAGGGCCCCGTGGGGGCATCCGGTCTTGACAAGGGAAAAGGTCCCTTGGTAGAGTTTGAGGAGGAGGACCCGGTGGTGGAGATGTTGCGGCAACGGTGGGCGCCGGACTGGTCGATTCGGATGGGAGACTGTCTGACCGGGGAAGCCCAGGCCGTAGAGGTGGTGGAGAAGCTGGCGACGCCTGGCGATCGCCAGATGATGGAGAGCGAGCCCGTAGAGGTGGCCTTTACGCGCCTAGCGCAGGCCACCGTGTTGGTAAGTTTGTCGACCTCCTTCTTCCTGTTAGTCTTGCTTCAGGAGTTTTCTTCTTATGGGTGCCTTTCGGTCGCAGGCTTGTATGCAGGGGGCTAATGTAAAGAATCTCTACGAAGCGTCCCTGTCACAAGAACGTGCTCGGGCGGACAAGAGCGAGCGAGAGATGAAGGAGATGCGGATCGAGCTCGAGGGTTCGCATAAGAGGGAGCAGCAGATGAAGCTGGAGCTCGAGGCCAAGGACACCGAGTGGGGGAAAAGGGTGGCCTCTTTGAAGGAGAAGTTTGCCAGGGAGAAGGGGGAGTTGACAGCCGCGTTCGCCAAGGAGAGGAAAGAGCTGACGGATGCGGGTCAGCGGATGGTGATCGCCGCCCAGGATGAGTGCTACGCGAAGGCCCTCAGTCATGTGAGGCACTTCTATCCGACCGTCGACCTGTCCAACTTTGAGTATGACATGGAGATCGATGGGACCCCGAAGACTCCTGCCGAAGAGAGGCCCGTTGTCGACCCGGCCGTCGACCCTCCGGCGAACCCGATCGATGACGAGGAGGGAAATCGAGTTGTATAGTTTTGCCTTTCTTTCTTTTTCCCTCCTTCTTATTGTGTTTGCCTCCCGCGGACTGGCCACCGCCTTTTTGTAAGAAGCAGCAGAATTTTTATAAAAAAGTATCTATGACTTGTCAAGTGTTTTGGCACCGGACATTTCCGAATCTCCTTGCTTATGTGTTTCGAGTTGGTTCTCTTTGTAGGTTTCCTCTGAACCTAATAAAGGAACATGAATAGGGAACTCATTTCACCCTTTGCTTCGGTTGATAGCATACGAGATGATGAAGGGGATGTGGTTCGGCCTTATCGTTTTGTGAGGAATCGGAGTGGGGTGAGGTGAAGTCTTCGGTGTCGATCTCCTAACCTGGTATTAGGTCGGATCTGCCGAGGCGTTCTGAGTATGATACAACGAGATTTCCTTCGTATAAGATAGGGGGGGGCCGCTAAAAACGGCCCTTTACAAAGGAAAGCTTTACAAAAGGTTCATTTCTTAGCTAAGTTAAAACCTATGCTCGTTCTCCGCAAGAATCCACTGGGTGCTTGGTGTCAAGGGGGAACCTCTCTTGCTCGACGGCAGGTCCGGGGGTAGGGCCGTCCTTCTCTGGTTCGATTTCGACGGCGTCGAGGGGGAACACTCCTCCCCCGACGGTGGTCATGTAGCATGATCGCGCTGCTTCTTGGCTGCCTCGGACGACGCCGACTCCTTGTGGGGTGGGAAATTTTAGCTTCAGATGGTAGGCCGAAGGCACCGCTTGGAGGGAGCATAACCCGGGTCGGCCGAGTATGGCGTTGTAGGCTGCCTTGACGTTGACCACCATGAAGTCCATAGACTCGGTCCTCTTGACGGGAGCCGATCCTGCGGTAACATCGAGGGTGACAATCCCCTCTATCACGACAGGGACGCCGGAGAACCCATGCAAGGTGTATCTGGCCGGCTTGAGCTTGCCCCTAGGTAACTTCAGATTCTCGAAGGCTTCGAGGAAAAGAATGTTCACCGAGCTGCCGTTGTCGACGAGGATTCGGCGAACTTCACAATTAGCCATGTAGAGGCTAATTACGAGGGCATCGCAGTGGGGGAGGCGAACGCCTTCGAGGTCCTCCCCTGAGAATGAGACTGGCATGGATTGTAGCTTGGGGGAGGGGTTGTCTTGGACAGCATTCACTTCTCGGATGAAGGTCTTTCGGGAAGTATTCGATTCCCCTCCCATTGGCCCACCATGGACACAGTGCAAGATAAATGGCGGGTCCGCGGCTCCCTCGGACTCGGGATCCCGACTCTGGATGCGGTTCGGAGTAAGGTTCGGGGGCGAGTGTCTCCGGTTCCTAGTATCTCGTCGATCCCGCGGGACTTCTCGAGTGAATTCTCGGAGGTACCCCCTGGAGATGAGTTCCTCAATCTCGTCTTTCAGGGCCCGGCATTGGTCGGTGTCGTGCCCATGGTCTCTGTGGAAGCGGCAGTAGAAGCGCTGATCTCGGTTCTTGCCGTTGTTGGGTCGGGGAGGTAGTCGAACAATGCCTTTGTCTTCGATCTCTAAGAGGATGGCGGATACGTTATGCGTCAAGGGAGTGTACTTCTCGAAACGGGGGATCGGCGGGATCTTTTTTACGGCCCCTGCGTCCCTCGGAGCTTTCTTTGATGGCTCGACTTCTTCGGCTTTCCGCTTTCCCTTCGAGTTGGCCTCTCTGGCGTCTTCGGGGCTAAGGGCCTCTTCTGCTCTAATGTATTTCTCGACCCTGTTGAGGAGGTCGGGAAAGTCGATGGGGGGTCTCTTCGCTAGAGAAGCTTTCAGCTGTTCGTGACGGACGTTGTGCCGAAAGGCCGCGGAGGCGACGCCTGGATCAAGGGAGGAGACCGCCCTGGCTTCCGTGGTAAACCTTCGGACGAACACTCTGAGGGATTCTCCATCTATCTGCCTGAGCCCAAGTAACGAGGTGCTGGTCCTTTCCGCCTTCCGACTGGTGACGAAGTGAGCGAGAAAATTGCCTTCTAGTTGGTCGAAGGAGTAAATGGAGCCGGGGGTGAGCTTGGAGTACCATTCACGAGCCGGACCTCGGAGTGTGGCGGGGAAGGCTCGGCATAGCAGGGGATCCGAGGCGCTGTGAATCATCATGAGGGTTTTGAAACCCTCCATGTGATCAGCGGGATCTCCCTCGCCGTCGTAGGTCTCGAATTGAGGTGGTCGGAAATTCCTGGGTATCTCTGCTTGAAGGATGGGGGCGGAGAAGGGAGGACGGATGGGTCTGTACCCCTGAGCCACTCGTCGGTCGCTGTCCCCTATCTGATCGAGGCGGTCCTCCATTTCTTGGAGGCGCCTCAGGAGTACGCCGCCGTCTTCTGGCTGGATAGTTGACGTGTGCGACATGCTGGCCTCGGCATCCGACCTAGTTTGGGAGTGGGAGGTCTCCTCCCTGGGGGCCCGTCGGAGGGCCCCAAGAATTTCTCTCCGGAATTCTCGGAACTACTTGTGAGTGACGGGGGCTCCCTCGACCCTGTTCGGTCGGTCCGAGGGTTGCCTTCCGATGCGGCTGAGTGCTGACCTCCGTTCCTCGGGCGGTGGTCTTGGATGGTTCGGGGCCGGGTTGGAAGCGGCCCTTCCCCTGTTGCGGTTAACCTGTCGGTTGATGATGACTCCTCGGAGGTCGGACTGGTCTTGGCGGGCGACGCTCCTTTGGGATCCCTGATGGGAAGCCCTGTGTTTTGAAGTGTGTGGGCCGGCGTTAGCGATTGGTGGGGGCGAGTCCCGTCGGTTGACGGAGGAAGCAGCCCCCTTGCCCTTCGAGGCCATGAGAATTCGGCTGTCGAGGTGCCTTGATGGTCGTGCCCGGGTCGGCTTCTGGAGCAGTTTTCCCACAGACGGCGCCAACCTGATGCGGTTTATTTCTGGGAGACGTGTGGATGCACCAGGTGTGAGTTCGGACTCGATTTGTATTTGAAGGAGAATGCTGCTCGTCTGCCGACCCTTGACTGACCGGGTGGAATTCGTGGCGACCTCGGGGCGGTTCAGAGATCTGGGCTCGGATCAGAGGATTCGGATCCGAGGTCTTGTGTACCTGCAGACGGTCCTGAAATACCGGGGTTTGTCCCGGTGGCGGACCCTCCGACGATCTAGTCAGTCTCTGTGAGAGAGTAGCAATAACTAGGTGAATTTAAGTGGCAAAAGATTGATTACCTGAAAAGGTGGGTGAGGGTCTAGTATTTATAGAGAATCCCAACCGGGTTTGGATCCGCTTGGGGGCCGGGTCTGATCCTGAAAGCCCATGGGCCTGTCGTGGCAGAAGGCCCAGGGGGTTTAGGGCTGACGTGGTGATACCAGGAGTGGTATAGGGCTGACGTGGCAAAACCCTAAGTGGTATAGAGCTGACATGGCTGATCGTGGGTCTTCTGTGCTTCTGGGAGAATCGGAGGGCCTAGGTTGCGCCAGGTCAATCCCCTGCTTCGCCAGATGGGACTGTCATGGGTCGGAGACCGAGGACAACTGAGGCTCGTCGAATACGAGGAGGCCGGCTCTGGGGGGGGGTGCACTTGAGGCTCGGCGCCGAACCCGTAATGGTTCGAAGCCGAGCTAGATTGCTATTTTTACCTTTCTTGAGTGAGCGTTGTGTTGGGCCCTGGTTGGGCCTGCAGGCCATTTTTACCCTACCACAACTATAAAACCAATTGAAACACAACAATAAATAATTCTCAATTTTTCTTCGGATTTCTTAATAAATGGACAAATTTACAGTACATCTTTGTAATTTCATCTTCTTTATCATGTTTTCTAGCCAAATTCGTCACTAATCTTATAAATTTTGAATACACGTAGTTTGAAACAACTTTTAGGGGTAAATAAGAAATGAGATCATATTGTTAGGGGCATATATGAAAATACCCCTTTTTAAAGGTTATATATGATATTAGCATATTTGTTAGGGGTATACGTGTTAAATACCTTTTTCTTTATTAATTTTAAATAAGCGGTGTTGTGTTACAATGGTGAAGTCTAGATTTGTGGTTGAGATTCAAAGTTTGTTTGCATCATATTAAAATCAGTTATTAAAAAAACATGTACATATAAGTAAAATTGTACGAAGGAAAGTATGAAGATTCTGTGGACGAGAGGTTTCTTGATACAAGTGAAGGATGAATGTTGAGGGTTATGCGTATCGTGTCATGTGGTTCAGAGTATAGTTTTTGTTAGTTGGCTTTTGCGTATAATCAAGATATCTAGTAAAATTTGGAAAACAAGTAATTCTTCATTCTGATAAAAAAAATATAATAATAATTCTTCATATTTTTGCGGTTTGATATGAAATTAAATTAAATTTGAGTTATTACTAAAATTCCTAAAGTGATTTCAAAGGAATCCTAGGTAAAGTAAGGAGAGACAAAATACAAACTCATGAAATACATCCCAATATATATATATATATATATATATATATAGGAGAAGGTTCGGGTGAGAACCATGTCCTGGGGTGAGAACCTAAGGGCCTATCCCAGCCATTCATCTGTGTAATCTTAACGGTCAAGATTTTTTAAAATTAAATAATAAGATTAATTAATTTTTGCATTAAGATGTCAATCCCTTTAATTAAGGGATGGGGACCGCGTAATAAAAGGAATGAAAGATCACAGATTATTAGGCAACATATATTGCCTTTTTTATTTTATTTAAAAGGAATGTAGATCACAGATTATTAGGCAACATATATTGCCTTTTTTATTTTATTTTCAGCCGAACCACAATCTTCATCAGGATAAACAGCATTTGTTGCTACGTACAATGTTGCTAAATATAAAATTTTTGTTGCTACGTACAATGCAGTTAGTTGCTATTCAAAAAACATTCAGTTGCTATATGGAAACTGACAGCATGTACAACATAAGTTTGCAAATTGATAAACAAACAATATATATATATATTCCTGCTAAAATATGCACTAGTTGTATCTACTTACAATACAGTCAGTTGCTATATAGTGAACGAATTGGTGAATGAACGAATTGGTGATGATTCTGCAGTTGCTATTAATTTGGGATACAAAATCTTCTCGAATAGCAACTGTAATAATTATAAATAGCAACTGTAATAATTATAAATAGCAACTGAAATAATTATACAGCAATACCTGACCACTTAAACAGCAACTGTAATAATTATAAATAGCAACTGTAATAAACAGAAACTGTAAGGAACGAAATGGTGAATGATTCTGCAGTTGCTATTAATTTGGGAAACAAAATCTTCTCCAATATTTTACGGGAATAAATTATTTCTCTCTCCAGTTTGACCAAATTTGCCTTAACCGTCGCACACAAAAAAAAGGCAATTTATAATCATTCCTTTTATTACGCAGGTCCCCATCCCTTAATTAAAGGGATTGACATCTTAATGCAGAAATTAATTAATCTGATTGTTTAATTTTAAAAAATCTTCACCGTTAAGATTACACAGATGAATGGCTGGGATAGGCCCTTAGGTTCTCACCCCAGGGAATGGTTCTCACCCAAACCTTCTCCTATCTACTTACAATACAGTCAGTTGCTATATAGTGAACGAATTGGTGAAGGAACGAATTGGTGATGATTCTGAAGTTGCTATTAAGTTGGGATACAAAATCTTCTCGAATAGCAACTGTAATAATTATAAATAGCAACTGTAATAATTATAAATAGCAACTGAAATAATTATAAATAGCAACTGAAATTGGTGAAGGAATACTATAAATAGCAACTGAAGTTAAAATTATAAATAGCAACTGAAGTTGCTATTGTATCTACTTACAATACAGTCAGTTGCTATATAGTGAATGAAGGAACGAATTGGTGATGATTCTGAAGTTGCTATTAAGTTGGGATACAAAATCTTCTCGAATAGCAACTGTAATAATTATAAATAGCAACTGTAATAATTATAAATAGCAACCGAAATAATTATAAATAGCAACTGAAATAATTATACAGCAATACCTGACCACTTAAACAGCAACTGTAATAATTATAAATAGCAACTGTAATAAACAGTAACTGTAAGGAACGAAATGGTGAATGATTCTGCAGTTGCTATTAATTTGGGAAACAAAATCTTCTCCAATATTTTACGGGAATAAATTATTTCTCTCTCCAATTTGACCAAATTTGCCTTAACCGTCGCACACAAAAAAAGGCAATTTATAATTATTTCTTTTATTACGCGGTCCCCATCCCTTAATTAAAGGGATTGACATCTTAATACAAAAATTAATTAATCTTATTGTTTAATTTTAAAAAATCTGGACCGTTAAGATTACACAGATGAATGGCTAGGATAGGCCCTTAGGTTCTCACCCCAGGGTTGGTTCTCACCCGAACCGACCCCTATATATATATATATATATATGATGGCCAAATTCATGGATTTTTTTTCCCGATAAAGTTGTTAAAATTAAAATTTTTACTTTCTCAACTTTTTTTATTAGAAACTTTCTCACGTTTTGAAGGTAGACAAACAATAAAAAAAAAAACTAATTTCCGGTTTATAAACCAACTTCAAAAAATAATAATTTAGTGAAAATACAATGGTGTTGTTTTGTTGAATAACATATAAATAATAACTCTGCATAAATTAACAGTAAATAGAATATCTAGATTTTCTAACACTATTAGATGAATCTGAATCATCTGTAGTAACAACGTATTTGATAGTATTTCCAACACATTATATTGACCCGACCCAACCCAACCATTTCATATTTAAAGCAAATAATGTTGATTGATTATCAATCTTATTTGAAACTAAAACTGTACTTCCATTTTCATAATTAAGATGAAAAAATGTATTCTATGAGATAATGCCAAGGCTTTCAAGTTAGATTTTTTTTTTCCTTCTAATTTTTTTGCTCCATTGTTAGGGTAGTTTGAATTGGGATATGGGTTAACATCAAAGTAGTTGGGGGATAAAATATGCATATATGCATAAATGAAAATAACAATCGAAGTTTTGCTGCAGTCATTAAAAGCTATTTTTTAGTTTTTTATAATAAAATAATAAGCGACGGCACTTTATGTACCGTCGGAGAAAAAAAATAATTTTAAAAAAATTAATTGGAGCGACGGCACTCGAAGTGCCGTCGGAGGATTAAAAATTCGTCCTCGAAGAGTAAATAAAAAATTACAAAAAAGTATAAAAAATTACAAAAAATATTTCACAATTTACGAAAAAATTACAAAAACATTCCAGAAATTGCAAAAAAAATACAGAATTGCAAAAACATTTCAAAAATTGCAACAAAAAAAAATTGCAAAAATCTCCGGACGGCACATGAAGTGTCGTCCGAGATAATGGGAAGGTGTGGGACGGCACATGGAGTGCCGTTCGAGGGATTAATTCTTTTTTGGGGTTTTTTAATTGATTTTTTTTTTTCAAGCGACGCCGTCCGACGAAAAAAATTTTTTTTTTTGGGGACGGCAATGGAAGTGTCGTCTCTCATATATGAATAAATCTCAAATCTTCTCTCATTTATAGCAATCGACTGTAGTGAAATATGCATAATATGCATATTTGGCCAATGAATGCAGCGCCGTTTTGAGCCAATTATGCATATTATGCATATTTAGCAAACGACTACAGATGCTCTTAAAAGTAGTTTAGTTAAGATTATATAACATACAAAAAACAATGTGTTAGAGAAAATAAAATTTAACTCTATATAAAAAAATTGCTCATGTGGTTAGGTGCGTTACTTAGATTTATCAACTAAAATTGGGTTTTGAGTGAAGAAAAAAAAATAGACAAGTCTTTTTTACATATTCTAATATTAATTTACTTTATTTTGATTTTGACATCGTTAGTATTTTACTTTTTAAAATTTCTCTAACTTTAATTTTTTTTTATAATGAAATCTTAAATAACTTTTGTTTAGACAATGGTAGCAGTTGAATCTTACATATACATCGATAACACAACAGGGTGCCTTCCTGATTTGTAGGCTATGTTCGGTCGCACATCGCACCCGGCCCTGCACGTGGTGCAAAGCACATAACCAAAACTCTGTGTTATGTAAATAACAGATTATGGAAAAGTCAGTTTGACTGTAATTTGAAATATCTCAACGTATATTCGATTTGTCTGTATATTCTCTTAGAGTAATCTCTCAAAATATCTCAGAGGTATGTTCGATTTGTCTATATATTCTCTGAAGAGTACGACTCAGATGATATATACTTCAGCACTAAGTTGCTGGATAAGGCTGCATGATGCATGTAGATATATATATGATCCAAACTTGATGACCTAAGAGCATTCGTAGCCAAATATCGATAAAATGGATATTTGGCAAACAAATGTGCTGCACTCGTTTGCCAAATGGACAAATGTCCATTTTATCGATAAATCACTACAGTCGATTGCTATAAATGAGAATCGATATAGCTTTTATCGATATTGAGGAACGACATTCGAAGTGCCGTCCCACGAAAAAAAATATTTTTTTATTCGTCGGACGGCACTTCAAGTGCCGTCCGTTTAAAAATTAATTAATTTTCTGCATTAATTATCGCCAAAAAAAAAATTTAAAAATCCCGAATATAATTCCCCTCGGACGGCACTCGGAGTGCCCGTCCCACACCATTCCCCTTTTCCCGTGCCGTCCGTTGAGTTATTTTTTTTTAAAAAAAAAGGGTGAAGCGATGGTGTGAAATATGTATACTTCATGGTTTTTTATGTGTACTTCATGGTGCAAAACACAATATTACTCTCCCTGTCCGTGTTGGAACGTATACATAAAAAGTATACATATACACTATAAAAAAAATTTACTTTACACTATAAAAAAAAATTTTAAGCGATGGGGTGAAAAGTATACATATACACTATAAAAAAATTTTAAAGTTGCTCCCCTCTCCGGACGGCACTTCATGTGTCGTCCATCATTTACGGCCGGTGTTTTTTTTTTTTTTTTTTTTTTTTGGGTTCTCGGACGGCACTTCATATGCCGTCTGACAAATTTACTCAATTTTTAACACCTTTTCCACTCCGACGGCACTTCATGTGCCGTCGCTCAATATTTTATTATAGTTTACTAAAAATTAGCTTTGCACGAGTGCAACAAAATTGGGAATCCTATTTCTATTTATCCATATATGGATATTTTTACATTCAACGACTACAGATGCTCTAAGAGCTTCCACAGTCGTTTGCTGCATATTTCCGCTCAAAAAGCGCTGCAGTCGTTTGCTATTTATGCATTTTTTGCGACAGTAGATTGCTATAAATGAGAGTGGATTTGAGAGAAATGGATATTATATAGTACGCAACTTCACTTTCCGTCCGACGAAAAAAAAATTATTTTTTATTCCTCCGACGCAACTTCACTTTCCGTCTCTCAAAAAAAAAACCCGTAATAAAAAAAACTCAAAAAAGGTAAATAAAGCAAAAAAAATATTTTAAAAATACAAAGCATGTGAGACGCAAAGTGTAGTTGCGTCTGACCATTTTTGTGATTTTTTTTTCTCTTCCGACGCAAAGTTAAGTTCCGTCTACCTATTAAAAAATAATTAAATTCCTCCGACGCAACTTCAAACTCTGCCTGATATGAAATTTTTATTATTTTAAATTAAATTGTTATAAAATATTATTCGACGACTGTAGCAAAGAGACAAAATATTATATGCATTTATGCATTTTTCTAACAATCACGACCTTGGATGCACTAATATGCATTTACTTTCATGAAGATCATTCAGCTTTAAGATGGAAGCAATATTTTATCAAGTTAAATAAAATTGAATTAAAAATCGTTTTTGTGTTAATTAGTGCACAGTTTATGTAACTGTAGCTAACCCTAAACTGGGAATTGATCAATGCCAAGGCTGGTCAGTGGTCACTATATATCTCTAATCACTATTTTTTTTTTTTTTTGATGTAAGCGGATAGAGTCGAAAGACTCCAGCCCAATCAAAAAATATATTGATAAACTTTAAAATACTGTACAATACAATAAATGAGGGTTTTACGAGATGTAAAACGAGAGCACCGGGAGTGCAGACGCACATCAAACAAACAAACTAAAACACAGAAAGAAGGGAAGACATGATACAGACGAAAAAAGACTAAACTAAATGAGAGTCGGCCCAGGGAGTAAGAACAAAGCGCTAAACCCACGGCGCTCCCCTGCAGACACCGGAGCACTGCACTCACGAAGCAGCACACAGCCAACCGGGGCCGGCGGCTCTCATTTATCACCTTATTATAATGGAAGAATATCTTAGTATTAATTTATCACCTTATGTTGATCGCACGTGTAACTTTAACTTTTCCATTATACATTTTAAATTATCAATTTATGTGCATTCGCATGTACAATTCCAACTCTCTCATTATACTTTTTACTAGTAATCTACACGTGTGATGCACATTTTAATTAATTATTTTTTTATACAGTAAATAATAAGATGTGATCTGGCCTCGAACTTAAGACTTCTCTTTACTCATCATATATTATTTACAAATTATCGCTAGTGGCACAAACTTTTATTTTATATGAGTGACACTTTTATAAATAATTATGTCGTAAATAAATTTGAACTTTAAGGTTATTATGGTAACTTGCAACGATTGAGTAAATACATGGTTAATATAACTCCCACTTAAAAGTGAATCGTTGAGATTAGATGGTTGAATGTCTACAAATGACAACTCCAACTTTCCCATTATAATATTAGAGATATTACTTTAAAAATATACTAGTACTTTGCACGTGCGATGCACGTTCTAATTATTATTATTTTTTAATATACTAAATAATAACACGTAATCTGGCCTCGAACCTGAGAGCACGTTTTACTCATCACATACTCTTTACAAATTACTCATAGTGGCATGAACTTTAATTTTATATAAGTGACACTTTTTGTAAATAATTATGTCGTAAATAAATTTGAACTTTGAGGATATTATGGTAACTAACAATAGTGAATGGTTAATACAACTCTCACTTAAATGAATGGTTGAGATTAGATAGTTGAATGTCTACAAATGACAACCCCAACTCTCCCATTATAATATTAGAGATATTTATTAACATGTGCTTCACACATGCTATATTATATTACTTTAAAAAATATATATTTATTAAAACGTGTATAGCCTGTGCTAAATACTATTTCTGCTATCTATATAATAAAACACAAAAAAAGCTATCAAGTGACTCTTCATCAATATGGTTAAAATCAATGATCCAGATCTAACCTCACAAAACATATTTTTCCACCCACTACAGTTCATGTTACTGTAGTGTAGCTACAGTAGTTTTTTTTCCCCTCCTTTCTTCTATATCTATATAATAAAACACAAAGAAAGTTATCAAGTGGCTCTAATTCATTTAGAAGAAAATTAACGGTTTAGATTTTTACTCCCAAAAGATATTTTTTCTCCCAAATATTCTTCCCCCCACCCCCCCACCCCCCCCCCCCCCCCCCCACCAAAAAAATAAAAAAATCCTTTATTTATTACGCTCTCTCTCTCTCTCTCTTTTCCCACTCTTTCATATTTCTTTCTTTCTTTCTTCTCTTTTTTTTACCCACGTATGTCAAAAAAAAAAAAACATTGAATATTTTTTAGTTATGCACTTTCGGATTATGTTTTTTTTAAAAAGTTTTTAATTATATTTTTTTTCGGATTATGCTTTCATTACTCAATAACATTCACTTCCATTTAATTGCTTTTGAATTACTACCATATTTGATCTGATTGTATTATACTTCACTGAGTAATTGTTTTAGATTAGAATGCTTCAGTGAGTTAATTTTGATTTGAATGTTTTTTGTTAATTATGCAATTTCGGATTATATTTTTTTTTTTTGAATATTTGGGCATTTCTTGCTTTGAAAGATCGTTGCAAATTCTTTAATTGACTCGCTTGATCGTGCTTTTATGAAAAAATCCATGCTTAATCCTTGTATTTTGGGTTTTTTAGCTGCAAAATTGTATCTTGATCTGCTTTGCTGTAATTTCACTTCACGTATACATCACAACAAATTTTTTCTTTTAAATTCATACATGGTTAACTACATAAAAAAACAAATAAGGGGTAACTAACTCATGCAGTTTGAGGCGTTAACCGTCGTAACTCATGCAATTAGAAAATGAATTGCTACTTATGTTTGACACCAAATCAAAAAAGAAACTCAAGTCACACATAGCTAGGAATTTCCGATTCACTATTGTTGTAGATTCACAATACTATTTTGAATCCCGAGCTGCTGACAAATAATCCTGCAATATACAAACCAATAAACATCAAGGTCACTTCATAATCCTATTTTAAAGTATATCAATACATCAACGTCTACTAGCAAATAAACATCTATATAAATCATCCATTACTGTTTACATGATTTTCCATATGTTGTATCTAAGGCTGCAAACGAATTGAGCTATTCGACTCGAGCTCGGTCAAACCTCGGTCAAAGCTCGACTCGAGATGAGTTCGAGCTTGAAAATCGAGCTTGATAGCTTAACGAGCCGAGCTCGAGCTTGGACTTTTTTTTATATTTTAGGCTAAGCTCGCGAGCTATTCGACTTGAATTCGGTCAAAGCTCGGCTCGAACCAAATTCGAGCCGAGCTCGAGCTCAAAACTAAGCTCGATTCCTTAACGAGTCGAGCTCGAGCCTGAAGATATTTGGCTCAGCTCGGCTCAATTGCAACTCTAGTCGTATCATTCCAAATACATATCATAGGCACGTGCCCACGGTCATACCCAGTAATTGTATAAGTGTCCAGCATTTGATACACACGTACAGCACTCTCATTATTAGAAGATTTTGCAATCTATATAATAAAACACAAAGAAAGAAAGCTATCAAGTGGCTCTCCTTCAATCCCCAAAAAATCAAAGGCCCACATCTAACTTCACAAAACCTATTTTCCCTCCCAAAAGTTTTTCCCCAAAACTCAAATTCAAATTTCCCACCCAAAACAACTCCTATATTTTTTTTTTAATAAAAATTCTCTCTCTCTCTCTCTCTCCCTCCCTCTTCTATTCAAAAAATTAAGAAAATAAATTTTTAAAATATTTTTAAATAAAAAAAATTTAAAAACAAAAAAAATTGAAAAATTAAAAAATTTAAAAATAATTCAAAAATAATATTTTATTTGCTCTATGTTTGCTTGTTTTAATTTGCTGGACCTCAAAAATTATTTTATATGATAAAACAAGATGTACCATTTCGAAAACGTGCCGTAGGCACGTGTCAGCGGGAAACCTAGTCTATATAATAAAACACAAAGAAAGCTATCGAGTGGTTATCCTTCAATCTCCTAAAAAATTAAAGGTCCAGATCTAACCTTACAAAACATATTTTTCCTCCAAAATTTTCCTCCAAAACTCAAACTCAAACTCAAATTCAAATTCCCCACCCAAAACAATTCCTATATTTATTATTTTTTTTTCTATAAGTGTATAAGTGTCAAGCATTTGATACACACGTACGGCACTCTCATTATTAGAAAATCTTTATGTAACCACATGAATCTAATCTGAAATGATTAGATAAGCAGACAATATTGACTTGTTTTTCCCTCAAAAAAAAATATTGACTTGTTTATATGTATTAAGTTAATGGAAATTAATCCTATGAAACTTCAACTAATATAAACTTTCAAATATATAAGTTAACTATATATCATCGTTGAGAATAAAACAAAGGTTTACGTACCCTTGCATTGTGAACACAAGAAGTGTACGGAATATCGAATAAAGAAATAATGTCGTAGGCTGGCAAACTCGACCGTTCGATCACGATCTGAAGGCCAAGATCAGCTCCGTCGAAATCTGATCATGTTCCCTAAGAGCATCTGTAGTCGTGGGCTAAATACCCAAATTTTACAAAAATTTGGAAAAAAGGAGCTGCACTCGTCGTCCAAATACCCAAAATTTGACAGTACGATGAATAGTGGCTTGCCAAATATAGCAGACGATCTGGCCAAATACAAAATATAGCTAACGACCAATTATACCCCGTCCGAACCAATTGACGGGAGATTATATCCCGTCCGAAGGTTTTTTTTTTAAAAAATAAAAAATAAAAATAAACAAAGTCAACCAACGACTTATTATACACCGTCCAAGGAGATTGACGTTATATTATATCCCGTCCGAAACATTTAAAAAAAAAAAAAAAATCAAAAAACGATCCAATTGGCCGACGGGAGATTATACACCTTCTATTGAAATTGACGGGGGATTATATCTCGTCCCAGGCTGTTCTGGATATTTTTTTTTTGTCTTTTAGTGTATTAAAAGCAAAAAAAAATTAAAAAAGCAACGATGAATAGTGCTTCAAATGAAATCAAACAAGTACTTATCTCCCGTCCTAGACAGCTTTTGATTTATTTTTTTTTATTTTTTTTATTTTTGGTCTTCTAGTGGTTCAAAAAAAAAAAAAAAAATTTTTTTTTAAAAAATTTGGGACGGACGATTATTACTTCGTCATTCTTAATGGACGAGTAATAATCTCCCGTCTGGCTATATTTTAGCTTTCAACGACTATAGCAACATTCTTTTTTTCCTATTTTCTAATTGCTATATACCCAAATTTTGGCAAGAACGACTACAGATGCTCTAAGAGTAACTGTATCCGTCAGCTAAATACCCAAAAAATAGAAAAAATGGAAGAAAAAAAATCGCTATAGTCGTCTACCAAAAACTCAAAATTTGGGTGTCGCATGAACATGAGCTTGCCAAATATAGAAGATGGTTTGGCAAATGCCAAATTATAGCTGACGAAAGATTATCTTTCGTCCGTTAAATGAGACGAAAGATAACAAATGTCGGACGGGAGACGATGCACCGTCCCTTCAATTTGGCGTACGAAGTAGTCGTCGGACGAGGGATAATATTCCGTCTAAAAAATAAAAAATAAAAAAAAAGTGACGGACGGTACATTATGTACCGTCCAAGACCAATTTGGCAAAAGACAAAAGAGGTAGGACGGTAGATTGTCTACCGTCCCTCCCCTTTTATTTTTTTTTCATTACCCTTTGAAGAATTACTTCTTTACCCTTTAACTATTTCCATCTTTCGTTTTTCAAATATACAACGGCTATTTTTTTCTTCAAACGAAGTTCAACGGCTATAAAAAAAAAAAAACTCAACTACAAATAAACATACAACTACATTGTTTTTCTTCACATCTCCTCTCACTCTCTATTATTCTCATTTCCTCTCACTCTCTGTTATTTTTCAACAAGGGACTCAAACAGAGAACAACAACTGGGTTTGTGTATCTCCATAATCCACAACTCCTATATTTTCAACTTCGGTCTTTCTATCTCTCTATTTTTGCAATATTATTTTCATTTGATTTTATGGCCAATCTTCATCCAATTAGAGGTCGGGCATGTACCGTGTATGAGGATATTATTTTGGTACAAAGTTGGGTTGCTATAACCCAAGATCCGTTGATCGGTAGCAATCAAACTGGGAGTCAATTTTGGAATAGGATTTATCTCACATTTGAGAATCTGTCTGGATGTGCAACAGATAGAACGATCAGTTCTCTTTCCAGTCGATTTTTCATTATGTCAAAGGAACTAGCATTGTACATTGCGAAGTTGAGCAGTTTGACGAATAGAGCGGCAAGTGGTACTACGAACGCGGATAAAGTTTGTTTTGTTTTAATGTATTTTATTAATTGACTGTGTAACATTTTTAATATAAATTTTGTTCACGTAAGTTTATTAACAATTTATTAATTGTGATAGGTACGCGATGCACGACTGGAATATATGCAATCAGCTAGCAAGTCCTTCAATTTTGAAGAGTGCTATGAAATTTTGAAAGATCAACCAAAATTTTCCATGCGTACTACACAGTTTTTCGAAAATGTCCCGAATACTCAATATACCGAAGGTGGTAGTTCAACACATTCCCCCACATCCGTGCAGTGGGATTTAGATATACCAACTGATTTAAATGCGCCTTCGTCACTATCGCGACCACCCGGTAGGAAAGAAGCAAAGATAAAAGGGAAGCGCACCGTCGAAGCCAGTGATGTGTCTGTTATGGTGGAAGAGACACGTAATTTTAACAATTTTTATATTAGCAACCAGAAAGACAGGCTAGAGCTGAAACAACGAGATTTCGATTTTAGAGTGTCAACTGAAGAAGATCGTATAATGGCTATGGATCTGAGTAGCTTACCTGAGCATCAACATTATCATTTTCTATGTCGACAAAATGAAATCACTCAGAGAAGGGGCTACCAGCCGAGTTAAAGCAGTACTAAATTTCAACTAGTTATCGTTTATTTTTATTAGTATTGTTAGTATGTTGTTATTATGCTTATTATTAATGTTGTTGAATGAGATTAATGAAATTATGGTTAATAGTAAAGTTGTTATTTATTAATTTGTTGCAATATTAAGATAACCCAACAACTTTCGAACTTAATTAAACGATTTTCATAATTAAATGCGTATTACATTAATTTTAAAAATGGAAAAGCATAACGTAAAAGAACTGAAATGACTACATTTATGAAAATAACATGACCCAACTTATCCATTGAATCCATAGTTGAGTAATACATCTTTACTTAATCTTCGTTTTCTTCCTCCTCCCCATATGCGTTCTAAATGTGTTCAACTAAATCAAGACGAAGTGCATGATGCATTTGTCTGTCATGAAGCTGTACAGTACGTGCCGTTCGAGCTGCACGCTCAGTTGGGTCAGACCTATTAGGTATGACGAAGGTCGAGTTAGAATCATGGTCATATACATAGTCACCGATCCCTTTTCCCCTTTCATCTTCAACAATCATATTGATACACATTTTCATAATATATGAGAGGCTGTCAGTATCCCAAAGTCTAGCTGACCCTCTAACTGTAGCAAATCGTGCTTGTAATACCCCTAAGGCGCGCTCAACATCCTTTCGTGCAGCCTCTTGCATCTAGGCAAATTTCTTCTTTTTCGGTGTATCTGGGCTGAGTAAGTCTTAACTATAGTCGCCAATGGGAGGTATATATCATCAGCTAAATAGTACCCCATGTTGTATGCATGATTGTTTATTACACATTCAGCGGGTGGTGCACAACCATCGAGAATGTTGTTGAATAGTGGAGAACGGTTGAGTACGTTCAGATCATTATTGCACCCCGGCATTCCAAAGAATGAATGCCAAAACCATAGATCGTAAGATGCCACTGTTTCAAGCATAATAGTTGGTTCACGTACGTGACCCGTGCATTGACCATGCCAAGCTGCCTGACAATTTTTTCATGCCCAATGCATGCAATCAATACTTCCTAACATTCCAGGAAATCCCCTAGCTGAATTTTCTGCCAAAAGTCTGTCCACATCATTAGCTGTTGGATGTCTCATGTATTGTGGACCAAACACATTAACAATTGCCACGCAAAATTGTCGCAATGTCTTCAATACCGTACATTCGCCTATACGTACGTACTCGTCAATTGCATCGGCAGAAGTTCCATATGCCAAACAGCGTATTACGGCAGTAATTTTTTGATGCGGGGATAAGCCAAATGTTTTGTTGCATCTTGACGTTGAAGAAAATATTGATCATAACTTATAGTTGCTTGGAGTATTCGGCAAAATAAATCCCGGCGCATACGAAAACAACGTCAAAATAGAGTATCACCATAGATAGGATTATCGGTAAAATAATCTCTGTGAAGCCGTCTATCACCATCTTCTCTTTCCCGATGAATATACCGGCGGTGGTTTGTATGTTGATTATCTTGAACAACTAACGACAACACATTCATACGTTGATTAATAATCACTACAAGGAATTTGACATATAGTGACAGCAAAAATCCGTGGGTAAAAGGCGAAAAACCGTAGGTATAGCCCGTAAAACCTATACCAACGAACATATTTTTTCGTCGTTTTTAATTAGCTATACCCACAGCAAAATGCCGTCACTATAGCCTATAGCGACGGTTTTTTCACCCGTTGGACAAAACCTCGGTGTTATACCCACGGTTTCGTATCCGTTGGTATAGGTTTTAAATACACATTTTGTTTTCCTATACCCACGGTTGAAACTCTATTGCTATAGGTTATAGTGATGATTTTTGCATCCACATATTTGAATATATACTCATCTCTCTATACACAATTTTTTCTTATTAATTACGCTTATGATAATTTAATATTACTACAATAATATGCTTCACAATCTTCGCCACTAATTACTAAGACATTTGTATACGAATTATATGAATCATGAATGCATTTGGCCATAAATATCCAAGATTCTGAGATGCACCCAAAATTCAATCAAATTTGATTTGTATCGCCAACTCCTTTGAATATACACAATCATAATTGCACAAAGGCCCCAAACCAGCCATTCAAACCTGTACAAACATATCTAGAAACTGAGACTCAGACAATATTGTCAGAGAAACTCATAGAATTCAATAGCATCATCCTTGAAGTAACAATTTTTTTGAACATTATATGAAATGTGAAATCTTCTCAGTTAAAAACATATGTAACTAACAACAAAATTAATTGAAGCCAAATACAATTCTGAACTTCAGAAGTCTCCATGTTTTACCAGGGAAACAAATTGCAAGGTTTAATAATTGAAGAAGGAACTAAAATTGATGAGATTGTTAATATGTGAACTGCTGCTTCAAGATTTTCTCTGGCAGCAACCGAAAACTGGAATATAATGGCGGCGGTTAATGGAAAAAAAAGTTTGACAGCCGAATTTATATAAAGTAGCTTCATCTCCCAAAACACCTCATTAGCGTAGAAGTAAATGTTGACGAAAGAAACTTTAATCCAGCAGAGTCTCCAGGGAAGTATGAAATCGCATAATATGCTAGAGCATGAACCTACAAAAAGAAGATGTATAGTAATAAGTTTGATTTCTGACCATAAGTAATAGAGTAGTGGGTAAAATTTTTTGGAAGACAACAAATATAGATATTGGGCGGTACTTGTCTCCTATGAACCATTCTCATAACAGGAACTAATATGCCATAAACTACTTAAGAATGCAAGGTATACTGTAAAGATAACCCTGAGATTTTTCTTGGATTTGATAATCTCATCCTACCCCAAATAGAGTCTAAAATAAAACAAAACAAGGTAAACAAAAGCAAGTATAAACATTTAGACAAGAACTTACTTCCATCAATTCATCATCCGCTCTCTCTCCAGCCACCTTTTAGTTGAACAGCTTGACAATTGATTTAGATAGGAACTACTAATTAACTCCTTAAGTAGGAGGATTTAACCATTAATTAACTCCTTCAAAGTTTGTATTCCCATTATTGTTTCATTCTAAGATCAAGAAAAAAATTAGGAAAAAATAACACAACAGAAATCTTATTCATCCTAAATTCCTAATCTTATTGTCAGAGATAAGTAAACTTTAAGGTGGATAGAACACGGACTATGACGGTATGACCTGATGCTTTTTCCTTACTATATTTTTTCTTCTTCTTTTGTATTGAGTACTGATTTTGGAAGAAGTAGGCTCTATTTGAAAATACTTCTTTTTGGTTGAGAATTGTCAATTTGTCATGTCCCATGTTTGTGCCTATGCAGTATAAGTTATTTCAAATACTTTGAATTGCAAAAAAAATAAACAAGGAAAAATACAAGGGATAAGTAACCAATAGGAAGAAGCTACTACCTGGATCTTTTTCTGATGGCTTTAAAATAAAAGTGTTGCCACATCACTGCCATTGGGAACATCTGCATAAGGATAACAGAACTTTAGCATAAATATATAATTGATCTTGATCTGTTGAGCAAGGTAATAAACAAATTTAAATAATATAGAGAACTTCATCCAAGTATTATCAATTGCAACTATAAAACCCTGATTGCGCATAAGTAATTGAGGCATACCCACAAAGGAATCATTGAAGGAAAATTAAACGGACATATTCCAGCACAGACCCCAAGAGGCTCCACCACCTCTGCAACACCATGCAAAGGACAATCCATTAAATTAACTGTCCACATAACCTTCAAAAATATTGGAATGCTATTAAAGGGATAAAAGTTTGATATAAATTTAGATAAATTCCATACTAACCTAAACCACGGAATACATCACCCTGTGCATCTTTAAGTGTCTTCCCCTGTTCAGTGGTGATGTTCATAGCAAGTTTGTCCTGAGAAAAGAAAGTAAAGCAATTAGTTTGTTAAATGACATTCTTGATAAAGAACAAAGGGCCTAGTATCACCCAAGCTAAGTTGGCTAGGGTGACAACTCAAAAATTATATACCGCATATCCAAAATAAAAACCCTTTGGATGTGGTCTACACCATAGGCACTGTGTGCAAATTTCAATTGCTTTCAAAAAGTTTTAACCACTCTTCAAATGATAAAAAATTGATGTTTTAAAAAGAGTCTAGGATCTGTTTTTTCAGTCGCGTGGTTAAAACTTGTCGAAAATTATCTAAACTTTGTACATGCATAATTTTTTTATGGTGTAGACTTTTATTTCGAAGTCAAATATGTAATTTCTGAGTTAGTCACCCTAGCCAACTTAGCTAGAGTGACACACTAGTCCCCTTATTCACTTATCAATATCATTAATATAAAAATAGAAACTGAACTTTGAGGAATATTCTTAGGCTTAGTCTTATCACATTTTTTCGCAATTAAATTATTTGAGCAAGTTGATAACAATTATAAGAATGCCCTTACTCATAAAATAAGCTGTAGAAAAGTATATTCTTTAGATATTCTATTCGGGGGTATTTTCATAAAAAAAAATTCAATTTTGTATACAAATTATATGAAAAAAAGACATGCACTTTATACACAAGCAAACAAAGATCACTAAGAGCATTTGTAGTCGTTTGCTATATATCGATAATATGGATATTTGGCTAGAAAAACCGTTGCAGTCGTTTGCCAAATATCCATATTATCGATAAATTGCTACAGTAGATTGCTATATTTAAGAATCCATATAGCTTTTATCCATATTTGAGTGACGGCACTTCAAGTGCCGTCGCTTGATTTTTTATAATTTTTTTGAATTAAAAAATCCCCAAAATCCCTCGGACGGCACTTCATGTGCCGTCCTTTGATTTTTTATTTTTTTTTCAATTAAAAAAATTTGGTCGCTCCCCCAAATCCTCGGACGGCACTTGAAGTGCCGTCCGGAGGTTTTGTATTTTTTAATTTTTTTTGTAATTTTTGAAAATGTTTTTGCAATTTTTTAATTTTTTTTTGCAATTTTTGAAATGTTTTTGCAATTTTTGTAATTTTTTTGTAATTAATGAAATTTTTTTGTAATTTCCGAATTAATGGAAAATGACAAAAAAAAAATTGGCTGAAGTGTTGGACGGACACTTCATGTGCCGTCCGTGCTTTGGTCATTTTTTTTATTTAATTTTTTTTCTTCTCCGACGGCACTTCATGTGTCGTCCCTCCAATAAAATAAATTATTTTTTATTTTCGCGCTCCGACGACACTTCAAGTGTCGTCCCACATAATTTATTATTTTTTTAATATTTTTTTTATCGGACGGCACTTCATGTGCCGTCGCTTATTATTATAATATAGAAAGCTAAAATATAGCTTTAAACGACCGCAGCAAAACTGCGATTCCTATTTCTATTTATCCATATATCCATATTTTTACATTCAACGACTACAGATGCTATAAGAACATATATCTTTATCTCTACTACTATAATGGGAGAAGGCCTTAGTGTAATTTGTCCATCTACCAACCCGTGCAACGCACGTTCATAACTATTGTAAATGAGGTTTTAGATCAAATCCATTTTTACTTTTAAAAAAACTATATTTGCTTAACCTTTCAAGTCCATGTTCCACCATGATAGGAACTACTAATTTGCTTAACCTTTCAGGAACAAACTTTGAAGAAACTGCAATTGGGAATACAATAAGTCAAAATATTCACCATTTTTATTCATACTTGACTAAAAAAGTGAATACTGCAAGCAGGTAGAAAGAAACTACTGCAGCGGAAGGTAGAAAAGCCCCATGTATAAGAAGTTGTGCAAAAGATTATGTAGAGACTAAGGAATTCACAAAAATAGAACTATCTAGTGAGAAACAGATTAAACACGATACACAAATCATACCGGTTATTCCACTCAATCTTTTGCGATTTGCTTAGCTTGTTATAGTCTTCAAAGTGTAACGCCCCGAATCCCAATTAAACTGAATTCGAGATGTTCTACAGGATCTTTTCGCTTTCTTTAGTACAATTTTACAGGAAAATTTAAACTTTTCACTTTACATCAGAGTTTACATCAATATTACATTTATATTGCACAGCGAAAGTAAAATTTACAACAATGAACAAATGTACAACAACATTGAATGAATCTTTAAGCATTTGTTCCTCTTTAACCTTTTTCATGCCATTGATCCTGCATACAACACTGTGGGCACGTCAGTTTATTCAACCGACGATAATTATACATGGCCATCCTCTCTATGCCAGAAACAGTATAACGATTCTCATTTCTTAACAAATCACAAACTTATTCACATATCAAAATAAGGTAAAAGGGAAATCTTAATGATGTCGTGTCGTGATTGTGCACTTAATCCTTAATACAATTACTTAATTTACATGACACTAATGCGCACTTGTTCGGATTCTATGCATCCCATACTACATAGGTCCGAGGGCAAGCCCTTAATCGTTCTTCATCATTATAGGGTTCAATCCTTCGTTATGACTTAATCTACTACTGTAATTACGGTAAGTATCCTAGATGTTTTCTGACCTACGAACTCATGTCTAGGCACTCTGGAGGGAATCCCATCGCTGACATGACTCATCATGCAGACATCCTGTGGTAATTCAGCTCTCACCATAGAATGACACCACCCGTAGTCTTCGAACATCCCACGAGCATCGCCACCGGGACGGTACTCTGGAGCAGTATCCTCACCCAGACTCATCATGAGAATTCCTGGGAATATGCTCTCGCCGCTACCCAATGGCCATCATACTCATGTTTTTCTCCTACTTTCATCACATCTCCACTATGAACTAATTCTTAGAATCATGAATAAAAATCAAAGCTCTAGAGTTAGCCTCTCCACTAAACCGGACTTATTCATTTCATTCACACATGACCAACCTTGGTCTTTTCTTTCAAAATTCATTTCATTTCCATTGCCGGGGGAGACTTAGCTACTCTTTGGTTTCAATTTCCAATTCACAACTTCCAATTTGAGCATTTCCAACTCATGAATTCATTTTTCATTGTCTCAACATATCATGTTCTTAACTTTCATATTCATGTAATTCTCAATTCAAACTATGACTCATTTCATGTAATTTCATGCAACAACAAATAGAGTTTACCAACATCAATCACAGGATTCACAACTTTTAACAGCAATCAAATGAAATCTCTGACATATCAAAATATACTCTGGACAGTCGACTTGGAGAAAGTCCAGTCGACTTGTTCAGTCAATTCGAGTTCTTCATAACCCCTCGGGAGGGTCGACTGCTGCACATGGTCAGTCGGCTGCTCTGCAAATTTCTATGTTCAAAAATCATTCACGCGACAGTCGACTGTCATTAAATCAGTCGTCTGTCCTGGGTTTTAACTGTACATTTTCATTCTCAACCCAGTCGACTTGCTACTTGCATTAAGTCGACTGAACAGGTTCACATTTCAAATTAGGAATTATCTTTCCAACTGTTCTTCTATGCACATGTATCATTGTGTCACATTACAATATATTCATATATCCATGCTGCATAAACACGTAATTTCTTAGCTGTTCACTAACACACAACATGGAATTTCACATAACTAATATTTTCCTTTCCTCAAGGAAATGGTAAACATGCATTTTCATTTGTTCATCACTTACTTGCAGAGATGAAGTATTAATCTCAATTTATTACACTAGGACAACACCATGGAAATACCTCATTTCAAGGAATTACTGGACTATTCATAGTTTAAATCAATGCATCGGTCGGCTGTTCACATTAGCAGTCGACTGCACAGATTATTCTCAGTTTTTCTAATCATCCCTAGTTCTTTTTCATCTGTTCATGTCCCCTCAGTCATGTATAACATAGGGAGATAAGTCTAGCAATCATTCTATCACTTCAGCTTTGCATACATGTACTTTATTAAAGCATGAAAATATTCGCCTCGTACCAGTCGACTTGTCCACGTGACAGTCGACTGTACAGACCTATTTCGGTCTTATTTACAGTGTCATTACTTCATTATTAGTCCTTCAACAACTTTCATCATAAGCATACACAGAGTAATCTAATATAGTCAAACTTACTTTTCACAAGCATGGTAACAATCATTATTGCCAAATCATAATTTCTACATTAGAAGTCCTGAGAAACACCCACCTTATTGACGAAATAACCGAAATCCAGAAAAACTCCTTAATGCAAAGCTCGACTCCTTGCTCCTTGCTCCTTGCTCCTTGCTCCTTGCTCCACACCGAAACCTTCAGAACTGATACCCGACCTCCACACACAACTCTCTCACAATATATCTCTCTTACAATATGATCTTAGTGTAAAAGAAACAATGAATGAGAGAGGTATTTATACACCAATTTGGGTGAGATGGAGGGTTAGGATTTAGTAGATAGTTATAGGCTCAAGGGCTAGGATGGACTAGGGAGTTATAAAAACTACCCACACCCTAAATAACTACCCATGACTTAAACCCACTCCCAACCCAATCCGGCCAAGAGAAGTGTGCTCTTGCACGTGTATGCAACATGCACGTGCATGCACAAGTCACCCTAACAAGAACTTGTACACAAATAAAAGTTTTTAAAATAAAAAAAATGTTACACATTACAAGTTGTAAAAGAGAATTAAACCATGGGCTTAAATAAATGGCCCAAACAATAGTTATTTGAGAATACATTATATTTTGGGCTTTAAGAAAAAAAAACTTTTTATTTGATTAAAAATAAGGCTTTGGTACAAAACAATTAAAAGCACAAATTGAAATATCTTTACTCTTCTTGATGAAAATATTAACCAAAAAATATTACACGTGCACACTACGTGCAAAAATAAATAAGTTTTCATTAATTTGAAAAATCAGGGTATTACACAAAGTGCAGACAGCTAATCCAGCCTGTAATTTCATATGCCTACACAAATAAAAACACATCAGAAAAACCAATAATGCTGAGAAAATTCATAAATCGCAATAGCATATGAAGAATGCTACTCTTTATAACAGCTTCTGATCAGTGATATCTAATAATTTCTTTATGATGTTATACAAGTACAGAAGTACTTGCAAACATCCAGCCTATACTCGTGATTTGGTTAATTTGGGATTTGAAATTCTCTATGGAAATGCACGATATAATTAATTTTCGATGTATTGCCAATTTTATCTAGATATTGAAAGTTAGAATGAGCCTTTAAGTATATCAATTATCATTTATTTATTTACGAAATTAAAAGTCTCACTTGGGCTGTGGAATGAGGATAGCTAATTTTCTTCTAAAATGCATCAAACATCCATGACTTTCTAGGTTGCAATTTCTCTGCTGCAATAAGCATCTTGATTTTATACATAGTGCTGCATAATAGTTAGGAGGATTATCAAACAATTTCCTCTAACTAAAGTAGGAAAATTAGGAAGAGAAATAAAGTTGTTCTAAGAAAATAAGTCTTACACCACTTTCTCAAAAGCCAACAATATCATGCATCGAATTCCTACAATTATCCAAATAACTATAATTAAATACCACACATTCATCAAAATTCAAACTTTTAAATTGCAATCAACATAATTCCCCATAAAGTTCGTTTCTTTATTACCAAAAATAGCTCTTGACCATTTCAAACCCTAACCCTAACAAGAAACCAACCAAATCGAAAGCTCACCTGACGTCACCACCGGTGATCGGGTCCCACTTCCGGCAAAATATGAGGTTTCTTCTCCTCCCTTCGATCAAGAAGCTCTCTCCACCGTCCGATTCCACCACCTCCGCCAAAAACCTCCTCCGCCGTACTTCCTCCTCCTTCGTCCGCCTTCGGAATCCGCCCGTCTTCGGAATCGCCAGTGATGGGGCGAGGACAGCGGCGACGCTGACGTGGTGGTGTGGTTTTTGCGGTTGCGGGTGAAGAGGAGGACAGACTGGATGAAAATAAGGAGGCGGAGAGAGAGAGAGAGAGACCGGTGAGAGAGAGTGTGTATAAATTGGGGGATTTGAGATTTGGGGGGAAAATAAAAAAATTGGGGGGAAAATAATTATGGAATATACCCACAGTGTTTTATCCGTTAGTAAAACTTATAGTTACGGATTAAAATCTCTAAAGCTATAGGATACCTATACCCACTACACGTCTGTAGGTATATGATGCCTATACCCACGGTTTTAGTGATCCGTCGCTATAGGTGTCTGTTGGTATAGGGCAAATTTCTTGTAGTGAATCCTCGCTAGCATGTCATTTTCTTCGTCGGATGAAGAAGAATCTGGTGCGTAACTTGTAGAAGCCATTTATTGATTAGTGATTTGGTGTGGGTATTTTGGTTCATGCTTCAAAGAGATGAACTTAAATAGACTATCAGGATAGGAATTTGGAGAAATGCTCAATGGATACAAACAAATTGTGTTAAAGTTTGATTTGAGGTTTGAAAAGACAAGATGTGACACCATCTTGTTCACATTACCTTTTAATTTTTAGATTTGATAAATTGTGAAGTCCTTTTGACCGTAGTATCCAATGTTCAACCATAAGATTAAAATGCCCTAATTAGCAAATGTCCCCATAACAGCCTTTTAAAATTTACTTTCACTCGTAAACACATATTCATGTAAAGTCATAATACAAAATTCATAGTACAAGATACACCATATCTATTCATCATACTCATCTTGTGTTTCAGGCACGAATTTCGGTGATTGAATAGATTATTCATAATAAGTATTGTTGTAGTCAAAATTCCTACGTATGCCTCGTCGAACCGACTGTGAAGAGCGTTCTCCTGATATTGATCTCCGACGATCGACAACTTGTGTTAGAATAGAGGACCTTAATACTTTGTCAGTTAGAATCAGTCGTCGTAATTGTGCTTCCGTATTAGACGCTTGAGCATGTTCTTGGTACAATTCCTCATGTTGAAAGATGTATATAGTAAAAAAGGAATTTTTTTTGTAAAGTATGAATGTTGCAAAACAAACTTACATAAAATTTTGAACCATGGGGTTCTAAATGAACATGTTCTCGTGGATAACTTCTTGTAAATGTACCCCCGGAATACAGTGGAATTTCCACTACACACTCCCTATAGTCCACAGGCTGATCTTGAATTGGTTGTGTGACGTACTCAGAAGGGGCCCAAAATGGTGGAGCAGGGAAGGGTAGCTGTGCAGTCGGATCGCTAATGCTAGCTAGTCCGATGAAATCAATATTTGCCGCATGTGAGACTTTCTTCTTGATAGCACCTATTGATACTTTGGCCCAATACTTATCATATATACGTTGGGTTACTGGTTGGACCAATTGAGAAGCATCAATCGGTGGACATATATCATGTGCGGGTATTCTAAACATAATAACTGGTGGTTATCTTGGTATTGCTATAATTCCAATCAATTGACGGTAACACCGATCACCAAGATACCAAACACCCTATAACATAATTTTGTAACATTTTAAAAAAGTAAACATTTCATAAATAACTCGATGAATATAACATTGGATAAATTGACAAATATAAACTATTACCTGCTCGCAAAACTGGAGAATCACTTGGTGACGAGACATGATATTAGCAAACATGATATCATGCTTAACCTCATGTAAAGACCCCAAATACAGTTGCCATATAATTGATGCAGAAGTTCACATCTCTAATTGGTACGTAGAAAAAGAAATATTGTACCAAACTTGATCTGTTCTTCGGTACTCAATTTCACTTTTTTTCCAACGTGTTATTCTTGGCCTTTTGTCAGCGGTCCAGACATCGTCGGCAATATTTTCCATATTTACAGTGATTGGAACATATACATGTGTGTATTCATATGCCCAATACTGAGAATATAAAGATGTATTAGTATCAAATATATAAATAATAAATCAAATTATTACAGTAATTAATAAAATTACCTCTAGTACTTGCCATGAACCGTTGAAAAGTTTAACCTTATGCCTGGAACAAGCATCCAGAGACATGTACAAGTGTGCCAAAGCTTGACCACCCCAATCAAATGTGCCAACTTTAGTCAGATCTTCAAGAGCTGTAAGTCATCCACACCTAATAACGGAAGCACCATTGGTGAAAAGGAATTTGCCCAAGAAGTAAACAAAAAATTCCCTTGCGACTCTCGCATCTACATCTCTGTCGGTTTTTGCTGCCTCAATCACACTACTCTGGAAATATTTCTTCATGAACAAACATCGTATTCCCCGAGACTTCCAGTCATCGGAAGTAATTTATGGAAAGAAGCGGGACTGTACGATTTCGAATGGATATTCCTCGTCATGACATGGTGGTTGATCGCCGATCCCAATGGATATTCTCGTTAACATTGCCCAATCTAATGGGGTAAATCCTAACTCACAACACAGAAGATGAAATGTGTGGGTAGTGTCCCACCACCTCTCATCCAAAGACTCGACAATCTTATGGGATGATTTTTCGGTATCAATTGTAAAAAAACTTTGCCAACCAGTGTTATCTATTATTTGTTTCACTACGGGGATACATGAGCATATCTTGTAAGCTTTAATTTGACCATTCCAACTACCCCTAAAGTTACAGAACTCACCAAAAGAATTTTCAGTAACATTCTTACAGATATGAAATTCGTTGTCGACCACCGGTGTCCACATTGTTGGATCGCTTAAATCAACTTCTTGAGTATCCGCTTCAGGTTGTTTGCCTCTGTTTCCATGATCAGAACTAGATACACACTTTGATTTTAGCTTACCAATGAAACGTCGAATCGACATATTATTTGTTTTGGATTTGAGAGTGGAATGATATAGAAAGGTAGGAATATCCCTTCAAACCGAAACTCGTATATAGCAATATGTTGTTTGAAGTTAACTTAATTCTCTTCACCTCAACGGAAATATATATGGAGAAACCGAAAGACACAAAAGGGTAAATGTGTCACAAATTTGTAGGAATACCGGCATAATTATTTTACTTTTGATTTTTTTTTTTACTTTATCGAATGCGAACAAAGGCTAAAGCAAGACCGTGATCAACTTTTGAGCGCGTAATTGATGGACGAAAGAAGATTAGCCCCCCCCTCATTTTAAAAAAAAAAAATTAAAAAAAAAACCACCGACGAGAGATTGTTTGTCGTCCGGGAAAGGGGGGAAATTTGTCAAATGCCTCAGACGAGAGATTATCTCCCGTCCATGCAAAAATAAGCAAAAAAAATTTAAAAAGCCTCCGACGAGGGATAATGTACCGTCCAAGAACTTTGCCTTATTTTTAAAATATTTTTTTAATCGACAGACGGTAAATTATCTTCCGTCCTAAAAGTTTTTTTTGTCTGCAAAGCGTTGCGACGAAAGATAATCTTCCGTCTCAAAATAAAAAAAACATGTAATGAAACAAATATAGCTTTGAACGACTACAACAACATTCCTTTTTTCCTATTTCCAATTGCTATATACCCAAAATTTAGCAAGCGACGACTACAGATGCTCTCTTCAAAGCAACACATACCTACAACACGGAGTGCACAACATAAGGTTTATATATATATATATATATATATAGAGAGAGAGAGAGAGAGAGAGAGAGAGAGAGAGAGAGAGAGCGAGAGAGAGAGAGAGAGAGGGGGGGGGGGGGGGGTAAAAGGGATATGAGCAACTTGCTCATTTAGTAAATGAGCAATTGATTATGTGGCATGCATGTGATACATTGGACAACTAACCCTTTTAAGACTTTTCCAATCACATGTATGCCATATCATCAATTGCTTATTTACTAAATGAGCAAGTTGCTCATACCTCTTTTTCCCACACACACACACACACACACACACACACACACACACACACACACACACACACACACACACACACACACATATATATATATATATATATATATATATATATATATATAGGGCCCTTCGGTTGTGCACTCATCTGGTGTGCACTGTTGTGTGCAGTCCTCGTCAGTCGTCCGATCTTCACCTTGATCATGATCATGATCGAAGGGCTCACAAGAGCTCTGCTCTCTCACTTACAAAGAGGGGTATTTGTGACATTTCTCCTACCCTCACAGTTCACTACCCCTCTTCTTCTCTGTCCTTCATCTCCTTCTTAGGAGCATCTGTAGTCATTTTCCATTTACCCATATTTTGGAAAAAATGATAAAAAAAACGTTGTTGTCGTTGGCCATTTACCCAAAAAATCGGTCTGACATGAACAGTGCTTGGCAAAATATAGGAGACGAAATGGTTTTTCCAAAATATAGCTAACGAAGGATGATCTTTGATCCGTTTAATGGGACGAAAGATTATCTTTCGTCGAAGATGTTGGACGAAAAATGAAACACCGTCCTACACATTCGCAGCTCAAATATGATCGGACGAAAAATAATATATCGTCTGTGAATTAAATTTTTCAAAAAAATGTCAGCTGGTAAATTATCCTCCGTCCCTATAGTTTGCTAAATGCCAAAATAGGGTTGGGACGGTAGATAATCTATCTACCGTCCCTCCCCCATTTTTTCCCCTCCAATTGTGTTATTAATATATTGATATATTGAATGAGACGAAATGCTTTTGGCGCCTCCAATTGTGTTTTCCCTCCAAAATAGGGTTGGCGCCAATTTTTTAAAACAATTAATATATTGAATGAGACGAAACATTAAGCCTCGTCCCACGCCCAAAAATGTGTCAATTTTGCCCCTGTTTCTCGGACGGGAAATAATATCCCGTCCGAACGAATTTTTTAAAATTAAAAATTAAAAAAATCCAACCGACGATAAATGATCACTCGTCCGATTTGATTTTTAAATTTTTTTCCTAATTTTACGGACGATAAATAATCCTCCGTCCTACTAAATTTACGTGTACGGAGCGCTAGGATGGTAGATAATTTTTCGTCTGATATTAAAAAACGTACGAAAAGCCAAATTTTGGCTTCACACGACTACAGTGACAACTCATATTTTCTATTTTCATTTGCCATTTACCCAAAATTTAGCAACCAACGACTACAGATGCTCTAACCTCCTTCTAATCGCCGCCCCATCCCAAATCAAAACCAGAAGAAAATTTTTCCTCAAATTGAAATCCTAATCCAAATTCGAAATTCCCTAATTAGAAACAATATTCTCTCACCTTTCTCCCTCTCTCTCTCATCGCACCCGACGAAGCTCCTCTCCAAATCACCAACCCGATGAAACCCTAGCTCCGAATCCCGCGATTCCCTTAATCGAGACCCTATTCTCTTCCTCCAAATCGAGCCTTCACACCTTCACCCTTCAACCTCGCACCTGACGACCGCCGCCCTCTCCCACCTTTCTCTACTAGCTGAGTGAGATTCAAGTGACAGTCACTTGGACACGAGATTTTAGATTTTATGTTTTAAATTGAGTCCCTTGTTTTTTGTTTTTGTGTGTAGGCAGTGATGAAAAAAATTGCAAGTTTTATTGTGTGCTCTAAACCTCCAGTTCTTTCTCAAGAAGACCAAGAGATCCTACGATTTGTCAGCAAGTGGAAACACACCCCCGGGATAAGCAAGAGTCAGGAGTTTGTGACTGGCAGACCAAAATTAAACAGAAATAGTAAGCTAAGCAAAAGTAGTAGTCATTCTCCAACCTCTAAAACTATGGAGACCGAGTCACCTCCATCGAGAACTAGATCAGTTGTTGCCCCTTGGTTAATTTTGACATTGATAGGATTAAAGCCTTGGATGAAATTGATGGAGTAGACACATTAAGAAATCTATGAAGTCTGGATTGGGCAAGAATGTGTTACATTTTTTTTTATAAAGTTTCTTTTACAGTAAACTCAATTGATTGAGAGGCACAAAAACAGAGAAGAGAATAGGAGAAAAATAAAAACCAAAAAGAAAATAAAATAAATAAATAACAACTTACAAATAACCAATTTCAGATGTTACAAGGTAGAGTAGTCGAGGCCTGTGTATCACACAGTTTCCTTAAAACAGATTTCGCCTCTTCCGGTTGCTGGATTGTGTGAAGGCATCTGTCTCCCAGGATGCAACGACCAGAGTGTTCACGTAGACACCACGTAACACTCTCGAACCGAGCTGCAGCGTCAGAGTTCTATCACCGACTTACCAAACTTGAAGGAGCGAGGAATAGAATAGAACTAAAATTGGAGGAAGAAAGAAGATGAATGGTGCGGGGAAGAAATGAGAGGGGAGACCTCTATTTATAGAGCCAGGATTAAAACTATAACGACAGACAAGACTATGAATGCCTTCAGTGTAACGGCAGACAATCAATTGAATGTCGGCACTGTAACGACAGATATCAATCATTGCGTTTGAATGCCTCCAGTGTAACGACAGACAAAACATTCAATACATCATTGAAACGACAGACAGAATCGTTTCTGCATTTATTTCAGCCGTTACACAAGTCGCATGTACTCCGGTCCGAGATTTGCACTCCCCCTCCCTACGCGCACGAGAGAGAGCCTCTCTTCTAGCTATCTCACAATGCTTAGAAGGAGGTTACTATATATCCTCTTCTATTTTCTTTGATTTTTCCGATGTGGGACTATGTTCCCTCAACCCTTTTTCAAGAATGAAAACTTCTCACTTTGAGAGACAATATCTCATTCACCCCTCAACCGTTTTTAGCAAATTAATATATGACCTTGATCTACTCACGAAGGAGAACACAAATCAATCAAGATCTCTTAATAAGTCATTGAGGATCTTACTAAAAAAATTGCTCGAAAACTGGTTCGTAAAGTGTATAAAATACCCATTTTCTAACATTCCCCACATGAATAAAAATTGACGACCACAGACACGACAAACTGACACGACAGACTGAAACGATAGACTTGGTGATAGAATTCAGTGGTTGAATCTTGTATAGGATAGGTAGGTGTTACCTTTTGAACCTTCCCTTATGAAAATATGTTTACTAACTAAACAGTAGACATGATGTCCTTGAACTGTTCTGTCATTTGTGTAAACGGTGACATATCTCACAAAAAAATCCTCCTAACGCATTTTTAGTTCTCACTGTTATGTTCGTTTTGGCCATTAACATACGCCTGGTTCTGCAAGAGTTAACATGAATATTGCCTTATATTATTCCCTTGGAAGCGACCCTTCTTCCCTCTAACATTGGTGATTTCTTACTTAACAGTAACCCGCATTACTCTGCTCGGATATCTGACGCATAAGAATTATTAAAAGCCTAGCTTAACATGTTACCTTACGGACATCACTGTTTCATTATGGGAATGGACATAGAAAAATCCCCACAATGATCCTACTTGGTCTTTACAATTTAGTTGTCCCTTTGAACCTAGATCTTGGAATCTCCAGTCAGCTGGGTTGGGTGTCCATTGTATCAAATTATTCTTTCATGGGCTTTAGTCCCATTCTCCTCGATGATTTATCAACTAACTCTCTTTTTAACCCTTTTGTTAGCGGATCCGCAATGTTATCCTTTGACTTTACATAGTCCATAGTGATAACTCCAGTAGAGAGTAGTTGTCTAATGATATTATTTCTTCGACGAATATATCTAGATTTACCATTATACATATTGCTCTGTGCTCTACAAATTGCAGATTGACTATCTGAATGTATGCAGATTGAAGGCACAACCTTCGTCCACCTTGGAATATCCTCGAGGAAGTGGCGTAACCATTCAGCCTCTTCCCCACATTTGTCCAGTGCGTTAAATTCAGATTCCATCGTGGATTTAGCGATCACTGTTTGCTTCGAGGATTTCCAAGAAACTGCTGCACCACCTAGTGTAAACACATAGCTACTAGTAGATTTTGAATTGTCACTAGATATCCAATTCGCATCACTGTACCCTTCACGTACAGCTGGGTATAGTGCAGCCCATAGTTATGAGTAAAATGCAAGTACTTCAGTACTCTTATAATTGCTTGCCAATGCTCGTTTCTAGGATTACTCGTATATCTACTTAGTTTACTCACTGCATAGGCTATGTCTGGTCTTATACAACTCATTAAGTACATTAGACAGTCTATGATTCTAGAGTATTCTACTTGAGAAATACTCTCACCTTTATTCTTGGATAAATATAAAGTTAGATTTATTGGAGTTCTGGCAATTCCAGAATTATCTTTATCAAATTTTTCAAAAATATTGTCAACATAATGTAACTGGCTTAAAATAAGCTCGTCTGATGTTCTTGTGATTTTAATTCCCAATATAACATCAGCTAGTCCCATGTCTTTCATGTAAAACCTCAAGTTCAACATGTTTTTAACAGATTTAATTATCTGATCATTGCTTTCAATAATAAGCATGTCATCTACATATAAACATATAATGACATATCCATCTTCTGTGTCTTTGACATATACACATTTGTCACATTCATTGATCTTGAAGCCATTTGGCATCATGACATTGTCAAATTTCTCATGCAACTGTTTTGGAGCTTGTTTCAAGCCATATAATGACTTCACCAGTTTACACATTTTCTTTTCATTATCTGGAGCTGAAAAGCCCTCAGGTTGTTCCATATAGATTTCTTCATCTAAATCTCTATTAAGAAAAGCTGTTTTTACATCTATTTGATGTACTTCAAGATTGCGCAGAGCTACTGTTGTAAGTACCATCCTAATTGAATTTATTATCGTCACAGGAGAATATGTATCAAAGTAATCAAGACCTTCATTTTGTTTATTGCCTTTAATTACAAGTCTTGCCTTGTATTTTTTAATTAATCCATCAGGTTTTATTTTTCTCTTGAAGATCCACTTGGAACCTAAAGGTTTACTACCTGGTGGAAGATCCACTAGTTCCCAAGTATAATTTTGCAAGATAGAATCAATTTCACTCTTGATGGCTTCTTTCCATAGAGGACCATCACTAGAGTTCACCGCTTCCTTGAAGGTTTGGGGTTCACCTTCAAGTATAAAAGTCAAGAAATCCGGACCAAAAGATTTTTCCATTCTTGTTCTTTTACTGCGTCGAGGTTCCTCCTCTACTTCTTCACCTTGGTCTTCGCTATCTTCACTAATAGTCTCATGTGTTTGTTTGGATAAACTTGGTTACTCCTTTGACATACATGGAAATACATCTTCAAAGAATGATGCATTTCTAGACTCTATTATCGTGTTCTTTGAAATATCAGTGATATCGGATTTGTGCATCAAGAACCGATTGGCAGTACTGTTAAGTGCATAGCCAATGAAAATGCAATCAACCGTTTTTGGTCCTATTTTCACTTTCTTAGGTAGAGGTACTGCCACCTTGGAAGACATCCCCACATTCACAAGTAATTGTAGGATGCCTTTCTTCCTTTCCATAATTCGTATGGAGTTTTCTCTTCTTTCTTTTTGGGCACCTTATTCAAAAGGTAGTTAGCTAAAAGAATAGCTTCTCCCCACAAGTTTGGTGGCAAACCAGAACTTATTAACATTGCATTCATCATTTCTTTCAATGTACGATTCTTTCTCTCTGCAACACAGTTGGACTGAGGAGAATAAGGAGTTGTCATTTCATGTATAATCCCATGCTTAGCACACGTGTCAGCAAATGGCGATTCATACTCTCCACCTCGGTCGTTTCTTAGCACCGTAATTTTCTTATTGAGTTGGTTCTCAACTTCATTTTTATAGAGAACAAATTTCTCTATAGCTTTGTTCTTGCTTTTAAGCAAATATACATAGCAGTATTTCGTGCTATCATCAATGAAGGTAATAAAATATTTATCACCATCTCTTGTTTATATCATTTTCAAATCACAAATATCAGTGTGAATTAGATCAAGAGGTTCAGTGTTTCTTCCAACACTTTTAAACGATGATCTTATTAGTTTTGCCTCAACACATGTTTCAATTTGGAATGTTGGAATCAATTTATTTTGCCTCACACTTGTGTTTGGAATCAATTTGGAATGTTGGTATGTGATTCAAGTTAATTAGTCTTCGCAAAGTATCATAATTAACATGTCCTAGTTTACCATGCCATAAATTGGAAGACTCAAGCATATAAGTAGAAGAGCTAGCTTTATTAATATTCTTGACCATGGTAATTACATTGAGTTTAAACATTCCACCACTCATGTATCCTCTACCAACATATATTCCACTCTTTGACAAAATAAATTTGTTCGACTCGAACACTAAACGAAAACCGTGGTTATTAAGTAACGAACCAGATACCAGGTTCTTACGGATTTTAGGAACATATGCAACATTGTTCAGAGTTAGTTCCTTTCCAGAAGTCATCTTCAAGATCACCTTGTCTTGGCCCTTGATTTCTGAAGTAGCCGAGTTCCCCATAAACATTTTCTCCCCATTCTTTAATGGTTCGAAAGTGGAGAACATACTTCTGTTGAAGCACACATGTCGAGTAGCTCCAGTGTCAGTCCACCATTCCTTCGGGTTTGAACCTATCATATTCACCTTTGAGATCACAGCTGAGAGGTTAATATCGGAAACATATTGAGCAATGCCTTGAATCAAGTTTGCTTCTCTGTCCTGTTCTTCTTAGGAAGTCTGCATTCAGTAGATTTGTGACCCATTTTTGTTACAATTGAAGCACTTGCCTTGAAACTTCGGCTTCTTGGAGATTCCTCCCTTAGGCCCCAACTTGGGACTCTTGCTGTTGTGTTTTTTGAAACGTTGTTTATATTCCATTACATTTGCCTTGGCTGTATTACTGACAAGTCCAACAATTTCAGATCCTCTATTGTCTTCTTCAATACAAAGTCTGACAATGAGATTTTCAATGCCCATTTCTTTTCGCTTATGCTTTAGGTGATTTTTAAAGTCTTTCCAACATGGTGGTAATTTTTCAGTTATATATGCTACTTGGAAACTTCCACTTAAGTTCATACCTTCAGTATGAATCTCATGCAAGGTTTCTCCCCATGATAGACTGAGACTGGTACAATGGTTGGCATTGGCACTCATGCCGCAGCAGCAGTCGGTACTTGCATCGTATCAGCAACCAGCACGTGGACCGTTTGAGACACAGCAATATTGTCCGATGCAGTGGTCATTTTGATTCTGAAAATTACACAACACGTGTGTAAGTTTTCCAGATTAAAGAATAAGAAAAGAAGTGCCTCAAAATCGGAAATCAAGAAAATTAAAAATTTTGTTTTAAGTTTGTTACAAAATTCTTTATAAAGTTTCTTTTATAATAAACTCAATTGATTGAGAGGCACAAAAACAGAGAAGAGAATATGAGAGAAAGAAAAACCAAAATGAAAAATAAAATAAATAAATAACAACTTACAAATAACCAATTTCAGATGTTACAAGGTAGAGTAGTCGAGGCCTGTGTATCACACAGTGTCCTTAAAACAGATTTCGCCTCTTCCGGTTGCTGGATTGTGTGAAGGCGTCTGTCTCCCAGGATGCAATGACCAGAGTGTTCACGTAGGCACAACGTAACACTCTCGAACCGAGCTGCACTATCAGAGTTCTATCACCGACTTACCAAACTTTAAGGAGCGAGGAACATAATAGAACTAAAATTGGAGGAAGAAAGAAGATGACTGGAGCGAGGAAGAAATGAGAGGGGATGCCTCTATTTATAGAGCCAGGATTAAAACTGTAACGGCAGACAAGATTATGAATGCCTTCAGTGTAATGGCAGACAATCAATTGAATGTCGGCACTGTAACGACAGACATCAATCATTGCCTTTGAATGCCTTCAGTGTAACGACAGACAAAACATTCAATACATCATTGAAACGACAGACAGAACCGTTTCTGCATTTATTTCAGCTGTTACACAAGTCGCATGTAATCCGATCCGAGATTTGTGATGGACTCAATAATAGTCACATTTAGGAGCAATAATCTTAGTGCAATTAGACATTTAAAAGCTCTATATGTGATATTTAACTCTTATTTTCTCTTTTCCATAGGAAACAACCAAAAACAGCAAAACAAAGCAAATCCCAGACTAAATACAGACTGAGAGGATGATACACAGAATACTGCAGACATCAGTCAACTGGTTCCCCCAACACAGGCGACTGGACAGAGGAGTTGATTTTCCACAGCTGCTCATGACAGTCGACTGAGCTGATCAATTGTAAAATCTTCAGATGTCTCGGCACAGTCGACTGGTTACAAGACAAGTCGACTGGCACTCGGCGGAGTCAATAGATAAAGAACAGCGAAGATTCATCCTCAGCCAAATCCAAATAAAAGGGAAGTCATCCAAACCCAGGTCGTCTGCATATAACAACTCGTCATGAATTAAGAAGGTGGACTCAGTCTTATGCGTTAAAAGATAAGAAATCAGGAACTTTGCAAATAAGGAAGGAAAGAAGAAAAGAGAAAGAAATAAAATGCCGATCAAATAAAGAAGGAAAGAGGAGGACTTTCCTGAAAAAGTGGCAAACCCTAATTCTCTAGCCGTGTTCTATAAATATCAACCAAGAGGCATTGAGAAAGGGGGACGACAGAGAGAGGCCAGATCCATCAACAGACAGCCGTCGACAGCAAGCATCAAGAAGGAGAACAAGTCGACTCCTGATTAGGGCTCAATTTTCACATCATACAAATCAGTTTTCTTCTGTTCTTCCTTTGAGTCTTATTTTTATTGTAGTCATGAACTCTATTTTATCAATTAATAAAAGTTTTATTATGTGGAACTAACTTTCATAGTTGGGTTGATTAAAACCGTAGTTATGTAATGCCTATATTCTTCTGAATACTACTCTATTACTTATTGATTAAACCTGAGTGAATTGGAATAGATTTATAATAATCAAACTTGTTCAGAATTCTAAGGGCAGTCGACTGAGATGATAGCAAGTCGACTGATGTATAGAATCTGAGATTATCAAGTTTGTGCAGTATAGATCTGAATCTGTTATATGAGCATATTGAGACGACCCGTATCTCGTGCTCATATCTTGTAACAAGGGAATCTTTAGGGGTTCTTGGTTTAATCAACTTGAAGGATCTAGATCTGATACCAATTTCTAGAACTTCAAGTGTTTGTTCGTTTCCATTGTTCTTATGTTTTCTTTAAGTGCAACTTAGTAGATACCATGCTAAATACTTAAGGAAAGAAACGAATTAGAGTAGATACCATGCCTGATTCTTGGCTTGGGGAAACATTACTTTAAGGAGTAGATACCATGCCCTTAAAGGAACAAACATGAGCAATTGGAGTAGTATACAACTTAGCATTACTGACTATAGGTGGAAATCAATGCCCAACTACTTTAATAGACATTCGTGACTCAAATTGTGATGCTATTTAATTTAGATTTTTATCCTTTCATTTTCTTAGATTTTTAGATCAACACTTTAAGATTCTATTTTCTATTTTATTGGTTAGTAAGTTAATTTCTACAATCTCTGTGGGATCGACCCTTCCTTTTCACTACGCTTCTATAAACGATTCGTACACTTGCGAGGTTTTAATTTGTGTTTAGTTTATCTATTTATTTAGATCATCTAGATTTCACAACAAGTTTTTGAAGTAGGATTAGGATTTATCATCATTTCACCTGTAGATAACAATACAAATCAGAATTTAGTATTTAAATTAAATTTTAATTAGATAAACTTAAAATAACAGATTTTTAAGTTTCAGGGGCTGTCTTCTTCCTCTGACGCGTGCGACCAATCAGTCGACTGCTACACGCGACCAGTCGACTGCACAGAGACTCCATTCACGAGCGACAATGGCTGAGGAAATACCAAATCGAGTGCCAATGCAGGATAAATTCACGCCTAAGAATATTGAGCAACCTTCCTGCATTGCTTATCAACCAAAAGTCACAGGGAATATGCATCTATCTCCTCAATTACTCAGCATGGTTCCCCATTTCAGTGGCAGAATAGACGAAGATCCGCACCTCCATCTGCAAGACTTCTTTGATCTTTGCAGAACACAAAGTGTCCAAAGGCTTACCCCCGAACAAATCAGGTTAATCTTGTTTCCATTTTCTTTAAAACTTAATGCTAAATTGTGGTATAATTCTTTGGAACCAGGATCAATTCAGTCATGGGAGCAATTGGCAACAAAATTCTTGAAGAAGTTCTTTCCAGCTCAGAAGACCAGACAACTAAAAAGGGAAATTCTACTCTTCCAACAAAAAGATGGCGATTTATTCTTCGAGGCATGGAAGGACTTTAAGAACAAACTTCTCAAGTGTCCTACGCACAACATACCCAAGGATGATCAGGTACAAGCATTTTATGAGGGTTTAAATGACACTAATAAAGCAATTGTAGATTCAGCTTGAAATGGAATGTTGATGAGGAAGAGTGCTGAGGAGGCCATAGAGCTATTTGAAGAACTCAGCGAGAAGTCACAACAATTCTCCACAAGGAGGGGTCTTTCGAAAAAACAGGGAGTATACGAAATTTCTCATAATAATAACATGCAATTAGAAATGGAAACCATGAACAAAAAGATTGATATGCTTGTGAATTCAACATTAGGAGGCATAAAAAGCCAACCAAAAGAAATTTGTGCAATTTGTTTTCATTCTAATCATACAACTAATTCATGTCCCATGTTTTCTTTCGCAGATCAGGAGCACGCAAACTACGTAGAACAGGAAATGTACCCGCCCCAGAACAACCCTTTTTCAAACACGTATAACCCAGGGTGGCAAAATCATCAAGGCAATCAATTCGCACCAGGGCATACGCAGCAATTCCAGGGTGGGAATGGGTATGATAGGCCAGCACAAGAACAGAAGAAGTTGGATTTCGAATCAACCATTCTTCAATTACTCCAACAGCAACAGTAAACAAGCAACCAACAAGGGCAGGCCATTCAGAAATTGGAGATTCAAATTGGTCAAATTGCTAAGGAGTTGAGTGAAAGAAAGGCAGGAGAACTCCCATCACAAACCATACCAAACCCTAGAGGACAAGAACAACTCCAATCTGTGACAACACTAGAGGACGATATTGAGTTTAAAATGTTTGATGCACCACACGATGATCAGGAAATTTTTGACCAAACATTTCAGGAACATGGTGTTGATCCATCACAAGCAACAATTACACACCCTCTAATACTATCTCAAGTTGAACAGGAATATGATGATTGGAGGATTGTAGAGACAGTACATTATCTTGGAAATCCAAAATCATATTCAGGTAAGTTTGCACCTGTGTTTGAAAATCTTGTGTCTAACAAAACTTTTGTTTCTTCTTTTACTAGGACACCAGATGAGGAGCTGAAGCCACTACATGAATACTTGAAGTATGAATATTTGGGAGAAAACCAGACATTACCTGTGACAGTTGCTAACTTAAGGATGCAGGAAGAAGAGAAGCTGCAGGGAGTCTTGCAAGAACACAAGGGTGCATTAAGGTGGACCATTGCTGATAGGCTTATGTCAAGATGGTACGGTCCATAAATTGTTGCAAAGGTTTCCCCCACATGGAGCGTTGGCGAAAAATCAAACGTTCAAGGTGAATGGGCATAGGGGGAAACCTTATAGTAAGATGAGTTTTAAGCCGCGAACCATTCAATACATTGCATAAACTCATCAAGTCTAGTTGAAGACAGAAAACACAGCGCTTATTGGGAGGCAACCCAATTTTTCAGGGGAGTACTTACACTCTTTTCCTTTATTCATTTCTTTAGTTATTCCTGTATTTCTTTATTTTATTTTTCCTTCAAACTGGGTGGTAACACATGCCTATTTTAAGTTTTTGCGCGAACATTGAGGACAATGTTCCATCTAAGTTTGGGGGGTATTAGTGAGTTACATTTGGAGTCTTTCGATTTTTTTTTAGGATAAACAATTTCTTATAAAGTAAGAGTAAGTATACTTATTTACTTTAGGATTGTTGAGTTCATAATTCCTTACAAAATTGTATGGGAGATGCGATTATACATAAAAACAAATGTGATGCTTTTTCTGGTGATTATTCCCCGTGATCTAGTCCTAAACTGAGTTTAAGTAAATAGAGTGATAACGAAAAAATAATAATAATAATAATAATAATAATAATAATAATAAAAATTGAATAAAGTCAATCTACTCCAATGTTTTGAGTTGCTTAGTAACTAGGGGTATTCATCACAAATGTTTACGTTTACGTCAAACGACAACTTGAAATATGAGTATGCAAAGCACTTTTAAGTTTCTGACTTGTTGAGTAACCGAGTGGATTCATCACAAATGTTTTGCATTCGCGTCAAAAGGCAAGTGACGACTTAAAGAAGAGAGTTTTATTAAAAAAAAAAAAAAAAAAAAAAAACTCTAGTTTGCTACTCGGTTTGTAGTAGAGAAAAGAGATAATCATAAATTGGGTAGTTGCATACTATAACTATAATTAATTGCATGGCAAGTGTGGTTGAGTTTGGAGTTATGAACAGACAATTGCACTAGAGAAAGTGGGTATACTTGTTTTTACTTTACTTGCAAATTGTTTATAATTTTGATTGCAAAATTTTGATGCTTGCACAATGAGACATTTTCTCGGAATGATGGGTTGAGTACTATTATTTTCTCCTTGTTCATGATTTCACTTTTTGCTTGAGGACAAGGAAAAGCTAAGTTTGGCGGTATTTGATGGACTCAATAATAGTCACATTTAGGAGCAATAATCTTAGTGCAATTAGACATTTAAAAGCTCTATATGTGATATTTAACTCTTATTTTCTCTTTTCCATAGGAAACAACCAAAAACAGCAAAACAAAGCAAATCCCAGACTAAACACAGACTGAGAGGATGATACACAGAATACTGCAGACATCAGTCGACTGGTTCCCCCAACACAGGCGACTGGACAGAGGAGTTGATTTTCCACAGCTGCTCATGACAGTCGACTGAGCTGATCAATTGTAAAATCTTCAGATGTCTCGGCACAGTCGACTGGTTACACGACAAGTCGACTGGCACTCGGCGGAGTCAATAGATAAAGAACAGCGAAGATTCATCCTCAGCCAAATCCGAATAAAAGGAAAGTCATCCAAACCCAGGTCGTCTGCATATAACAACTCGTCATGAATTAAGAAGGTGGACCCAGTCTTATGCGTTAAAAGATAAGAAATCAGGAACTTTGCAAATAAGGAAGGAAAGAAGAAAAGAGAAAGAAATAAAACGCCGATCAAATAAAGAAGGAAAGAGGAGGACTTTCCTGAAAAAGTGGCAAACCTTAATTCTCTAGCCGTGTTCTATAAATATCAACCAAGAGGCATTGAGAAAGGGGGACGACAGAGAGAGGCCGGATCCATCAACAGACAGCCGTCGACAGCAAGCATCAAGAAGGAGAACAAGTCGACTGCTGATTAGGGCTCAATTTCCACATCATACAAATCAGTGTTCTTCTGTTCTTCCTTTGAGTCTTATTTTTATTGTAGTCATGAACTCTATTTTATCAATCAATAAAAGTTTTATTATGTGGAACTAACTTTCATAGTTGGGTTGATTAAAACCGTAGTTATGTAATGCCTATATTCTTCTGAATACTACTCTATTACTTATTGATTAAACCTGAGTGAATTGGAATAGATTTATAATAATCAAACTTGTTTAGAATTCTAAGGGCAGTCGACTGAGGTGACAGCAAGTCGACTGATGTACAGAATCTGAGATTATCAAGTTTGTGCAGTATAGATCTGAATCTGTTATATGAGCATATTGAGACGACCCGTATCTCGTGCTCATATCTTGTAACAAGAGAATCTTTAGGGGTTCTTGGTTTAATCAACTTGAAGGATCTAGATCTGATACCAATTTCTAGAACTTCAAGTGTTTGTTCGTTTCCATTGTTCTTATGTTTTCTTTAAGTGCAACTTAGTAGATACCATGCTAAATACTTAAGGAAAGAAACGAATTAGAGTAGATACCATGCCTGATTCTTGGCTTGGGGAAACATTACTTTAAGGAGTAGATACCATGCCCTTAAAGGAACAAACATGAGCAATTGGAGTAGTATACAACTTAGCATTACTGACTATAGGTGGAAATCAATGCCCAACTACTTTAATAGACATTCGTGACTCAAATTGTGATGCTATTTAATTTAGATTTTTATCCTTTCATTTTCTTAGATTTTTAGATCAACACTTTAATATTCTATTTTCTATTTTATTGGTTAGTAAGTTAATTTCTACAATCTCTGTGGGATCGACCCTTGCTTTTCACTACGCTTCTATAAACGATTCATACACTTGCGAGGTTTTAATTTGTGTCTACTTTATCTATTTATTTAGATCATCTAGATTTCACAACAATTTGCACTCCCCCTCCCTACGCGCGCGAGAGAGAGCCTCTCTTCTAGCTATCTTACAATGATTAGAAGGAGGTTACTATATATCGTCTTCTATTTCCTTTGATTTTTCCGATGTGGGACTATGTTCCCTCAACCCTTTTTCAAGAATGAAAACTTCTCACTTTGAGAGACAATTTCTCATTCACCCCTTAACCGTTTTTAACAAATTAATATATGATTTTGATCTACTCACGAAGGAGAACACAAATCAGTCAAGATCTCTCAATAATTCATTGAGGATCTTACTCAAAAAATTGCTAAAAAACTGGTTCGTAAAATGGTGTATAAATTACCTATTTTCTAACAGAATGTTCATGGTTGTTAAGAGGTATCCGTGTATGATAAGGATTCAGTTTTAGGATAAAGGATTCTTTTCTTCCTTTTTTCCGCTCGTTTTTGTAATTAAAGATAGGGATGGAAACCTGGGTTGGATTGTAATATATTTATGTGAAGATATCTGTTACATATATGCTCATAATTGAAGGGATAAAATAAGCTGTGGTTATTTGTTCATTAAACATTTCTGTTTGTATTTGCCATTTTCTTATGGATCTAAATTTCCCCTTTTTCCTCATATTAAAGTGTAAAAGCCTTAAGCTCTAAAATGGTAATACATTCTTGAATTGACTTGAATAATCTTGATATAAAAATTAGAGGATGACTACACATACATGGGTTTTTACCCCAAACATACATTATAAATGAATTAGGGCTCACTTCTCACTAAAAGACAATGTTAAAACATGTTAAAACATTGTCTTTTAGTGAGAAGTGGGCCCTAATGCATTTATAATGTATGTTTGGGGATAAAAATCCATGTATGTCTAGCATGTTGCTAAAAATTATCATCAGGTGGCAGCAACCAAACAGTTGTGATTCCAATAAAATAATGTAAAAGACTTCTGCCCAATCTATATTTTCATCACCAATGCTAATTCTTCTCAATAAGTCAGCTTAAGAAAGAAGTTTCTGTAACAAAATTTGTATAACTTTATGGCATGAACAAAAACTCTCGGACAGTTTAACTGAACAAAGGTCACATTCATTCTCCAATAAGGCAAATCTTCCCAAAATACTAATCGATAAACAAGACAGGAAACCACAAAGATTGATAATGATCTAACCTGTAATCAACATCCACCCATGTCTGAGAGTAATATTGTACACTACATAGTCCATAATAGCATCAACTAAAACATTTTCTTAATAATATAAGCATAGAGCTCATTCTGGAAACAAGTTACAATAACTTGGTAGTTGCAGGCTTGCGGCCAAGCTTTGTTAAAAAAAAAAATAGTCTGTCGAGATGAACCAATTTGTCCTTGAATTCTACCACTTAGGGTCTGTTTGGTTGGAGGGGAATGGAGGGAAGGGGAGGGGAGGGGGGATTTTTAAAAACATTTCTTGTTTGGTTTATTTTTTAGGAGGGGGGGGGGGGGGGGGGGGGGGGAGGGAGGGGAGGGGAATGGAGGGGTGCAAAATCCCTTCTAAGACAATTTTGGCTCCCCTCCAATATTGGGGGGATTTGGAGGGAAGAGAAAGTATATCCAATTTTTTTAAATGATTGTACTAAATTGCCCCTTTTTTTTTATCTAAATCCCTAAGATATCTCTTTCTAAAATAAAAAATAAAATCCCGACTCTCTCTCTTTCTAAGATGGTTAGATTGCAAGTAAGTTAAGCTTGTGACATTTATTAGTCTCTGTAACATGGTTTAGATATCTAACATTTTTTTTAGATTGAAAAACCATTTTCATTTCTTGCTCAATGTTCACATATCTAAATGATATTGATCAGAGGCACTCTCAGAGTTATTTTTGTCATCTTTTCCTTCCAATATGAATGAGATATTTTTTTAAAACATCTAATCAGTATTTAATTTTAATTTTATGTTGTGCCAACCCTTTATTCATTTTTACTATAAAGGGCTTCACATTTTTTCCCCTCTATTCATCAACTTCATGGATTATTTTTTAGGTAATAATTGGTTGAGTTCCAAAGGCTTGAGAATTTGGACTAAAATTTTGTAGCATGGTATTCATTATTTTGTTTATTGATCTTCATTACTAAAATTTTGTAGAATTTGGACTAATTATTTATTGGTCTTCATTATTTTGTTTATATTACCAAATTAGAATTAGAAACAATAATACATAGGCTCTCCTAAAATGTAAAATGGTAAAAAAAATAATTTAGTTATAAAATATCTTCCCTCCCCTTGTGAACCAAACAAGAAGAGAATTATTTTCTCTCCCCTCCACTCTTTTGAACCAAATAAAATATTGATTAAAATCCCCTCCCCTCCCATCCCCTCCCCTGCCCTCCTTCGAACCAAACAGACCCTTAAAAACAAGTAGTAAGAGCATCCACAATCGTTTTCTATATCTGCCATTTTTCCATATTATAGCAAACGATGCGCTGCAATCGTTTCTCATTTTGCCATTTTTTGGCAAACGTTCTATTCTCATTTCTCAAATATGAGAAACGAAATGAACTTTCTCAAATTATAAAGGACGAGGTATGATACCCCGTCTCTCCGAATTAATAATTTTTTAATCGATTCAGACGGAAGATCATATCCCGTCTCAATAATTTTTAATTTTTTTTTAAAAATAGGTCGGACGGGGATACATACCCCAGACAGGGGTATGATACCCCGTCTCTACCCATAAAAAATTAATTTTTTTTTAAAAGCCTTCAGACGGGGAATGATACCCCGGCCGGGGTTTCAAACCCCGTCCCTCACAATTTGCTAATTTTTTTTTTTAATTTCCCCTCAGACGGGGATAGATAACCCGTCCGGGGTATCATTCCCCATCCGGGAGATTGAAATTATTATTATTAGTATTATTATTTTGGTTTTTTTTTCCTAATTTGCCCTCCAACGATTCTCTTCAACGGCTCTTCGTTCTCTTCAACGCCTCTTTTTTCGTATCTCAACGGCTATTAATTTTACAACGTCTATCAAAAAAACAGTATAAATAACACTCGGGGGTGTAAAAAAATTAACAGCAAAAATCATAACCAACCAAACTAGCCATCCTACTTCACACCGAGAGCTAATCCTGAGAAAAAATTTCTTGCAACAATGGCAGCTCCAACCAGAGGATCAAGAGGGAGAGCGTATACAACAAGTGAAGATGTTATTCTTTCACAGAGTTGGATAGCAACTAGTCAAGATCCAACAGTTGGTGTGGACCAATCGGGTAGCCAATTTTGGGATCGTATATTCAACACCTTCAAAGCAATTTTAGGCAGTCCGACGGATCAAACGTCGGCATCGCTTAGTAGTAGATTTCACGTTATTTCCAAAGATGTGTCACTATTTGCTGCTAAATTGGCGAGTGTTACAAACAGAGCAGTGAGCGGAACTACGGAGGCTGACAAGGTATATTTATTTGAATCTTAAAATTATTGTTTTTTGAATACATTGTTATTAGAGTTTTTAAATGAGTGTTGTTTTGTTTTACAATTTTTCTAGATACGGGAAGCAAGAACGGAATACATGCAATCTACTGGAAAAGCTTTCCGATTTGAAGAATGTTATCAATTACTAAAAGATTTACCCAAATTTTCTCTACGTACGACTACTGTCTTCGAGTATGGCATTGGAACACAATCACCTGATGTTATTAGCAGTCAACATACGCTTCTAAATGTTGACTCTCCCAACTCTGACGTAGCGGCAGGAGGTGAATCGTCTACACCACTGTCCCGGCCACCCGGGCACAAAGCAGAAAAAAGGAAAGCAAAAAAATAAACCCGATGGTACTGACGAGGCTATGCTTGAAGAGACGAGAAGATTTAACTCCTGCTATATTGAGACACAAGGACGTAGATTAGAAGCGACGCAAATGAAACTTGCTTTGAAAAAGAAAGACCAGGATATGAAAGAGCAAGCCGAGGAAGATCGAATAATGGGGTTAGATCTGACAAAATATCCTGATGAGCAACGTTATTATTTTATTTGTAGACAACGTCAAATCATGGAAAAAAGAGGTTTCATTAGGGATTAAAATGTAAGGCAATTTATTTCTGTAAGAGTTTTAAGAAGTGAACAATTTGTATCGTCAATTTTACATTAATTCCTATTTCATAATTTACTATCGACGTATTAAGTTTTAATTTTTCCATCATTATATGAAATATAACTTTTACATTAATTTTTCCACTACCAGCATGCAATTCAGAACAGTATGAAATATAATCTTTCCATCATGCAAAGTACGAAATAATAAATTTCAAAGGACATTGAAGTTAGTACCACATTGGAGAAAACATAAAAAGAGACCATTCATAATAAGAAAAATTACAAATCTAAATAAACAATTCAGAAAGTATTACATTTTATCAATCGGCTTCCCCAAATTCGTTCCAAATATGGTCAACCAAATCTTGTTGAAGCATATAATGGCACTGTCGATCATGTAAAACAACGCTCCGTGCAAAACGAGCTGTCTGTTCTGTTGGAGAAGTTATATTAGGTGTTACGAATGTAGTTAATAAATTTTGTTCGTAGTCATAATCATGTATACCTTCGTCTCTTTCAACCTTCACAATCATATTATGTAAAATAATACAAGTCTTCATTATATAAGACAGACTATCTGCATCCCACATTCGAGCTGGCCCTTTTACGATCGCAAACCTAGCCTGTAAAACTCCGAATGCTCGTTCAACGTCTTTACGTGCACCTTCTTGCATTTGAGCAAATTTTTTCTTTTTTTGTGTCTCAGGTGCAGTGTAGGTTTTGACTATAGTAGCCAACGGTGGGTAGATTCCATCCGCCAAATAGTACCCCATGGAATATTGATGATTGTTTATAACATAATTAGCAGGAGGTGCACAACCATTAAGAATATCATTAAATAATGTTGATCGGTTAAGTACGTTCAAATCATTATTGCTTCCCGGCATGCCAAAAAATGAATGCCAAAACCAAAGATCATAGGACGCAACTGCTTCAAGTATAATTGTTGGTTCATGGACATGACCTGTATACTGACCATGCCAAGCTGCAGGGCAATTTTTCCAAACCCAGTGCATGCAATCTACACTACCCAACATACCCGGGAATCCACGACTTTTATTCTCTTCGAGGAGTCTGTTTACATCATCTGCGTTGGGTTTTCTTGTATATTGCGGACCAAAAATATTAACAATTGCTAAACAAAATCTACGTACCGTGTTGAGTACCGTAGTTTCCCCGATTCTGACATATTCGTCGACTGCATCAGCAGAAGATCCATACGCTAAATACCGCATTGCAGCTGTTAATTTCTGTATTGGTGACAAGCTAGGGGCGTTTGTAGCATCTACTTGTTGTTGAAAAAACTGATCATAACCAACACATGCTTCCAGTATCCTCATGAAAAGAGGCTGACGCATTCGAAATCGCCGTCGAAAAATAGAATCGGGGTAAATAGAGTTGTCGCAAAAATAATCCCGCATCAACCGGTTATGGCTTTCAACTCTCTCGCGGCGAATATAACGGCGATGCAAATCTCGTTGTGAAGCGAGATTACCCAAAGCTCTTTGCTGCATGCGCCTGTTGAACATGATTGCCACATCGTCTTCTTCATCCCATTCATCGGAGGAGTCAGTGGACGTTGAAGAAGAAGAGAATTGAGACATTTTTGAGATGATAAGAATATGTTGAAGGAGTAGAGTTGTAGGGAATGATGGTTTGTTCGTAGTTCAAAGATTGGAGTTTGTTAAATAGAGAAGAAAGTGGTACCCCTTCACGTGAAAATGTACCCCATACAACATAATTTTCAACAAAGTTGTACCCCTTCACGTGAAGAAATGGTGTATCAATAGTGAAAAAGAGACATGGAATCTATAGTCTAGGTTGGCGTGCATTGACCATTCTTCTCCACTTCATTAACATTAATTACCAAATTAATTTTAAGATAACATGACATTTTTCGAAGACACCCATACAACATAATTTAAAGATAACACAAACTAATAATTTTATTTCTAATCATTTTGTGTGTTTGGCACAAATGAAGGAGTTCGCGTGGATTCCTTCGAACCATCTGTCTGCCGCGATGTGGAAGGGCGATGCCTCGATATCGATCGCCTTCCTGATGTTGCTATCGGTGGAACTGATTCTCGTAGCACCATTTTGTCAATAATAAATTTTCGTAGTAGACAATTATTTCTCGACAGTTCCTGACATTGTCTGTACAGCTCCTCCTACAAATAAAGTAGAAATATATGATTAAACAAAATTTTCATAAACCAGCTGCAGATTTTAAAAATTGACTCATATTCTTACGTATGATTGATCGCCGCGTAGTTGAAACTCAAAAGTATCCTGACTAAGATTTTCTGTTATTGTATCGCCCGTGAATATGGGTGCTTCAACTAAGGGCTGACCAAACAAGGCTGGTCTGTCAAGCACCGGTGGTGCTATATATTGTGTGGGCATATAATAAGGAGGTGCTGGATATGGCAAATGGGTTGATGGATCGCTGCAACCAGCTGCTCCTATGAAATCAACGTTCGCACCATGCGACAGTTTAGGCATAATAGGACCAATTGAAACCTTCGCCCAATACTGATCATATACCCTTTGTGGAACTAGAGTGACTAGTCTAGAAGCATCAATCGGCATGCAGAACTCATGTGGATTCATTCTAGACATGGTCTTAGGAGGATTTGATGGGATAGCAATAATGCCACTTACTTGCCGGTAACATCGGTCACCGAGGTACCAGACACCCTGTATTCAAACTATTATTAGCGTAAAAAAAAATAAGTTAAGTAAGTATTAATTGAATAACTGTATATATTAATACCTGACTATCGTGACTGAAGATACAGCGGTTGCGGGATAAGTGTGTCGCACATTGAACATCATACTCGTTCTCATATTTGGTTCCATCATAGGGTTGCCATATAATAGATGCTGATGATCTCATCTCTAGCTGACTGCGGGCCATTTGTATATTGTAACGTATCAGATCACTACTTGTATCATCCAAATTACTGCGATTTCAACGTGATATTTTTTGTCGGATATCCGCATTTTGCAAATGGACTGCAAAGTTTACGTCTCGCTTACACATTGGTGTACAAATGCTTGTGTATTCATATGCCCAGTACTGAAACAAACACATATAATAATATGTGACAGATTAAAAATTAGAACATTATTATTTTCAATTTTAAATATTGTAACAAAATAAAGAACATTAATTATTAAGATTACCTCTAGTACTTGCCACGGGCCGTTAAATGATTTCAATTTAAGTCGGCTACAAGCATCCAAAGACATATATAGCAATCCCAAAGATGGACTACCCCAATCATACGTACCAACAACATTCACATCTTCAAATGCAGTAAGTAAACCACATCTCAATACACCGGACGCATTGGGTAGAAGAAACTCACCCTCAAAATACATGAAGAAAGCTCTGGCAACTTTCACTGCCACTGCAGGATCGGCTATAGCTACATCTATCCAATCTTTCACAAAATACGTTTTTAGAAAAGAGATACGTATACCGTGAGATTTCCAATCTTCCGGTGTAATTTCTGGAAAGAAACTAGACTGGACAACCTCAAAAGGATATGCATCGTCGTTACATGGCGGGAACGGACCGATTCCAATAGATAAACCCGTTAGCATCGCCCAGTCTAACGGGGTAAATCCCAACTCACCGGCAGGAAGGCAAAAAGTGTGGGTCGTGTCCCACCATCTCTCAACCAAAGCCTCAACAAGACGCGTAGACGACTTCTCTGTATCAATAGTAAAAATAGGGGACCAACCCGCATTGTCGATGAGATGCTCTATTAAAGAAACATTGCAAAGTACCTTGTAGGCTTTAATAGGTCCCTTCCAATTGCCTCTGAAATTAACAAATCCACCTATAGGTTCATTCGTAATCACTTTGCAAATGTGCCGTCCATCATCGAAAACTTTTACCCATTGTGATGGATCGCTGGCATTGATAGGCGCAGTTGTTTCTTCTTCGTTCCTGTTTTGTGCTTGTGCGGACTGTGTTGATGCGGAACCAATGTCTGGATGCTTTGATTTCACCTTTCCAATAAATCGCTTGATTGAAGAAGACATAATAAATTTTATGTATCTTGATTACAATAAGTATTAAGAAATTTGAAGAGGAGATTATAATAGTCGAGAGCAAGCAAGCTATTTTTTTTTTCCAGAAGAATGCCGAGAGCAATGCTTCATGCATTCAATCCATAGTCAAATTTTATAGTGTTCTTCTTCTTGAAAGCCATGGGGGTATTATGGTCTTCTCACACCAAAAGTAGGAACAAAATCATCAACTTCACACCCACGTCAAGAATTAATTCACCCACGCCAAGAAATAAAGCTTCCTTTCGGCCGAATTTTATGTATGGGGTATGATACCCCGTCTGAAGTTTTGGACCATTTTTTTTTTTTTTTTTTTGGAGAGACGGGGAATGATTCCCCGTCCTACACCTTTTTAAAATTAAAAAAGAGGGACGGGAGATCATATCCCGTCTCTAAAGAATATGAGAAAAATATAGCAAAGCACGACTGCACGATACGCTCACAATTGCTATTACAGTAGCTGCCATTTTATAAGAAATGAGAAAAACGATTGTGGATGATCTAAGGGATTGAGTGCACAAATACAACCAAAGCGAATAACATTGCCTCGTTACATGATAACAACATGAATCAGAAATGATTCATTTATATGCAAAATAAAAGATTACTTCATAGTAAGGAAAGGAGAACACAAATACACTCCAAAACTTCGACAAGGGACTATCACAAACATGAAAAGAAGTTGAAGTATCAAAGTGAGAATTTACTTCCTCCAAATCTTCAGAACAAAAAATTAGAATAAGCAGTCCATTATAATCCCTTATCCTTAGCAGATGCACAAATAAGCTATGTGGCATCCGATTCATTGGAAACATATTCATCGAACAGCTTGGCTTTCTCTCGCAAGTTCGCAATCATCTCCTCAGCAACTTGGTTAATCGCTCTCGGCAAGTACTTCTCCAAATTATCAAACCACTCCTAGAATCCAAAATTTCATCTTTCTTCAAAACCATAGAATCCAAGATCTTGCCTTTCTTCGAATCCCTCAATCCTCGGCCTCGATCCACCCCTATTCTTAACCCCAGAACCCTCAGTGCGAATCTTGATGGAAATCAAGGTGTGGTTTCGCCGACCTTGAAGATGTCATCATGGGAGAGGGGGGTGTCAGGGAACAGCGTCCAACCTTGAGTTCGCCGGAGTAAGCTTGTGAGTTCATCAGAGTAATGGGTTCAAGATTGCTGATGGAGTTGTTCTTGTTTGTTTTGTTTGTTCTTGTTATGAGTTGTAAATAGCTGTAGGTGAAAGATTGCACGTGCTAAGCGCACATTTCCTTTTTCATATGAATTGTTGGCGGGAAGAGAGAGGGGGAACTTTGTAAACGTGCTGTGCACGTGTTGGCTGTAACTGTCTATAAAAGACAGCGGATTGTAATCTGGAAGTATCATGAATGAAATTTCCCTAATCTTTCTCCTCAGATCCCCTTCTTCTTCAATATCTTCTTCTTCTTCTCCAATCTCAGATCTCTTCTCAATCCCTCTCAATCCCTAACCCCCTTCTTCTCCATTAATGGCAAGATCTGTAGCTGGTCGAATCTAAATCCCTGACAAGTGGTATCAGAGCCGTCGATTCTCCCGCCATTCTCATCGACGACGAAGATCCAAGCAATGTCGATCAAAATGGAAGGAAAGTTTGAGGCAGCGTTGTCTAGAATAGATGCGATAATATTGAAGTTACGGCAGCCCTATTCCCAACCGCTCAATGTTCCTTGGTACCCGACCGGTCATCCTCAAATTCCGATCAAGGAGGTAACTAACCCTAATCTCATCTCTACTAGTTTGAAAGGAACTCCAGTTAAGCTGAAGTTTCCAAAGTTTCCCGTTTTTAAAGAAGGTGATCCAAGGGAATGGATTTGTGAAATAGAGAAATGTTTCAATTTTTATGAAATCCCTGGCGTTCATGAGATTTCCGAGTCCCAAAAATTGAACTGTGCTACGCTACATCTAAGAGGGAGAGCATCACAATGGTTCCATAGCGACATCAAACCACGAATCCATGAAATTTCTTGGTCCCTGTTCTTAGAGGAATTGATAGATCAATTTGACTCTACTGAGTTGGAAGATTCTAACAAATCAGTTGTTGTAGATGAAGTGAAGGTGAATGAGGTGGTTTCTTGTGGAAAGAATAAAGAGGGAGTTGTTGTAAACGGTGAAGATTTATTGAGTTTTGAAGTTAAAGTAAAGAGTGTTGAGAAGAATGGTGATGAGACATCCAAGGTGTTTGTTGAAATGCATAAACCAGAAAAGGAGGAGAAGCTTATGATTGAAGCTTCCACAATCTTCACTTCAATTCATAATCATCAACTAAATGTTTGTGGTAATGTCTCAAAGGCATTTGTCCCTTATCTTGAGCCCCGATTGAGTTTTCAACGAAATGTCGAAAGGGCGGAGTTTGAATCTCTCAAGTGTGTAGTTGGCAGAGACAAGATAGTGCTCGATGGATGGCCCCCACCTATATGTAAAAATGTTGCTGGGGTGTTCTTGTTGCATGGGGAGTCTCAAAGGGATTTTGTTGCTGATAGGGTTCTTCGATTGCTTTGTAGAGGGAAGGGTGAAAACAGAACAGTCAGAACAAGCTGGCTGTCCGTTAGTCAAGGAAATGCTGAGGACACTTTGAAATTGGTAACTGGTGCAGTTACATTGAAGGATCAGATGACTATCCAAATGCATACTAGAATTCAGATAAGTATGATGTTGATAGTCATTCTCTTAGTGAAGAGGATTTTCCTGGTGAGCAAGAAATGCAGAAGGAAGAAGAACTGATGTTGAAATCACTTAATGGTACAGTCAGGGGTCTGTACAGAATGGGAGCTGTGTTCAGTCATTTAACAGTCAACCGAAGAGTTAAAAATGCACTTGTTTCTGTTTACAGTACTCATGGTTCAATGGAAAATGCTGAAAGAGTTTTTGGGTCAATCCAAAACAGAGATGTGATATCATGGAGCTCAATGGTGGTAGGCTATAGTCAGAACCAATGCTTGATAGAAGCCATCAAAACTTATATGGAAATGGTTAGAGCCGAGATAGAGCCAAATCCTATCACAATAACCAGTGTCCTTTCAGCTTGTGCTGGTGTTTCTGGACTGAGCTCAGGTAAGGAACTGCACTCGTGGGCAATAAAGAACTCAGTTGATGTCAATTCACATGTGGGCAGTGCTCTAATAGACATGTATGCAAAATGTGGTAGGATCAACTCTTTAGGTCAGTCAGAGGACATAGTTCTTGTTCTTCTGGTAGCATTCTGGCCACTACTGGAGAAACTCTTTTGGTCTCCTCATAGGAAGAGTGGTACTTTATCTTCAGCTGCTTGTCGGGCTCTCTCTCAAGCTGTTCATTCCTCTGGTCAACACTTTTAGTACTGTTGCCAAAACCACTTGATTGCTTGTCTGCAAATTTTTTGCTATTTGAGAACCAGGAGTGTTACATGAGAACAGCTGCGGTCATCATTGAGGAATTTGGCCACATAGAAGAGTATGGTCCCTTATGCATTAGTACATTGGAGAGATTCACCTCGGCTGCACCAGTGGCTGCTCTTAATTCGTCTTACTTATGTGATCAAGAACCTGATCTAGTGGAAGCATACACTAGTTTTACATCCACTTTTGTTCGTTATTGCCCTAAGAAGGTAGTAGCTGCATCTGCTTCATTACTTGAGTCATCCTTTCAAAAGGCTGCTTTTTGCTGTACTGCCATGCATCGTGGAGCTGCACTGGCAGCAATGTCTTACCTCTCATGTTTTCTAGATGTTAGCCTCATCTCCTTATTGGAATCTTTGGCTTTTGTACCTGAGACATCACTAGGTTCAGTAGCAATTCAAGTTTTTTCTCGCAGTGGTGAAAGACTTGTTTCCAATATTGTATATGCCCTACTGGGTGTCTCCGCAATGTCAAGGGTGCACAAGTCTGTGACAATCTTACAGCAGTTAGCAGCTATGTGTAGTCTTTCAGAAAGAACCACCTGGAAAGCAATTCTTTGTTGAGATTCTCTTTGTAGATGGCTACAATCAACAGTGCAAGCTCTTCCTTCAGAATATCTAAAGCAAGGTGAAGCAGAGACTATTGTCCCTACTTGGTTGAAGGCCCTTGCTAATGCTGCTTCTGATTATCTTGGGAACAAGACCTCTGACATGAGTAGAGGAAGCAGCAATCATGGGCATATGCAATGGGAGGATTTGATGCTGGGAGGAATTTCCTGAGTGTGAGCTTGGGGACAAGCTCATTTTTAAGGGGGGTGGAGTTGTCAGGGAACAGCGTCCAACCTTGAGTTCGCCGGAGTAAGCTTGTGAGTTCATCAGAGTAATGGGTTCAAGATTGCTGATGGAGTTGTTCTTGTTTGTTTTGTTTGTTCTTGTTATGAGTTGTAAATAGCTGTAGGTGAAAGATTGCACGTGCTAAGCGCACATTTCCTTTTTCATATGAATTGTTGGCGGGAAGAGAGAGGGGAACTTTGTAAACGTGCTGTGCACGTGTTGGCTGTAACTGTCTATAAAAGACAGCGGATTGTAATCTGGAAGTATCATGAATGAAATTTCCCTAATCTTTCTCCTCAGATCCCCTTCTTCTTCAATATCTTCTTCTTCTTCTCCAATCTCAGATCTCTTCTCAATCCCTCTCAATCCCTAACCCCCTTCTTCTCCATTAATGGCGAGATCTGTAGCTGGTCGGAATCCAAATCCCTGACAGGGGAAAGGGTCGGAAGATGGGATTTGAAAGTTGTTAACGGAGGTGCCGAGATCGGTGGCGGTCCATTTGGAGATGGAGTGGGTGAAGGCTATGGTGAGGTTTTTCTGGGAGATGTCGGGGTTTTCGGATTTAGGGGCTAATTCGGGGTGCGATAAAAGAGAGATGGGCGAGGGTTCGATTTGGAGGAAGGGATTTCAATTTCGGTTGTGTTCGATTTGGATTAGGGTTTCGATTTCTTCGGGTTCGGGAAATGCGATGAGGAGTTGGGATTTGGGAAGGAGATGAGGGAGAGAGAAGGAGAGGGGTAGCGAACTGTGAGAGCAGGGGAAATGTCACAAATACCCCTCCTTGTAAGTGAGAGAGGGATGCTTTTGTGAGCCCTTTGATCATGATCACGATGCAGATCGGATGGCTGACGAGGAGTGCACACAGCAATGCACGCCAGATTAATGCACAACTGAAGGGTCCTCTCTTTCTCTCTATACATACTAGTAGTTAACACGTGCGATGCACGTTTTAATCAATATCTAGTATAATATAGTACGTGTTAATAAATACATATTTTTAAAAATAATATAAAAAATATAATGAGAGAGTTTGAGTTATACGTGTAATGGACGTAAATTGGTAGATTTAAATAAAGTGTATAATGAAGAATTTGAGTTGCACGTGTGATATGGGTCGGATGACGCGGCCCCTCCTGGGCCACAGGATCCCCTAATGAAGCGTGCACCGCCGGATCATCCGGATCCGCCACATCAGCACGAAAACTACCCAGGCCTCTGCCACGTCAGTCTGGAAACCGCCCAGGCCTTCGCCACGTCAGCCCTATACCGCTTGGGCTTCTGCCACGTCAGGCCCACGGGCAACTGGGTCCGGACCTGGCCCCAAACGGGTCCAGACCTGGTTGGCTTCTCCTATAAATACCAAACCCTCTACCCCTTATCCAGGTAATCAATCATTTCCCACTCAAACCCTAGTTATTGTTACTCTCTCTCAATAGCTTACTAAATCATCGGAGGGTATGCCACCGGGACCAACCCCGGTGTTCCTAGACCGTGTGCAGGTACACGAGACCTCGGATCCGAGCCGAATATCCGACCTCCACCTCACTTCCACCTACTTCCTAACCGTTCGCCCACCTGGGGGTCGTCCGCACCGGAGCTTCCTCCACTAATACAAATCAGAAGAACTCACACCTGGTGCATCCACATGTCTTCCAAAAACAAACTGCATCAGGTTGGCACCGTCTGTGGGAAAGTTCCTAGTGCAGATGCCAGCCCGAGCTCAGTCGTCAACGGTACCCCGTTAATCCGAGCTCACATGGTGCCCAAAGCCACGAGAGCTGTTACCTCTGCGTGTCGGCAGTACGTGCCTCCACAGAGCATCGCCGCCGACGCTCATGGATCCAACAACCCGGGGGTCAGTCACGGACACCAACCGGGTGCCTCTCGTTCGGTCCTGCCCGACCTACGGGGGGTAATCCAGAATCGACAGGCAAGCCGGAGTAGGGGAGGAGCCGCTTCCAACTCGGCCCCGAACCATCCCAGACCTTCGTCCCAGAGGCAGGGGCCGGCGGCAGCCGGCTCAACAAAATCGGGCTGAGCGGGCCCCGGTCACCCACTAAGAGTTCCAAGACTTCCGAAAAGAAATCATGGAGGCCATTCGGGGGACCCCCGTCGATGAGAATGTCTGCCGCTCTCACTCCCGTTCGGATGCCGAGGCCAGCGTGTCTCGCGTCCCGACAATCCAGTCGGAGTATGACGATGACATCTTGAAGTGACTTCAAGAAATGGAAGACCACCTCGACCACTTAGGCGACGGCGACCCGAGGCCAGTCCAGGGATACAGGCTTGTCCGACCTCCTTTATCCACCACCATCTTGCAGGCAGAAATACCCCGAAACTTCCGTCCGCCTCAATTCGAGACTTATGATGGTGAGGGTGATCATGCTGATCACATGGAGGGCTTCAAAACCCTCATGATGATTCACAACGCATCGGATCCCCTCATGCGTCGCGCCTTCTCTGCCACCCTCCGGGGTCCAGCTCGGGAATGGTTCTCCCAGCTCACCCCCGGCTCCATCTATTCCTTCGACCAATTGGAGAGCAACTTTCTCGCCCACTTTGTGACCAGCCGACAGGCCAAAAGGACAAGTGCGTCTCTACTTGGCCTCCTGCAGAAGGAAGGGGAATCGCTCCGGGTATTCGTCCGAAGGTTCACCGCTGAGGCGAGGTCTGTCTCCTCCCTCGACCCAGGGGTTGCCTTGGCAACATTCCGGCACAACGTCTGACATGGTCAGCTGAAGGCCTCCCTGGCGAAGAAGCCCGCGATAGATTTCCCCGACCTCCTCAATCGGGTCGAGAAGTACATCCGGACTGAGGAGGCCCTGAATCCAGAGGACTCGAAAGAAACTCTCGCAAAGGGAAAACGCTAGGCCAACAAGGTCGATCCAGCAAAGAAAGTTCCGAGAGACGGGGGTGTCACGAAAATGGTCCCTTCGGTCCCTCGATTCGAGAGGTACACTCCGCTGACACAAAATGTATCAACCATTCTCTTAGAGATCGAAGACAGGGACCTCGTGCAATCCCCCCTGACCAAACAACAAGAAGAAGAAGAGGGATCAACGGTTCTACTGCCGCTTCCACCAAAACAACGGGCACGACACGGACCATTGCCATGCCCTGAAGGACGAGATCGATGCCCTCATCCAACGGGGGTACCTCCGGAATTTCAAATGAGAAGAAGCTCGGGACCAGAGGGATACGAGGAACAGGAGGGCTTCCCCTCCTTTTCGAGCACCCAGACAGCGTCCCGAGCGGGACCAAGAACCTGAAGAGCCAGAGGGTCAGGCCATCTTGCATTGCGTCCACGGAAGGCCCATGGGAGGGAAGTCCAACACTTCCCGCAAGGCGTTCGTCCGGGATGTCAACGCCGTCTAGGGCCCCCTCTCCCCCCAGGTCCAGCAACTCCCTATCTCCTTCTCGGGGGAGGACCTGGAGGGAGTCTAGCTCCCGTACTGTGATGTGCTCGTCATCAGCCTCAGCATGGCAAACTTTGAAGTCCGGCACATCCTCGTTGGCAACGGGAGCTCGATGAACATCCTTTTCCTGGAAGCATTCGAGAACTTGAAGCTCTCCCGAGATAAGCTAAAGCCAGCCGGATACACCTTGCATGGGTTCTCCGGCGTCCCGGTGCCAATAGAGGGGATCGTCACCTTAGACGTCACAGCTGGTATGACCCCACACAGAAGGACCGAGTCAATGGACTTTATGGTTGTAAACGTCAAGGCAGCCAACAACGTCATACTCGTCGTCCCGGGCTCTGCTCCCTTCAGGCGGTTCCCTCGGCCTACCACCAGAAGATGAAGTTCCCCACCAACACCGGTGTCGGGGTCATCCGAGGGAATCAAGAAGCAGCACGATCGTGCTATATGACGGAGATCGGTGGCGGTGTATTCCTCCTTGATGCCATTGATCTACAGCCTAAGAGAACCCAGCCAGAATCGGAGCCGGCGGATGAGTTAAAAGATGTCTCGTTCGAGACAGGGGATGCGTCAAGGTGCTTCCGAGTGAGCTTCTCCCTCGCTCCCAACCTGAAGTCTACCCTGATCGACTGCATTCGCCGCAATGTTGACCTCTTCGCCCGAAAGCCCTCTGACATGCTCGGTATCTCCGAGGATCTCATCATGCACAAACTCAGCATGATTCCCAGTTCGAAGCCCATCATCCAGAAGCGACGTAAGTTTGCCCCGGAGCGACAGCAGGCGGTAAATGTGGAAGTGGACAAACTCTTGTCTGCTCATTTCATACAAGAGGTCAGCTACCCTGAGTGGCTGGCGAATGTTGTGATGGTCAAGAAGGCGAGCGGGAGCTGGATGATCTACATAGACTTCATGGATCTCAATAAGGCGTGCCCCAAAGATTCGTTCCCTCTCAATCGGGCTGAAGAACGCCGGTGCTACCTATCAGAGTCTCGTTAACCGAGTATTCAAGGATCAAATTAGGCACAACATGGAGGTGTACGTCGAAGACATGCTCGTCAAAAGCCAGTAGGGACAGAATCACAACGCCGACCTGGAAGAGGCCTTTGGGGTCTTTCGGTCCCACAACATGAGGCTCAATCCGGCGAAGTGTGCGTTCGACATCTCTTCGAGAAAATTCCTAAGATTCATCATTAGTCAGCGCGGCATCGAGGCGAATCCCGAAAAAAATCCAGGCCATAATAGACATGGCCCCTCCCAAGAACATGAAGGAAGTCCAGAGGCTAACGGGAAGACTGGCGGCCATCGGCCATTTTCTCTCCAAATCCGGAGAGAAGTCCCTTCCATTTTTTAAGGCACTGTGCGGAACCGGAGGATTCAAATGGGGTACTCAGTAGCAAAAGGCATTCGCCCAACTGAAGGAGTACCTCAACAACCCTCCTCTCCTCAGCAAGCCTAAACCAGGTGAGCCGCTCTGGCTTTATCCAACGGCTTCAGAGAGCGTGCTCAGCGCCGTCCTCGTTCGAGAAGAGGAAGGAGTCCATAAGCCTCTATACTATGTAAGCAAGGTTCTGCTCGACGCCGAAACCAGATATTCCAGGATAGAGAAAATAGCATACGCCTTGGTCATGGCCGCGCGGAAGCTCCGTCCATATTTTCAGGCACATTCAGTCCAGGTGCTCACGGACCAACCTCTGAAGGCCGTGCTCTATATGCCCGAGAGCTCGGGATGACTAGTCAAATGATCGATCGAGCTAAGTCAGTACGACATCGGCTATCAACCGAGGACGGCCATCAAAGGGCAGGCCCTCGCTGAGTTCATCACAGAATGCACCATCTCCGAGCACCCACAAGCAAGGAAGCCGACCAGACATGGGAAGTTTACGTCGATGGCTCCTCTTGTGAAGCGGGGAGTGGTGCGGGCATCATTTTGCGGGGTCCAGATGGTTTCTTCCTTCAATACTTCCTCTGCCTCAACTTTCCGGCCTCTAACAACGAGACTGAGTACGAGGGCATGATCACCGGGCTCACTCTGGCTCATCATGCCGGCGCTAGATAGACCAGGGCCTTTAGTGACTCTCGGCTTGTGGTCAACTTGATCACTGGAGAGTACGAGGTCCGTGACGATCGGATGATCTGGTACCTGGCTGTGGTCCAATGGCTATTGACGTCCTTCGATGATTCTGCAGTTTTAAGGATCCCCAGGGAGCAGAACGCCTAGGCCGATGCCCTGTCGAAGTTAGCTTCATCATCCTTTGAAGACCTCGACCGCACCGTCCTGATCGAAGTCCTTCTGATGCCAAGTACGGACTTCCCTGAGGCTCTCTGTGTTGAAGACGGAGCTCCTCCCGACGACTGGACCACTCTTATCAAGAAATTTCTAATCAAGGGAGAGCTCCCCGAAGACCGGGCTGAAGCGAGGCGGGTCAGGGTCCGTTCAGAAAGGTTCGCCGTGATGGACGCAACCCTCTTTAAAAGATCATACACAACAACGAATGGCAGACCCTACCTCCGCTGTCTGATCCCCGATGAAGCAAAGTACGCCCTCAAGGAGCTGCATGAGGGGATCAGCAGATGCCATATGAGAAGTCGCTCGCTCGCGCGAAAGGCTTTGAATCACGGGTACTACTGGCCCACGATGCTGCAAGACGCCCTCGCCCTAGTGAAGAAGTGCGGCCCCTGTCAATGGTTCTCCCCTGTGAAAAGGGCCCCGCAAGCCAACCTCCATTCCATGGCCAGTCTGACCCCCTTTGCGATGTGGGGGATGGATCTGGTAGGCCCATTTCGAAGGCAACAGGCCAACGAAAGGTTCTCATAGTGGCCATCGACTACTTCACGAAGTGGATCGAGGCCGAGCCATTAGCAACGATCACCGAGCAGTAGACCCAACAGTTTTTCTGGAAACACATCGTCTGTCGATTCGGGATCCCACAGGTGCTCATCTCGGACAATGGAACTCAATTTGTGGGTAAGCATTTCCAAAAGTTCTGCGAAGATCTCGGGATCCAGCAGCGCTTCTCCTCATTATGCCATCCCCAGTCAAACGGTCAAGCCGAGAACGCGAACCGCCAAATACTCGACAGCCTCAAGAAACGACTCGATAACTCTTCTAAGGGGTTATGGGTCGATGAGTTGCCGAGCGTTCTCTGGGCCCACCGGACAACAAAAAGAATCCCCATGGGAGAGTCACCATTCAATCTGACCTATGGCACGGAGGTCGTCATTCCCCTAGAAATCGGGATTCCCTCACTCCGGATCCTGGCCTTTGATGAAGTAAGCAACTCTGCACAGCTGAGAGCCGACCTGGACCTCATAGACGAGGTCAGGGAGAAGTCCGCCATTAGAAGGAGCATTTACCAACAGAGGATCGAAAGGTTCTACAACCAAAAGGTGCGTCCCACCGACATCAAACTCGGAGACCTCGTCCTCCGGAAACTAGCTGTATCCAAACCCGACCAAAAGAGAAAACTGGAGCCAAACTGGGAAGGCCCGTACAAGGTATCTGGGGTCATGCGTCCGGGAACGTACCGCCTAACCAACTCATAGGGTAAGGCTGTCAAGAGGCCCTTGAATGCGGAGCACCTTATCAAGTTCCTAGGAGGAGAGGGTTAGCCTCCACCCCATGTAAATTATGAAGAATGTAATCGGCACGTCGTGCCTTGTTTTTTGTAAAGTTCAAATATGTTGTAAATATGCCAGCTTTCTTAAAACAAGTTTGTGGCTTTGTATTGATTCTCATTAAAAAACATGCCTCGAGCTCGGCGCTCGGACAGAATCGCAAGCCAGAAAAGCTTCCCTTACAGGCTTACTGCTGGGCGCTCGGATAGAATCGCGAGCCAGAAAAGTTTCCCTTATAAGCTTACGGCTTGGCGCTCGGATAGAATCGCGAGCCAGAAAATCTTCCCTTACAGGCTTACGGCTCGGCGCTCGGATAGAATCGCGAGCCAAAAAAGCTTTCCTTACAAGCTTACGGCTCGGCGCTCGAATAGAATTGCAAGCCAGAAAAGATTCCCTTACAGGCTTACGGCTCGGCACTCGAATAGAATCACGAGCCAGAAAAGCTTCCCTTACAGGCTTACGGCTAAAAAGCTTCCCTTACAAGCTTACGGCTCGGTGCTCGGATAGAATCGCGAGCCAGAAAAACTTCCCTTACAGGTTTAGCGAGCCAGAAAAACTTCCCTTACAGGTTTACGGCTCGGCGCTCGGATAGAATCGCGAGCCAAAAAAGCTTCCTTTACAAGCTTACGGCACAGTGCTCGGATAGCATCGCGAGCCAGAAAAGCTTCCTTTACAAGCTTATGGCTCGGCGCTCGAATAGCATCGCGAGCTGGAAAAACTTCCCTTACTGTCTTCTTGAGAACAAGCATGGGGGCTCGTCGTCGACCCCGAGCAAGGCCATGGCTTTCTTCAAAGCCACTTGGCCAATACACTCGGTGGCGACCTTCAGTCACGCCCATTGCTGGCTTTCTCCCCGGTGTGGGGGCTCGGCATCTGCCCTAGCATGGGTTGGGCTTCTTCAAGCTTATCAACCCCTGTGCATGGTGGCAACCGCCAGCCACACCAGTACCGTCTTTCTGAGAAAAAGTGTGGGGGCTTGTCGACGACCCCAAGCAAGGCCATGGCTTTCTTCAAAGCCACTCGGCCGATACGCTCGGCGGCGACCTTCAGCCACTACCATTGCTGGCTTTCTCCCCGGTGTGGGGGCTCGGCATCTGCCCCTAGCATGGATTGGGCTTCTTCAAGCTTATCAACCCATGCACACAACCGCCGGCCACGCCCGTACCGTCTTCCTGAGAACAAGTGTGGGGGCTTGTCGTCGACCCCGAGCAAGGCTATGGCTTTCTTCAAAGCCACTCGGCCGATATGCTCGGCAGCGACCTTCAGCCACGCCCATTGCTGGCTTTCTCCCCGGTGTGGGGGCTCGGCATCTGCCCCGGGCATGGGTTGGGCTTCTTCAAGCTTATCAACCCATGCGCACGGCGGCAACCGCCGGCCACGCCCGTACCGTCTTTCTGAGAACAAGTGTGGGGGCTCGTCGTCGACCCCGAGCAAGGCCATGGCTTTCTTCAAAGCCACTCAGCCGATACGCTCGGCGGCGACCTTCAGCCACACCCATTGCTGGCTTTCTCCCGGTGTGGGGGCTCGGCATCTGCCCCGAGCATGGGTTGGGCTTCTTCAAGCTTATCAACCCGTGCGCACGGCGGCAACCGCCGGCCACACCCATACCGTCTTCCTGAGAACAAGTGTGAGGGCTCATCGTCGACCCCGAGCAAGGTCATGGCTTTCTTCAAAGCCGCTTGGCCGATACGCTTAGCGGCGACCTTCAGGCACGCCCATTCCTGGCTTTCTCCCCGGTGGAGGGGGGGGCTCGGCATCTGCCCCTGGCATGGTTTGGGCTTTTTCAAGCCCATCAACCTATGCGCACGGAAGCAACCGCCAGCCACGCTTGCACCATCTTTTTTAAAAAAATCCCAAGTGTGGGGACTCGTCGTCGACCCCGAGCAGGGCCGTGGCTTTCTTCAAAGCCACTCGACCCATACGCTCGGCGATGACCTTCCTCCATGACTACTCCAGCAAAATTTTCATTAAGGTTTAGGGCGCCTGCCTTCGGTAAGTGCCCCGAGCTTCGAGTCGTGTATTGACCCTCCTCTCACCCGCGAGCAACTCGGGGTTTACAGCTTTCAAAGCTAAAACCCCGAATTGTTCGAGGGTGGCTGGGGAGCCACCGACACAAGGCTCGCTCCGACCTTCCGAGCCTCCGAATTCATTGATCAGCCCACCACTCACCAACGAACAACCCGGGGTCTTACGGCCCTCAAGGCCAAAACCCCGAATTGTTCGAAGGTGATTAGTGCACGACCAATCCGGAGTCCTCGGAAAAGTTTTAATTTTGTGGCGCCCACCTTCGACAGGCACCCAAATCGTGTGGCAGATCAGCCAATCTCAGTTCTTGACAACCAACAAGGGGAGTGGGGGTTATATAGCCCCTTGAGAAGCGCAGTTATTGCATTTGGGAACCCCAAATGGCGGAAGGCAAAATGTCGCCATTAATGACTGTCGAAAGGAGCAATGCCACTGCCTATGCGCCTGCTGCACCAGGTCACCTCGGCGGCGACCTCCTGCGTGCTGAGCCTGGCGACAATCCTCACCCAATGAAACTATCAACGTTCGAGAAATCGAATGTTTTTAATAATACTCATCGCGCGCTAGTAATGGCGGCACAAATACAATGAACAGCTTACAACTCACTCACACTCGGCTTAAAACACGAATTCGGCGCTTCCTTCGGGGTTCCTCTCACGCTCGGCCAGCCCGACCAGGGAAGTCACCCCTGCCACCGAGCTTCCCGCATCATCAGGCTGGGCACCCTCCAATAAAAAAGTCGGAGACGGCCCCGGTACCGAATTGCTCGCCTCCTCGATCAAACGCCTAACACCAGCTTCAGCCTGCGGATCTCCAACTCCTTCTCAACAACGGCCTCACGAAGAAAAGACTCTGAAGCCGACCGCCCACTCGAGGCATCCGAGATCGACCAGTTCGTCTCGATTACCCACCAGTCCCGGTCGGCTATGGCTTTCTTCAGGCGAGCGATCTCCAGACCGAGCTCCCTAGACTTGTTCATGAAATAATTCACGGTGGCCATTCGGTCCCGAGCCTGTTTTGGCTGGCGAGCCAGAGACGCCTCCATGGCCTCCTTCCCCGTTTGGACCAGGGATTCCTCGGCGGAAACAGGGTCGGCAACCAAGACCTTGTGCGTCTACCAAAAAGACGAGAGAAAACAACTAGTCACAAAGGAGACTAAAAATTGTGCAAGTTACGAAGCCTAGGCCAAAAAACTATCTTTCATTACTTTAAAAAATTGTGCTACAAAATTGCGGTGGCCAGTCTGCGCGAGGCATGTAAAATCAAAATAGAAAAACCTAATCTATGCTTGAGGGTGGGTGGCACCTCTTCGTCAGCCGCGTCGCCCCCCATCTCCTTACCACCAGGAGTCGGCGGAAGGTCCGACTGCCAGTTATAGTGGAGGTGGTCGACGTTCTGGTCCGGACAAATCCTCCGGAAATGCTCCTTGGCACGGTCGTAGGCCTCGTCCTGCGCCATGATCAGGGCATCTGCCGAGGCGATCTCCATCTGCTCCAAGGCCTTCCACCCCTTCTCCGCTTCTTCCTGGATCTTCTCCTTAAGGCAATCCACGTCCTTCTTATGGTGGTCGAAGATCGAGTTCAGCTGGGCCTCGTGGACGGCTTCCATGCTCTTAGCCTCCTTCAGCTCATCCGTCACCTTGTTCAGTTCGCGGAGATACTTCTCCGCGTTCCTCCTCTCGACGATGATCTCCCTCTCCAAGCACTTCTGAAAGTGCTTTCCGTGAAGCATCGCCTGCCTGAAGCAGAAAAAGTTAGATAAATCCTAGAATCCAAACTCAATGCAAAGCCAGAAACACTCACCGAGATCTGCGCCTGGGACCAGCGCATGAAGGCCTGATCAGACGTCTGCACCGCCAGCGCCATCCGATATCGCTCGGTGGCAATTTTCCTGACCACCTTAATGGCCACGGGACCTTCCACCAGGGAGTCCCCTCCAACGACCGACCAATAGGGAGCGTGCAGCTGCAGCCCCTGTAGCCCCACCATTTGCTCGGCGGTGGGTCAAGGTGAGGGAAGCCTCTGCTCTGGGACCTCGACAGTCCTCTTGCTGCTTGAACTGCCCCCCGCATCTCGAGATGTCCTCGGCGTGTGAGGGTGTTGCCTCTTGGTCCTCTTCACGGGAGATGGCTCCACGGCCGTTGGGGTTAGTCCCTTGCCGGACCTCGCACCCTGAGCGGCCAGCTTTTCCTGCTCTGCCTTCTTCGCCTTCTCCGCCCTTTTCTTGTCGGCGGCATCTAGCAAGGCACACCTATCATCAACCTGCTGAGATGTCATCTCTGCAAAAATAAAAGAAGAGGGGCTAACGTTAACACGAAGGCAGAAAGATACAAAAATTCAGAATGAAAACATACTAGGGTCGGCTGGGCTCAGTCCGGCTCGGGCCAGGTGTATCTTCGTCACTCGAGGCCACGCTATGCTGTGCCCCCCAACAATTTTCTCAACCTTCTTCCACTCCTTCTCCGACAAGTCACTACGCTTCGGAGACTTATGGTTCGGCTTGAAGAAATTCCAGGAGGTTGGAATCCCCCAAGACTTCTCGCTCCGGACTATGAAATGTTTCTTTTTCCACCCTTTGATGGAGTCCGGATGGCTGTGCATCACCTTTTTATGAGGCCTAGGCGAGAAGTAAAATATCACCTCCGCATCGCCTAGCGAACTGATCCCTAAGATGGCGCAGAAGTACGTCAGCCGCAGCTTAACCCCCTTTTCTTGACACTTCAAGATGAAATAGATCAAGTGCTTCCAAGAGTTGGGGCCATACTGTATCGGGCTTAGCTTTGCCCAATTCAAAACCCGTTTAACGAAGGGGTGCAGCGGCAGCCTTAGTCCCGAGATGAAGGCGTCCTCGGGAAAGATACAATAACTCGGCGTGAGGGTTGTAGTTGGGCGAATGCCGGGGCTCAGAATCAAGACTTCGAACTCCCGGGGAATGAAGTAGGCAGCCCTCAAAATGTGAAGGTAGTCCGCCTTTAAGACACATGGAATGCCGTCCATCCGGATCTTCACCCGACTCTCGACGCCCGGTACGGGAGGAAGAGGGTCGACATCTTTGACATCGTCGGGGTACATCCTGATCGACCCCGGATTTTTAAAGGAGACCGGGGGAAATTCGAACCCCGGTCTAGGGGCATATTTGTCCGGAGGAGGGGGCTATCCGGAAGGCTTAACTTTCTCTTCTTCCGATGAGGACGAGCCTTCCTCTCAGGAGACGACATCGACAAAGGCGGCAAAGGCGGCAAAGGCGAAAGATCACCCTTGACCTCGACTGCCCCTCCTACTGTGCCTTCGCCAGCCCATTCCCGATCAGGCTACCCTTCATCTTCATCATCCTCATCATCCTTAACAGCACCCTGTCCCTCGGGATCCTGATCCTCCTCATCATCCTCGACATCCTGATCCTCCTCATCCTCCTCATCATCCTCGACATCCCCCTCTTCCTCTTCCTCCTCCTCGCCCTCATCCACGAGCTCCTTCCCCGGCCTTCGGGATCTCAGCGACGACACAACGAAGATTACATCACCACCGCCGTCCGACCCGGGGTCTGTCAGAACTTCCTCCTTAACCACATATTTGCCCAAGGACGAAGACGTCTCTGACTCTGCCTCCTTCGCAGAACGACCTGATGAGCTTGCCTCGGAGCCAGACTGAGAGCGCAACATTACTAGACAGAAATACTATCCTGAGATATATACCATGCAATCACCGGAAAAGTTGACGACGGCAAGTAAGACCTTGTTCTTAAAAAAAAGGAAAATGCAAGTAAAGAAATGAAGGGAAAAAAGTGGGGAGGGGGGGAGATTTATAGCGGAGAAAGCGACTCCTCGATTTCCGCAATCAGATCTGGCCGTTGGATCTTAATCATAAAGATCTAACGGCTGCTAAGATCTAGAGTTGCTTCGATTCTTGCGCACATGACGTCAGCAGTTGGCACAAAATTACCCTAATGTCCCTAGGTCTTTTCCAACAAACCGGTTTTTTTGACAAGTCAGAGAGCTCGACGCTCGGATCTCATCGCGAGCCCCAAATTCCTCATCTATTTCAACAGAAGGGTCGACGCTCGGATGACATCGCGAGCTACAAACTCCTCCTCTATTTCACGTGAGGATCAGAGCTCGAATCTCATCGCGAGCCCCAAATCCCTCTTCTATTCAACAGAAGGGTTGACGCTCGGATGACATCGCGAGCCACAAACTCCTATATTTCACGTGAGGCTCGGAGCTCGGATCTTATCGCGAGCCCCAAATTCCTCTTCTATTTCAACAGAAGGGTCAACGCTCGAATGGCATCGCAAGCTGCAAACTCATCCTCTATTTCACATAAGGCTCTGAGCTCGGATCTCATCGTGAGCCCAAATCCCTCTTCTATTCAACAGAAGGGGTCGACGCTCGGATGACATCGCGAGCCACAAACTCCTCCTCTATTTCACGTGAGGCTCAGAGCTCGGATCTCATCACGATCCCCAAATCCCTCTTCTATTCAACAGAAGGGTCGACGCTTGGATGACATCGCGAGCCACAAAATCCACCTCTATTTCACATGAAGCTCGGAGCTCGGATCTCATCTCGAGCCCCAAATTCCTTTTCTATTCAAACAGAAGGGTCAACGCTCGGATGGAATCATGAGCCACAAACTCCTCCACTATTTTACGTAAGGCTCGGAGCTCGGATCTCATCGCGAGCCCCAAATCCCTCTTCTATTCAACAGAAGGGTCGACGCTCAGATTACATCGCGAGCCACAAACTCCTCCACTATTTCACGTGAGGCTCGGAGCTCGAATCTCATCGCGAGCCCCAAATCCCTCTTCTATTCTCCAAAAGGGTCGACGCTCGGATGACATCGTGAGCCACAAACTCCTCATCTATTTCACATGAAGCTCGGAGCTCGGATCTCACCGCGAGCCCCAATATCTTCTCCTGCTCCACATGAGCTCGAAGCTTGGATGGCAACGCGAGCCCCAATATCTCCTCTATTTCACAGGAGACTCGGAGCTCAGATGGCACCACGAGCCCCAATATCTTCTCCTATCTCACAGGAGGCTCGGAGCTCGGAGCTCACCGCGAGCCCCAGTATCTTCTCCTATTTCACGGGAGGCTTGGAGCTCGGATCTCACCGCGAGCCCCAATGTCTTCTCATATCTCACAGGAGGTTCGGAGCTCAGATCTTACTGCGAGCCCCAATATCTTCTTCTATTTCAAAGGAGGCTCGAAGCTCAGATCTCACCGCGAGCCCCAATATCCTCCTCTATTTTACAGAGGGCTCGGCGCTCGGATATCACCGCGAGCCGCAAAGACTTCTACCCCCAAAGCATTAAATGAAATGAAATCATTACCAAGCTTCGAGGGCTCGGACCTTGGATGCAAGCGCGAGCCGCAAAAGCCCTCCTTCATTCACAAGAGGTTCGGAGCTCGGACGATAGCGCGAGCCCCAAATTCCTCCTCTATTCGCAGGGGGCTCGGTGCTCGGATGGCACCGCGAGCCCCAAAACCCTCATCTATCCAACGAGCGAGGGGCTCGTCTGCCGACCCCCCATGCTCGGAAAGAAGACCCCTGCTCGACAGATCTTGACGTCCCCTTGCTCTTCCAACTAGCTAGGGGATCGTCTCTACCGACTCTCGATGCTCGGCAAACCGAGCTCCAACTCGACAGATCTTGACGTCCCCTCACTCTTCCAACTAGCGAGGGGATCGTCTGTCGTCCCTCTACATTCGTCTACCGACCTCAAACGTTCGGTAAGCCGAGCTCCAGCTTAAAAGACCTCGACGTCCCCTTGCTCTTCCAACTAGCCAGGGGATCGTCTGCCGACCCTCGAAGCGCGTCTACCGACCATCAACGCTCATCTGCCGATCATCGATGCTCGTCTACCGACCCTAGGAGCTCTGCAAGCATTGCTTCGACTCTTCTGTGCCTAGCACCCCGCATGACTCCAATAGGGGATCCCTTTATCCAACCCCCTGGCCTCTTCTGGAAGGAACAAATCCTATTTCTTCCTACAGAGGCAAAGAACCACTCCTACACGGCTGGATCACCCAGCCCTCCAGGAGTGGGGGCTCCTGATATGGTCGGATGATGTGGCCCCTCCTGGGCCACAGGATCCCCTCATGAAGCGTGCACTGCCGGATCATCCGGATCCGCCACGTCAGCACGAAAACTGCCCAGGCCTCTGCCACGTTCGCCTGGAAACCGCCCAGGCCTCCGCCACGTCAGTCCTATACCGCTTGGGCTTCTGCCACGTCAGGCCCACTGGCAACCGGGTTCGAACCCGGCCCCAAACGGGTCCAGACCCGGTTGGCTTCTCCTATAAATACCAGACCCTCTACCCCTTATCCAGGTAATCAATCCTTTCCCACTCAAACCCTAGTTACTGTTACTCTCTCTCAGTAGCTGGCTAGATCGTCGGAGGGTCTGCCACCGGGACCAACCCCGGTGTTCCTAGACCGTGTGCAGGTACACGAGACCTCGGATCCGAGCATCCTGATTCGAGCCGAGCATCCGACCTCCACCTCACTCCCACCTACTTCCTAACCGTTCGCCCAGCTGAGGGTCGTCCACACCTGTAGCGCCCCGAATTTCTAATACAATAACTTAGAAAATACGTGGCACAATACCAACATCAACTTCAATGTAACAGCACACATAGCCCAAAAACACAAGTAATTTTATTCCAATTTCTTATTACAATAATCTTTACCAACCCAGCGGAATACAAAACACCTTGAATTACATCATTCTTTTTACAATACTTCTTTTACTAAAACTTTACACAAAGCTCTATTACATCAGTTTGTCTCCAAAACTATCTCAAGCATCCAACCTCCAAACTCTAAGCAACAACCTGTAACATATGAGACTAGAGATGATCCCTAACCCCCAAAAACTAAAGGGGTCCGCCATAAATGGTGTGAGTGATATAAAACAACAAACAACATAAATAAACAATAAGCATGGATTCCTAAACAACATATACTGAACGAGAATAACATATACTAAACATGTATTGTGAAGTAAGAAATGGCAGGAAAACATGAAAACATCAAGTGTAGCTTAACTACGTGTTAGGTGTAGAAAACAGGAAAACACATACATAAAACCAAGTCAAGAAAACACAAATTCTATATGCGGACTCTCTTATGCGTACTTGTCGAAGTCTATGCATCCCATTCTACATAGGTTCGGTGCAAGCCCTTAACGTCTCCACATTATAGGGTTCAATCCCCGCTATGCAACTAATCCTAACACGATGACTACTACGAGATAAAGATAAAATGTGAGTACTAGCCCTTGCCCCGATAATTCCGGAGATCAATCCCACACCGCAAGTAACTACTTGGATAATTCCGGAGATATATCCCACACCTGCAGGTAATTTACCTGAGATAATTCCGGAGATACATCCCACACCCTAAGTAAGATACTTGGATAATTCCGGAGATTAAATCCCACACCGAAACAATGACCCTCATCACATGATTACCCCATGTGCGTCGCCTCGACTCCGATAATTCCGGAGATCAATCCCACACCGCAAGTAACTACTTGGATAATTCCAGAGATATATCCCACACCGCAAGTAATTTACCTGAGATAATTCCGGAGATACATCCCACACCCTAAGTAAGATACTTGGATAATTCCGGAGATTAAATCCCACATCGAAAGCCATACTGAGCTGCATAACCCATGTTCCCGTTCGTCATATCACCACTAGTGCCTGTCCTTATCATTTTTGGGTTATTTAATTACTTAACGAATCTCCTAGAGTCGGTGTACCCTACCGGACTTTACTCAATATCTGAACAACTAAATGCCTCAACAAACCCAAACATAATTAACTCAAACACCGGTATGCTAGGGTCACACACATCCTCTAGAGACTCAACTCAAATATCTCAACCAAACTCACATCTGAAACTGCTCAACTTAACATCTTGAAATCATATGTTAAAATAGAAGATAAGGTATAGCTTAAAACATTTGAAGAATAAATCATTTGAAGGAAACATTCAAACTTATGAGAATACATCAGCACCAGTCGACTAATACTGAAGTAAGTCGACTGTCCAGAGGGAAAATTCCATGATTTTAAGAAAATAAGTTAAGTAATATAAGTTGACTTATAAAAGTCGTAAGTCGACTTAACAGAGAAATTCCAGAATTCTTTAATAAAATATTCTAAGTGTTATAAGTCGACTTAAGGGGTCATAGGTCGACTGTCCAGAAAGGAACTGCAATAACTTTGCAAAATAAGTTCTAAGTATATCAGTCGACTGAAAAGGGTCTAAGTCGACTGTCCAGAACGGATTTTCAAGAAACTAAAGGTCATAACAGCTGGGTCGTATCAGTCGACTGAAAGGTCGTACCAGTCGACTGTCGGCCTACAGTTTGAAGAATTTAGGTCGTACATATGTCAAAATTAGGGTTTTTAAGAATCAATCATATAACAAAATAACTTTGTTTTATTTGACAAATTTTATTAGTACCAAAATAATTATATTTAAACTTAGGCTTTGAGAAATCCAAATTCAAACAACATTTTTTACAAAAATCACAAACCCCCAATTTAAATCCTCATAACTCAAATCCTCAAAATATGGTCTTCTAAACAATTAATCATTCACAAAATTCCTCAACTCAATCTCAACTATTTTCTATAGTTGATTCATAAACAAAACAAATTTATCCTCAACATGGTCAAGTTATTTTTATCCAACTCACCAATAATCCAAAAATCTCATCTTTAATTTAATTAATGCATGACATCTATTAAACTCAACCAAATCAGCAATAATCCAATATTTTTAGCCTACTAATAATTTATATTAAGTTCTCAACAAATCTAAAATCATTCTCATACAAATATCTAGGATTCTTCTCAAAGATCCAATTTTTCATCCATCCAACATATTCAACATCCAAATCAATCTAAACATTCATATCATTCTCATATGATACACACAAATCAAAGAGAAACAAACAAACAACCAAAAAATTATATCACTCATCCACAACATACACAAACAAAATAAAACAAAACAATGTCACTCACATAGTTGGAGAGATCAAACGAATATCACGAAGCAAAATGAAGAATCCCCTATTTTGCAAAGAATCCAAGATCTCCTCTTCAACCACCAAGAAAATAAGAAATATAATAAAACTTGTATTGTGCAGCGAATGACGGCTGTACACCCTCTTTTATACAGGCCGGGATTGAAAGGTTAGGGTTTTAGAAACATATTTGCAAAAGAATCCTTCCAAATATAACTTTACATATATAACCTCTTTCTTAGCTGAAATAGGTTAACTGAATCAAAACCAAATCAAATATTTTTATCACTGAGTTTTCCAGCAATCCAGTACAGCCCAGTAAATAAGAAAAATTCGGTTCACCACTCAGGATGGCGATTTTGCACAAAAACCCTTCCTTTTGTAATATTTGCAAATACATCATAAAATATTCATAAAAATTCAGAAAAATCAGAAATAATGTCTAATAATACATATTATATTTTCCAATCTAAATATTTGACTTTTACTTTCCAGAAAACATTTGCACAATATCCAACATAAATTTCATATTTGCAAAAATACCATATTTGTTTAAATCTTTACCAAATCAACTCCAAATAAAATTTACATATACTTTAATTTAAATGATGATCATGGAAAGCCCAAAAATCAGTAAAAACGAATTTTCATAATTTATTTCAGATCCAAACGGCTTTTTTTACATAAAAGTCCCTCTCTTTCGAGATATTTATAAAAATAGTTTCTCTACTCAGAAAAATCCCAAAATTTAGAATATAATCCATAATAAGTATGATAACTTATTAAAAATATAAAATTGGTTATTTACACCAAAAATATTTCCACGTGTTTTGCACGTGTAAAAAGATAAACCTTCAGAAAATATTTATTAAATCTCCAGAAAATCAATTTAATTCATTTTCAAATCTTTAAAATAATATTTGAAAATACGGGGTACTACAACATCGGAGCTTCCTCCACTAATACAAATCGAGAAGAACTCATACTTGGTGCATCCACACGCCTTCCAAAAACAAACCGCATCAACGTGTAATACATATAAAATGGTAAATTTACAAAATAAAGTGGTATATTAACAAATGACACTAAGAACTTCTCTCATTATAATATTAGAGATTAGAGACTAGAGATTAGAGATAGAGATATATCCATTAAAAGTAAGATATACATGACATGGATAGCATTAAGATAATGATCAAATCCTTGACCGTTGAAATTATGAACAGAAATGGATGCTGATGTAATTGAAATACAAGGCCCTTAATTAATCAGTGTTCAAAAAATTAGATTGACAAGTGAAAGAAAACAAGAAAATAATAATTAAATCTGTAATATTTTAAAATCAATTAATGTGAATGTCTCTTCATTATCCCATTTTCTCCACTAACCCTATGATCTCCATGTTCTCCACTCACCATTTACTCCATATTTGTCCCTTCAACTTCTTTTGTAAGCCTATAAATAGGGTTGTACAGACTTGAAAAAATGATGGGAATACAAATTATACTCTATTCTCTTGTCTCTTATACTTTCTAGCAACTTCTCTATTATTTTTACAACATCGTCTCTATTATTTTTATAATACGTTATCAGCACGAGGCTCTACTTCAACTATTCGAGGTATTTTTTGTTCATAATTATTTCAATTACATTTTTTTGTTTATATTCATATTATAATATTAAGGTCACTATAACTAAGTATGCTCTACACTCGCCATTCATTTGGATCTTGTGTATCAGAAAAGTTATAGTTTGATCTAATATTTTGGATGCGGAGATCCATTTGGATGCTAAAGGTCTCAAGGAGACAATTGATAAATCAAAAGAAACATCCAACCAAGATAAGGCGAAGGTAATGATATTTCTTCGCCATCACCTTCATGAGGGGTTGAAAGTTGAATACATCACGGTCAAAGATCTTGCAGATCTTTGGAAATCACTAAAAGAGAGGTATGATCATCAGAAAACTGTGATTCTTCCGAAAGCACGTTACGAATAGATGCATCTCCGTTTTCAAGATTTTAAATCTGTTAGTGAGTACAACTCGGCTATTTTTCGAATCAGTTCACAAATGAAATTATGTGGTGAAACTGTTACTGATTCTGATATGATGGAAAAAACATTATCCATGTTTCATGCATCTAATGTGCTCTTGCAACAACAATACCGTGAAATGGGTTTTACAAAATACGGGGATTTGATATCTTGTCTTTTTGTTGCTGAGCAAAATAATGAGTTATTGATGAAAAATCATGAGTCTCGTCCTACTGGCTCTGCTCCATTCCCTGAAGTGAATGTGATAGCATTCAATAATAATCGTTGTCGTGATCGTGGCCGAGGCCGTGGACGTGGACGTGGAAGAGGAAGAGGTTATTTCCCCGATGATCGATGTAACCACAATGTTAGGGATGAATCACGAGGAAACAATGATGGTGGCATGAATAAGAAGATGAAGGAAAGCATCTGCCACCGATGCAGGATGCAAGGCCATTGGTCGCGTACTTGTCGTACTCCCAAGCATTTTGTTGATCTTATCAAGAGTCGTTGAAGAACAAAGGAAAGAATGTTGAAGCAAATTTCATTGCCGACGACTCCAATGATTTCATCGAAGGCCTCGATGATCTAATGCACCTGGATGCAGATGATTTCCTTATCCATCCTGAAGATGGAAGTGACCAGAAGTGATCAAGATGCTTATGATATTTGAAGTTTCTTTCTGCTTGTTATTTTGTTTCTATGTTTAAGTTTGCTATGAACTATGTTTTATTTCAGTTTGTTTCAGTTTTGTTAAAGTTTTTATTTAGCTTAATTTTATTTCATATTAATATCATTCTTCATTATTATTATATGCTTTATATTGCTTTCAAGTTTATTTATTCGCATTTTTTTTCTTTATCTAGATTATGAATATGTATCAATCCAAGATCCAAGTTGGGGATATATGTCTTATAGACAGTGCTACTGCACACACCATTCCTAAAGATAAGAAATATTTTTCTAATCTGAGAAATGATCAAGCACATGTCAATACCATATCAGGCTGTGCAAAGATAATTGAAGGCTCCAGAAGAGCAAATTTTATAATGCCAGAAGGCACAAAATTCATAATTGAAAATGCATTATTTTCGCCAAAGTCTCAAAGAAACTTATTAAGTTTTAAAGATATTCGTCTAAATGGATATCATATTGAGACTATGAATGAAAGAGGTATTGAATATCATTATATTACCTCAACTATGATGAGCAAAAGGTGTGTGTTAGAAAAATTGCCAGCTTTCTCATCTGGATTGTATTATCTATATAATAAATTACAAAGAAAGCTATCAAGTGGCTCTCATTCAATCTTCCCTAAAATCAATGGCTTAGATTAATTCTTACAAAACATATTTTTCCGCCTAAAATTTCAAACCCCAAAATTAAATTTTCCCCCCAAAACTAAAAAACTCATTACTTTATTACTATCTCTCTCTCTTCTTTCTTTATTTTTTCATATTTCTCTATTTCTCTGTCTCTCCCTCGCTCTCTCCAATTATTTCTTAACCTACTTAGAAATTTAGATTTTAAGATTTTAGGTTTGTAAAATTTTCAGAATTTTTATAATTTTTTATTGCACAAGTTATATTGAAAATAGCAAATATCTCTTCAACAGTTAAATTTTATCATTTTCCACCCTTAAAATTCTAAGAAGTTGGATTTTACACCCTCATTTATAATTATTTTTCAACATATACTAATAGAAACATGGACTTTTATTTACAACTAATTATTGTCATACTATTCAAACTTGAACTACATAATTGTTGTTTTACTGTTTACAGGGCTTTTCGTGTGTTTTATCGTTCCGAAGACGTGCCGTAGGCACACGTGTCCACGGGCAAATCTAGTACAACTATAAGAATGGTTGAATCATATAATACAATAAATATGAAGTTTACTGATACTGTAAACCAGAAGTTTACAGATATATTTAAGGTTTGGCATGATCGGTTAGGTCATCCCGGTTCAACGATGATGCGGAAAATTATCGAGAAATCATGTGGTCATTCATTGAAAAACCAGAAGATTTTTCAATCCCATGAATTTTCTTGTGTTGCTTGTTCCAAAGGAAAGTTAATTACAAGGCCCTCACCAGCCAAAATAAAGAACGAATTACTATCATTTTTAGAACGAATTCATGGTGATATATGTGGTCCGATTCATCCCCCGTGTTGATCGTTTCGGTATTTTATGGTTCTAATTGACGCATCAACTCGTTGGTCACATGTGTGTTTATTATCATCTCGTAATTTGGCTTTTGCAAGATTACTTGCACAAATAATTCGGTTGCGGGCACATTTTTCTGATTATTTGATAAAGACAATTCGTCTTGATAATGCCGGTGAATTTACATCCCAATCTTTTATGAATTATTGTATGTCAATTGGGATAAAAGTGGAACATCCATTAGCCTATGTTCATACTCAAAATGGTTTGGCATAATCATTTATAAAACAGATCCAATGGATTGCTAGACCAATGCTTATGAAATCAAATCTCCCCATTTGGGCCTGGGGACATGCTGTTTTACATGCAGCACAACTCATACGCATCCGGCCAACCAGTTATAATGATAATTCTCTCTTACAATTGGTTCATGGTTAGGAACCAAATATTTCTCATTTACGAATTTTCGGATGTGCGGTATATGTCCCAGTTAATCCTATGCTGTTTTACATGCAGCACAACTTATACGCATCCGGCTAACCAGTTATAATGATAATTCTCCCTTACAACTGGTTCATGGTCAGGAACCAAATCTTTCCCATTTACGAATTTTCGGATGTGCGGTATATGTCCCTATTAATCCACCACAATGCACAAAAATGGGACCTCAAAGGAGGATGGGAATATATGTTGGGTATGAATCTCCATCTATAATCAAGTATATTGAACCGACGACTGGAGATTTGTTTACTGCAAGATTTGTAGATTGTCACTTTGATGAATCACTATTCCCAACATTAGGGAAAGATAATAAACAGTTGGAAAAAGAGATTTCATGGAATGAATTATCATTGAAAAGTTTAGATCCTCGAACAAAAGAAAGTGAATTAGAAGTTCAAAGGATAATTCATTTGCAAGATATTGCAAATCAACTGCCAGACGCATTTACTGACCACAAACAATATCTCATATTCAAGCTGTAAATGCTCCTGTCAAAATTGTTGTCCCTGAAGGACAACCTATAATGCTAGCGAGTCTAAGGCACACTTAAAGCGTGGTAGACCACTTGGTTCCAAAGATAAACATCCTCGAAAAAGAAAAGGAGCAAATAACCATGATTGTCAAATCGAGGATGTCTCTCCAGAAGAGACCATTGACATAGTTAATAATGAAGAGAATCAGGTACCTGAAATTAATAAAAATGAAGAGATCTCGATTAACTATGTTATTACGGAAAGAAGATGGGACCGGAATAATATAATTATCGACAATATTTTTGTATATAATATAGCGCACGATATCATAAATAATAACGAGGATCATGAACCTACTTCTGTGGAAGAGTGTAGAAATAGAAATGATTGACCAAAATGGAAAGAGGCAATTAAGTCTGAATTAGACTCGTTTGAAAAAAATGAGGAGTTTTTGGACCTGTAGACCGAACACCAAAAGAGATCAAACCAGTAGGCTATAAATAGGTATTTCTACGAAAAAGAAATGAACGAAAGAAGATTAGTAGATATAAAGCACAGCTTTTCGCACAAGGTTTTACCCAGATGCCTGGTGTTGATTATGAAGAGACATATTCTCCTGTGGTGGATGCAATAACATTTCGATATTTGATATGTCTGGCAGTGCATGAAAGACTTGAAATGCGCCTCATGGATGTGGTCACGGCCTATTTGTATGGTTCGTTAGACCATGATATATATATGAAAATCCTTGAAAGATTTAAAGTGCCAGAAGCACATAATGATAATTCCCGAGAAATTTACTCAGTTAAGTTAAACAAAGCGTTATATGGATTGAAACAATCAGGACGGATGTGGTATAACCGTGTGAGTGAATTTTTAATAAAAGAGAGTTATAATAATGATCCTATATGCCCATGTGTGTTTATAAAAAGTTTAGGATCAAAATTTGTTATAATTGCTATTTATGTTGATGATTTAAATATCATCGGAACTCCTGAAGAGTTATTACAAGCCGTGCAATGTTTAAAGAGAGAATTTGAAATGAAAGACCTTGGAAAAACAAGATATTGTTTAGGTCTTCAAATTGAACATTTGAAAGATGGGATTTTCTTGCATCAATCTACTGATCTAGAAAAAGTACTTAAAAGGTTTTACATGGATAAAGCTCATCCCTTAAGTACTCCCATAGTTTTGAGGTCATTAGATGTTAATAAAGATGTGTTTAGACCTCGTGAGGACCATAAAGAACTACTTGGTCCTGAAGTACCATATCTTAGTGCCATTGGAGCATTGATGTATCTTGCTAACAATACACGTCCTGATATATCTATTGCGGTAAATTTATTGGCAAGATATAGTTTCTCACCAACTCGAAGATATTGGAATGGTGTGAAACATATAT